>JARGCV010000013.1:6458333-7126666 GCA_034064705.1 Bothrops alternatus
TGTTTAATTAAATTTTCATCTGTTGAAGAAAAGCCTATCTTAAAATCTTTTTGCCATCTAGTCTGCAATTGTGCATATGGAAACCAAGTATAAACTATTCCTTCTTCCTTTAACGTATTCGATGATTTCAATAAAAACAAATTCCCTTCTTTAATTAGGAGTTTCTCATAAGACACCACATCTTGAATTTGTTGTCTATTTATGCTCTCTATTGCGTGCCTGGGAACTGTCCAGAGAGGAATCTTTTCGTTTAACTTATAGTAAAACTTTTTCCAGACACGCAGCAGAGCACTTCTCAGTAGGTGCTCTTTGAAACTCCTATCCACCTTTTTGTCATAAACTAAATATGCATGGAAACCATATAGTAAACCGTACCCTTCTATATTCAATATTCTATCCTTAGTTAAATTAACCCAGTCACTTATCGCTACTAAAACAGCAGCATAGTAATATAACTTGAAATTGGGCATTTTCAAACCACCTCTTTTCCTTGTATCCTGAATAATTTTCAGTTTAACCCTCGGTTTCTTGCCATTCCAAACAAATCTATTAATACCTTTCTGCCACTCCTCCAAATTCACATCCTTTTTAAGTATAGGTAACATTTGAAACAGAAATAAAAATTTTGGCAATACATTCATTTTAACTGCAGCTATCCTACCCAACATAGATAATTGTAATTTTTTCCATTTATCTAATTCTATTTGTGTCTTATTCCACAAAACTTCATAATTATTCTTATATAGCTTCCCATTAGAAGCTACAATATAAATTCCTAAATATTTAACTTTCTTAACTATCTCACAACCCGTTATTCTTTCCAAATCTTGTTTTGAATTATTATCTAAATTTTTAACTAACATCTTTGTCTTAGATATATTTAATTTAAAACCTGATACCCTACCATAATTTTGAATTATCTCCATCAAACTCTGGGCCGACTGTATTGGTTGAGTCAATGTCACCAGCAAGTCATCAGCAAAAGCACATAATCTATAATCATGTTGTCTAATCTGTATACCTTTTAAATCATCTGAGGCTCTAATCCTATTCAATAAAACTTCTAAGGTTAAAACAAACAACAAGGGAGATAAAGGACATCCCTGTCTAGTACCTTTCTCTATATTAAATAAATCTGTTAAATGCCCATTCACAATAATCTGACCTTTTTGTTTCTGATAAACTGCTAATATGGAATTAATAAATTGATCACCCATTCCCATCCTAACAATTAATTTTTTCAAAAACAACCAATTCAGTCTATCAAAAGCTTTCTCCGCATCCAAAAACATAAGAACTGCAGGCACCTGAATATGCTTGTCCAAATATTCCATTATATTAATGAGTTGTCTAACATTAGTTTTCATCTGTCTCCCTTGTAAAAAACCAGTTTGGTCAGAATGAATTATTTGTCTTAAAACTGTCATTAATCTATTAGCCAAAATTTTTGCAAATATCTTATAATCCGTATTTAACAATGGGATAGGTCTAAAATTTTCTACCTGGACATTATCTCTTCCCTCTTTGGGAATTAAAGAAACATAGGCTGTTTCTCTAGGCAAATGTCTTTGTTTTGCAATCAATGAATTAACTCTAAAGATCCGATCAATCTGCCAAGACACGTTTTGTACTCCATCTTCTAGAAATTTTGCCAAAGATTCTTCAAAAATTCTTCTTAAGTCTTCCTGATTCTCATTTGCAATCTCCTTCAGCCCTCTGATTCTAACAGCCAATAACATCTGGTTATATTGAGCCATAACTATTTGATCTTGAAATATCACTTTTAACTTCCTCAAGTTTTTCCTCAAATTGCTGCTCAATACCCTCCACCTTCTCTTCAACTCTCAGGGTGTACTCCCAAACCCCCTTAATAGCATCCACAATATCTTCTCTTATCACAATATTGTGAGTCGCAATTGTGTCTTTTATTGTCTCCAATTCATCAGTTAATCCTTTAACTTGTTCCTCAATCTTTCTCTCCAGCTTTTCAGTCATTGTAGATAATGCATCCTGTAAATTTTTCATGGTAAACATTTCTGGAGAAGGTTGAGTAGGCAGGGGGGCTTGAGATTCTGTAGATGTTAGAGAGGCTGGGGGAGCAGAAAGACTACTTGATTGTAATTTAGAGGGCTGAGCCGGAGAAGATACAGCCACCTTCGCAGTAGTGATTTTTGTCTGCCTAGTGGCCATATTAAAGTCAGTCCACTTTTTAAAAGTTCTTAAAATAAAATAAAAAAATGAAATCCTTACAAATATATTGCCAAAATTTCGCCTTGTTCTTATCTTTTTTCAAATCACAGTTCAATAATTGTAGTTTATAAAATTTTAAAGCTCAAATCTAAATAGTCACTCTAGCTTTGCTTCAAAGAAAAAAAAGGTTCACTTTCACTTTAAAACATTTTCTCTTTGCAGTGAGAACAATCGCCATCTTGAATACATTATGTTGATTATAAAAGTACGTGGTCAGAAGTAAAAAAAAAATACTTGCAATAAAGAACTCCTGTATTCACTCCGCCTGCATGCAGGTCTCTCTTGAAGTTTTTTCTAAAGCAGGGGTGGTCGCTGCGTCTTTCTCTGTCTGCCGACAGAAGCGTCTCTGGGCAGGAGCGTTTCAAGCGCCTAGGGAGCTCTCACTGTAAACCCCTGAAAACTTTTCCAGGGGATTTTTAGAGGAGCTCAACCCACGCTCAATGCTCTTCACCCCTTCTTCGCCCGAAGGGGGGATTTTCCACCGCAAAAAACAGCTGATGTTCGCTGTTCTTGCGGCTTAACAAACCCTTGAGAATGGAGCCTCCAAAGGAGACTAAGGCAACGCCAGCGGAGCCACCGGAAGTCGGTTTTAACTTCTCTTATTGTCCATTATTATAGGCATTCAGTCCTTGTGAAATTGATTTTTCTTCCAAAGAGACTTTAGTTATTCAAAAATTGTTTTAATCTGATTGTCATGTATTTTAAATTCTTTAAAATAGATGATGATATGAAATATTTATTTGTACTTCAAAAATATTTTGAAATATTCATTCAAGACCTGCATCCAGCATTGGTGTTTTTTAAATATAAACATTCTGTATATGCCTAAAATGTTTGTTTTAGAAAATTAAAACTGGCTATTTTAATCTATTTTGCTGTTTGATCTATTTTGCTTTGTATCCAGGAAAACCTGTCAGGTTTAATTTAAAATGTTGGGTGACGTTTTTGCATTTTGATTCAAATTAGTATTTGTAAGCTGAAACTTTTTTCTTTCAAAAATATACTGTTAAGTTTTTTTGTTACTTTATGATTTATTTGCTACTATAATTCTCATCAACAACATATTGCCACCAGATGGCAGCATGTTACATAAAAACCTTAAGGAATCTTGACTTTTTCAGTATCCTACAGATTTTTAAAAACGTAATAGTATCCTAAATTATATCTTTGTTTATGTTCCCAAGTTTGCAAGTTTATTGTTTTATTGGTTGTAAGTTGCCCAGAGTTGTTTTTAAAATGGGCAGTTATGTAAATGTTTTAAATTAATAAATGAACTGCAGCAGGTGTTGTCTTTAAACATGAGGCGAATGTTATTTTCACAGTAGTATTTGTAAAATTCACATATTTTGAATTGTCGTTCAAGTACTGCATTTTCAATGTAATTTGATACATTGATACAATCTTGAGTATACAACTCTGCCTTCTGTTAAAAGCGTTCTTTAGTTCATGTTGATTAGTTTATAATCCTACTGTCAAGAGATCAATGTCTTTCTCAGACTATGTACAGGAAGCCCTTGATTTACAACCATTTGTTTAGTGACCGTTTGAAGTTACAACATGATCAAAATTTTGGTCATGTGATAAAAATGTGTATGCTTGGCAACTGGTTCATATTTAAGATGATTGCAGTGTCCCAAAGTCATGTGATCACTTTTTGTGATCTTCTGACAAGCAGAGTCAATGAGGAAATCAGATTCACTTAACAACTATGTTACTAACTTAACAACTGCAATGATTCGCTTAACAAATGTGCCAAGAAAGGTTATAACAACTGTTTTGTTTATCAATAGAAATTTTGTAGTTATGAATTGAGGACTACCTGTATTTAGATTTTTACAACTGGAGGATGCTGAGACTGAATGCATGCAAAGATGCATGCAAATTTATTGTTGTTATGAACCTATAATGTGTTTATTGCGGGCCCAATTGGCAAAAGAAAGCTCAGGACTGTATTGGTTGGAAACATGCAGAAGAGACCTTCATCCTGCAATGGATAGAAAATGGTGATGATAGAAGATGGGAGGAGGAGGAGGAGAAGGAGAAGAAGAAGAAGAAGAAGAAGAAGAAGAAGAAGAAGAAGAAGAAGAAGAAGAAGAAGAAGAAGAAGAAGAAGAAGAAGAAGAAGAAGAAGAAGAAGAAGAAGAAGAAGAAGAAGAAGAAGAAGAAGAAGAAGAAGAAGAAGAAGAAGAAGAAGAAGAAGAAGAAGAAGAAGAAGAAGAAGAAGAAGAAGAAGTAGTAGTAGTAGTAGTTTATAGGATGCTGGCATTATTTTTTTTTTAGAATATTTTATGGTCCAAATAGTACTGGAATTTGTTTGTTTACTTGTGTCTCGCCTTTATTATTTTTAAATATAACTCAAAGCAGCAAACATACCCAACACACTCTCCTTTTCCTATTTTCCCTACAAAAACAATCATGTGAGTTGGGTTGATCTGAGAGATAGTGACTGGCCCAAAGTCACCCAACTGGCTTTCATAACTAAGGTAGGACATGAACTTGCAATCTCCCACTTTCTAGCCTTGTACCTTAACCACAAATCAATTAACCAGTTACACCTGAAATACATAAATCCTTCAGATTAAAAAGTTAAATATCAATATTCATGCGGGATAATAAAATAAAAACTATTTTGCTTGTTTGAGCACTTGCAATTATAGCTTGCTTCATAAATTTGTATCCTACAGTTCTTGCTAGGGTAACTCTTGAAAGCTAACAGTATCTTCACCATGCATGTTAATTATGACTTGCATGATAAACCAATTTAAAGAAAAAGATTGGAAGGAACATAACATTTTGACAGGACTATTTCTCAGTACATTGACCAAATCCTAGACTTATTTAAATAAAATAAACTTGTAGTATATTCCAGTGTCTTGATTCAGAGCTTTGAAAATTCAGAAGTCCCAAAGATGATTCTCTACAACAGAGGTCCCCAACCTTTTGGGCACCAGGGATCGGTTCTGTGGAGAGGGGTTTTTCCGCGGACCGGAGGATGCGTGGTTTTGTATGCGCCTGCATCTCGCGGATGGGGCTTTGCTTGTTTGTGCAGACCAGTTGGTGGCATGCTGTAGACTAGTACTGGTCCACGGACCGGGGATTGGGGACCCCTGCTCTACAAACAAAAAATATCAGTATCTAATACACCCTCCCTGTCCTATAGGCCAATTTATCATTCTCTATGCAATTTACATTTTGCATATTCTAGGAGTTATCAAAACAGAATGGAAAAAGGAATCTCAGGATCATCCAGTTCATAGATATAAAACCAACCAATTATTTATGCAGATTATTTTTCTGCTACAGAAAAATACAGGAAATCCTCATATTAGCAGACTGTCAAACATACCATGTTAGATGGACTGCTCATTATTTGTCACCACTGTATTTTTTAATAATAGACTGATGCTGTGTACATGTGTGAACTTGGATATAAAGTTGTTCTGTTCTGTTTTGGAAAATAGCAAATCTCTTAAGAGATTGCAGCTGTGAGAAAATTTAAAGTTTGGACTGTAGTTTTAAATTATTTTAATATTTATGCTTTCATAATAGTTAATTTAATTACTGCAACCCTCCTTTTTAAATATTGAAAACAATTATTTCTGAAGACCACAGATCAGTTCAGAGTTGGCAGATTCTGAGTTCTAATGCATGTCTGAAAATGTCTTGCTTCCTACATGTCCTGTGAAGCTATAGTATTAATTCTTCTCATTATTTTGCTGCAAATTTTTATGACCCTCTGTGATGATTTAATCATCCACTTACAGTTTATGCATATTCATATCTTTCTACTCATGGCTGCAATTATTTGCGTCTCCTTCACTGGCTGTAGTATGCACAGTGCAGTAATTGAGCTGCAGTAGATTGATTATTCTAGGGAGCTGTAAGACCTTTAAAGATGAAAACATATCAGTCCTGTTAATTAGGAAACTAAGCTCTGGTGGCAAGTTCAGCAGTCAAATGCTTCTAGTGTAGAAATTAGGAAAGGTGTGATTTGTTCTTCACCATGAACCCTGTTTATTTTTTAGTATTTAAATTAGATTTGCAATCAGGTATAGCAAACCTGAATATATGATGCCAGAATTTAGTGACTATAAAAAGATGGTAGGATAGGGTTTGATGTACTCTTTTGGTTATTTCTGTTACTGTCAGTACAGTACATCATGTTAAATTCTTACAGTGAGAAGAACTGAATTATGTGTCAAATATTATTTGGGTTGTGTGTGTAATATAAGTTGATATATTTTTGTATAAAATATTGATATGTTTTATGTACACTTTACAATGTAGGCTCTTGCTCGTTGTAACATCTTAACCCTCCCCCCCCTCCGGGTGAGATCTCTTTCCTACCTTCCTGACCTTCTATAAGGTCCTGAAAACCTGGCTTTGCCAGCTGGCTTGGGCCCCCAATGGGGGAATGCCATGCTGGAAGTGGTTGATGGAGTAATAGCAGATCCCACCTCATCCCCTGCACACTTTGATCCTTCCCTCTACACCTTTTTACCTTAACTTATAATTTTACTATTATATATAGTAATATATATAGTATATATAATATGGCCACCCAGAATTGCCATGTGGTGAGATGAGAACAAATAAATGTAATAAATAAATAGATGTAATAAATAAAACATTAGACCAATATTCTGTGATATGAAAGATGATTATTTAATTTATATGCCACCCATCTCCACAATAAGGTGACTCTGGATTGCTTTATATTTCAATATTATTAAAGAAGGAAGAATAACTTACAGATAATACAGAATAACTTACTGTATACGGTGATGTGAATATAGTGCTTTAAAGAAATAAATGTAAGCGAAATATCCTGATCAACTTAATATGAATTTTTTTCTCTTTCTCCACACACACACACACACACACAGAGAGAGAGAGAGAGAGAGAGAGAGAGAGAGAGAGAGAGAGAGAGAGAGAGAGAGGGAGGGAGGGAGGGAGGGAGGGAGGGAGGGAGAGAGAGAAGACAAAATGCACACACACGTACAAAACGAACACACACATGCACACAGAAACAAACATTTTTAGTATATCCATTTGTTTGCCTGATACTGGATTTCCAGATGAAGCATCCAAATATTGGATCTACAACAAAGATCGTGTTATTTATATTTTGGAAATGTATTAAGGCAAGAGGGCAAAAATTGTCCCCTACATCCCTTTTCGCACAACTAATTTGTCTTTCCCTGCTGTGCTAGAAAAGAATAAATAGTTGGTGACATGAAAGAGCTCTGCTTGAGTTCCTTTAGAACTTCTGCAAAGTCATAGCATAATAGGATAGATCAGGCATGTCAAATATGCGGCCCATGCAGGCCACACCCACCCCAGCAAAACAAATCCCGAGATGTCACGATACAGTCCTTGATGCGTTTGGGTTTGATACCCCTGGGCTAGATGGTCAAAGAATATCACCTGGAATAAGGTAGAGTAGCATTTTTTTAACCTCACATTGTTCTAATAATCTATCCATCAAGTCCTCCTCACATATGTATATTTATATTGCAGAATCTTTCCTCTTCCTCTCTCTCCTCAACTGGGGTGTCAATATTATGCATTCTAGAAGCTTACTATTCCTTTGTTTGTAAATAAGTAGCATAGTTCATAGGAAACTTTTTGTTTGAAAATAGTGCTTGATTCTCTGCTGGTTGGACAGATTAATTTGCTTTGACTGTTGATGCTGTCTTATCTGTACATTAATCAGTTAAACATTTAAAAAGATCTTAAGGCTATCACTAGATTTTATTAGTAACTTGGGAATTACTATCAAACTAGTCCATTGGAACTAGCAGTGTTGAAATTTCTCAGGATTCAGAGAACCTCCAAATCAAGAATTCCACTTTCATCAAAAAACTAGAAGAAGACTGAACAGGTGAAAGGTTATTGCTGACTAACAGAACACGTAATCCTTGTTTACCGGCAACTTGGTTGTTAAGCAAAAAGGTTTCTAAGATTGACAAACATATAATAAGCTATTGAAGAAGTAAATGAAATATTTATTTCAAACATCTCCATTTTCTTTCAGGCATTTATTAACACAGCAAAGGAAATCTATGAAAAAATACAGGAAGGAGTTTTTGACATTAATAATGAGGTAGGTTTTCCAAATATTAGCATTTAATCTGTGAGTATAAAATACATTTTAAAAAATAGATGTGCAAGAGAAAAAATAATCATATGCATTTCTTGGATTAAGAACCATCTTACTTTGGACTCAGTACAATGATGGAAAATGTACTGAAATCCCTAGTTTTTGAACCTGTATTTTATATAGTTGTCATGCCTATCCTGAAGAATTTTGTTCTCTGGAAAACAAAGAAAATCAGATCCAGAAAGCATCTGAAGATTTCAAGTTTCAATGGAACATGGTGTCAAGCAAAGGTGTTTTGCATAGAATATAATAACTGATATTGATTGACAGAATGAATTCCCCCATGTTTCATAGATGTCTCCTGAGATGAAAGCCTATAGATGCAGTATCGTCTTGCAACAGGGTTCACAAGATGGGGGCGGGGGCACTTTCACAGATTCATAAACACAAAGGCCTATAACGGGTCTGCAACCTTAAACACTCAAAGAGCCAGTTGGACCCATTTCCCAGAGAAAAGAAAATACTGGGAGCTGCAAAACTTGTGTGCGCACGCAAGGGGTGGGGACCTTGATTGAAGAGTTTAATTAAAAAGAAATAGAGGCTGCTATGCATGAGTTCTCTCTCTCTCTCTCTCTCTCTCTCTCTCTCTCTCTCTCTCTCTCTCTCTCTCTCTCTCTCTCTCTCTCTCTCTCTCTCTCTCCTTTCTCTTTCCTCTCCCTCTCCTCCCCCTTTCTCTTTTTCTCTCTCCGTCTCTCTCTTTCTCTCCCTCTCTCTTTCCTCTCCCTCTTTCCTCTCCCTCTCTCTCTGTTTCTCTTTCCTCTTACGCTTTCCTCGCTCTCTCTTGCTCTTTTCTCTCCCTCTTTCTCTCCTCCCCCTTCTCCCTCTCTCTTTCCTTCTCCCTCCCTCTCTTTCTCTCCCTCCTCTCCCTCTCCTTCTCTACCTTTCTCTTTCTTTCTCTCTCTCCCTCTCTTTCTCTCCCTCTCTCTTCCCTCTCTCTCTTTTTTCTCTCCTCTCTCTCTTTCTCTCTCTCTCCCCCCCTCTCCAATCTTCTGCTCACCTGGCAAGCTGGCTTCAGGCTGACACACATTATTGGGCTGGCTCTCTCCTGCCCTTCCTGCTTCCTGCAGAGATGCAGCAAAGGGAGACGCCCAATAAGCTTGTCAGCTCATCAGAACAGCGTGAGGCCACTCTCTTTTTTACACACACACACAGAAAGAGAGAGAGAAGGGAAGCGAAGTGCCTCTCTCTGTCTCTCTCTCTCTCTCTGCAAATGGCAGAGGAGGCTGGGAGCCGCAGGAGAAGTCTCAAAGAGCCACATGCTGTTCCGGAGCCGTGTGTTGCCGACCCGTGGCCTATAACAACATGGGAATTTCCAAGACTCACCATATAGAAAGATTGCATTTCTAGCTTACCTACACTTTAGACGGACACCATTTTGAACCTTTTCTTTAGCCTGCCTTCCTTGCAATGCTCTGGATCCTCTTATGATTTTGGATTGATCCAAATATCTGCTTGCATAATCCTTGTGGGTTCATTTTTTGCTTTCTTAATCTTGACCACTGGATCTGAAAATAACATTTGAGGTTTCTGCCTTTAGCTAAAAGAATTGAAAGAGACCAGCATATGATAGACCGTAAGGAAAAGCCTTGTTCTATAATTTACCATCGCTAGAGGGGCTCCTGTAAAAACAAAAACCATTATTGATGTAAAGACTTCTAGTAAAATAGATACTACTTTTGCTACGGTCCGTCCACAGGTGTAACAGGAAATGTGTCATAGGAAGAGACTACAGATGTTCGTCTACTATTTTCTGATTCTACTGTTCAGGAAACTAGGCCTCAATTCCCAGCAGTAAGGAAAAAATTCAGTTATATCTGGCTGTGCTGCCAGTTTTTCCATGACCATAGTTGAAACTACATGACTCCCACTTTGTATCATCTATTGGTCAGGTGGTTTTCCATTCCCCCATTATCAGCAACACTGCCAGTCATGAGGAGCATACTGTTGAATACCCAGGATGAAGGGTTGTAAAATTATTAGTGTGCCAAAAAATACATGATTTTCCACTGCATGTTTGGAATCCAAAGAGCTGATCAATTCCTAATTCAGCGTCCTTATAACTGCATCGTGTTTCTTGTTCCTGGGAAATGTTTCCAGTAGGACAAAGTTATTTCTTGTGTGAGCCCAATTTGGTGATGTTAAAATGCTTTCTCAACAAATTCTGAACAAAGGCTTTATCCACTACCCCACCTCCTAATCACAGATAGTACAGGAGAGCCCTCAGTAGAATTATTATTAAAAAACTGTACCTTTTGCTCTTGGTGTAATTTTTTTTTAAAGTTCAATGATCAAACCTTTTTACTAAGCTCAACCTCTGAGAAATATCCTAATTTATTATAGTTATCAAGACTATAAGCAGCTTACACAGAAATCTATATAGTATTTTAGAAAACTAGTTTGCCAAACTTGAGAAATATAAACTACACCTACTGTCATCTGAAATGTAGACCTCTATCAAAATAGAAGCTATTTTTATTTGGCTGGGATTTTGGTGCAATAGAGGTGTGCAATTATTGTTAGGCTGCACCTATTATTGCCATTTCAGTCTTGAATTCTCTAGACTGGTAGTACCAATCTCTTTACTTTGATCTTGGATAAAGTTCTCAATGGGATGAAGTCATTACAAAAGGTTTCTATCACTTGAAACAGGCTTTATGGTGGAGATCCCAACAGTTTTTTAGTGTATGGCAAATATACCACACTGCCTACAAATTGAATAAACTCAATTGCTCTGAGTAGAACTACATCATTTAGTGCAGGGGTTCTCAACCTTGGTAACTTTAAGACTTGTGGACTCCAACTCCCAGAATTCCTCAGCATGCTCCAAAAAATATCATATCTATTTCTATAATTGAAAATGACAAATTGCCTTAGGCTACAAATGCTATGAACTGTGGTTTTAATGTATAGCTCTGTGGGTTCAGCTGATAAATTAGTTGCTAGAATTCGAAGAACCACACAATTTGTCTCATATATCTAAGGTTTTGAACATATTTTGAGAACATTACATCTTGTCACAAACTGTAACTTTTTGGTATAGCATGGAAAGTTGCAACTTAAGGAAGGAAGTAAGGAGAAAGAAAAGAAAGAGAGAGAGAGAGAGAGAGAGAGAGAGAGAGAGAGAGAGAGAGAGAGAGAGAGAGAGAGAGAGAACCTGGATCTGCCTAATGTATTTATTTAGCAGTTTTAAGTGCTTTAAAAAGTATAGCTTTTAAATCCTTTTTGTATACCCAGAAGTACTAGGAATTTTATCTTTAGAGTAGAGAGTATGTCCTATTAGTTCTGTTCATTAAATGAAATAATAAGTAAGAAGGTATATTTTCCTGTTTTCCCCTTTATTGGATAAATATTGTGAGATAGAATATGAGGGTTAATTGTTAAGGCAAAAACCTTGATAAGATGAGACCTTCACCTAGTCTGTAGTTCTTTATTATTTTCGTTATTTGTTATTATTCTACCTTTGGTTCAGGAATTCAATATGGCATGCATAGTAGTCCTTCCTTCTATTTTTATTCACATCATCTCTGTGATGCAGATGGGTGTGAGAGAGATGAATTTGGGTAGATATTTGACAGGAATCTGGATCTCCCCTGTATTAGTCTATCATCTGTTGTACATCTTTTTTTAAAGTTTTGTATTAATACATAATTCATAATTTATAAATATTTGAAGCTCATAGCATATTTTGTCTATTTAAGATACAATGTTTTGTGGAAATGGCATACAAACCATTTGGCACACAACCTCATAAGAGTCTATCACTGTTTGACTATTATATAACACATTTGAATGAATGAATAAAATAAAAGAGCTGTGCCTATGTATGAAGGCTTGAATGTATGTTAATTCAGGGCCCAAACATAGTATCAGGTATGCCAGTGTACCCAGTAAAATTAAGGCTTCCGTGAGTACTCACTAGAATGGTGAGTATAGCTTAAATTGAATGAACAAATTAAAATGGGAAGGGAAATTTACAATATAGCATCTCTTTCTATTTATTTGTTTATTCATTCCCCAGATTTCTCGTAATAACTTTATACCAAATGTTCTTTAGTTTATAGTTGATAGTATATATATTGGACAGCAATTATGGCTCTTGAAAAAGCATGCTTGTTGTATCTGTCAAGTTTCATACAGCATCTGACTGCTTTACAATGCCATATGAAGATTTGATTACAATATGCTGTCAGGAGCCAACAGTGCATGCTATTTACTTGGCTCAGTGCCAGCTCTGACTACTTGATTCCTCAAAAAGTTGCTACCACCCAAAGGGGGCAAAACCAATGAGCCATAGGGCATGCTTTTTATTAAAGAGGAGTCAAAGAGCAAAAAGAAACCACATCAGCTGCTGTCAATACTAAGCTAGTGCCAGAAACCCCAAGGCTACTACTGTTGCAGAACAACTGCCAAGCACTATAAATCTGAGATTTACTGTGACGCAAAGTTTCCTTAAGAGCTTAATTTCTGAAGCTACTGTATTACTTTTCTTAAAGTGCTGTATTTTAGGTACAATCCACTTGAGGGAGTGAGGGTTAAGATATAAGTGTGAGTTTGATGAATGAAAGAACTACTTTCTCTGTGGTTCTTGGCAAGTTGCCACGTCTTTGGGGATCATAGAAATTATTGATGACACAGAACACTTGTATGCCCTTAGCCTGTACAGCTGACTCAACACAAAAAAACTGCATTCAGAAGAAGAAAGTGTGAGAGCAATGGAACTAGGAATTTTCTTTTGATGTGAATAAGAGTTTATTAGAAATGTTGAGGAATTCTAGGTATGAAGCATTCAAATGTTTCATGTGTAAATGCTTGTATAATATGAATTTATAATAGCAGTAGAAAACTGTTGAGTTTTGGTATTGAAATTCTTAAAAAAATAGAAGTAATGTAAGTAAATCATTTCTTTTGTTACAATTTATGATAATTACAGCTTGTTTAACATGAAAACAATTTACTTGTTCATAAATCACAAATAGAATGTTTTCAAACTCCATGTCAATGTTTCAAATCAGTAATGTGCATTCCACTTTTATTTCAGGCAAATGGCATTAAAATCGGCCCTCAACATGCTGCTACTAACGCAACACTTGCAGGCAATCAAGGAGGACAACAAGCTGGTGGAGGCTGCTGTTGAACCTATTTTTACTTCCTAGCTGCCTGATGAGACCTACTAACTTTCATCCTTCCCTCTCTCCACTCAGTTTCAACTATGACATGAAATTATTGTAAGATGGCATCATGTTGCAGAAGACTTTATTCTTCAAATCTTGTACAACTTTGAATAAATGGTTAACGTTCACTTAAAATACAGATTTTGGAGATTGTATTCATATCTATATTTCCATTTCATTTTGAAGTCCATTGTTGTGATTATTTTTGTCAAATATTGTCTTGTGCCCTTGACTACGAACTGTATTAAACACTACAAAGTCATCTGAGTACTTTATTCGGTTTGTGTAGTTAGGTGGCCCAGTTACTGTGGTTACCTAATGTTTACTATTGTAGAACTGTCCTCAATTTTGTCCATTTCCAGCTCTGAAAAAAAAAGAGATTCTTAATCCTATATTTATCATTTACTTTCTGTATATATAGTTTAACAACCTGCTTGGATGTATTTGCCAAGCTATAATTCTTTAATGCATTTGCATAAATTCAATACATTTAGAGCTTGGAAGTGCAAAGCATTATTAGAAATTGCTTAGATATTGAATTTTAAACTTTATTGATATGTTAGCATGTTTGTTGTCTTGTCATTCTAGAATCCTGACTCCCCAAAAATGCTTTATGTATATTATTAGAAGCTACATATATGTTACCTATTTTAATGCCAAATGTTTGCTATTTGCTCACAACTTCCATAACACCTCTTCAGAAATGGATTAGCTGTTTGCCTTAATTGTGTAGGTTAAACATATTATGAATGAAAACAGAGAAAACATTGAAACTCCAAGTGGTACATTATGAAGAGTTTGATCGTAAATTTATTTCCATCTTCACTTATAGGTAAATGTTTTTCAACAAGGACAGTTTTTCAGCCTAGATGTACAGTAACTGTAAAGTTGGTTTTCTTTTGGTTTGGGCTTTTTATTTTTATTTTTTGGTGGCAACGTGTAATCTTAATATGGTAAACATCTTGTCTATTGTGAAGGAGGTGTGACAATAAAATTGCCAGATTGCAAATACTTGATTGAAGACAAAATTGAAAATGCTTTAGTGCTGCACTCCCCATGGTGATTTTATTTTCATTTTCTCCATAGTTTTCATTTATTTTCCCCTGTGCACAATAAGTTCTTGGTAATCATATATTAAACAAGGGAAGTAAAAATTCTTGAACCAACAGTATTGCTAATTGCTTTTTTAAAAATCACCCAACTAACATTTCCAATTTAGAACCCAGAGAGAAAATATGATATGGATATATTCAAAAGGAAGTGGAAATAATTTAATTTCTTAATTTTAACCTAATTTAATGTTAGAACTTCTTGATAGACATTCAGTAACTGAACAATATATGTAATTATTACATTTTTATCATATCACTTCTAAGACAAAGATATAGCAAATAGTATTTGTGTCCAAAGGTTGCACATTTTTGATAGTCACAAGTATAGGAGTTAGGACAATAACAGTGCTACTGGATGGGCCAGAGTCCAGGCTTTGTTGAGTGTTTGTGTATGTGTATGTGTGTGTGTGCTAATTGGGTGAGTTTTTCTAAAAAGCTTTTCTACACAAGCCTTAATTTACCTCTTTTTCTTGGATTTTGATATTTCCTTTAACCAGTAATGGAAAGTGCAGCACCTTGCCACCAAATTTCAGTGATATGATCTGAGGGATTTTAGAAGCTGCAATAAAAATATTGAATTGGCTTTGTGCTGTCCACAGGATGCCCACCTGTTCTAAGGTGCCTAGAGAAGCCTTTTAGCTTCATGACAATCATGAAACCGATTTCTTGGAGATATGATTACCTACTTTTATTCATTAGGGAATGCTTCATTCTGCTTAACATTGGTCTATAAAGGGCTGGGTATGGCACTGATAGAAATATGTGACACATACACATTTAGTTCAACTGCAAATCCCCTTCATCTGTCATGCTGGGTTAGGGACAATAGGGGGAATTCACCAGTATATGTGGAATTGACCCAAAACCTAAAATCAGCATGCAGAATACAAGGATTTTATAGGTTGAATATGCATGCATGATTTCAGGCTACTGTTCATGATAAGAATACTAGTAAGTGATGTTTTTTCTCTGATGCTGTCTTCTGTCATGATCTCAATTGTACTATTCAATGTACATTTTCTATAAATGTAATAACAAACTCATACTTTAAAAGATCTGAGTTTATTGGCCATGAAAATTGAGGTTTTTTATCTGTATGTGATGAATTAGCTGTTCCATATTGAAATACTTTTCTGTAACTGATGTTCTTCCCTCTTAAAGTACAGTGTTCCCTTGCAAAAATTGAGCAGTTCTGAAGATGAATAATTTGAAATAGAGAATTTGTACCTTTTAAATCCTGTTCTTTTCAACAAACATTTTAAGCAACGGTATATGGATTTTTCCTGCTGCTTAGGCTAATAGTTTCTGAACCCTACTAGCAACATTGTCTTGTGATGTTTTCATTGGATATGGCATTTCAATATTGTACACCACACCTAATATGCTCTCTCTATGTATAATATATATAGTACACATATATATTTGAAATAGAAATTTATGAATTTTCTATTATATGTGTGTATTACTTGTTTCTAATAACTGGATTTGTATGGTACAAATTCCAAATGTAACAGATCTAACTGCTTAATGCAGTGTCTCACAAAAGTGAGAAATGATCAATACATGTTACTTATACCATAATGTTTGGAAGCTACTTAAAACATGAAGTATTGCTTATATGTTCAAAATTTATATTCTGCTTCATCTCTGTCAGTCTCATTCTGCCTTTGTTACAAGCAAACATTGTTTTTCCTTTTTTTCTCCCCTTCCTATCCCATTTCAAAAACAATACAGAATTATATTGGAAATGATGCTTTAGCAGCCATAGTGTTACAGGTGTTGAAAATACCTTTGCATTAAAGAGAAACTTTGATAAGGCATTGGAAGTACCCTATCTGCTTACTGTTGGTCATTCCTAGAATAAGATATTTTAGTATATACTTAGCAATTGCTACATTTTATGGAACTTTTCTAGAAAAGTTTAAATCTCTATAGAAATTGGTACAGAGATTTGGATGATCACTAGGAAAACTGGATAAAATGTTGAAAAAATTCTCTTCACAGTGCTTTTTTCCATTTATTGTAAATACTGTGGAAGTAACCTTTAAGAATGGTGCCTGGCATATTTACATACCGTAGTAGAACATGCTTTTAAGTTTAAACTTAATCAGTTACTTGGGGTTTTTTGTGTGTTTTTTTAAATGAGGCACTCCGAATAGTTCAAAAATTGCCAAATAAGAAAGCTAAATTACATTCATGGAAGTATGTTTTCATTTAGAATGGAAATTATTGATCTTTTACTCAGATAATACAGGTGGTCCTCTACTTACAACAGTTCACTTAGTTACCGTTTGAAGTTACAAAAACACTGAAAAAAGTGACTTATGACCATTTTTCACACATGACTTGCAACATCCTCATGATCATGTGATTTACATTTGGATGCTTGACAACTGACATAATGGCTGCAGTGTCCCAAAGCCATGTGATCTCCTTTTGTGACCTGACAAGCAAAATCAAAGGGGAAACCAGATTCACCTAACAACCTTGTTACTAATTTAACAACAGTGATTCACTTAACAAATGTGGCAAGAAAAGTCAGAAAATGGGGAAAACTCAATTTTCTCACTGAGCAACAGAAATTTTGGACTCAATTGTGATTGTCAGTTGAGGACTACCTGTACGGCACGGGTGTCAAACACCACGTTATGTGACGTGTTGCGACATATCACGACTGCATTACCGGCAATGGGGTGGGCGTGGCTTCTGTATAATGCATCTGGCCTGCGGGCCAGCAGTTTGACACCCCTGCTTTACGGTAAAGGTTTTTTTCTCACTAAGGTGTAGAATTTCCTTGTAGCCTTGTTAATGTAGTTTGTTTTATTGTGATATTGAAGTTTAGTTTGTAAATAAATCCACAATGGTATTGTATTATGCAAGCAGCTGATGAACTGTCTACAATACTAGGTTTGCTATGCATGAAAGAAATCAAATCGTTAATAAAAACTACTAAAATGCTTTAACAAAGCCAAGACCATGACAAAAATAGTATATATTGGATCTATCGCTTCTATTCTTGGGATGGATTTTATTATTTTTGGACCTGTTACAAACAACTGTTAAATATTGTGGATAAAAAGGAACAGACTCTTGGCAAATGCAAGAAACACTATATTATCCTACTTAAACTATAGTGGGAGTGCCTGAGTCAGGTTTATTTTTTCCATGCTCTAGCAGGTGAAGTTTTTTTAAAAAAAATAAGATTGCCTTGCTGACACTTGTCCATAGAAAATAAAATAATTAGGTGGGGAAGTGGTTCCATTAAGCAATGATGTATTTCTAAAAACATTTCAGATAAAGAGGATTTTGAAAGATAAAATCTCATTTAGGTCAGGCTGAGAGGTTCAATTACATTTTAGGTTTTTTTTATGTAATAATTGAAGATGGGCCTTAAGCAGATTTTTAAAGCCTTTAAACACTGGAAATAGATATTTTGTCCTAGCAAACAAAACATGAATTTCTTTCTGTAACTTTCACATTACACATTCACATATATTCCTCTCAGTTGCATGACACAAATATAAATAAGAATTGTAAAAGTATTTCTGAATTATGGACTGGTTGGTTCTTTCTTCCATTAAACCATCTTGCTACTTTATGATTTTCTCAAGAAAATACACCAGGAGGCAATGAAACTGAAATATAATTAGGGTGTATTTTAAGTGTAGCAGACAAAGCAATATAAATTGTTTTAGGTGATGTGATCTATATTTTTATTTCACAATTCAATATTCATAAGTACCCTGGACTGATAAAAATAAATACTTAAAAACAATTGAAATGCATTTTTTCTGTTAGTTTTCTGAATCTGGCATCTGTCTCTATTTGCACAAAGAAGGGAAGGCTTGCACTGAAGCTGTCATCAGATAAATTACAAACTTCATGGACTATCAGAATGAACAGAATTTTGAGACGGGAATATCTGGGATTCTTCTCCAATTGTTCAATTAATACTTAGCATTTTCATTATGTTATACTTCATATCAGGTTATAGCCTACAATAATTACTGATGTTATATTTCCATGAATGTAACAACATATTAGTATACTATTATTAGTATAGAACAGGGGTGTCAAACTGCCGGGCCGCAGGCTGGATGCATCATAGCAAAACCGTGCCCATCCCATTGCCAGCAAAAAAGTCACAATAGGTTGGGACACGTCACGTGATGTTGCGAGTTTGACACCTCTGGTATAGAATAAGCACTCTTCCTTTTTTTAAAAAAAAAGGTGAATGCATCTGTTTAAGAGGGTGAAAGGCTTATGGTTTAAGAAATGGGTTTGTTGGGATAAACCTGTGCATCTTTCTCTTAAATGTGCTTCTGTTAAAACAGAAAATGGGTTAAAGGAATAGGTTTTTGTTATCAATCTCAGATTTGATTTCTAATTTCAGATTCTGAGGAATTATTCTTTTTTAGAAGTAAGTGTTTTGTTGTGTTTTGAATGTTTGTTCTTTACAGCTTTTGAAATTTCAGATGGGCCTATCAGACTCAAAAGTTTGGCCTCCTGGACTTAGATTTTGGGTCATGTTCACATATTCTGTAATGATTGCAGCACTGGTCTCTGGCCATAGGCCATGAAAAATGATACACCATTTTCAAGTCAGTGATCAGATACAAATTGGAACAGTAATGGTACATACTAATCTATTCCCATCCTTGCTGTATTGGTAACTCTGTATATTGCAAGGTGTTTTTTTAATTCAGAAAAAAGCACAAGTGTGTGAAATCAATAAATTATTGCATGAACTAAAGTTTTTTCAGTGGTGTAAAACGGGTACCCAACTCCTGGCAAACCAAGACCATTCCATGGCCAGTTAGGAACCAGGCCACATAGCTGAAGATGAGCAGTGGACAAGCAAAACTACACATGTGCTAGATCCAGGTTATGCGCTCCTCCGTTCCCTTCCCCCCCCCCGGTCCAAGTGGAAAAATTTATAGTGTAAAAATTGTTATCCATTAAACCAATCCCTAGGTGTCTAAAAGGTTGCGTAGCACTGGTGTAAAGTTACTATTCTTGCTATGTCTGCGTCTAGAACTCTTTCAAACAAGTCCACCACTTCCTTTTGTGAATGTGCTGCTATGTTCACATAACATGTAACTTGTGTTTAACTGAATCATGGTTTCTTCAGTATTCTGGATATGCATGGCACATTGAATTACATATTAATACATTCGGAATCCAGACAACTAAGCTAAAATATAGTTGGTCAGTGTCCTATAGTCTGTCATACAACCATCTAAATTGAGGGAAAACTGAGTTCTTTGTTGTTGCTAAATGACATCTGTCAGCTGTATCAGGGATGAGAGATTCTGAGAATTCTAGAAAATCACAGATTTCTCACAACTGAAGAAATATTGAATTGGCAATGTAAACCAGACAGTATTTATGTGGACAGCCATATAAACCATAGTTTTTTTTATACATAGTACATTAAACCAAAAGAATTGCACCATATTGTATGGTTTGTTGTGTAGTCTGTAAATGTTTTACTATGAAATGCTGCCAAATTAGATACAATATCCTATATCAAACTATTGTAGGTGTGGCAAAAATCAGAATGGCCATTTCCACTAGATGGAAGCCGAGGGATAAAAAAAAGCTCTTTGCTGTGTGTCGTGGGAATGTAGCCCTACAAAAACATTTCCCCTTGTTCTGGGAATGTAGTCCATTTTATACATGAAACAAACCTCATTTAAACTCAAGAAAACTCGAGTACTCGAGGATACTAATGGTAAACTATGGTCTTGTATTAGTGCAATAGTTTACTTTAGGGGAGCAGTGCTCCTCCAAAAATAAATTCAATTGAATTTGAAAGAGGGAAAGGAGCGGTGTAAACTAAAGCTCTGTACCGAGTTAACGCCACTTTGTTTTTTTGTTTTTGTAGATTATAATACTTCAAACACTTCCAGCTCAACTCTTTTCCTTCGTTGAAAAACGGAGCAGAAACGACCCTTTTCAGCGTCGCTGGCCACCTGAAGGCAAGGCAGAACTCACTGTAAATTCCTTTTCCGCATAGCTTCAATCATTCTTTGGTTCCCGCTTACGAATGAAATAGGCTGCGGGCGAGTGGCGCAAGCAAGCAAAATGGTTAACAGCCCGGCGAGCAGCTAACGCCGAGCAATTTTGAGAGAGGCCTCGAGTTTCCTGTGGGAAATGCTGACGGCCAACATGAAGGGTTTTCTCACTTCCTGTGGGTGAACTACTTAGGGGACCGACGGCTGCTTTGCGGGGGCGACTCCCTGTCCTTGCCTGTGTTATTGATGGAGGAAGGGGGTCTCCATTTCCTGACCGGGCTTCTGATGAGGTTTCCTGTGTGGATCATCAAAGAGCTGGGAGAGGACCGAGGCTTTTGCGCTTGCATTAGGTGGCGTACGCTTCCCCCGACTGGCGGAACAGCAGATCATAAACGCGGAGCATTTGCTGCTTCCTGCAGGGGATACCCAAGCTGAGGCGGAGAGGTCGGAAGCTGCTTGAGCGTCTTCTGGGGTGGGAAGCCCGCCGTCGGGGCGCTTGTGCCCGCTTGTTTTCGCGGTGGAGCTGCAGTTGCAAGGAAGGGACATCTCGCCATTTCGCGTCTGAAAAAAATTAATGTGGAAATTCAGTAGTCCTAGAGGCGACCCCGGAGCTCGGCTCATTGTTCTCCGCGAACATCAGTCGCCTCTCCACAGAGCCCTTCAAGCCGCGCCTGCCCTGCCCTTTTAAATCCGCCCAGCTCCTCCTCGCGCGGATTCACGGGACCAGCCCAGAGCCACCTGGTGCTTTGAGAGTTTTCCTCCCCCGCCCATCTCTTTCCACGCCCACTTTTGAACTGACGCCCAATCCCCAGGGACTGGGGAATCTGTCCGTGCCGCGCCGCGCCGGGCCGGACCGGCACAGTCAGTTGGAGGGGAGGGGGAGGGGCGTATCTCCTACCATTTGCTCAGGGTTATAACCAATGGCGCGTTGAGGGAAAAGTGCCGTCAGGGAAAAGGAAAACCCTGAGACTGTGACGTAAGAAACGGAGAGGAACAACTGGGTCGGGGAAATGGAATCCCGGGAGAAGAAAGACTAGCGCTCAGCGATAGGTGTGTGTAAAGAACGGAAACGGGGCGGGCAGACAGGATGCCCTTCGGGCTGTGGAGGCTCGAGAGTTTCCAGAAAAGAAAAGACGCACGGCGGCGATGCCAGGGGAGGAGGGGAGGTACAGAGAGGAAGAGTCCAAACAGGTGGGAAGGTAGTTGTGGATGGGTCAAAGGAACCTTGGGCAGCAGAAGTCAGGAGGGGCCGTTTTGGCTGGGGGGGGGCGGGCTGGGGGTGTGTAAGGGAGAAGACGAAGGGGGGGCATTTGCGAGCCACCCGGAGGTTTGAAGCGATGGGGGACGTTGAAATAACAGTAAGGAGATGGCGGTCTCCGTGCATCTGGAAGTGTTCTAAGTGTAGAATAGGCTTTGCAGGCTTAATGGGAGAAGGAAGGAACGAATTGTTCTCATTTCAGCCTGTTTTTTTTTGCAGATTATAAAGTTCTTTCTTGTTTAAAGCAAAGACTCTTGTTATCTGTCATCGGGAAGTTTATGTTTCCAGAAACTCTTCCCAAAGAGAACCTGTTTTTCAAGAATGAGCCATTTTATTTCGCTAGCTTCAGATAATTTTGTTTTGTTCCTCCTACGTCCTTGAATTAGTCATTGTGATATAAATGAAATCTGAATCTTAATTTGAAGAGGTTATTTCAATTCCATATTTGTATTCAGTATGGGCAAGCTAACTCTACAAAACTTGTACTTAGGACTACTGGCAGTTGCACAAGCATTTGCATTGTTCAAGATTTTGCAATGAGCTGGAGTGATTCACTGAGGATCTTTTCAACTTGGTAAAGCCTCCATTTTCAGGAAGTTTGTGTGTCACAACTCTAAGCTAGTTTTCAGACTAGTTCTACCAAAGTACTTCTTACTCATGCTTATGCTTCCTGAAACATGCTATTCCATTATGTATAAAAAAAATCTTAAGTAGTCTAAATATGCATGAAGGAGTTCTGAAATACTGTTTCAGAACTATTTAACAATGAAAAATTTACATTGAATTATGTGCTGGTTTCCTAAAAACAAGGAAATGAGAACTGACAAGTTTCTATCACAAGCTTGCATGCTGCCCTGATGTATGTACAGTGACATTATAAATACACTGGAGACAGCTTCTCATCCTGTTCCATAAGCATCTTATATGTTTAATCAATTAGGCAGTGATTAAACAAAATTGTCCATGAGCAAACTTATCTTGTTTCTGCTTTTCTATTTTTTTAAAAAAATAGATCTCTTGTTTTCAAGGTTATGAATGCTGTACTTTTGGAATTTAAGTGAGAATATTGTATGTTTGATTTCTATCCTTAATAAAGATCTGTCACTAAAACTGAAACAGTGAATGTTATTATCCAGCTTAGTAAAGTATTATTCAATTAAAATCTTTTTCCTGATACATATTTTAACTGGAACATGATGCCTTTTGAGATCTCTCACTCTTCCCCTTCCCCTTCTTTTTTTGACATGCCATTAAGGAAATGTTAAATGTATTCCCTTTGTCTTGGTAAAAAAATCTTTCAGAATATCTCATCAAGAATCATGCCTCAATTCTGGTTGTATTTATCTTTTCTGCTTTTCAAGATAATATTAGTTCTTTAAGAAATTAGCTTGAATGAAAAAGGAGGCATCTCTTTTTCACACACACAAACACAAAATAATTTGAAGTCAAGACAATCAACTTTCAAGAATACAGTTCTGAACAAGCTGGTATAGTATATAAAATATAGACCATGCTAAATATTGTTTCCAAATTAATTAAAATGAAAAAATGGTCAGCACTAGAAAGAATATGGGATTAACTTTGTTACTAAGTATTAGTCCTCCCTTTCCCCATATCTGCTTTATTAACAAATTTATACACTTAATAGGCAAAGATTTGTTTCTAGTATAAATCTCAGAAGTATGTAGGCTAATACCTAAAACCTCACAAAGCCATAGTTAAGCACTGTATATACTGATAAACACTTAAATTCAGTTGGCATTTAGTGATACTATCAATATATTGCCAGTTGGGCAAGATAATATTTCTCCTGATCTTAAATAATCTTACATCCTTTCTCTTGAACAATAAGCTCTTCAATTGCATTATATTTGATATCTTGGTTTGAACCTCTAAGATTTAGAAATTAGAAGCTACCTGGGGGTAGGAGAGATTATATATTAATTCTCTGAATGTATGGACATGTGTCATGACCTGCAGTAAGGCTTATCCAGTGCCTGCTCTGAGAAAAGCTGAAATGCATGGATCGTAATAATGACTTGTGGTAAGGAATTTCTGATGGCAATGCAGAATGGCAAAAACCTTGAAAATACTTATTTGAAAATGACACCTATAAACTGCAAGAAATGAAAGAAAGAAGTGAGTGAAATAGTACAGATTAAATTGTGACATATACTTAAAAGACTCACATGTTAGTGTGAACTGAGGCAATAGACATGGAATTCACAGCATGGAAATATGTGTTCAACAGAGGTGGAATACACACGTTTAGCAAAAACTATAGCCAATATACTCTCAGACATAATAATCCAAAAGCTAGTTTTTGTGACCATTGAAAGAACCACATATTAAAATAAATGGTGTATCTGTATACATTTTAGTTAAGCTGTTTAATCTATTGGAAATCAATGAAATTAAGCACTTAACTGAAAAAATGCTGGACATATTTATCTTATAAATTGCTGGCGTCTCTTAACAGGAAATTTATTGTAACTAAATAAAAGTGTAACATGCTTAAAACACTGTTATATACTATTGCATTGCAGAAGATATATGCATTATCTTATTCCTAGATTGAGGGTCCCTACACTTGGTCACTCATACCCTGGTGATCTCTCGATTGAACTATTGCAATGCACTCCATGTGGGGCTGTCTTTGAAGAGTATTTGGAAACTTCAGCTGGTACAAAATGCAGTAGCGCAGGCAGATATGTATGTTTTGGTAGAACACATTACATTTCTGCTCTGTAAAGTTTATTGGTTACCAGTTTGTCTAAGGATCCAGTTCAAGGTGCTAAAGGGCATGGAACTGGGTTATTTGAGGATGCCTGTTTGTTTGAATTATAAAGTCTCAGAGCACTTTAGTTCCTTCATTTTCTATTTCTCTATTTTATGTTCCCACCAGTTCTTGCTTGCAGACTAATAGTATTTCTAGCAGATCTTCCAATGCACTATTGTTGCTACTTTGTCATGGTGTTGTTTATATCAGTCTGTGCAATCTCCTTGCAGCAGCTAATCAGGTGATCCACTGGTTCTTTAGCTTCTTTGCAGAGGTGACACTTGCTATCTGTTGCTGTTTTTTCAATTCTGGCTTTGTATGCATTTGTTCTTAAGACTTGATCTTGTGCAGCAAAAATTAGTCCCTCAGTCGCTTTCTTCAACTTTCCTGGTCTTAGCCATTGTTGGGTCTTGCTATTATCTGTTTCCCTTGCTATTTTTTAATGTACTGATTATGTAATGCTTTGTCTTCCTGTGTCTCTTTTCTGTTCTCCATTTGGTCTTTTTTTGAAGGCCAGCTTGGTCTCTTAGGTACTCAGTAGGCCTTCCTGGTATACTAGCTTCAGTGCATCTTCTTCACTGTTCTTCAGGTATTCTTCAATGACCCTTTTTTGTTGTTCTTCAACCATCTGATGTACTTGCAACATTCCATGCCCACTTATTTTCCTTGGCAGTAGAGTCTGTCAACATTGCCGCATGAATGAAGGGCATGATTCATTATTATTATTTTCCTGGTCTTCCTATCCAGAGCTTTTAGTTACGCTTGAGTCCATTTCACTATTCCAGATGTGTATCTAATGACTGGAATTGCCCAGGTATTAATTGTCTTGACAGTATTTTTTCCGCTAGTTTGGATTCTAAGATTGTTCTCACTCTCTTAATGTATTCATTTCTAACCTTTTTCTTGACTTGGTATGCTTGATGTTGTCACCTTGAAGGATGCCCACATATTTGTAGTGATCTTCATCCAGACTCCTGATGTTATTTCCATAGGGCATCTTGATTCCTAAAGTTTTCACTATTTTTCCCCATTTGATGGTAAGCATGCACTTTTGTCCAGTCCAAACTCCATTGCAATATCTTGGCTCTATATACGGACAGTGTTGAATAGCAATTCTATTTCAGATGGTATTTATGGTTTGTCACACAGTCAGCCAGATACTCAGATTGAAATTAGCATTTTTATCCATCTATTGAGTCCTTACCAAGGACCTGGGATAGGCAGATGTTGCTATTTGATAGTGTTAGTGGTATCATTGCAGGATATAAGCTATTCCAAGTAAAGCTGCCTTTTGCAATTATTATTATTGACTATTTTTTAGATTGTTGTACATTTCTGAGAGTAATTTGTTTTGTGAAATGGGCAGCCATATAAATTTGGCAAATAAAATAAAATAATGCAGTACTGTATTGCACTGCAGTACAGTATATACAGGTAGTCCTCGTTTTACAGCCATTCATTTAGTGACTGTTCAAGGTTACAACAACATTGAAAAAAGTGACTTATGACCATTTTTACAATTATGATCGTTGCAGAATTCCTATAGTCATGTGATCAAAAATTGGATGCTTGGCAACTGGCATGTATTTATGAGAGTTGCAGTGTCCTGGGTCATGTGATCACCTTTTGCAAACCTCTGACAAGCAAATTCAATGGGAAGCCAGGTTCACTTAATAACCTTTTTGCTAACTTAATAACTGCAGTGACAACCATAGCAAGAAAAATCATAAAGTGGAACAAAACTCCTGTCTTGCTTAGCAACAGACATTTTGGGTTCAACTCATGGAATCATAGAAATATTTAGGCCATTTACCCATTTCCCTTCTCAATATAACAATCTAAATTAAAGCATTCCCAGCAAACTGACCATTAACCTCTGTTTTTGTTCAGTCAGTGAAGAAGAGCTTACCATTCCCCAGGTCAAATTGTTTCTTTCTAAACTTCGTATGAAATTTACCTTCCTATAATTTAAAACTATTATTCTATGATGAACTCTGAAATTATTGAGAACAGAGTTTTTGTGTGTGTAATATTTCATATTTTTTTTAACAGGAGACCAACAAGGTTTATTATTACTCACAATGACTGCATTAAGAAAAAACAAAAATGGTATAACAGAATCAGCCCACTTGCACTGTGAAAGGCTTAAGTTAAGACAGAATAAACTTGGGGATCTTGGCTCTCCTGCTATATCATATTTCTCTTCAGTCACCCTTTCTCAAGGCTAAACATGCAGCTTCTTCAATTTCTCTTTATAGGTTTTAGTTTCTAGTCTCTGATCATTTTTGTTGCACTTCTCTGATTATGTTCTAGTTTGTGTTTCTTAAGTGCAGTACCCAGAAATTGAATTAGTATTTGAGATGGGATCTGATCAGTACAGAATAAAGTGGATCTATGTGATAGATTTGTTTCTTATGAAGGTTATTTCTGTCTTCTAGAGCAGAGGTCCCCAACCTTTTGGGCACCAGTGACCGGTGCCATGGATAAAGGTTTTTCCGCGGATCAGAGGGGATGTGATTTTGAATACTACTTGCATCCCAAGGATGGAGCTTTACTTTTTCGTGCGGCCCGCTTGCTGGCATGCTGTGGACTGGTGCCAGTCCACAGACCCCTTTTCTAGAGTATTAGCTGTACCACTAAAGAACAATATTTCTAGCTCAGTGCTAAAATGAAGGGTCTTTGATACTCTCTGAGCATCTTGCAGATGTTTCATTACCCAAACTACATAACATCATCAGTGCTCTGCAAGAAAACAATCAAGCTCAGAAAGTCCCAAGGACCCCTCAGTATTAGCTGTTCCATCCAACTTTGTGCTATCCAAAATGTGATAAGGATTTCCCCATTTCTTAATCCAAATCATAACAATATTTAAATAAGGTATTTGAACCTTATTGTACCTCTCTGATGAAGAACCATTGATGAACATTCTTTGAATATTTTTATTGCAGTTATGTTTTTCCTTTCATCATGCACTCAGTCTACACTTAACTAACTTGCTGCTAAGAATTCAATGGATACTTTTTAATGCTTTGTGAAATAAAGATATATTAAATGTATATCATTTACACAACAATCGTTTTCACAAAGATTCCACAAAGCTTGTTTTCAGCTTCAGCTATACTTCTGGTAATTACCACATTGTTTTTAAGATGTTCATGGTACTGCTTTATAAATCTCTATAACATCTAAGCAAAGTCAAGAGATAGTCCCACACTATGTTTCTATGAGTCCCATACTTTAATCCTGTCTCTTTTCTCATCCTACTTTTCACAAACTCCTGGTGATTTACATACTTTACTTTGTTAGAGAGATTGAATCAAATAGAACAGGAAGTTAGGTGCCTTTAGCTGCTTTATTGTTTATTAGCATTCTGCCATTTTACTAGCATTTTTACTTTGAATGTATTGTAAAATCCTAAAGTTACATGTGGACCGTGCAACAGTTAAAGTGATAAACTTCAACATTCAAAGCCTCAGCCACACAGTCAATCTGTGTTATCAGTGTATATTAAAAAGAAGCTTCTTGTATTTTCATGCGAAAGTAGAACTGAAAAATGTATGGAAATCCTGCAGGCCATCTCATCTTGAGTTAGGTGGACCAATATTCTAATTTGATATCAGACACCATCTTCAGTGCATTACTGCTGAGCAGGTGCTTCTAATAATTGAGAAAGATATTTTAAATGTGCACCTGTTACTCTGCCAGTTTCACATATAAAAAATTGTGAATCATGAACTAAACTCTATCAGAAGAATAACAGTAGGAATGACAGCTAGCAAACATGGATTTTGATGATTCAAACACAAGAAATCTGGAGGAAAATGGTCAGTGACCGAACCACAGTATTTATCTGGACTCTATGTCTGTTAACTTGGGTATCCTATTTCTCTCTAACCTGAATATCTTCCAATTAAACTCTTTGAAAATATTAAATTTTGCCCTGTACAATTATGACCACATCGAGACATCACACAAAAATATATTAAGAGGGCTCTCTTTCAATACTTTTAATTTGGGAATAGTGGGTACCTTGGCAATGCTTGTGATTCTCTACTTCAGTCCACATACTAGTAAGAGTTTAACATTTCAGCCTTTACAATTCAGGAGGTGTACAGAATTTCTCCCCCTGTATGTTATACCCAGGGATCTCTTGCATGCCATAATGGAAAAAGATGTCCTTCAGCATGTGGCCATTTGTCTTATGGAATTCACTTAGGATATTTGGGCAAGACTCCCATTATAATTTCTGACGAATTCACATCACCCCGCATCCTATCTTCTAATATTTATGCACATGCTGTATCACTGAGGCAGTCGTAATGTAATTTGGAAAAGAGCACATCCAAGACTTAATGTTTCTTGAAAAAAAAACCCCATTAGATTTGGTAGACTACAATCCCTATGAACTTGACCACGATGGCCCATATATCGCGAAGGGATCCGACGGGGAGCCCCGAGGATCAGCTCACGGGAGAAATCGCCGTCCCGTGTTGAGGGATCCTGCGCCTCCGCTGTTAACAGACGGAATCCCAGAAACCGACTCCTTGCTGAAGCGGAAAGTTGAAGATTTGCAGGTGTCTTTATTTTTCCCCAAACTTGATAACAAAGAAGCTTCCCTGCTCGTGAAGGTCGGAAAACTTTTCCAAGGCAAGAAGCGCAGTCGCTGCAGGAGCAAAGTGCCGGCCGAGGCGTGTTCTCTGTGGGCAGCTTAACGCTGCGTCTGCGGGAGGCCATGAGGACTCCGGCAAATGCCGCCTTTCCCTCCGGGGTTCTCGGCCACTAGCTCGTGGGGCAAATAGATAAAGAAGAGCGCCACTGCAGCTTCTGTAGCGGCACGTTAGACTCGGTCTCCTCTTTCCTCTCCTCGATGGGAGGGAGGGAGGGAAGGAAGGAGCGAGCGAGCGAGCGAGCGGCGGGAGAGCCAAGAGCCGGGTGTTGACTTGTCTGAGCTCTTGTGTCCCCAGCGCCCTGTCAACATTTGACGTCCCCTCCCCCACTACACATCTTCCCTGCGTCCTCCTTTCCCGGGAGAGGATGGGAGGAGTTTCCTCTCGGACTGAAAAGGCCACCGCGAGGGGGAGGGAGGTTAGTGACCTGACCCTTCCCCCCTCCGCTTTTTAGGAGGTCTGGATTCTTGCATAAATTATGCCAGCAGTTGATGACGTTTGGTGGGCGGGGCCTGGGGAGTGCGCGCTCTTTCCTCCCTCCCGCTCGCCCACGGAAAGGAGGGTGGATAGTGGCGTCGGGGGCGCGCCTCGTGGCGGGCGGAGGGAACCAGCGAGCGGACAGGCAGGGGGCGGTAGCAGCGGCAGCCGCCTGGCTGGCTGGTGTGTCCCTCGGCTTCTGCGGACGCGCTCGGGAACTATCGGATTAAACTTGAATCGAGTGAAATTACACAAAGGAGGGAAGCGGATCCGGGACACAGTGGAAACCTCGAGGACCCTCAGTGACCCCTGGCCGGCCCGAATCAGGGGTATCCGCCCGCCTCGCTTTGACTGCCCGGCCGAAACCAACTCCCGGTGCGTGTGCGCCTGTGTGGGTCTCTTCTCTCCGCTCTTGCTTGCTTGCTTGTTTGTTTGTTTGTTGGAGGGGAAGAGGTGCTCCCGGGCGCCCCAGCTGTCCTCACCCCCTGCTCCGCTTCCGAGGACGGCGCCGAGCCCATCCTGACCCGGTAAGTGACCTCGCCTAGAGAATCGGGGCGAGCCGGAGGGCAACGGCGCACCGGCTCTGGAGCTGCTGCCCGGCTGACCGGGCCCCACAGCAGGTCGAGGGAGGGGTAATGAGAGCAATGGAGCCAGTGTGTGCGTGCGCGGATCCTCGCCCGGTTTCCGCCGGTGCTGCTCTGGTCCATGTGCATCCCCGGCCGAGGAGCTTTCCAGGATGTGGGGGTGGAGAGGGGGAAGGCGAGAGAAAGGAAGGAGGAGGGAGAAGCGAGCACACCGGAGAGCGGGACCGGAGCGACTCCGGCGGCGCTTCTCTTTCTGACCTCTTCTCCCCTTCCCCCCTCCCCGGTTCTTTCCTCGAGCGCAAGTTTGGAGGGCAATTAAAATAGGAGGAAAAGTTGGACGAAAGTCTCTTTGAAGGCAGGGGGAGAAGCGGGGCTGGCTGTGGAATCGAAGGGGGCGCGGGGGGGGAGGAGGCGGAGGACTGAGGGACTCCCGGGAACGCTCTCCCTCCGCCCTGCTGGCCATGCCGAGCGCTCCTGGCCCTGGCAGCACAACAAGCCCTAACAAAGTGCGGGGGCCGGCCCTCCCCGCCTCCCGCTAGCCTGATCCGGGGGCTCATCGCGGACACATGGAGCCGTTGGAGGCGGAGGGGAGAAGTGAAGGAGAGAAAGAGGAGAGGGAGTGCGAGGGAGCTGAAGGAAATGGAGGTGATGGTGGCGCGGGGGGGGGGAGTGGGTTGGTGGGTGGGGGAGAGGCACGAGGTTGCGCCGGGGTTATTTGTCTTCTCTGAAGAGAAGCGGGGAGGTTGGCGGTGGGAGTGAAACGGGAGTCACACGCGGGGGACGGTTCGGGGAGGGGTTCCCTACTGTTTCCTAACAACCCAAGAAGAAAACGGGGGGGGGAGAGGGAGGGAAGAAGGGAGAGAGACGCTGTCTAAGCGGGCTGGTGGCGGCGGCGGCAGCAGCAGCAGCAACAACAACATAATAGAGACTTAACCCCGCGGACCAAGTCTGCTTCCCTTTCTCTCTCCGTGTATGTCTTTCTCCTCCTCCTCTCCCCCCCCCCCACATCGCCACCTTTCGCCTGCGCGCTTCTGTCTCTTCCCTGGTCAGAAGCGGGTCGCCGAGAAGGTTTCTATGGTGTTCATAGTTTCCCCCTCCCTTCCCGAAACCAAGGCCATTTTGAGGGTGAGCGGAAAAGGTGGTTTGAGGCCAGGCGGTCAGGGAGTGTGTCTGTTTAGGTTTGATTCAGCCGAGGAAACGGGGCTAGCCGGGGATTTGCTTTCTGTCGGGCTGGGGTTGGTGGGTGCGTTGGTGCGGGGCACTGAGCTGGTGGAAGTGGGAAGTGGACGCGGGAGGGGTGGATGTTGGTGGGGGAGTTGATGAGGGGGGTGGGGAGAGTGTTGTGAGTGGGTCTCGGAGAAGGAGCAGCCATCATTATACTGCATTCATTTTTTTTCCCCCTGGATGGTATTGCATAAGGGGCAGTCTCCTGGAGCGTTTGACACCCTCTTAAACTGAGAATGGGGGCAGTCCTGGGGAGACACCAGGCTTATGGGACAGTCTGGGTAGGCAGTAAATTGGAGAGTTTCTCCAAAGCACTTTTGAATATTGCTCACGCTTTGTTTGAAAGTAGTTTCTTTAAGGAGACAATAGACAAAAGAAAAGTAGCAGGACCCGGGGAGTTTCCTTTGAAATATTAAGGGAATGTTAGGTGCAACAGTCTACACTTTCTAGCTTGCCTTTGTTTTTGTTTGGTGAGCTATTCAATATGCTTTTTAGTAGGATTAGTTAGTTTAAAAAAAGATAGTGACCCCCCTCCCAATACTTGATCCTTGTGTATTTCAGTTTGGAAAGTTAAAATCTCAAATCAGTAATTGCCCTGACCTGCAAAAGAAATGAGTTCCTTAATTTTATTTTTTGAGCTGTAACTCATCTTTTTAATTGAAGAATCTATTTGTATGTATCGTAATATGTACAATAAATACAAGAATAAAAGTTGAATGAAATATTTCTCTTTTCTCACAGATCATCCGGTGTAACGGAGACAAAAAAATAATAGAGACTATGACTCTAGCAGCATGGGTAGCTGATTTATCCCAATTATAAAGCCAGTTAGTTTGCAGTAATGTGTGAGTATTATTAATTTTAAAAATCAGAGTTGTTAATTATTTTTGTAGAAGCCATGATTCATAATTTTCCAGTTAGAATACTACATCTGTTGCTTAAAGTATTCTTGTTTTATTGCTGAACAGCAGAGGCTCTTAGTCTTTAACCTAAAATGGCAGCTTAATTTGACTAGGGCCCCATTCATTGACAATGATAATAAAAAGGCTGAAAGCTAAATGTAGCTGAATACATTGTTTAGAATACAACTGAGAATTCTGCCTTCCTTTATAGGATATGCAGAGACCACAACTTTGCATCAAGACTATGAAAGTTCCCCCCCCCAAAAACTATGGACTGTCACTCATATTTAAAAACAAAATTGCTTTTTTGGCCATCATTTTAATGATAATTCAGAATATAACTTATATTTGACAAATTTGTTCTTTTAAACATAAAACCAATAATTGGAAATTGAGTGTAATTCTTACTGCACGTGTCTCGTTTCAAAAAAATATTTTTTACTCTTCCTGAACTCAGCATTTTTAGAACATCTGTATACTTAAAAATACACAAATATAATATTTTTTACTATTATGTTTTACTATGTTACTATTTTTAGGATCTAGGGGAACTCATTTTGTAAAGGTTATCAATTTCCTAAGTTTAGTTAGAAATATTAGACAAGTTTTAGAAACTCTTGCTACCTCTTTCATGCAATTCTTTAAACAGGTTATTGTTGGGAATGTTTTATTGATTTTTCAAATAAATGGTTGTTGAAATAAGATACAGAGCATATTTAAGATCTGCAATTAAATGTAGTCTTCAAACTCAATGCATCACATCTGAAAATTGTGTTCTATGAGTGAAGACATCCTTTAATCAACTCTGTTGTAGCTAATAACTCACAATAACGTGAGAATTTTATAACATTTTTATTCTAAAACTCTACCAAGGCAATGAGATTTTATTGATTAGTGATTACTGTTTTGCAGATTGATAGAAAAATTCTAGAAGATTCAGACTGCACTGTTATAACATAAAACATTTATTTGTTAATTTTGTCTGAATCTGGAAGTTGAACAGAAACTCTTCCACCTTATGTAGATAAAAAACCTTGTAGTTTCCCACGGTTTGCACTGCAGATTTGAGAAAGTTGAAAAGTCTTCAGGATCTAAATGGGAAATATTCTTTGACATATAGAAAAATAACCATTAGGAAAAAACATGACATTAGATACATGTTACGTGGTCGAAGATTCATAGATGTAAAGCTAAATGCATCTTTCGGTTGCTGAAAGTTCAGGTGGAAGTAGACTCTTGAGAGGTTTTCTGCAGCACAGGACAGGGAGATGCCCTTCTCCATTTTGAAATTGTCTGCTTTATCTTTACAGTTATGCTCAGTCTTTGAACTTAGCATAATATTCTAAAAGAAAACAATATCTTTCCCTCTAAGAGGCAGTAACAGGCGTAAATTTTGGCTGATTTCTAAATCTATTGGAATTTGAAGCTCTATGGCATTAGTTGCTGGGGAGAACTTGTAAGCTATTTTGGGGAGATGTCAAAAATGGAGATCAACAAAGCATTTGGTAAGGCTTTACCTTCAAGTTTTGATTTATGAATCTAGTTAATTCAGTGATGTTGGATTGTAGAAACCTCATACCTATCTCAATATGGTTCTAGCTTTTATGTGGACATTCTATTTGCCACATCTTGATCAACCATGAAAATTATCTTGCACAAACATCTGTATATAGCTGTAGAAACAAGGGCTCAATAGGAGATTCCAGTTGTGTGTGGGTGTTTTGAAATTGCATATCAGATTTCATGTTCTATTGAGGAAACACAGTTGTACCCACAACAAGCATGATTACCATATAGTGCAGAACAGTCCTTGCTATGGAACATACCAGATACCCTCAACTTAGGAACTTTAGTTCAGTGATATGTCTGCAGCAGTTTTAATGTTTTGAGGTGATTAGAAGAAGTATTCTGATCCCATGCATTACCATCAACCATATCTGAACGGTCTGTTTGCTTTTAGTTTATTTCAGAGAGATAGTCAACATTTTTGAATGTTTTATGCATAGTGATTTAGGGGCAAAAGAAATATTGTATCCCAGAAATTTTCTTTTGGATAATCATACAATATTAAGTAGTGATGCTTTATATTTGTCTATTACTATAAAATTCAGTTACAGGTTATATATGTTCAGTAATAACTGAAATAACTACAAAATATACCCAGACCCATCACTAGAACATAGACTTGCCTCTTTTATTGTAAGTTTTTTTTCTTTCTACACTGTTTAATGGAAGTGTGTGTGTGTGTGTGTGTGTGTATTTGATTGGAAAGATTATGTAATTTTTCTCACCACATCTTGTAGCATGTTGTTATCATCTCATTCAAAGCAGATTATTTGTTAACTATGTATTATGGTTTCTTAAATAAGCTACAATTGTCTATTCATCCAACCGCAAACCCAAACTAAGATTATATTATAGGATATCATAAATTACGAATCCATCTACTATTTTGACTTTAAAATAGAAATAAAATACAATATTCTTTTATCCTACTGATCAATGATTTGATAATTGCTAATATCTACTACAAATCAGTTTTCTGAATTAAATATTCTAAAGTTTGAAATACATTCCAAAATTTTTAAGCAGTTAAGATGTGATTAGTTTCTGGGTTTCAGTACTATCTCTTTGATTTACATACTTTGAAATTTTAGACTTAAAAAGTATAATTTTGATCTTGTAAAATCCTAAATTAAAAATAAAGAGTAGATAGTATAATAAAATGGAAGTGGTTTTGTTATTTTCTGTAGGCTTTGTGCTATATGATAAGATTGCTTCGTTCATTTGGGACTTTTTAATTCATTTTTGAACATTTACAATTTTCATAAAACCATATGTATCAGAGTTTCTGATATAGTAGTAAATCAATTTGAAATTAGATTGAATCAGTTGAATTATGAAGCTGACTCTCCCACTATAGTACAAATAGTTTTCGACTTACAATCACAGTTGAGCTTAAAATTTCTGTTGCTAAGCAAGTGTTAAGTGAGTTTTGCCCCATTTTACCATCTTTCTTGCTATTTTTGTTAAGTAAATCACTGCAGTTGTTAAGGTAGTAACATGGTTGTTAAGTCTGGCTTCCCCATTGACTTTGCTTGTCAGAAAATGGCAAAAGGTAATCACATGACTCTGGGACACAGCAACCATCATAATGCAAGTTAGTTGCCAAGCATCCAAATTTTGATCACATGACTATGAGGATGCTACAATGGTTGTAAGTGTGAAAAATGGTAATAAGTCACCGTATTTGGTGTCGTAACTTCAAACTGATACTAAATGAATGGTTGTAAATTGACGGCTACCTGTATTTTGTTGTTAGCTCAGCCAAAATATAGAGTTTGGTCTCATGAGATCCTTGAATTTAAACCTAACTGAAAAAGGAAAAATGCCAATATTTCAAGTTTGTCTAATGGTTGGCGAAGTTTTCCTGTTTGGGCTTCCAGTATTCCAACATAGAGTGTATGGTAGAATAATGTGTACATAGAAGGAACAACATCTATCCATAATTCCCATGAAAATGAATCTGATATAATGTACCCAAAAAACTATGATATATGTTCAAATAAAAGATGCTGTCCTGTATAAGAAAACGGGTTTGAAATGAACACACTAGGGAATATCAGTTCAGCAGGAAATTGAAAAAAAGTAGTGGCAAAAATAGTCAGTATTTATCCTAGAGATTCCCATGGTTCTAAAACCCAAGTCCAAAGTTAAGAGGACTGAATTTCAAATTAGAAGAATTGGAATATGATAGACTGAATAGTGAAAAACATATTTGAATATTCTATGAAAGGTTGTCTTTATTCTATCTCAGACATAGAATGAATTTTCAAAGTGAGTAAACCTGTAAGTATTTGGTGAGATCTTTATGCAGAATTTTCACTATAGATGTTAACTTGACCAAGCTTGTAAAAAATTGATCTTGGTACTTAGGTCTAAAAATAAGTGGAAAGTGGTATATTGTATAGAAATTTTGGAATTTCAGTTTCTCTGATTTACATAGTTTAGTAACATTTACTATGAAGAGTGTACTGTATTGACAGTGTGAATATCTTTTTTGATATAGTGCATTTTTGTGAATGCATGGATTATGAATATTGTTTACCATTATGTATATGTACTTGTGCCCAAATCAAGGAAAAAAATCCTTCAACATGTTAAAGTTGAAATTGTTTTAGAAAATAACATAACTATGAACCCATCTATTAGGTGATAATAGTAGCGGACAATGAAGATTTCCAGATTTTTAAAAGATGGCATTCTCAACTCTTATTACTAGAATTTATAAATTTGGGAAGCTATGAATATTTTATTCTTGGAATTAATAAAATGCTATTGCTATTTTTCAAATCTAATTTCTTATTTGCAGTTAATTTCATGAACTTTTAAGTTTATGCTTCTGCTTGATCTTAGAATCATAGACTCATAAACTTGAAAATGATTATTTGGTCATAGGTCCAGCCCTTTTCTCACTGCAGGAATTCAAACTATAACATCTGTGAGAGAAATCTATCCACCCTCTTTCTGAATACATCCACTAAAGGAAAACTTGCTACCTTGATTAACTGATTGTTCCTAGAATTTATTTTCCTATAACAAGACATTGTTCTTTATTTTGCATTCTGGAATCATTTAATAGGTCCTGCTGCCTTTTCTCTTAATTTGTTCTCATATAAAATTTCCAATACTATTATTATTGTTGCTCATCTCTGCAGCTTTTTGGAATTTCTCTGATTTGTTTTAAAAATATGGTCCCATTATTGATGACAGAACTTGAGCTGAGTTTTAATTTTTAATTTTAATTTTTGTGTGTTGTTGTTTTAATTGGGCTGTACACCGCCCCGAGTCCTTCGGGAGGGGGGCGGTATAAAAATTGTAAATAATAATAAATAATAATAATAATAATAAATAATAATAATAATTAACATTTCTCTCTATTTAATTACTTCCGACTATTTTTAACCATTTCATTTATTTCACTTCTTAATTCAGTTCACTAATAAAAGAATAGGAAGAATATATTGTCCCGATTGAGACACACACCATTCAATACTTCAGTTTACAAAGAACAGTTGATTAGCAATATTTGACTGTTATGTTCAAGCCAGTTGTGCTTCTACCTACTAGACATGATATCTATCCCATATGTAAGTAGAATACTAATCAGAATATCATAAAGTATTTTGTAAATTACTTTACTCAGTTAAGATTCAGGTGAGCATTCCCACAATCTACTAAGAAATTCAAAGTAAGATTAATATGATTACATATATTCTTACAAGTTCATCCTGACTTGGTAATTATTGGTTACAGATTTTAGGATCTGCTGTACAATCTTCACAAATCTGTCTGTCTATCTATCTATCTATCTATCTATCTATCTATCTATCTATCTATCTATCTATCTATCTATCTATCTATCTATCCCCCCACCTTTATTACTTTTATAAATGTTTACAAATAATTCAAGGTGGTACACATCCAACACACCTTCCTTTTGGTTGGGCTGGGTTGGTTGGGCTGAGTGAGTGACTGGCCCAAAATCACCCAGCTGGCTTTCATGGCTAAGGCAAGGCTTGAACTTACGGTCTCCTGCTTTCAAGCCTGGTGCCTTACCCACATCAAACTACAAATATTGATGTCAGACCAGAACACTACTGGTCTTAGTGTTCTCAACCTTCCTTCTCTTTCTTTTTGTAGACAAGACCACACTTTTATCCTCCAATATTCTGCAGACAATTGATCATTCCTCTCTGCCTTATTTTTAGTAGTAATATTTGTGTACCAAAGGCTATGAGTGACTAACAATCAGAAACATCTTAGAAACTCTCAATACAAATAAATATGCTCACCAAGGATAATACAAATTATAACAGCATCATAAGAGATTTTAAAAAGCCCCAAAGTCATATATTCACCAGTATATAACAATATTAAAAGCATGCCTTTCTCTTGGACTAGAGTGTAAAGGCAGTTCGTCTGAAACCTGGGACAAAATGAAAGGAATAGACTCTATCTCAAAAGGGAAGAGTTCCAGAGCATGTGGTCAGTGATTGAAATGCTCATTTCCTAGAACCTGAATGAAGTTAACCCTGTCCAATCTGTTTTAACAGGCAGATGAATATGGGAAAAAACAGTCATTCCGACAATTCAGTCAGGAGCCATCTTGAACTTTAAAGGTGACAACCAGCACCTTGAATCACACCTGGAATCCAACTGGTAGTCAGTGATGCTATCCTGGATTCATTTGATCCATAGTTTCAAAACCACTGTTTTGGAGAGATTTAATCTCAGTCTGTGTTGATAGAATATTCTCTTTTCAGAAAAGATATTCTGATAGTGGCTTTCTAGCCTTTCTAAAGAATAAAAAACCCCACGTGAACATAATGTTTTTTTATTATTTTGATTGATCAAAACATTTGATGATAAAGTATGATAGAAACAAGTATATTAAGTCACATGCAGAATCCAAAGCATGTTTTCACACACTTATCTGTTGTAAGATTTATTAAAACATCTGCTAAGTGAACAATAATGTTTTCAGGACTCTATTTTTCTTTGAATATCCTCTCTAGTATACTTAGGTCAAGTTTTCCCTTTTTGCTGCTGAGCCTCATTAATATGCAACTAATTTTAATTGGCAATCTGTAGGGAATTGGTCTGCTCATAATACATAGGAGTGAATCATCACATAACAGTGACAGTATTCATCACTTGAGTAGCAGTGCATTCCTAAAACTCATGTCTGTGGTCAGATTTCTCTATTATAACAGAAAATTACCTTGAAGTAGACCCCAGTGACCAGTTCCATTGAGTTAGGTCATTTTTAATTTATTTAAAAAACTTTAGAAAAGTGCATAAACACAAATAGAAAATAGAAAAAAAATAAAAAGTACAAAAATAAAGCATAAATAAGTAAACAAGGGAACTAAAAAAATCAATAAGATTGTGGCTTTCTGGTAAATCATTACTGTAATAAATTATGAAAATTGAATATATTGCTGTAAATAGCTTAAAACATGGTTGAAGTATAAACAAAGGTAAATACCAAGAACCATGTCAACACAATATACATCACCACACAAAAGCTACAATACAAAGTCAAAACTGAAAGTCTGTTTGGATTTAAATATCCCGTAAAAGAGAGTAGCATGACTCTCTATATAATCCCTTCTCCCTTTCAAAAAATTAGTTGAGGTAGAACTCAATATATCAGATTATTGTTCAGAAATGATTTCTACTTTGGATTAATTTTGATGTGAGATTTAAAGTGCAAAAAAGCATATTCTCACAACTTAGTTAACTGTACTTCCAAAGGGGGAATCAAATGATCTTTCCAGTAAGAAACATAAAATAACCTTGTAATAATTAATGTGTACAAAGCTAATTCATTATACCTGGAAGGAATATGTGGTTTAGCAAAATTTAATAGGAGTGGGAATTGGAATTCTATTTCTGCAATTTGTTTCATTCTGATATGAATAACACTGGACAAAAAGGATTGTTTCAAAAGTTTTGCTATTTGAAAACATTTCGTGATTATGATAGACCCCCTTCAAACTGAACACAAATATAATTTCAGAATGATTCTATTATGTAGGAATCTTGAAAAATAATGAACAATTTTTAATAATTCTGATATATTTAGTTGCATAATATTTCCAACATGCTGCATGAGTTCAACAGGGCTAAAAGTGTATTACTGTTGATTTCATTTGTATTTGGTATCTGATGCATCTTGCTGCAGTGTCCAATAATAGTCAACCAGTAATGATGAATTTCAGTTGTTCTGATGCCGTTTTTCCATTGTGACAGTGTGCTGGTGAAATCTTTCACCATTTTCATCACTGTTTGTACTTAGATTATTGGGAAAGAAGATCCAGTGTGAATGCAGAAAATGAATCTTAACTGACATTTCATAGTCTTGTGTGCTGTAAGAAGTTTGTCAACTAGTGGAATGTAGTTTGGTGTTCTGTAATTGCCAAGAAAATTTTCAACTACATCCTTGAATACTTTCCAGGCAATTTTCTCTGGCCCTACTAACAGCTTTTTGAACCGCTAGTCATTGATGATGTATCTGACTTGTGGACCAGCAAAAATGCATTGGTATCAGTTATTCCAGGAAACATTGGTCTCAAATAAATTAAACTTCACGTTTCTTGTCCAAGTGGACGCAAAAATATCTTTTTCAGGTTAACAAGTGGTTCATTGGCCACATATTTCTGTTCTGGAACCAAATTGTTTCAGAATGGCCATTTTTTTTAATGTAATGTGATTCTCTTGCATGACTGTCCCATTTGCATATGTAACAGTACTTGGTATATATACAAGATGCATTCAAAACACAGAGCTGCTATTTTTAGATCTCCACAGATATTCCAATTGAACCTGGTGTACTAGATGTGCTTCAATAGCAATTCCATGTTTTTATGTTTTTTTCATGTCTGCCAATAGGCACTGAAGGGTGTATGTACATTGACGTACTATAAAGACAGAAGATTTTTATAAAACAATATTCAATAGGTTAAATTACAAGTTATTTTCATGATTAGCAGCCAAAAATCTGTAAGTTACAAAATCTTTGTTATCCATTGTAATTTTTATTGTAATTGTTGAGCTTTAAAACATTGCTACCAGATATGGAAAAAATGATCTGACCTGCTCATTATATTTCCAACAATTTTTAGAGAAGAAATTATCCAATTTTGCAATTTATTCAGAATAAATTTAATATTTTTACACTGAAATTATCATTTTTGCATCTCTATTACTCCATTCAGATTCTTCATTTGATCATGCAGATTTTTTAAAACTAAATTTTATTGAAGGTTTTAAACATAACATAACAGCTAACATGAAATAGAACAAAGAAAGAAAAGGAAAAGGAAAAAGGAAAAACAAAAGCGGAATGGGAAAGACTAAAATAAATAAAAAGAAACTTCTGATTTTTTCTGCAGCAAATATTGTATATGTATGATTACAAAATTATCTCTTTACAAAATTTATTACAAAAATGTTCACTTTTTTCCAATATCGATTTTTTTTCTAATCATGAAAACCACAAGTCATAAGTGCATTTTTTCCATTTCATGCAAATCATCTCTAAGGGTTTCCAGACAACTCTAAATGTAGATACTGTCTTTTCTTTGATCAAGGAAGTTAGCTATCTTTGCCAGCTACTCCATCATCTTCACCAACCAATCTCCCATTATGCGTGGCATTGAATCTTTCCACTTTTGAGTATATAATAGTCTCACTGCAGTTGTCATATATAAATATTGAATTCCAATGACTGTTTATAGTTGTCTGCACCATTGAACAAGTTTCTTTGCACTTTTTTAAATTAACGGATATTTAATAATGAAGTGAGAAGGGAGAAATCTGGACTTACTATTTTTCTATGTTCATACCACACATCAATATATTATTTATTATTGCATAATTTCTTATAAATTGTTTATTTCTGTTTGTATTAACTAGAGATATTTATGCAGACCATCTGGAAGTCTTGCGCCTTCTATAGAATTAGCTGAGCCATAAGGAGATATAATCCACTCTGAGACCCAGGTTAAACAATTAGCATGGTAATACAATTTAAAGTTCAGGACTGCTAACCTACCCTCTCTTTTGAGTAAGTTTGAATTTCCAGTGGGTTGTATAGAAATAAAGACTTGATTTGACTGGCTGCTCTGAAATTTACACATTCCATTATAAAATGTAGTATTTCCAGCATAAATAATTTCTATCATTTATATTCTTGATAAAGAGTTCAGAATCATCCCTATAACTAAGCCAAACAATGTAAATTTTGAGCATAATAAATAGGCTAGTCATTTTATTTTAGCTATGTTTGCTTTGCACCATATTTATTCTATCTTTATAATTAATTTGGCTGATAGAACTCCATCCTATTTACCATATAGTGTCTGGTAAGCAAAAAACTATTTTATCATTCCCTCTTCTATAACTATCTATATGATTTATGTATTAGTAGAATAATAACATTTCATAGTGTTGTATCAAAATTGTGTGTAAAGTTTATTTTAACTCAAACTGAAGGAAAAAGTTTCTAAAATAAATTAGAAAACAATTTGTATGTGGCATTCTAAATAGTTTAAAATTAGTTTTGATTGAACTAACGGAACTTAAAGGAACTATGATGAATTATGGAATCTTTCTATAGCTTTGACTTAGTTCATTTACCAGTTGTGTGACTTTAAAACTGGAGTTATGTATCTAATTGTAACATGACTTATACTAATGAAAAATATCTGAAAATTATATTCTAGTTGACAAAATGTAGTATTTACATCTGAGTAATCTATCTCTGAGGTACTGCCAATTTTAAATAAAAATTTAGAATGCTTGAACAGTTATATACAACTGTCATGCTCTTTTGTTTATAGTGGACAAGTACATTTTTTGCATATAAAAAGTTTTAACTTTCAATGAATAGCATTTGAAATTGGATAAGGACATTTCTCAGAAATATGTGGAGAACCACTGCAGCTTAAGTTGAGACAGAGCTAAGCTATGTGGACGAATGGTTCAAGTTTATATAAGACAGCTTCTTAAAAGTGCTTTTGCCTGCCCCATTTGTATGCTGGTTAACTTGATATAGGTACTAAATATAGCTAGGACCAATTTATGAAACCTTTTTCTCACAGGGAAGGACTGTATAGTTATAATGTGCATAGTATTCAGATTGCTTGTTGACAAATATGCACATGGAAGGATGAGCTTAATTATACACTGAAGTTACTGTCAGGTAAAATGTTAACTGGTTCCTGAATTATAATAGTTTTTTTACAGTACCTTTTAAGTTTTCCTTAAAAGTAGTCACTTGAAAATTTTGTATATGAATGTTGGTGTTCAGACCTAGTGGTAAACCATTATTTCCCATACTTAACCTTAGCCATTTCTATTTCTTCCCTTTCTATTCTACTTATTCTACAGTAAATGGTAGCTGTAAACTATGTTTTCTCACATATCATATCTGCAAGGCATCTTACTGAATGCAAAGTTTAAAGATTGAGCATAGAGTTGCTCTTTGAGGGAGATGGGTAGTTCAGAAATATGAAAAATAAATAAATATGTATTTCTCAATAGAATAGCTAATACCTCCAAGAAAAGTTTGAAAGACTGTGATTCAGCTGCCAATCAGAGTGGATGGCATTAAAAATAATAATAGTTTGATTTGGTTTAAGAGGTTTTTTTGTGCTAATAAATAATTGCTACTACAACCAAACTTTGGCCTAGATGTGTAAATCATGCAATGATTTGCATGCAATCAGAAAGATGTAATAAAATGTTTTATATAAGTAATCCTCAAGTTACAACTGCAGTTGGCACCAGAATTTACTTTGCAATAAGCCCCTGAGTTGCAATGCAGTGCAATGCCACAGCTGCCCAATAAAGCCTCTGCTTCTCCAGCCTAGCCCAGCAGTTAAGTATAAAACCTCAGCTTTCCGGGAAGCTCCAGTAGCACAGCACAAAGTTGCAGTGCCCCAGGAATCCCCAGCTGCAGTCACCCTTGTTACCGTGCACTTTGAGGATCATGCCACCCTGCATACTCCCACCCCAGCTGACTTTCACCATCTTGGTGAAAAAAGAGCCCTGTTGGTGCAGTGGTTAGAATGCAGCACTGCAGGCTACTTCTGCTGATCCCGGCTGCCAGCAGTTTGGCAGTTTGAGTCTCACGGGCTCAAGATTGACTCAGCCTTCCATCCTTCTGAGGTCGGTAAAATGAGGACCCAGATTGTTGGGAGCAATATGCTGACTCTGTAAACCCCTTAGAGAGGGCTGTAAAGCCCTGTGAAGTGTGGTATGTAAGTCTATGTGTTATTGCTATTGCTATTTTCCCACTGCTAACAAGGTGTGCCCACCCTGCCCTTTCACAAAGCAGCTGCTGGCCACAGGAGGCCTCTTCTCTACATTGTGCAAGGAAACTACTGTAGATGATTTTGGGGGAAAAAAGCCTCATATGGCCAGTAGCTGTCTCAGGAGGTTCCAGCAACAATGGGAAGAATATAGTGACAGTCAGCTGGAGTGGAGGGAAATGTGGAGTGCAGCAGACCAAATGTCATAGATGGGGAGAGTTGAAGCACCCCTGCAGTCGTAAGTGTGGGTGGGTTGCCAAATACCTGAATTTTGATCATGTGACTGCAGGGATGCTGCAATAGCTGTAACTTCAGTGATCAGTCACTGAAAGAATGGTTGTAAGTTGAGGATTACCTACATAACTTGCCCTTTTTAAAAATAGGCTATTTTTAGTTGGCTTATTCTTGGTTGAAATGAGATGAATTTTATTACAGATACTTGTACTATTAACTATATGATTTATGTATCGATGGATATATCAAGAATTTTGAAGTGCCATTCTAGCTTTATTAATTAACACTTCAATAATAAGTGGTATAAAATGTGAAACTTTATTGGGTTTGCTTGCATACTTTTTAATCTGATAAGTTTCTTTTTCTGTATGAAGTTACCTAAAAAGACCTAGAAGGATCAAAGCTTTCTAAGCTTAATGGCCAACAGATGGAGCTGGGTTAGCATCTCACTGATATTTCTGGATGACTTAGGAGAGGGAACAGTCAAATGAGAGAAGGAAATATGTGGATGAGCAGCAAGGTTTGCAATCACAGTAAAACTTGCAAGCCAGGTAGAAGTGAGCAATTTGTTAACCTTGCATATTTTCATAGTAAAATTTATAAAGGCGGATTCCCAACAAATTGTAGAGAATAGAAAATGTAATACAGAACTGTATATCAGTCAAGTTAAATGTTAAGTGACAGAACGAAGCAACTTAAATTAACTCAATGAGTTAAAGGTAGTCCCTTAACTTATGACCACAATTGAGCTAAGCAAGACAGTTGTTAACTGAGTTTTGCCTCATTTTACAACCTTTCTTGCTACAGTTGTTAAGTGAATCATTGCAGTTGTTAGATTAGTAACATGGTTGTTAAGTGAATCTGGCTTCCTCATTGACTTTGCTTGTCAGAAGGTCACAAAAGGCAATCACACGATCCCTGGATAGTGCAATCATAAACATGAACCCATTGCCAATAATCTGAATTTTAATTATGTGACCAAGGGGATGCTGCAACAGTCAAGTGAAAAATGTTCATAAGTCACTTTTTTCAGTGCCATTGTAACTTTGAACAGTTACTAAGCGAATAGGTGTAAGTTGAGGACTACCTCTACTTTTTTCCATTTTTACTAGAGCAGCTTTTATATCTTTCAGCAAACTGAGAAGTTTAGTTTGCTACTACATGTTGGATTTCTGATTTTTGGAGGTTTTGTTTTTAAAGAAAATGTTATGTCTTTTCCAGTCTTCCTGTTTATGACCGTGTAGTCCAGTGGTTCCCAACCTTTTTAATGCCATGACCCCCAACCGGTCGTAAGTCGAGGACTTCCCAACCGGTCATAAGTCGGGGACTTCCCAACCGGTCGTAAGTCAAGGACTTTCCCTGCCTGGGAGCGCCGCGCATGCATGGTGTGCCGGCCAAGGCGTAGCTGGCAAGGGGCAGTGACGGCGCAGGGCGACCACCGGCTGGGCCACCAGCTGGCCCAGCCCAAGGGAGGTAAGGCACCCGCTGGGCCCCACGCGCTCCAACAACCCTCCCTGCGCCCGCCGGCCTCCCACCTCCCACCCCTGGCCCTCTTTTACTTACATTTTTAGTAGTTGCTCAGCAGGGAGGGGTGGAAACTTCTAGACAGCTCGCCTTTGCTGCAGGCAATTTGCAGCACCGTTTGCAGAATGGGACTTTTGGCGGGCTCAGCAGGGCAGAGACAGCTTGAGCAATTCCTATTGGCTTTTGAAAGCTAATAGAATTAGACTCTATTCAAGAGAGTCTATTCTATTGTCTTTCAAAAGCCAATAGAATAAGAGGGAGTAGCACACCTAAGGAAAAGTGGAAAAAAAATGGTGGACTGCGTTGTTTGGTGACCCCCGTGAAATGGTCGTTCGACCCCAAATGGGGTCACGACCCACAGGTTGAGAACCGCTGCTTTAGAAGGTAGTAGTTCCAGAGCTTGAAAGGTGATGTACTTCCTGCATAAAATGCCACTTTTAACTTGGTCATCTTTGATTATTAGTCCCATCTCTACCTCTTTTTATGGGATATTATTGAGATTTTGGTCATTGAATATCTCCAGAGCACCCTAATGGATTATCCGGATCTATATGGTCTGGATTCTGAATGGAGCATGGGAGGAGGCAACATTGGAGGGACTTCAGTGGCGGTAATGTGCCCCTCTTAATCCTTTTAGATCCTTGGATAATCATCAAACAAGGATCCAGATAGCCTTCTGGATCACATGAAAGCGTTAAGAATTGAAAGCACTTTTTTACAGTAGTCACACTCCTTCCACAGGGAACATTTCCAGGCTCTAGTTGCTGGAGCACAGTGATGATGCAGGCTGTTACTGTACTGTTTTATGGAGAACTACATGTCCTCGCTGTTCTTTTTATTTAATTCAGTATTGCATGCAAATGTTGCTCAATTCCAAAATCATCCCTGAATTTCCTCCCTGATTTTTCAAAGAGTGTATGGTATTTAGCCCATACTTCAGGGAGTAAGTATGGGCTAAATATCAGTCACCAGAACAATCAGCCACACAACATTCATCTGAGTTTTGTCTGAATTAAGTTCCAGTTTATTGCCCCTCATCAATCCATTGCCATGTTCTGATATTGATTCCGATAATTCACTGCCTCACCTGGATTGGGTGCTGAGAAAAGGTGTTCAGGTAAGACAACGCCCCTTCTATAGTATGAAAAATTCAAATGAACTCCAGGGAGTGCCATGACTTAACTTCCCCAGAAAAAAGCTGTAGCCTCCCATTCATACTACCAGTCAAGTAGGAGCCAAACCACTGTAAAACAGTGAACAGTGAAGATTTTCTTGATGTATGGAATAAAAAGGTTGATGATTGAACTTGATAAATGCTGTATATTTGAGTCTCTCTTCCCCTGGCAACATTAGTTTTATTTCTGAGATCTCTAGATGTTGTTTTTAAGCTCTATAAGCTTCCCTGATATGCTTGGTAAGTGATACCTTGGAAACTGAATAAACAAAGAAATGAAGAATTACAAGCAATCTGGAAGAATCAACAGGATTGCATGTTGTCTCACACATAAAGGAGTCTTTGAGGATTTATCCTTTTTTGAAATATTTCTTATGACCAATATGTTTTAAAGATGAGACATTTTATCAGGCCAATTGAAGGTTATTAAATAATGTGTGAACATTTGAGCTTTCGTAAATACATATAGGCAAAATAATTTAAAATCCCAAACTCAGGCTGGAGGAGAAAATGGTTAGTAATGCACCTTTATCAGATTCAAATAGGGTATTGCTTTGAGTTGCACCAAGGACTCTCCCATGCTATTTGGAAAGTTAAATCTATACTCATTATATAAAAGTTTCAAATGAAAGGGCATACATATTATCACCTCACCCATAAGTTTCAAGGTTATTTCAGGGATGTTCATTGGATTCCATTCCAGTTCCAGACTGCAGTGAAACTCAATTTCTGATATATATCTTCAGTTTAGAGATATTGTAGGAGTAGATAGAAAATACTGTCTTTTATATTTTTGCTTCAGCTCTACTGAATTCTGGAAGAATACCACCATTACCAAAATATCACTATTCTCCTGCATGGGTGGATTCCGAATCCACCTATGGGTTACGTCAGTCCTCTGCCCAATCAGAGACTAGGTCCGAAATGTAGCTCCGCCTCCGGCTTCCTTCCCCAGTTTTTACCTAGTCTGAAGCCCAAGAACAGCTCTTCGCACTAGCTCCGCGAAAAAGAGTATTTTTCTTTCGGTTTAAGGACTGGTAGGAAAAGGTTTTTGTTTTGTACGTTAGAGTAGTTAATTTGAAGACGAAATTTAGAAAAGTATTGGATTTTACCTTGTTTTGGGGACCTTCGGTCGATCTCCACGCGGCGGTAGCGCGATGGCGAGACCGCCCCGGGCCTAGGGCCTGGGAAAAGCGGGAGAGGAAGGGGGAAACATCCCTGGACTCCCGCTGGTCGCCTCACTGCGCTCCAAGACCCCACAGGAGTACAGGCGTCGAAGGAAGAAGGACTTTCCCAGACTTGACGCAGAACTCGACAAAAAACGCAAGTGGGGCAAGGGAAGTGCGGGGAGGAGCCCAGCCGGCTCGCCGGGAGGCGGACGTAGGCGGGGACCGTCGGTTACCGGAGGGGTAGTCCGAGGCCTGCATCCTTTAGGCACCGCGTGGTCGGGAGCACAGAGCTCCGACCAAAAATTTGGCGCGGCGGCCATTTTTAAAGGGGGGAGGTCTCGGCTACTGGCGCGAAGCGCCATCTTGGAAGTTGGGCGTGTCCTGAGCGTCCCAGGCTTCTGATTGGTGCCTCGTTTCTGGCGCAAAAAGCCCTTTGAAGAGGCGGGCCAACCTCCTTTGTTCTCCCTGCTGAGATTGTTTGTTGGCCCAGGGGAAAAGAAATTGCTGCCGACAAGGCAGAGAGGCCTGGATTCCGGTCTGCCTAGAGCAGTGAGGACTGAGGCCGGCTACTTAAAGGGAGAGTGTCCCCTCGGAGGTGTGTGTTTGTGTCTCGGTGTTTTTTCGTTTCTAGCACGATTGGAACCGGAAGGATTCCCCAGCGGAATCAAGGCGGCCGGGACGGGCATAGGGACCAAACTCCCTGGCTAAGGACCCACGTGGCCGCAAATTACTTCGGCCAGGCACGTTAGGAAATATTCCCTGTAACGCTGCCGGTAACAGCTGTGCCCGCTAGATACCCGGAAAGGGTGCTACTTGGAGCATGGCGATGGCAGAGGGCACTTCGGCCCAAGGCTCAGCGCCCCCTCCGTCGTCACCCAAACGCAGAATGGAGGAAACGGGGGGGGGGGAGAAGAAGGTCAAAACAAAACATCTGTCTGAGCCATCAAAGGCGGCTGAGCGCCAGGCCATAAGGAGACACCAAGCCTTGGAGAAGGAGTTTGCCAAGGCGCAGAGGCTGAGGGACAGTGGGATGGAGAGTGCGGCCCTGTCGCTTAGGGAGACACCAACCCCTTTCGAGCTTTCGGAAGCAGTTGAACAGGAATGGTCTCCCAGGGGGGAGACAGAAAGGGAGGTGTCCCCCATCTCGGTGCCATCGTCACCAGAGCATTCCAAGCCCACAACCAGCCAGGAGGAGGCTGGGCACAGAGGTAGGAAAAGAAAGAGGTCTGGTAAGTGGCCTTCACAACTTCATTCCCTCCTAGAGGAGGCCCTAGAGCACCTCAGGGCATCTAGGAGTAATTCTCCTCCCAAGAGGGCTCACACATCACGGACACGGGTTCCCCGTGGGGGAAAGGTAATGTTCCAGGACTCTGATGTGTCTGAGAACTCTTCACAGGTGGCAGACGAGGAGCAGGAAGATTGGGACGATGAAGAAGCCCCCCTGTCAGAAAATGAGGACACAGAGCCACAGGCGGCTCCGGTGTCAGGTTTATTCGATCATAATCTGTTTTATTCCCTCATGATTAAGACATGCTCCGTACTTGATCTGCCAGCCAAGACCAAGGAGGCCAGGCCACCGTCCTCAGAGGAAGAGGACGCAAAGGATCCACTAATGCACTCACCGGTGTGAGAGGTAATACAGGTACCATGCATTAAGGTATTCAGATCAACGGTAAGGTCCCAGTGGTCTAATCTAGGCACCATTCCATCCCCAAATGGCGTGGAGAGGAAGATGTTTAATGTTTGCAACCCATTAGCAACACTAATAGAGGTGCCACAGGTGGACGCTCCGCTAATTTCTCTCCTTCCTTCCTCAGCCATTCCAGGAGACCTGGCAGAGTCAATGAAGGCGGAGGATAGGAAGGTAGAGCTTTCCCTCCGCAGGGTTCACCATTCATCGGCCTGGGCCATCAGAGCCGCATCCACTAACTCAGTAGTCGCCAGGGCTGCGATCAGGTGGCTGCGGGAGATCCAGGCAAGTGTCCCACCAGATCAGGTATGTGTGAGACAAACACTGACCAAACTGCGGAGGGCAGCGGAATTCATGGCAGACTCCTCGCTGTTCGCGTCTAGATACTCGGCCAGGTCCATCGCAGGGACAGTGGCAGCCAGGAGGATGATATGGCTCAAGAACTGGAAGGCGGACCTTAAGTCCAAATGGCGGCTCGCCACAGCTAAGTATGCAGGATCAAAGCTTTTCGGAGCGATCCTGGACCCATACCTGATAGAAGATAAAAACAAAAGAAAGGTGCTAGCTCACCCATCTAAAAGGACAGACAGGGGAACCCAGGAGTTCCGTAGACAGGCACCCCGTCAGAACGGGGCAGGAGAATGGAGGCAGCCCTTTCAGGGGGACGGTCCTGGGAAGGGCCCAGAACTCCGCGCACCTTCTCATACAGGCAGGAGCGCGGCCAGGATCGTCCAGTCTCGGGTAGGGGCCAACCTTCCAAACGCCCCTTTAAAGGGGGGGAGGCCGACCCTACAGACGCTCCAAATGACGCCTGGGACAGTCCCATTGGGGGCCGTCCGGCGCTGTTCAGCGAAGCATGGCAGACGACCACGACGGATGCCTGGGTCAGGGAGACAGTGGGCCAGGGCCTAGCACTAGAATTCTACTCCACTCCACCAGATCACTTCATAAGATGCCCATTACCACGCAACAAGACCAAGGCGGGTCTCCTAGACCAGGCCATTGGGCACCTGGAGGAAATAAGAGCCATAGAGCCGGTTCCTCCAGGGCAGGAGGGACGGGGGTTCTACTCCATCCTCTTCCTTGTGCCAAAATCATCAGGGGATTGGAGAGCAATCCTCGATCTCAAGCGGTTAAATCGCTACGTAGTATACAGGAAGTTCAAGATGCAGTCCCTCAGGTCTATACTGGCCAGTATTCGAAAGGGGGATCTGCTGTCATCGATAGACCTCACAGAGGCCTATCTGCACATCCCAATAAGACCGGGATACAGAAGGTACCTAAGGTTCTGCCACAGGGGGCGACATTACCAGTACAGGGCACTCCCATTCGGGCTGTCCTCAGCGCCCAGAGTGTTCACGAAAGTTCTGGCGGCATTGGGAGCGCACCTGTGCATGAGAACGGTGCGGGTCCAATGCTATCTGGACGACATCTTGATACTTTCAGCGTCACACCAGGCAGCACTAAGGGACCTCCAGGTCACCATAGACACGCTCCAGAGGCACGGCTTCTCAGTCAACCACAAGAAAAGCCAACTCACACCCTCAAGGAGGCTCCAGCATCTGGGAGCAATCATAGACTCAGAGCAGGGCATGGTGTATCTCTCCCAGGAGCGTCGGGAGAGTTTACAGAAGCTAACGCTTCTGGTAATGCAGAGGAGGGTGGTCACAGTAGTGCAACTTTCCCAGCTCCTGGGGAAGATGATATCATGCCTGGGAATTGTCCCGTGGGCCAGGCTCCACTCCAGAGGCCTGCAGTGGCTCCTGCTGCCCTTCCAAAGACAGTACCAGAGTGCCTCGCTCAGGAGAATCAGGGTGCCTCCCCAGGTCATAGCATCACTGAAATGGTGGAGGTCAGGAGCCCTGAACAGGGGCACCCCACTCAGGGAACCCAATAGGATCACGGTCACAACCGATGCAAGCCTATTCGGCTGGGGGGCCCACTCCGGGGACCGGATAGCCCAGGGAAGGTGGAGCCCAGGGGACCTAAAACACAGAATCAATTGGCTCGAACTGAGGGCCATCCACCTGGCCCTGCTTCAGTTCTCACCCCAGTTGGCAGGGAAACACGTGCTAGTCCTGACGGACAATGTAACAGCAAAGGCACACGTAAACAAGCAGGGCGGGACCAGGTCAGTGGCTCTCATACAGGAGGCCTGGGCACTGGGCTTGTGGGCAGAGCAGCACCTGGCCTCACTAAAAGCAGAGCACATCTCAGGGGAGGCAAACCACCAGGCGGACTCCCTCAGCAGGGTCACGATAGACCACGCGGAGTGGAGACTGGCACCGGAACTGTTCGAGGCAATCTCGGACAGGTTCGGACACCCTTGCCTGGACCTCTTCGCAACACCAGAAAACACTCAGACTCACCGCTTCCTTTCCAGGTTCCAGACCCGGGGAGCGGAGGGGACGGACGCGCTCAGATGCAAGTGGCCCCAGGGGCTACTGTACGCCTTCCCTCCTCCGCCCCTAATACAAGCAACAATCCGCAAACTCATTCTGGAGCGGGCGGAGGTGGTACTAATTGCTCCATACTGGCCGAGGCGTCCGTGGTTTGCGGACCTGGTAGACCTATCGCTTTCGCCAGTATGGAAACTCCCTCCGAGCCAGGTATCCCTGAGCCAGGGGAAACTTCTACACCCAAACCCGCAGTGGCTACAACTAGCCGCCTGGCACTTGAGCGGGAGGGACTGAGTAGGCAGGCCTTCTCACAGCATGTCATCTCGGTCATTCAAGACGCTCGCCGACCCTCCACCAACAGGATCTACGATGTCACCTGGAGGAATTTTTCTTCCTGATGCAGCAGGCAGGGGTTAAACCCCCTGAACGCTACCATCCCTAACATCCTAGAGTATCTATGGGAGGGCATGGACAGGGGACTAGAGATCAACACCATTCGCAGGCAAATAGCGGCCTTACAGACGGTCCTAGTCTGCGAGGACCGGGGACCTCTGTCACAACATCCGGCCGTGAGCGCCTTCCTAAAGGGGGCAGCCACAAGACGGCCCTCTGTAGTTCACCGTTTTCCATCCTGGGACCTACATAGGGTTCTACAGGCGTTAACCGAGGATCCTTTCGAACCGCTGGGGGCTTGTTCACTCCGTTTTCTGACGCTGAAGGTGGACTTTCTAGTGGCCATCACCTCAGCAAGAAGGGTATCGGAGTTGGGGGCTCTCTCGGTCCGACCGGATCTGATCACCTTCGCAGAGGGCAGGGTGACCCTACGCCTGGATCCATCCTTCTTACCTAAGATCAACACATGGTTTCACAGGTCCCAGGACCTGGTATTACCGGATTTCTGTCCAAAGCCCACACACCGTCTGGAGAGACGATGGCATACACTGGACGTGCGCAGGGCTCTGCGCCACTATGTCAGCAGGACAGCGACCTTCAGGAGGTCCAAGGCCCTATTTGTTTCATACCATCCTTCGTCTAAGGGTCTGAAGGTATCATCTTTGACCATTATTAGATGGATCAGAACATGCATAGCCAAGGCCTATGAGGCATTGGAACAGCCAGTACCAGATAACATCACGGCTCACTCCACAAGGAGTGTGTCCACATCGGCGGCCTGGCGCACCCAGGCATCACTAGAGGAAATTTGCAGAGCGGCCACATGGGCCTCTCCATCCTCTTTCGTAAGAAATTACAAGATTGATCAATTTGCTGCAGCTGAGGCTTCGTTTGGCAGGAGGGCCCTGCAGCAGATAGTCCAGGCCTAGTAAGAGATAGCCTAGACTCCCACCCGAAGGGACTTATGAGGGCTTGGGTACGTCCCATAGGTGGATTCGGAATCCACCCATGCAGGAGAAGAAGCGTTGACTTACCTGAACGCATTTTCTCTGCATGGGGGGGATGGAGAATCCACACCCTCCTCTAACTAGTCTAGGCAGGAGTTCTCTTATAGGAGGCCGGAAAGGAGCTACATGGTCCGATCTGATGGAGAGCTTCGCCTGGCAAAAACTGGGGAAGTAAGCTGGAGGCGGAGCTAAATTTTGGACCTAGTCTCTGATTGGGCAGAGGACTGACGTAACCCATAGGTGGATTCTCCATCCCCCCATGCAGAGAAAATGCGTTCAGGTAAGTCAACGCTTCTTTCATATGAACATATTAACATCATTGTACACTTATCCCTCAGTCAGACATTTGGTATGGCACTATGACCACAATAAACTTTTTTTAGTGCCTGTCTCAAAGGCACAGAGGCATTCGTTTAACAAAAATGATTTTTTTTGAGAGAGAGAATAGGTCAAAACTTATGCTCCAATTTCTATACAATTTGACATGCTTCATTGTTTCATAAACTTCTAGCCAATCTGTAAACTTCCTGCCATTCTGCTGAAAAACAAAAGTGACCGTTCAAGTTTTTCTATTTTAGATTATAGGATAGTGAACATTTGTTTTCCCTATATTGTGCTATGGACCCAGACAGTGAGTCAGATGAAACTATTCTGGATAGTCCTGAACTGGGCTGTTTTCATGGTTCTGAATTAAGTGGTAATTTTCCATATATAATTTATTCAGTAGGTGAATTTAGCAAAGCTCTTTCTTTGGTTTTATAAGCTGGAAGTCATATTCATGTGCACTTATTAGTAAGTGTTTAGCATTTGGTCTTAAATCTTCCTACAAAGTTATTGTTTTCAAATTCAGATTCTAGTTTGGGCTATATTATTTTCACTTAGTCATTGGATTACATTTACTTTGTGTTTTACTTTTACACACTATTGTGCATATTGCATTATGTGCAGATATCTGCTGGTTTATACAGTGATTTGCAGTATGGTTGCTATATATAGCCTTTTGTTGAAACACCTATTATGAATGGACATTTGTGAAATAAAACAATAAATGTTGCACTGTACGTTTCTGTTATCTTGGCAGAGCATCAAAATGAAATAACATATATTTTGTATTCAGGAGTCACAAGAAGCCACTTGTTTGGGCAGCTATAGAAATTGAATGAATGGATGGATGGATGGATGGATGAATTTATTTTGAAATGTCAAGCTTTGGTTGAGGAGAAATACTTTAATGCTCCATAAATACTTTCATGTAATATTGTAGCTCAGTGGTTCTCAACCTATGGGTCGCGACCCCATTTGGGATCGAACGACCGTTTCGCGGGGGTCGCCGGACACCGCGGTCTGCCATTTTTTTTGTTTTTTTCGTCGCGCGCCGTGCATGCGCGGTTGGGGCCGTCGTGCGCGCGCCGCGCATGTGCGATTGGCCCGTCACGGTCCACCATTTTGTTTTTTTTTTGTCGCACGTGCACCGCGCATGCGCGGTTCGGGCTGTCGCGCGCACACCGCGCATGCGCGGATCGGCCCGTTGCAGTCCGCCATTTTGTTTGTTTTTTTTGTCGCGCGCACGCCACGCATGCACAGATTGGCCCGATGCACGCGCGCGCTGGGGTCGCGCCGCACATGTGCGAGGCAAGTGGGGTCTCAACCTGAAAAAGGTTGAGAATCACTGACCTAGAGGCTGTACATCCTGATACTATTTTGGGAAAAAGGCAGGAGAATATAAAAATACTGTACTGAAAATATCCTAAATACTGTAGTAATTTTATAAATATGCTTTCAACATCAGTTCCAGCAAAATAGTTGTACTTAGTATCTTCTTGAGATATATGAAATAACTGTATATATTGGTCTGCACTGAACTTTCTATTTGTAAAAGCTTGTTTCTCATATTCTTGCTTTTTTCATTTTGAGAGACCCTCCATAAAGTATCTGAATTATTGGTTATTATCAGTGATAATTGTAATTGTGGTTGTGGGACACTGCTTTTTTAATTATAATTGTTTTTAATAGCACCTCATGACTGGAAAATTATGAAATAAATTATGTTTTTTATTATAGATATATGAGCTGTACTATCAAAACATTATAAGAAGTTCATATATATGAACACTGGTTATTTGGTATACTGACCATATACTGTTAGTGGTGTATAAGAATATAAATGTTAATTTTGAATCTGAAACAAATTATCAGAAACTGGATGTTCTTTTGAACTACTTCAGACTGGCTGTGGTTTACCTGAAAAATTTTGGTTGTCCTGGGTTTCAGCCAAAACAAAACTCAGATCATAGAGTGATTTTACGGAACAAATAGGAAAAGACCAGTCACCCTTCTGCTCCTCCGAAAAGTTTATGTCAATTTGCCCTCCTTCCATTTTTCTAAAACTTCCCATCTATGGTTCCCTCAGCTAACTCTGTTGCCAGTGGCTCATCATGTCCCACCAGCCTTCCCAGACTTGATTTTTCCCCCCTCATCTTCCCTTCTCTCGTTCCCCGGATTACTTCAGATGCTATCATCAAATGACCCAATATGGCAGTGGTTCTCAACCTTTTTCAGGTTGAGACCCCACTTGCCCCGCCCATGTGCGCCCCGACCAGGCCGATCCGCGCGTGCGCACGCGCCGAAATAAAAAACAAAAAACAAAAAAAATCAAAATGGCAGACCGCGACGGGCGGATCCGCGCATGCGCGGTGCGCGTGCCAAAAAAAATTAAAAAAAATCAAAAAACAAAATGGCGGACCACGACGGGCCGATCCGCACATGCGCGGCGCACGCACGCCGAAAAAAATAAAAAAATTTCAAAAAAAACCAACACAAAATGGCGGACCACGATGGGCGGATCTGCGCATGCGCGGTGCGCGCACGCGGCGGGCCAATCTGCGCATGCGTGGTGCGCGCACGCGGCGGGCCAATCCGCGCATGCGCAGCACGCGCACGCAACGGGCCGATCGCGGCGCACGCACGCCGAAAAAAATAAAAAAAAATAAAAAATAAAAAAAACAAAACAAAATGGCGGACCGCGGTGTCCGGTGACCCCCGCGAAATGGTCGTTCGACCCCAAATGGGGTCGCGACCCATAGGTTGAGAACCACTGCAATATGGGATATTCTGTCAGCACAATCGGTTCTCCAGTGTTCTGATTGTCTAACTAGGCTATTTATGCTGTCTTTGCTATTGGCAAACAACCCCCCTATATTCAGCAATGTCTGGAAAAAGTGCAATGATTCCTAAAATAGTATATGTGCCTGGTGCAATACATATTAGTGATCTAAAATCTGACACAAATATATAAACTGTGGCTTTTACATAATGATGTCATCACTCAAGTTTCATCATTTGCCCTGATGGATTCTTCTTTATAATGTTAAATTATGTTAAATAATGTTTATAAAATATAAGAAAATATAATAAGTAAACTTTTCTTACAAGACTGAGTTTCAAACTATATTGAAGTATCTTTAATTTCATTCAGTTCCTTTCTTCTCTTTATAGCGTGTTATCACATAGGGAGCATTACCTAGTTAAATATAATATGTTGCCTGCTGACTCACATTATAGGCTTTATGGTAGTTGGAGTACTTGAAAATGTTCTGTATAGGAAAACCTGAACATAGATGTCTTGTTTAAAAGCAGAATTGTAATTGTTTCAATATGAACAATATGAAATTTAAGCAATCCTCATACATTTCACTGATGAACAAATATGTAAGACTATTGTTTTTGTATAATTGCATTAGATTTTATGGGCAGTAGTTGTACAAGAAATCACTATTAAGTTTGGAAAGAAAAGTGAAGTAAAAGACAGGAAACATCACTATAAGATGACTAAGCTTGCAATCTTATATATACTTGTTTATACCTACATAGGGGTGTATTGTAATTATATTTCTTTAATAAATATTGCAGCTGTTTTTATATGTACAATTATCAACAACTTACATTACTTATTATGAAGAACTTTCCAAGGTATTTTAGTTAAATTCTTACATTTCTAATATTTAGGGGTCCTAGTGTGTGTTAGATAGCAGATTATAAATGGGTTAAGTAACATTTTATGTTACTTTTATAACAATTAACATAATTAAAATAAGCAACATTAAGCAAGAGTTTAAATCTTTGGTTTTATATGCCAGAAAATATATTAAGCAATCTTGCATTAACAGTCACAGCTCTGCAAAATCTCCAGCTCACTGTTGTGACCTTTACCCTTTTGTATCCTGGGACACTCATTTTGTCTTTGTGCTCAAGTTTATTCATGATGGTTATGTTTTCCTCCCAAACACATATGTGGTGTTGTTACAGAGAGAACAGATAAATTATTTTCAGCCGGCAGCCCTGCCAAGTGTGAAGAAAGAATGTTAATAGTGTGTACAAGAGAAACTTGTTTATTCTCCAGTGTGACGAGTGGAGAATCCACCAATGGGTTAACTTCGTCTTCTGCCTGCAGACTAGTTGTCCAATTTTGCTCCGCCTCTCCTCCTGGGACCTCCCTGACCCAGTCTCGACTAGTCTTGAGCCCGTTTAGACTGAATTCTTGACTCCTGAAGTGATTCTTCTTTAAGGTCGTATATTTCTGATATTTTGGTCAATCCGTGGGGGGGGGGACTGCAAGAACGAATGGCTGTCCGTTTGAGCCCTTTCTGTTGCCGGATTGCAGCTCAACCACGACGCTGGCCTGAGCCCAGCCAATCACCGGACACCATTTTCCAGTCACCAAGTGTGACCCTGAACAAAGTGAAAGACAATCTCCTTCCCCCCCCCCAAATCAATCATCCCACAAAGCTAGCCAGGATAGCCAAAGCAAATTCGGAATACATTAGTACAGCTGATCAGCCAGCAATTCAAACCTCCCGCAGATCATACGGAAGCCGGCAAGCCGCGTGGGAACAATAAGGGGCTGGTGAGCTGCAGAGGAATATCACAGCTCTCCAAGGCTCTTACCCTAAATTCAAGACCTCGAAGGCTCCTGTTGTTTTCCATTGCCTGAAGCGGGGATTAGCTGGTCGGCGGAGGACTTTTAAACTCCGCAGCTCCCTCACAGAGTTTCCCTGCATCTCCGCGACTCCCTTGTAACTCACGCTGACCGTATTCCACTGAATACAAGTGCAGTTTTTTTTTCTCCAGGAAATTTAGCTGAGGGAGACATGAGAGAGACTTGGGTTTGACCAATAACAACCTCAACTCACCCAAGCTCAGTCCTCCTTCCTAGCCACATAGGAATAATAATAATAATTTAAAAAAATAAAAAAATAAAAAATTGATATTAATAATAATAGTAATAATTGAAGAGCACAAGACGTAGATCAGCTCACAATTACCCTGAACCAGACCGGAATTGAATTTTATTCCAGTTAAGAATGGCAGATACCAGCACAGTTCAAACAGTGCAGGAACCTGCCACCACCAGCCCACTTGCTCGTAAAAGACAGAGATCACCCAAGCTAGGAAGATCAAGGCCAAGGCAGCATCGGCCAAAAGGCCTTCCAAAGCAGCAGATAGGAAGGCTAAGCGACATCACCAGGCTCTAGAGAGACAATTCTCCCAAGCCGAAAGGAGACAAAACTCCACTGAAGATGAATTAGAGCCACCCAATTACAGGGAGGAGGAAATTTTTGGCACAAGGAAGCCCAGCCAGGAACCTCTGGAAACTGAGGCCAATATGGAACAGGGGAACGGCTCTCCCCTAAGCAAGGGGCCTGGAGATCTGGGTTCAGAAACAGGCACCCGTCGCTCAGATAATCATGGAGCAATGTCTTCAGAGCACCTTCAATCTCTGATATCTCAGGCTGTCGCACAGGCCACCCCCGATAGCTGGGGATGCAGCAGAGGTCCTGAAATCAGAAGACAAGAAGATGGACCTCATCTTCTGCAGGGCACACAAGGCCTTGGCGTGGGCAATCAAGGCAGGCATCACTACGTCCTTTTTCGCCAGGACATCTCTTCTTTGGCTGTGCCAATTCCAGTCGAGTATTCCCCCAGTGGAGGAGAAAACTCACCAGAATTTAAGAAGGTTAGTGGTGGCAGCGGAGCTCATGTCAGATTCCTCCTTACACACAACCAATTTCTCTGCCAGAGCAATAGCGTACAACACTGGTGGACGCAGATTGCTGTGACTCAAGCATTGGAGAGTGGACATGAAGGCTAAGTGGCGTTTAGCAGCGGCATCTTATAAGGGTGGCCAGCTCTTTGGCGAGGCGCTTGACCCTTACCTAATTGAAAATAAGGACAAACGCAAGATCCTGGCCCACCTGACAAAGAGGACAGAGAGGAGAGCTCCCTCCTATTCCCGCAGACCGGCCTTCCGACCTGATGCAGGCATGGATCAGGGGACCTTTTCCCGTCCCTATCAGCCCACATCGGACCGTCAAGGTGAGAGAAACAATAATAGGGACAGGTTCAGACAACAGGCCCAAGCAAGACGGCCCTTTCGAGGAGCCGGGGGGCATCCCTACCGCAGATCCAAGTAACAGCCCAGGGGGCCCCCCATTGGTGGCTGGCTAGCCCTTTTTATCCACAAATGGCAAGCCACCACCATTAACCTCTGGGTCCTAAATACCATCAGATTCGGTCTATCCCTAGAATTCCTCTCAACACCCCCGAACCAGTTCATTCCTTGCCCATCTCCAAAAGATCTGATCAAAAAGAACCTCACCAAGGAGGCCATCCAACACCTCCTGGACATTCAGGCTATAGAACCGGTAGAAAGAGATCAGTGGGGACAAGGATTCTATTCCATCCTATTCATAGTCCCAAAGAATTTGGGGGGGGGGGGGTTGGAGAGCAATACTAAACCTAAAGAGTCTGAACAGACACCTGGAGTACAAAAAATTCAAAATGCAAACCCTTCACTCGATATTAGCAAGCATCAGGATGGGGGACCTTCTGACGTCCATAGATCTGACGGAGGCCTAACTTCACATTCCCATACTTCCGGATCACTGGAGGTTCCTCAGGTTCTACCACACAGGTCAACACTTCCAATACAGGGCCCTACCTTTTGGACTTTGTTCAGCCCCTAGGGTGTTCACAAAGGTATTGGCAACAATCGCCATGCACTTGAGAACAATTCCGATGCGCATCCAATGGTATCTGGACGACATTCTCATCCAATCCTCATCAGCCCAGACAGCACAGTCAGACCTGGCACTGATTCTGAAAACCCTTCAAGACCATGGGTTCTCAGTAAACTTTCAGAAGAGTCAGACCGTTCCCTCAAACTGTCTTCTTCATCTGGGAGCGGTCATAGACACACAAAAGTGCACGGTCCATCTCTCTCAGGATTGTCAACGCAGCATTCAAACCCTGGTCAGGCTCATCCAAAGGATACAGTCCTCAACGCTGGCTACACTCTCACATCTGCTAGGAAAGATGGTGTCATGCCTCGCAATTGTACCTTGGGCAAGGCTACACTCCAGAGAGCTCCAGTGGTTCCTACTTCCGTTCCAAAGAGTGGGGATAGGCTCCTCAAACCAAAGAGTGAAGGTGCCACTAAAGGTCCTGAGATCGCTCCAGTGGTGGTCCTCCCCAGCGATGGGGAAGGGACACTTGTTCAGGGAAGCTAACCGAGTCACCCTTACAACGGATGCCAGCCTATTCGGCTGGGGAGCGCACCTGCAATCACAGCTAGCACAGGGTCAATGGTCAAAGAAAGACCTAAAGCACAACATAAACTGGCTAGAACTCAGAGCCATACACTTGGCTCTCTGTCACTTACACAGCGCAGTGGCACATCGACACGTGCTCATACTCACAGACAACGTGGTGGCCAAAAGGCATGTCAACCAACGAGGCACGCGATCCAGGGCCCTCATGAACAGAGCACAAGTGCTGGGAACCTGGGCAGAAAACAGCCTCCATCAAGGTCGAGCACGTTTTAGGAGAAGGCAGTCGCCAGGCAGACTTCCTGAGTAGGACAATAGACCACTCAGAGTGGAGCCTGCACCCTGCCCTCTTCAGAGAGGCAGCAGAGAGATTCAGCCATCCAGTGTTGGATCTGTTTGCCAGTCCAAAGGACACTCAGATTCCGAGGTTCTTCTCTCGTTTTCCGACACCAGGAGCAGAGAGAGAGGGGATGCACTTCGAGGCCACTGGCTGAAAGGACTGCTGTATGCATTCCCACCTCTTCCTTTGATACAAGCAACCATCAGGAAGATATTGCAGGAGCAAGCGGAGGTAATACTCATTGCACCACACTGGCCAAGACATCCGTGGTTTGCTGATCTCGTAAACCTATCTACATCTCCACCATGGAGGATTCCACACGACCAAATTTCCCTCAACCAGGAATCCCTGCTACATCCAGACCCACAGTGGCTCCAATTGACCGCCTGGCGTTTGAGCGGAGTCTCCTAGAGAGATACAACTTCTCACAAATAGTCATTAAGACTCTCCAGGCCTCCAGAAGGCCTAGAACTAACAGGATCTCTGATTCCACTTGGAAAAATTATTGCGATTGGTGCAACAGGCAACAACTAGACCCATGCAATATCTCTATCCCAGATATCTTGGACTACCTAGCAGAAGGCCTGGATAGGGGGTTAGCACCCAACACAATTCGTAGACAGGTGGCTGCCCTATCAACCATTCTTACCTACGGCAATTCTGAAACTTTAGCCAGACACCCAGTGGTGCGATACTTTGTAAAGGGCGCATCTAACAGCAGGCCACCTGTGGTGCACAGATACCCTTCCTGGGATCTACCTAAGGTCCTACAGGCATAACCTTACCTCCATTTGAGCCTGCTAGGACCTGTGGCCTACAGTACCTGAGCCTTAAGGTCGCCTTCTTAGTCACTGTTACCTCAGCAAGATGCATCTCAGAACTAGCAGCCCTGTCAGTGAGGGAGGACCTTTGTACCTTCCACATGGACAGGGTGGTGTTACGTTTGGACCCCTCCTTCATTCCAAAGGTCAATTCCCTATTCCACAGAGCACAGGAGGTGGTGCTACCAAACTTTTGCCCTGAGCCGTCCCATGAACTGAAGCGCATGTGCCACACTTTAGACATTCGCAGAGTTTTAAAGCAATACATCAAGCGAACGGCACCCTTCCGTAGATCGGAAGCACTGTTTGTCTCCTTCTACTCTCACACAAGAGGTCGTAGGGTCACTGCATCCATAATCGGTAGATGGATTAAAACAGCGGTTCTCAACCTGTGGGTTGCGACCCTTTTGGGGGTCGAACGATTCTTTTACAAGGGTCGCCTAAGACCATCGGAAAACACATATTTCCGATGGTCTTAGGAACCAAGACAACGCTCTCTCTGTTGCAGCCTCACTCTCTTCCATCTTCTTTTCTTTCCCACCCCCCTGCAAGCTTGCAATACCCCTCAGGGCCTCACATTGCCTCCCGGAGTACTCTGCTGTTTGGCGGCCAGAAGTTGGAGCCGCTCAGCTGTTGGTCGGGACGCTCGCGGAGCCGACCCGCACGTTATCCTAGACCCCTGCCCGTTCATGTGGAGCCCGCGGGGGCTTGACAGGGAGAGAGGGAGGGAAGGAGGAAGGGACTCCTCCTCCTCTCCTAAGGGTCAAAGCAGGATCAGCTTCCCAAAGGCAACCCCAATTCATGTGTTTCTGCCATACCTCCTCGGCACTCCCAGGAACAGGGCGGGCGGAAGAAAGCTTGGCTAGGCTAGGCAAAGAAAAGCCACTGAGCCCTGAGCTAAGATTGCAGGCAGGCTGGAGAAGGGGGTAAAGAAGAGGAAGGGGATTGGGAGAGAGGAAACGCCAAGCTTGTCCTCGCCTCTCCCAAGAACCTCCTGCACCACCTCACAGGAACACCTGGTTTTAGATTTACACCGCAAAAGTTTTTCTCGTGCAGAGGAGAGAGGAAAAACAATTGCAGAACACTCGGGAATCCCTTGTAAGGCGCCATGTACCTTGGTGCTTATTTCCTAACACCTTCCCCACCCCCGTGTTTTCTGCTCCACCCCGAATTTGCCTCTTTCCACTCTCCCATCTATGGTCTTAATACAGCCCTCAGTCTGTCTCCCTTTCAACACCCCCTCAAATTTTTCACTCAGGCAGGCTTCCAGAATTCGGCTGGCAGGATGCAGGTAACCCCTCCCCCCTTTCCTGCCGCCTCCCACGGCAACGCGCCTCCGTGTCTCAAGCCTCCGTGCCACAGAACTGCTGGCGTTATGCTTGGGCGGAAGATTTTTCTTTTACAGATGGGGCGGGTGGGCCCGACATTCGCGGACAGGCAGGATCCCGCCCGCTGAGCCGCCGCCGCCGCCTCCCCATTGCCCTCCACGCCAGCCGGCTCCATCGCCAGACCTCTCAGCTGACCGACGCAGGTCCGGAGGTCGCCAGCTGACAGGTGCAGGAGTTCGGCGTTCCGCCGCCTCCTCTTCGCACCGGCCAAAGCGTTGCCGGACATTCCAGCTGACGGGCGCAGGTCTGGAGGTTGCCAGCTGACGGGCGCAGGAGTTTGGTGCCGTGGCGGCCTCCCAGCTACCTGCTTCTTCAGCTGGAGCAGTTGCCAGGGCTTGCATGGCCCCCAAGGGTCGCTGTCGCGCTCTCTGCAGCCGGCAACCCTGGTAATTGCTCCAGCCAAAGAAGCAGGTGGATGGGAGGCTGCTGCGGCGTCGACTTCCTGCGCCCGTCAGCTGGCGACCTCCGGACCTGCGCCCGTCAGCTGGAATGGCCGGCAATGCTTTGGCCAGTGAGGAAGGCGAAGGGGAGGCTGCCATAGCACTGAACTCTGCACCCGTCAGCTGGCTACCCTCAAATTTGCGCTTGTCAGCTGGGAGGTTTGGCAAGGGAGCCGGCTGGCATGGAGGGTGATGGGGAGGCGGCGGCCCGGCAGGCAGGGTCCTGCCTGCCCGCGAATGTCGGGCCCACCCGCCCCATCTGTAAAAGAAAAAGTCTTCCACCCAAGCATAACTTTTAAGGATTTTAAGGATCTTTGAGAGGGAGAGAGAAATAGAGAGAAGGAGAGAAAGAGGGAAAGAGAACTAGAAAGAGAGAGAGAGAGAAAGAGGGAGAGAGACAAGAGGGAGACAGAGGGAGGGAGAGAGACAAGAGGGAGAGAGAGGGAGAGAGAGAAAGAGAGGAAGAGAAAGGGAGAGAAAGGGAGACAGAGAGAAAGAAAGGGAGAAAGAGGGAGAGAAAGAGAGAAAGGGAGAGAGGAAAAGAGAAAGGGAGAGATAGAGAAAGAAAGGGAGAGAGGGAAAGAGAAAGGGAGAGACAGAGAAAGAGGGAGAGAGATTAAATTAGTAACATGGTTGTTCAGTGAATCTGGTTTCCCTACTAACTTTGCTTGTCAGAGGTTGCAAAAGGTGATCACATGACCCTGGAATAATTTTATGGTTGGGGGTCACCACAACATGAGGAAGTGTATTAAAGGATCACGGCATTAGGAAGGTTGAGAACCACTGGATTAAAAGGTGTATAGCGGAGGCATACAGGGGACAGTCCTTGACGGTTCCCAGATGAATCACTGCACATTCCATGCGCAGTGCTGCAACCTCAGCAGCATGGGCAACTCAGGCTTCGATTGAAGAAATATGTAGAGCAGCGATGTGGACGTCGCCTTCCCCTTTTATAAGACACTACAAATTAGACAGATTCACATCTCCTTTGGCAGGAGAGTACTCCAGTGCATAGTATCAGAGAATAGGACACAGGCCCAGATGACATGCCCACCCACAAGGACAGTAAGGCTTTGGTATGTCCCATTGGTGAATTCTCCACTCATCACGCTGGAGAAGGGGCGTTGGTCTTACCTGAACGCCTTTTCTCAGCGTGACGATGGAGAATCCAATCCCACCCTTGAGGCCAGTCAGGCCCTGTGAGGGGAGAGGATGGAGTCAACGCAAGAAAACATAGGCAACTACTTTTCGCCTCGCCAGGAGGAGAGGCAGAGCAAAATTGGACGACTAGTCTGCGGGCAGAAAACGAAGTTAACCCATTGATGGAGCCTCCATCGTCACGCTGAGAAAAGGTGTTCAGGTAAGACCAACGCCCCATCTGGGGCTTTTCCATAGCATGCTGAGGACAAGAAGCAATCATCCCCTACAAAATTTTAAAAAATGGTTTTCAGGTAGTTTTTACAGTAAGGTAGTCATCAGATGACTTAGTTAATAAAGATAATGCAGTAAGTTAGCTCTTGTGCTCTAGATTGTAAATTGTGCTTAGTATTTTTTTCAGTATGCCTCAGTATATGTCTATATGTTTGTCTTTTGAATTATTTCTAGGTTGGTGTCAACTGTATTCAATACTGCAATTATTCAAAGATTTTGGTGTTGGGGTAGGAAAAGATTGCTTTCCTAGTCATTACATTTCATTTTTGTTCTGCTCATTGGATAAGTAGCTTGAAATTCATACAAAACAAAATTTATTTTTCTTTTTTCATTTTGACAGAACATGTTGTCTCAACATCTTACATTTTAATAATTGTATTCTCATTATTTAGAATTCCTATTAAAGATTTTGAAAACAATTTCTAAAGCAGTTTTTAATATATCCTTTGGTCTGTCATCTCGTGTTATTAAGCAAAGCATTCTGATATTATATTTCTAATATATATTTCTAATATGCCCACTTTTCTAAATCCTAATATACATTGAAATGTAAGGAATATAAAACTATATGAGATCATTTATATAAAACTATATAAAAACATTGGTGTTTTTAATGTGATACTTTTTCAAATTTATTTAACAAATTTATTTAGGGACCTTAGAGATAACTTGCAATTGCTTTTTCTTATATTCTTGATATATTCAGTTTTGCTTCCTATTTTCTGTGGAATATAGGTGGACAGTTTTTGTTTTTTCAAATTATTGCCTCTGTATAGCTCAGAAGAGGGATCGTTGAATGGGCTGTTCCATATAAAGATATGCCACTCCTGCTTATCTGATATTCTATTAGCAAGGTTTTGTGGCTTTATCAATAAATGCTGAATAAAATAACCTTTTCCCAGATATGTTTATTTTAGTTTAATTATGCTTGTCCTTTACTGCCAGTTTACCTCTGCAACTTTATCAACATGTCCAGTCAGTTTAAAAAATGGTAGTTCTGCTGAATATTTATCACTTTTGGATCTACTATCACTAGTTTAGAAGTTCTTGGGTGAACTCAGTAACCTTTGATTCACCTCTGGAGAGTTTGATGTTTTTCTCTTTGCAGACACTCTGATTCATCTTCCTCAGTTGTGCAGGAATTAAAGCAGCTACCAGTGGAGAAAGGAAATCATTAGTTATCATGATGCCTCTGAAATCGGCAGTCACCCTTTGAAGGGACTTTCGTTTTTAGGAATAGATAAACCACATTCTGTTTTTCACTTGGCTTTCCTTTGTGTCTTCGGATGAAGGTCTCTTGAATTCTATCTTATTTTAACCAAGGTAAGATTCTGAAGTTGAAATATTCTAGAGTTCATTGAGGTTTTAGCAACCTTTCTAACTTCTTGCTATTATCCTAAGCAACTGATATCTAATACTTCTCTATTTATTAGGCAAAGAGATGGGGAAGCACAGGTGATAACAGATGTGAAAGCTTTTATTGTAACTAATCAGATATCAAGCAAGGGGCTAGTTTTCAGCAAATGTCTGGAATACTCTATTTTAAGATTAAGTTTAGAAGATCTAAATTCAACGGTTTATATTTAATTTCTCTTCATGATGATAAATCAGAAGTGTTCATATCCTGAAACATAAAACAGTAGCATAAATAAATTTGGAGCTTGAAATAGTAAAATAACAAAAAATAGTAAAATAAGACATCCAATAGTGAAAGGTTTACATTTGAGGGAATTATTGGTTTAAAAATAGTTTATAAGACTTTTTGAGAGAGAAACTGGGTCATCTTTCAGAACGACTTACTTTTCCTGAAATATCCTTTAAATTATTTGAAGAAATTGAAGCTGTATTGGTTTTTCTCAGGGTGTATCTTAGTAGATTGCTCAGTTTAAACAATAGCTTTTTTTTACCTTTGTACTCTAGTGATGTAAGTTATGAAATCTACATGTTTCAATGTGGACCAGTGTTGGACCTTCATGAGAAATTTTAGAATTTCACAAGGCTGAAAATGTAAAGGGTACTTTTAAACATCAACTGCTGCCATAATGATAAACAAGCATTGGGGCAAGATATAACTTTAACTGTTAATCTCATTTTTTTTGAGAAGTGGGTAAGCACATGTCTTGTTACATAGTTCTGAGTCTTAAAATATGAGTGATTAGGTAAAAGTCTTTCTAAATAGGATTGATTAAAACATCAGTTCTCCAGCACTTGGAGATGGAGAATCCACCAATGGGTTATGACTGTATTCCTGCCCAATCAGATCAAGTCAGCCAAAGCTGCCACGCCCTTCCTGGACCATAGAGATCCCAGTTTTTGACTTGATCTGGCCCAGGACGGATATGAAGCGTGGCTCCTAGGCAGGTACAGTCACCTATTGGTGGATTCTCTATGCAAAATAGCGTAGAGTAGGAATTAGCAAGGATTTATTCCCTCCCTTAGCAAAAGGTTGGGAGCTCGGCTCCTAGCCTCTCCTAAAAGAGGGAAAGCTACAAGTTGATTGTAGGGAAGGGGCTCCTTCCCCCCCATCCTCTCCCCTTGGCTCCCTCCTCCCCCCCACTCGATAGCCAAAATAAACAGACGGATCGGACCAACGGCCGTCAGCCGAAGAGCTGCTTGCAGAGCGAGCCGGCAGCCGGCACCAGTGTCGCCGGAGCGTTTCGCGCGTTCCCCCGCCGTTCCACCAGGGACCGCGGGAAAATTAAAAACCAGCGCCAATCAGCTGATCGGTGGCCGAATGCAGGGGCCTAGAGAGGCCTTGCCGGTCCTGGCATTTCTAGCTGAACGGGAAGCAGCGGAGGCCTCAGCGGCCGCCATTTTAACCACGCGGCGCGAACAGCCGCAGAGGGGAAACGGGGGGGCCACAAGCATTAATCCCTCCAGGAGGACGCAAATCAAGCGGGCGCTGCCTGAGCAGGCCCATTAACCAAGGCCGCACCCAGAACAGATAACTGAGGGCTCCCTTTACCGGGCCACCATCTTGTTGCCTAAGCCGGGCCCAGCCAAGCAAGGCCTATCCAGCAGTCCGGCCTATCCAGCAGGCCTTCCTAGGCCGCTTCATACCCAGGCCAGCACTACCCGATGGGCCCGTGGCACAACCTCAACCCCCCTTCTCAAGTTTGGTGTCTCCCATTGCCTGATTGCCATCTAATTCTATTGGCTCCACTCGGATTCCAGGCACCCCCATTAGTGTGTCTGTCCTTATCTGAGTAATCGATACGTGGATTCCAGGCGCCCCCCCACAGTGGGCCTGTCCTTATCCACCGTATTTCTAGCCGGATTCCAGGCACCCCCTGTAGTGTGTCTGTCCTTATCCGTGCACAGCCACAGTCGGATTTCAGACGCCCCAGTAGTGCGCCTGTCCTTATCCACACAGAGGCTGTCCCTGGGTTCCAGACGTCCCCTGTAGTACGCCTGTCCTTACCCAGTGGGTAATACTCTCTAGATACCTGGGGGCCCCTGTCGTGTCCCGGCGCTATCGGAGAATGGAGGAGGCCACCCTGGCCTCATCAGGAGCCCTGCCATCCTCATCAGGTCAACCTGGTCTGGAAGGCACCGACAAGACGGCAGCCAAATCTAAGGTTAGATCTGCCACCAAGACTTCTAAGAGAACAAACAGGACAAGAGGAGACACCAGACTTTGGAAAAGGAGTTTACCAAAGCACAAAAAAGAGCCAGGCTGGCATGAACCAGCCCGAGTCCCTAGCCCTAGACCTCCTCCTGGGTCCATCTACCTCCCCGCGGGGAATCTGGTCAACGGGGGAAACCCCTCACTTCCCCGCACAGTTTGGCACAGGCAACCTTCATTCCATGGCCCGAGCCCCGGCCACAAGGGTCCCTCAAGGGACCCCGAGGTCACGTTCACCCCCACGGCGGCTGGGCTCCGCCCAAGCGAGCAAGCGGCCTTCCCCACGGAAGACCGCCTAGCCCTACTCATCGCCCAGGCAGTGGATCGAGCCCTGGATGCCAGGGCTCAGACTTCCAGACCAGTAGCCACCGCCTACAGACACAGCCCACACCCGGAGATGGGGGCCTACGATAGCCCCTCATCTCCTTCAGCATCCCTAGCATCTGAGGACTCTTACCTAGATCAGCTGATCGCAGATCAGGGTATACCAATGTCCGAGGAGGAGGAAGTCCCACCAGAGGCCCCCTCCTTCGGTGGACTATTTAATCCCTCCTTCTTCATCACCTTGCTACGCAAGGCCACATCCACCGCCCACCTGGGTCCCGAAACTCCGGTGACAACACCCACCGATCCACTGGATTCGGAGGCAGACCCTAACTTTTTGGAGCTGGTCACGACACAGCATCGCATCCCTTGCCCCTCCCTGTTCCTGAACGCAATCAGGAAACAGTGGACATTACCGCCCTCTCTTCCCATTCCGGGTAGCACGGACAAGAAATTGTACAGTGTTACCATGAAATTGGAGGAGACACTGCAAGTGCCTACCGTGGACGAGCCCCTAGGTCCCCTAGTGTCATCCACTGTCATCTCGGGACTTCTCGGAGGCCCTCAAAGCTGAGGATCGCAAGTGCGAGTCCACCTACCGCAGAACGCACCAACCTCCGCTTCATTCTTCAACAGGGCCTCTCTCCGTTTGCTCCAGCAGCTCCAAGACCAGATCCCAGCGGAGGATCTCCGCACACATCAGGATCTCAGCAAGCTGGTGGCGGCCACGGAGTACGCAGCAGACGCGACCCTCCAGGCCGCCAGGTTTTCTTCCAGGGCTATGGCTTCCAGCATCACTGGCAGGCGTATGCTCTGGCTGAAACATTGGCAGGCTGATGCTAAGTCCAAGTGGAAACTAGCAGCGGCTCCTTATCAAGGGGGCAAGTTATTTGGGGACACCTTGAACACCTACACAACAGAAAACAAGGACAAACGTAGGGTCCTTAATCATTTGTTCAGGAAACAGGACAAGCCTGCCGGATCCTACCCACAGTACAGGGCACTCCCATTCGGCCTATCCTCCGCCCCATGGGTCTTCACCAAGATCCTGGCGGCTCTAGCAGCCAGCCTGAGAATGATGCCGTTCAGAGTCCAGTGTTACTTGGACGAGATATTAATCCAGTCGGCATCCCTCCAGGACGCCAGGTTGGACCTAGAAGTGGTGGTAGGGCTACTTCAAAGCCACGGGTTCTCGGTAAACTTCCCCAAAAGTCACCTGGTTCCCTCAACAAGATTACTCCACCTCGGCGCCATCATAGACACCGTGGAGTGCCGGATTTACTTATCCCAAGAACGCCGGGACAGCATAGGGTGTTCGATCCTCCAGATTCGCACGAGTCAATCCGTAACATTGGCCAGTCTCTCCCAGCTGTTAGGGAAGATGATCTCGGCCATTGCAATCGTGCCTTGGGCCAGGCTCCACTCCAGGGAACTGCAATGGTTCCTGTTGCCCTTCCAGAGGCGGAACCTCAGCGCCTCCCTCCAAATAGTAGACCTCCCGCTACAGGTACTACGATCCCTCAGATGGTGGCTATCACCAGCCATAAGCAGAGGGTCAGGCTTCAAGGATCCGGACCGGATAGTACTCACCATGGACACCAGCCTCTTCGCCTGGGGAGCGCACCTTCACTCACAGTGGGCACAGGGCCGGTGGTCCAAGTCGGACCTCCGACACAACATCAATTGGCTCGAATTACGGGCCATCCACCTTGCTCTCCGTCACTTTCAAGGCCGAGTGGCGCGCCACCACGTCCTGGTCCTCACCGACAACGTGACATCCAAGGCTCACATAAACCGTCAGGGGGGCACCCGGTCCTGGAGCCTTATGGCAGAGGCCCCCCTACTGGGAACCTGGGCAGAACACAACCTACCTTCCATCAAGGCCAATCACATATCAGGGGAAGCGAACACTCAGGCCGACTTCCTGAGCAGAACAATGGTGGACCACTCGGAGTGGCGCCTTCACCCAAGGATCTTCAAAGAAATCTGCCACCGTTTCGGATTGCCAAGGGTGGACTTCTTTGCTTCCCTGCACAACACTCAGTTGCCCTGCTTCTTTTCCCGGTTTCCAGCCAGAGGGGCGGAGCCGACGGACGCCCTCCGGAGCCCGTGGCCACAGGGCCTACTTTACGCCTTTCCCCCCTGCCCCTCCTCCCGGCGGTGATACGCAAGCTCTTCCAGGAACGGGCAGAGGTACTCCTGGTGGCCCCCCACTGGCCAAGGAGACCCTGGTTCACCGACCTGATGATTCTCTCCCTCGCGGAGCCCTGGAGGATTTCCCCGGAACGGATATCGCTCAGTCAGGGAACCATTCTCCACCCAGATCCCCAGTGGCTCCAGTTATCCGTCTGGCACTTGAGCGCTCGATCTTAGCAAGGGAGCTCTGCTCCCCGGGGGTCATCACCATAATCCAGGCCTCCCGCCGCCCCTCCACCAACTGCATCTACGAGGCCTCATGGAAAAGCTTCCAATTGTGGTGCTCCGGACAATAGCTGTCTCTCCCGGACCTCACAATTTCCCATATCCTGGACTACTTGCTAGCCAGGCTTGACAGGGGCTTGGCGCCAAACACACTGCGCAGACAGGTTGCAGCGCTGGCAACGGTTCTCACATGCGGCTCGGCAGGAACCCTGAGCCACCACCCCCTTATCCGGTCATTCCTTAAAGGGGCCTCCAACTCCAGATGCCCTACCGTACACAGATACCCTTCGTGGGAGTTACCACGGGTCCTTCGGTCGCTCACTCAGCGGCCCTTCGAACCCTTAGCGACATGTGACGTGCGATACCTGTCACAAAAGGTGGCGTTCCTGGTGGCAATCACGTCCGCACGGCGCATCTCCGAATTGGTAGCGCTGTCAGTCAGGGAGGACTTGTGCGTATTCCATCAGGATAGAGTGATCCTACGCCTCGATCCCACCTTCATCCCGAAGGTGAATTCCCTATTCCATAGGTCACAGGACATAGTACTACCAGATTTTTGCCCCAACCCATCACACGATCGGGAGCGACAGTGGCAGAGCTTGGACGTCCATAGGGTGTTGAAGTGCTACATTGCACGTACAGCACAATTCCGCAAGTCCGAAGCCCTGTTCATATCCTTCCATCCTTCCTGCAAAGGTCGGAAGGTCTCCTCCTCCACAATTGGCAGGTGGATCAGAGCGTGTATCGCCGGGGCATATCAGGTGGAATCTTTGCCAGCCCCACGACGGGTCACGGCCCATTCCACACGAAGTGCAGCTACCTCCGCGGCCTGGTCCACACAGGCATCCATTGAGGAGGTATGCAGGGCAGCCACATGGGCTACACCATCCCCTTTCATTTGGCACTACAAGATTGATAGGTTTGCCTCGGCTGAGGCTTCCTTTGGCAGGAGAGTTCTCCAACAGGTTATTCGCCAAAGTGCCACACCGGACCAGTCTGCTTCCCACCCTAAGGGACAGTAGGCTTTGGTACGTCCCATTGGTAGATTCTCCATCTCCAAGTGCTGGAGAAGGGGCGTTGTCTTACCTGAACGCCTTTTCTCAGCACGGAGATGGAGAATCCACTCCCACCCTGGTAGGGCACCTAGGCCTAGGGTTAGCATTAGCTGGAGGAGCCACGATGTCGTGCTGTCAGTCAAGGGCTACCCTCGCGTCAAAACCTGGGTTCTCTATGGTCCAGGAAGGGCATGGCAGCTTTGGCTGACTTGATCTGATTGGGCAGGAATACAGTCATAACCCATTGGTGGATTCTCCATCTCCGTGCTGAGAAAAGGCGTTCAGGTAAGACAACGCCCCTTTCCTACCATCTTGAAATGGAAAATGCACAAAAACTATATGCTACCTTTATAAACAAAGCCCACAACTCTGCCTGTATATTTGATATGGTCTGCACAGTTTGTAGAATGCATCAATCCTCTGAAGTGTTAATTGTGGTACTTGGCAACATATATACAAATGAAATAAAAATTTACTCATTCTCTTTTAGGAGTAAACATCATTCCCAGATAAATTGCGGCATAGTTCATCCTACAACATTATTTCTGTCTTCCTTTGATTAAGTTCACTTTACTTTAATTCTATCAAATACCTCACAATTATGAAGAATTCCATCTAACTTCTAGTTTTAACCTAAACCTGGGAATCAAAATGAAGCTTCTAGACCAGGGCTGGGCAATTAATTTTCCCAAGGGGCCATAGGGCTCTGTTCCCACCTCTGCTGTTGTCCTGCCTCTAACCCACCCACCGCCACCCTGGTACCATTCACCGCCGCCATCACTCCACTCTTCACTTCTGCCTCAATGGGCCAGACAGAGACAACCAAAGGGCTAGATGTGACCTACGGGCTGTAAAATACTCAGGTCTATTCTAGACAAGATAGTTAGTATAAGAATCATACTTCCAGTCTGCAAGTGTTCTTTTTTCTTCTCTGTTGGTGAGATACAAATAAACTGTTGTAGAACGAGATAAAATGCCTCCAAATTCTTTATGCTGTTATCTATCCTATTATTGCAAGAAATATCCTTTGAGAATGTTCCAAAACTTCAGCTAGTGCAAAGAATGGTCAGGCTGCTTTCTAATACAAATTTTATTGACCATAGAACATCTGTCTTGTATTATCTGGGTAGTTCCTATTTCGTTTCCAGTTAGGCAAAATTACACATGTGGTTGCTTTCCTATAATTCCTCAAATTGCTTGAAACCGTAACATTAAAATGCCGTTTCCTTCCATACAGTCATCTCTTAATTAAAGATGAACTTATCTACTTATCACAAGAAGTATCTGAATTAGATGGCAAAGTCCACCATAGATAAAAACAGCAAAGTCCACCATAGATAAAAACAGCAAATAGATTTCCCTTATTCAGCCAGAAATGAAAGGCATGATATTTTATGGAAGCATTGAAGCACCCTGATTCTTGCACAAGTATGAAACATTCATGGAGTGCATATAAAAGATATAAGAGGTTGGGGAGCAAAACCCACATGAAATAGCATTCCCTTGGCGGGAAATCTTAAATAGTTATGTCATACTTAGTGAGAAGAATTGGCAGTAAAGAAATTGAATACAGTAATTTTGATCTTTCAAAAATTGTTCACTATATACTATGATGCTTATGAAATGATGAATTAGAAAGATGGGGGATAAAGTTCCCATTATTTTTTTTAATGAGTTCAAGATCTTTATTTTCTTTTTAAAAGATATGCAAGTTATCAATAAGTTATTAGGAGTGTGCAAGAATGATACATACATAGGAGCATTTCCTAATTTGTTTACATAGGAACCCTTATTTTTACTTTTAGTTTTCTGCTTTTTATAATTCTGAAGTTTTTAATAATATTAATACCTGGTCTCTAGCTGCTGTTACTCAATGCTAGATCAGTCTGCAATAAGGGTTCTCTTATGAGAGGGCATACCTAACATGTAGTAGTGAAATCTGGCTTATTCTGATAAGATGATAGCCATTTTGGAAATACGTTCAGTGGGGTTTTGGGTGTGGTATTAGCTGAGAGTCCATGGCAGGGATGTGAGTGAGGTCTTTGTTATCTAGGAATTCTTTACTTCTTTCCTGAGCATTGCATTGCAAGTCATTAAGTTGTGCTCTAGAGATCAGTTGGGACTGTTGGTGTTCTACCACCCATCCACCCCTGTTGTATAGCCACTTTCCTGCCTGAGCTGCATGACACCATTTTGGGGTTGGCAATAGAACTTATGGTTTTAGGGGACTTCACTATGCCTTCTCAAATCTAAGGTGATTTGGGAGTTTATGGTCACCATGATGGCTGTGAGCGTATCCTAGTTTATCCAGAGCCTGAGACAGGACAGGGATCACATTCTAGCTATGTGATCTGAAATTGGGAGAGCTGTGGGTGTCTCCCTTCCGTGGTCTCCTCTTGTGCCTCTATTCACTGTGGAGAGGCTAAACCCATTAGATTGACACTGGTGACTTATGGACCTGGATGGGTGTCAGAGGAGGTTGGGGGTTGTTTCTGTTGGTCTGTTGCATGATCCATCTGAAGCCTTGGTTGCCCAGAATAGAATAAGAGAGTGGCTTAAAGTGGTTGGAACAGATGCCACCATGCAACCTTTTGTTTCTCAGAGATCCCACTGCTCCCTATGGTTTACAGAGCAGTTGAAGAAGATGAAATGAGAGACGAGACATTTAGAGTGTCACTAACATTCAATTAAAAGTGAATGTGACCAAACATATGTCAGAGCTACTATTAAGGCCCATTTTGTGGCAGTAAGGGGGGTAAAGTTGCAGTACTTCTCTGCCCTTATTGTGTCCAGAGATTGCCAGCCTACAGCTTTGTTTTGGGTAAACAGGGCTAGGGAACCTTTTGCAGGGATATGTGGAAGAATTTGCTTGGCCTTTGTTGGACAGATTGCTCAGATTTGCTTGCAATTGGATGCTGGCCTTGTTGTAGGTCCAGAGATAATGTTTGCAGTGGAATCTTGCCCAGTTATCTGGGAATGGTTTGAACCTGTTGGATGTGAAGACATAGACAGGATCTTCAGAAATGTGAGCCCAGACACCTGTTCCTTAGATCCATGCCCTTTCCGGCTTGTGGAAATAGCCAGGAAGTGTCCTATGAGTGGGTTTTAGCAGTTGTTTATTCTTTTTTGAGTGACGGGTTAGTCTTAAAGAGGCCTTGTTTTCCCCCCTTCTCCAGCATGAGAGATGGAGAATCCACGAATGGGTTACTTCTGTCTTCCTGCCCAATTAGACTGAGTCAGTCAAACTTGCCATGCCCTTCCTGGACTAGGCCACTCCTCAGTCTCAACTCAGTCTGCAGCCCAGACGGACGTGACAAAGTTGGCTCCCAGTCTAATAGCAGCAGGTTGTATGTCAAGAGTTTTTCTTTCCCATTCGTGGTTTTTTTGCTCTCTGCTGCCATCTCGACAGCGCTGGGATCAGCGCTGTCCTAGATTGCAGGATAGAGGCTTAGGACTTCCCCAGGGGTTTTTTTCCTTAGGGAACCCTTTGCCTCCCAGGCCTCTGCTATTCGTCGTGGCCACCATTTTGGCCGCCGTGTGGCGAACAGCTTTCCTCTTAATTGCTGAAGGGTTTTCCCTCGTAGTCTTTCTGAATCAGGCAGAGCGGCTGCCGCCCGGATTCAGCAAGATAGAATGCTTCTTCGTCAGGGAGGCCTCTGATTTCCCACTTACCACAGCTGATAGTCGTGGCCGCCATTTTGGGCGCCACATGGCGAGCCACTTTGTTCCTGCAGGGACAATCTTCTCCGCAGTAGTTATTTCTCTCCCCTGCATCAGCTGTCGATCGGAGCAGGGCCGTTTCGGCTGAAACAAATTGCTCCGTCCGATTTCCAACCGGTTCACTGTCGCGGAGGCAGTGGAACCGTGGCTGCCATCTTGGCCGCCTCAGTGGATCGGGCCCAATCCCTCCGGATGGAGGATGGTTGTGGAGGCTTTGCTTGAGCCCTCTGATCTGTACACAATTGTAGATTCAGCCAGTAGATTCTTCTTGGGGTCCTCGCCAGCCGGCTTGATGGCCTAGGGCCTACTGCGGCCCTCCTGACCATCGTCAAGGTCCAACCGGTGGGGCAACCCAAGCCCAGCGCTATTCAGGCGCGAAGCTTCCAAGATGCTCAGCCATTTTCAGGACTGGTAACAGGCCTCACCCCTGGGTCTCATTGCCTGGTCATACCACCAAAGTGTGCTGGCTACGCCATCTCAGGTATTGCCGCCACAGTCCAGCTTAGCGTGCCAGCTGTTGCCACCCACTGCTCTCACCGCTGCTAAGTGAACTACACGTGTGCTGCCTGTCATCACCTTTGTGATTTTGCCGCCACCGTAAGTCTGGCCTATTGTGCTAGTGTGCTGGCTGTCGCCATCCCTTGGCTTTCTCGCCACTAAGCATCCTACACGTGAGCAGTCCACTATCACTGGTGATCCTGCCGCCACCGTAGGCCAGACCATGCACTATCGTGCACCCATCGGTCTGGTTGCCATCAGGAGCTTTGCAAGTGGCCTGAGTCCATTAAGTTGGTCCTGCTGTCACTGTTGCCACGTGGCACACAGCTAAGCCCAGCACTCGGCTCCCTGTTGATTGAGATCCCTCTCAACATAACATTGAGATATCTCAGCTTATGATGGCAGACAATCTGGGGCCCCAACCTTCACAAGGCTCCGCCTCCGCATCCACTAGCCAAAAGAAGCATAAGTCTCCAAGCAAGAGGCGGTAGACAAACTCAAGGCCAAGGCAAAGACCATCTTGGAAAGAAAACCTTCCAAATTGGCTGAGAAACAGGCTAGTAGGAGGCACCAGGCCCTGGAGAAAAAATTCTCCAAAGCACAGAGACAGGCCATGACTGAAATGGAGCACGCAGAGGCCTCGGTCTTTGATCTCCCACTAGGACCCCCTACCTCTACTCAGGGGGTCTGCTCTCCAGAGGGGATTCCCGGCCAAATCTTTCTTTCCATGGCGATCAGGAAGCAAACATCTCCCTGGTACCCAGGGCCCATCAGCCAGGCCCACAGGCAACATTCACGCCCACAGCAGCCGGGCTCGGTGTCAGAGCCTCAGGGCGCGTTTTCAGCACAACTTCAGGCATGGATTGAATAGGCCGTCAACCAAGCTTTGGCCTCCAGGGCTTATCACAGTCCTAGACCTGAATCGGTGGCCTCCATGACTCCACCATATGTTTCCCAGTTGGGAGCACCTGAATACCAGGGTTCTGTCTCTCCATCTTGATCCTCCCACAGCAGAGCATCATGCTCTGCGGAGTATGACCTGGAGGATATGCCATGGTCGGAGGAAGAAGAGCCCACACCAGACCCTTAGCCATTCGGGGGCCTTTTCAATCCGGCCTTCTTCATGCCGCTGCTGCGTAAGGCTAGTGCCACGGCCGAGATAGGCCCCAACCGACTTCCTCAACCCAGTCCTTCAGCCGGTCCAGATCCAAATACAGTATTTGCAGAGCCTGTTGTAACTTAACACTATGTTCCCTGTCATGCCTCCGTCTGAGCCTGACTCTGAGGATGACATGGAGTTCCCTGTTGAGGCCCAGGAGGGGGTGTCTGTGGCTTTGGAGGACTGTGGGGAGGAGCAGGCTGAAGCAGGCCAGGGCCTTTCAAGAGCAAGAAGAGCAGAGAGGAGGAGGGAACAACGGAGGCAGGCTCACTTGCTTGGGAGAAGACCGTCATGCCCCACTCCACAAGGCACACCTGGGGAGTAGGATTTAAGGAGACGCTGTATGGTGGGGCATTTGCCAGGAACAAACGTGAACTTTTGTGATGTGAGCTCTTGTACCTGGACTCTTTGTATTTTGGATCAAGTTTGTTTCCTGCTGAGTTCTCCTTGCTGTCCTCATTTTTGCAGTTTGCAGGTTACAGGACATTGAAAAGATCATACTTCGTTTGTTATCTGTTTTACTTTAAAGAACTGTTTAACTTTGTTGACTGTTTTATTGAACTTGTGCCAGCATATGTGGGGGCTGTTGGGTGAACGTTGGCAGTGCTTACAAAGACAATTGTTCTGACCAGCTAATTGCTTTGCCTCCGTTCGGGGCCCTGGGTCATCACAGTCCCCCTCTATTTTTGAACATTGGATAGATTGGGCAACAGGGCCAGATCCAAAGCAAGTACCAAAGCAGTACCAAAGCAAGCGGCCCTTTCGAGGCGTGGGAGGCCGTCGTTTTAGGAAGTCCAAATGACTCCAGGGACGCTCCTCCCATAGGTGGCAGACTTTTTGCCCACATGTGGGAAGCCACCACCACAGAACTCTGGGTCCTCAACACGGTCAGGTATGGTCTGTCCCTGGAATTTGTGTCCAACCCGCCAGATCGCTTCATTTCTTGTCCGTAGTTACAAAATCCGGCCAAGAAACAACTAATGCACGAGGCCATTGGACACCTCTTGGATATGAGAGCTGTAGAGCTAGTGCCGGCAGGCCAACTGGGAAGAGGATTCTATTCCATCCTCTTCGTGGTTCCCAAGGCTTCGGGAGGATGGAGGGCAATACTCGACCTGAAAGGTCTGAACTCCCACATTGCATGCAAAAAATTCAAGATTCAAATGCTCCAGTCCATCCTGGCCAGCTTAAGAAAGGGGAGACTTACTGACATCCATAGACCTCACAGAGGCGTACTTCCATATTCCCATTCTCCCCAGTCATTGGCAGTTCCTACGGTTCTGTTACATGAACCACCATTACCAGTACAGAGCCCTGCTGTTCGGCCTTTCCTCGGCTCCAAGGGTGTTCAACAAAGTCCTGGCGGTGCTCGCTGTGCATTTGAGGCTGGTGCCGGTATGCATTCAGTGCTATCTGGACAACATCCTTATCCAGTTGTCCTCCATCCCGGCAGCACAGTTAGACCTGGCCTTGTCGATCAAGACCCTTCAAGACCAGAGGTTCTTGGTGAACGTTCAAAAAGGTCAGACGCTTCCCTCCACCCACCTCTTGCACCTGGGCGCGGTGATAGACACAGTCCGTTGCCAGGTCTATCTGTCTTGGGAATGTCAGGACAGCATCCGAGCTCTGGTCCTCAAGGTCCACAGGGAGCATGTAGTGACACTGGCTATGCTCTCCCAACTGTTGGGAAAGATGATATCATGCATAGCAATAGTGCCTTGGGCCAGACTACACTCCAGAAACCTTCAATGGTTCTTGCTCCCATATCAGAGATTGGGCACCAGCTCCTCCAACTAAAGGGTACGGGTTCCTCCTCAGACCCTAAAATCCCTTCAGTCCTCCCTGGTGATAGTCAGAGGGTCATTGTTCAAGGAACCCGTTCAGCTCACCCTGACTACAGACGCCAGTCTGTTTGACTGGGGAGCACAACTTCAGTCACAGTTGGCTCAGGGCCGGTGGTCCCGGTTAGACCTGAAGCACAACATCAACTGGCTGGAGCTCAGAGCTATACACCTGGCTCTCCACCACTTCCGCAACAGGATTGCGAGGCAACACATGCTGGTCCTTACGGACAACGTGGCGGCGAAGGCCCATGTGAACCAGCAAGGGGATACCCGTTCCAGGTCCCTTATGGCTGAGGCCCAGTTGCTGGGATCCTGGGCAGAGGCCAACATCTCATCCCTCAAAGCCGAGCACATCTCGGGAGAGGCAAATCGACAGGTGAACTTTTTGAGCAGGTCAACAATAGATCATTCCAAATGGCGCCTGCACCTGGATCTCTTCACAGAGACATCGGAGAGGTTCGGTCAACCGGTTCTGGACTTGTTCGCTTCTCTGGCGAACTCCCAGCTCCTGAGATTTTACTCCCGGTTTCCCTCTCTGGGGGCGGAGAGAGCGGATCCCCTCTGCAGTCCATAGCCAGGGGGCCTACTTTATGCATTTCCCTCTCTACCTCTGATCCCTGCAGCTATTCGGAAGATACTGCAGGAGCGGGCGGAGGTGATATTCATCGCCCCGCATTGGCCGAGATGACCGTGGTTTGCCGACCTGGTGAGCCTTTCCAGGTCTCCTCCATGGAGGATCCCTTTGGATTGCATCGCTCTCAGCCAGGGAGCTCTGCAACATCCAAAGCCCCAGTGGCTTCAGTTAACCGCCTGGAACTTGAGCGTCGGATCCTGACTCAGGAATCCTACGTGTCGGGTGTAATCTCTATGATTCAGGCCTCCCGATGGCTGGCGACGAACCGAATTTATGACTCCACCTGGAGGAACTTCTGCCAATGGTGTGAGAGACCACCTGGCTATTTCGGATTTGACCATTCCAAGAATCTTGGATTATCTGTTAGAAGGCCTTGACAAGGGTTTGGCACCCAATGCCATTCGCAGGCAGGTGGCAGCTCTATCCTCAGTGCTTACTTGTGATAACTTGGAGCCACTAGCTCAACATTCCAAAGTGCGCTCCTTTATCAAGGGTGCCACCAACACCAAGCTGCCTGTCGTTCATAGGTATCCCTCTTGGGAGTTGCCGAGGGTCTTACGGGCCCTCACCTTGCCGCCATTCGAGCCTATCAGAGCCTGACCCTGCAGTCCTCGTCTCTCAAGGTCGCCTTCCTGATAGCTGTTACATCAGCAAGACGAATTTCGGAACTGGCAGCTCTCTCAATAAGAGATGACCTGTGCGCCTTTCATCAGGACCGAGTGATCCTTCGCTTGGATCCGACCTTTATTCCCAATGCCTTGTTCCATAGGACACAGGAGATCATACTGCCAGATTTTTGCCCTAGTCCATCTCATGACTTAGAACGTCAATGGCACACACTGGATGTCTGCAGGGCATTACGCTGTTACATCAAGCGGACGGCAATTTTTCGCAAGTCAGAGGCCCTTTTTGTTTCTTTTCACCCTTCTATGGGGAAGAAGGTGTCTGCCTCTACCATAGGCAGGTGGATCAGGGCTTGCATTGTGGGGGCGTACTAGTCACATTCACTGCCAGTTCTAGGTCATGTTACTGCTCACTCCACTCACAGTATGGTGACCTCCACAGCGTGGGCGACACAGGCATCCATCGAGGACATTTGTAGGGCGGCAACATGATCATCGCCTTCCCCCTTTGTGAGGTACTACAAACTAGACAGATTTGCCTCTGCAGACACCTCATTTGGCCACAGGGTGCTACGACAAGTAGTGCCGAGAAGCGGGACACTGGCCCAGTCTGTTTCTCTCCCATAGGGAGAGGGTGGCTTTGGTATGTCCCATTCGTGGGTTCTCCATCTCTCATGCTGGAGAAGGGGTATTGTCTTACCTGGACGCCTTTTCTCAGCATGGAGATGGAGAATCAACACCCGACCCTTAGGATCTGTCAGGTCCAGTGTCAGGGATCGGGGAGCCATCACGTCGGACTGTCGTCAATGGCTTCGCCTTTGTCGAGACTGGGGAGTGGCCTAGTCCAGGACGGGCGTGGCAAGTTTGACTGACTCAGTCTAATTGGGCAGGAAGACAGAGTTAACCCATTCGTGGATTCTCCATCTCCATGCTGAGAAAAGGCGTTTAGGTAAGACAGCGCCCCTTCTCAAGAAGCCATCACTGGATCCCATTGTACTGGACAATTTTTGTCCAGTATCTACCCTGTTCTTTTTGGGGGGGAAAGGCAGTTGAAAAGTGCTTCAGGGGCTTTGAATGAAGTGGATTATATAAATTCTTTTTAGTAAGGATTCAGGCCTTGGTATGGGATGGAACAGATTGTCATGCTTTTGGTTGTACCTAGACAGGATAAAGATGGTGGTTCCATCCTTGGCCTACTTGATTTGATGACTTTCAATACCATAGATTATGTATCCTTCTAGATTGGTTTAGATGATTGGGATAAGTGGCTATAAGTGCTGATACATACATAATCAGGATACATCCCTGCCCCTGGCAAATTAAGCAATGTTGTAGACATATTGTCCTGGTGCCTAGGGGCTGTGAAGATCTATATGGAGTTGGGGTCAACAAGCTTCAGCTGAATCCTGGCAAGGCTGAGTGGCTTGGGGTTTTGGGACCTGCTGCTTCTAGGACTATGTCATTTTTAGTGCTAGATGGGGTGGCACTACCACAAACAGACCCTGTGCACAATCTGGAAGGCCTTCTAGATTTGTGAGTCCTGCTTGATGAGCTTTGAGTTGTGTGCCAGTTGCCTGATTGGAACTGCTCTTAGTGACTCATGCCCTAGTCACCTCCAGATTTGACTATTGTAATGTATTCTACATAGGATTGCACTTGAAGAATATCCAGAACTTCAACTGGTACAGTTGCAGTTATGTGTGCTCCCAGAAGAAGACATGTTATACCTCTGCTCTGTGAGCTGCATTGGCTGCCAATTTGCTTCTGGGTCTAGTTCAAGATGCTGGTTTAACTTTTAAAATCCTGTATGGGACTGGGTAATTTGAAGAATATCTTCTCCCTGATTATGTCAGCCTGTCACATTACATCTAGCAGAGAAGGCATACTTGCAGGTACCATCTGCCAGGGACCTACATTTTGTGAGTCCCAGTAGGTGGGTCTTCTCTGCAATGGCATCTGTCTTAAGAGTGCACTTCCTCCATAGTCAGATTAGGTCCATCCCTGTTATTCACAAGTCCCTCAAGACCTGGTGTGGGTGTCTCAGGCAACCCATTATCTTGGATGCCTGTATTGTGGTTAATCCTTTACTCTGTCCATGTGGTTTGTGTATTTTAAATTTGTTAGTGTTTTTTGATGGTGATTTTTAATATTTTTATAATGATTGTTCTTATATATTTATTGTTTTTATTGATTTTTGTATATCATCCAGACTATCTGTACCTATTGTTTTTAGTTTTATTGTTTGCTGCCCAGAATAGTTTGTTTTATTAATATATTTAACACATGAACCCTATACAGCTTGGTGACAAAATTTTTCAGAATTGCTTCCTTAAATGAGAGTTGACCCATCTAATAAAAACAGCACCGGAAAAATTGTTGGTAGCTCAACACAGCAGCAAAGGTAGTATGGCTGAAGCTAAGAGGAGCTGCTTCTCTTTTGTGGGCCTTGGTCTGTTGAATGATTTTCCACACAAGATTTGGTTTAATCTGTCCCTAATGCCCTTCAGAACTTGGTTACAAATAGTCCTCTGCTTGCAACTACAACTGCGACTGGAATTTCCATCTTTAAGTGATGAGGCCATAAAGTGTGATGTCCCATGACCACATTACTTAGCAACGGCACTCTCCTTTGCCATTGTTCAGTGAATTCCACCAGTCATTAGATAAGGGCCACCCCAACCCAAGCCATTCCAGACTTAATTCTTAATGTTAACATAAGGAACTGCCTGTCCTCATAACTCCATCTAACTGCCTATCCTGCCCCCCCCATCACTGTTTTTATGGCTGCTAGCAATTCGGCAACAACATAGCTCGAGGGCTGTTTGCCAAGTTGTGACTCAGGGCTTCATGGTGTGCCACAACTGTCCCAGCCAGGCCAAACAGTGTGGCCCAAAGTCACAGTGTTCTCGGAAACTCCATCAATGTGGAACAAAGCTACCACTTGTCAGGAAGCTCCAACATTGGTACAAGCCACCCTGCCCAAGGACATTCCAACAGCACAGTGGAAAACTGTAACATCTCAGGAAGCATCCCACTCTTAGTCGCCTTTGCCAGCCATATATCTGCTGCTGGTGAGGCACGCCCATTCTGGCCCCTTGCAAGATGGCTGCTGGCCACATGAGGCCATCTTCCCCAGGTCTTACAAAGAAACCACTACGCATGACTTCAAGAAGAAGATCAGCTAGGATAGTAGGGACCACAGAGCGCAGGGGCCAAAAGGCATAGATGTGGGGAGATAGAGAGTGGGGGAATTGAAGTGCCCCTGGAATCATAAGGCAGTCAAGCTGCCAAATGCCCAAATTTTGATATGTGACCTCAGGGGGCTTCAATGGCTGTAACTTCAGGGACCAGTAGTAAGTCCATTCATTGCCGTTGTAACTTTGAAATATTGTTAAATTGTAACTTCAAATGATTGTAATTTGAGGAATTTGTAAAATGGATCTCTTCTGGGGATGTTTTTAACTAATTACCGGTAGGATAATATCATAGGAATTAATGATACACTGTGTACCATATTTTCATTTATATTGTTATGGTTCGTTGCACAGTCAGCGAGATGTTTAGACTGGATTCGGCATTTTTGTCTACCTATCGAGTCCTTCCCAAGGACCTGGGATAGGCAGATGTGGAAGTTTGATGATATTATATTATTGTTATTGTTATAATATTACATAAACTATGGAGAGATATTAGAACATAATGCTATAAAAATCAAATAAATATAAGCAAAGTGTATAAATTGTATTTTAGAAACTAGATCAGTGATGGTGAACCTTTTAGAGACCGAGTGCCCAAAAACCTGGCCCATCCCTGCCCACCCTCTGTCCTGCCCCCACCCCACCTACCTGCCCGCAGGCCACTCACCGCCTCCAGGGCCCGCCGCAGATCGCCCAGGCAGCCCAGCAGCGCCATGGTGGCGACACCCTCTGCCCACACCCCACAGCATCAACTATGCTGCTCTATGTGGGCCACGCTCAGGGGTGATTGTCCTTCGGGAGGCTGTTGGTGAGGGGGTCGCGGGCAGAGGCAAGGCTGGGGCAATGGCATGTGTGCCCACAGAGAGGGCTCTGAGTGCTGCCTCTGGCACTCGTGCCATAGATTCGCCACCACTGAACTAGATTAATCAAAGTTGCATCTGGTAGTTTCATTTCATTAATGTTAAATTTCTTATTCAGGTGGTCCTCGTCTTACAATCATTCATTTAGTAACCATTTGAAGTTACAGTGGCATTGAAAAAAGTGATTTATGACCATTTTACATGTTCATTCCCATGGTCATGTGATCAGTATTCAGGTGCTTGGCAGTTAACATGTATTTATAACCATTGCACTGTCCTGAAGTCACATGATCATCAGTTTTAACCTTTCCAGCCGACTTCTGACAAGCAAAGTCAATGGGGGAAAGTAAATTTACTTAACAGGTGTGTGATTAACTTAACAACTGCAGTGATTTCTTAACAACCGTGGCAAAAAGGTGGTAAAATGGAGCAAAATTCACATACAACTGTCTAGCTTAGCAGTGAAAATTTTGGGCTCAGTTGCGGTTGGGTCATTTGATTGCATTTTGGTTGCAGTGATCCACAGTCACATCCACTGGATAAAATGGATTTAGACTAATGACCACATGATTTTCTTAAGGGCACGTGATTCACTTAACAGTTAACACGTAACAACTGTTGTAAAAACTCAATTTAAGATTAATGGTTTATGATCAAAATCTAGGCTCAATTGTGATCTGAAATTGAGGTCTACCTGTAGTGTTCTATGTAGAGAACGGTTTGGTAGCACTACAATACCAGAAGAAAAATGCTGCTTTTTTTCCTGTCCCCTCCTCCTGATGGCCGAACATTGAATATCATCTCTACATCCGCCTGCCTATCTGTCTGTATGTCTGTCTGTCTGTCTGTCTGTCTGTCTGTCTATTTATCTAATTTTTTTTTCTATCTCAGCAGGTGGCAGCACCTGGCCCTGCCTTGTCTACACATAACTTATTTAGAATTTGAATGTAAGAATTCCTAGAGAAGTTCAGTCTATGAAGTTAAAAAAAAGCAGTTGGAAGATGACAATACAGTAATGAGCTTCTATATTGTTGTCAGCCTTTTTGGGTAGACCAGATGTGAAACATAGCCAGATGATTTAATTCTACTTTATTGTAATGCTACATCGAGAGACTCTTGCAAACCTGATAGTACAAATCTCCCACTATCTTTTTTCCAACTTGAGAAATTAAAGAATCTCTTTATATGGCTATTATACAGCTGTGGTTTATGTCCTCTCTTACCTGATTGTTCCCTAGGTAGCATCTCTTCCGACCCCCATCCCCAAGGTTATTCCCACATATTATTATGATTCTCCTGATTCTGGGGACTTGCCATGTTTGGTCCTAGATGGGATTCCACTGATTGAGGCAGAATCAGTGAGCTATCCGGGGATCCTCCTGGATTCACAACTCCTATTCAAGGAGCAAGGGACAACCATGGTTTGTGTGCCAATGGTACCTGTGTTCCTGGATTGGGAGGCCCTACTCATTGTCATTCATGTCCTAGTGACCTCTAGATTGGATTACTGTAACACACTCTATACAACGCTGCCCTTGAGCTTTGGGATGCTGCAGTTAGTGCAGAAGTGTAGCACAGGCAGTTTAATGGTGCCATTTTTTTCCAAGGATACATGAAACCATTGCTCAGTGAGCTGCATTGGCTACCAGTGTGCTTCAGAGTGCAATTTGAGGTGCTGATGGTCACCTTTAAAGCTCTGTGGTTTGGGGCAAGTTACTGGGGCAGGACCATTGCTCCTCAGTTATTATCCATCATATCTGGTCAGGCAGATAGGTTCCAGATCCTGTCCTCAAGGAGTGCTAACTGATGGGGCCCAGGAAAAAAACCTTTTCTGTCATGGCGCTTTGGAATATCACTGATATTCCGATCATTTCGAAATCAGATTGGCGCTATCCCTGTTGGACTTCCTGAAGGCTTTGAATATGTGGTTCTATACTCAAGTCTGGGACCCAGATGCACAAGGAGCCTATCTCCTGGTTATGTTGATTGCTGTATATGGTTTACATAACCTATGATTTAAAATATTTTTATTTTAATGTTGTAGGCTATCCAGAGTAATTTATTTGAGTAATTTTATTTGATTCTGTTTTTCACTTTTCGTATTATAGTTGAAAATTGAACCAAAAAAAGAAGTAACTATGCCGTTACTTTTTTACCTATTAACATTTTGCCATTTTTGTAGAGCAATTGGTATTTTTTCTTTTTTTTCTTTCTTAGCATCCTTTGCTAACCTTGGCTCATTTTAAGCTTTCATTTTTATTAAATTATCACCTGATAACATATCATGAAACAGCAAACTCCTGGAAAAAACATATTGATAATAACACAGAAAATAACTGAATCTGCAGCAGGTTATACCAAAAGAAACAACAAAACCACAACAACAACTCTACCTGAGTTTAATAATAGTTTAATAAAAGTAATCCTGTTAAAGCACAATCTTAACTTCTCCCAGCCTGTAGTTCCCAATAATTCTTCTTGTAGTAGTATAATCTTAATTTGTCTTACAATACACAGCAGCCCCATCCCGACTCACTTTGAATGATCAATCACCCATTTGGAAATTTGAAGTTTTTTGGGTGTGTGTATGTCATAGAACAACAATCACTCTCAGCATAGCCACAGGGGATGACACTGTTGATAATTCATTGTTGAGTGTTTCCTCTATATTTTTTTCTTTGGAGTGGTTGGGCAGATGATACAGGGCTGCTTGAAATAACAGGAGCAGCTTGGCAGACTGCCTGCACAGCTGTTCCACATGTCACTTTTAAACCTGCCCATCTGCCAACTGCACAATATAGGAAGCAGGTTCTGGAACCCCCACTATAGTAAATGGAATCCATTGTGATGAGCATGCACAACCTTCGGTGGATGAAACAAACATAACTTCAGTGATTTAGTTCAAGAATCCTTGATGTCTTCAAGAACTGAATTCACTTCTTCTCTTGAATTGTGAATCTCTGATTTGTTTGCAATTATGCTTTTAATATTTTCTTTAGAAGCCCCACCAATTTTAGCTCCTTTTCCTATTACTCTTCTACCATGGGATCCTACTTGCCTCTGCTTTTTGTTTATTAAAACTTTTTTTAAGTATAAGATATGTGATTAACAAGGTTTTACATTTAATTTCCCTGAAATGAAGATATCCAACAATATATAGCCATTTTCCTCTAGTGCTTCAGGTATTTTCACATCTTCAACTAAGACTTCAATAAGATTAGTATCAGGTCAAGTATAACTGATTTGACGCTTATGCTTTTTTTCATCTTCTGAGGGAAAGGACATATACATACTCATACAGTCCTCAGTCCTTGTCTTATGTCAATTTAACAATGGTTAAAAGTTACTACAATCTTAGAAAAAGTAACTAACAACCTGTACTCTCATTTATGACCCTCATGTCACCCCTGCAATCATGTGATTGCAATTTGGATGCGTGACAGCCGGCTTACATTTATGACTGTTTGCAGTATCCTGTGGTCACGTGGTCAAAATCTGTGACCTTTTTTTGCAGATTTCTGGTAAACAATACCCATTGGGAAAGCTGGATTTACTTGATGACTATGTGATTTGCTTAACAACCATGGTGTTTTGCTTAGCAACTGCCATAAAAATTGTCATAAAATTGAATCTGACTCAACTTGCAATCACAACAACTTAATGATGGAAATTCCTTTCTAAATGTTGGTCATAATTTGAGGACTATTGTACACACAGTTTGATGTACAATAAAATGAGCAAAGTAATACTTTTAATTTAATGAGAAGAAAAACAACATAAATATTTCCAGGGCTTTCCCTATTGTTCTTTTATAGCAGTATAGAGCTTAAGCTTGGGACTGCTATCAAGCATATACCTGATCATTCATTTCTAACAATTCTTTGCTTAAATATAATTTTTAATAAAATAAATGTTTACATAAGATTAAAAAACTATGGAAAGGAAAAGTAGAAAACACATGAAAGAATAAAAAAAGTGAATGGTAACAAAAGAAAAAAGAAAAAAAAGAAAGATCTATTTTAAAAAGTGCTTTTGACCTTCTTTGGAACAGCTACAAACATAGTAGACTTGGACTTTTGGTAAAGGAAAAGGACTAGCCCTCTATAATACATTTCTTGTCTCCTTTATTTTCAAATTAAAGGTTTTTAGTTCTTTTGGTCTTCCTATGCCAATAATTTTCTTTTAATCAAATAAATTATTTGATCATACTTACATGAAATTTCCTAGTTATATAGAGGTGGAGTTGCAAATCAAAAGATTATAGTTTACATTTCCTCTGCTGAAAATGTTGAACAATCTTGAATCCTCTGATGTGAACTTTGATAGATGACCTAAGGCAGTGGTGTCAAATTGGTGGCCCGTGGGCTGGATGTGTCATGTGCAGACTATGCCCACCCTAGCTCTGCAAAGGAAAAAATGTCATGATATGTCACGATATGTCATGTGACACGATCGAGTTTGACACCCGTGTCATAAGACAAGATACAGTTTCTCAGCCTCAGTTCTCTGCATCTATAATAATATGGGAATAATAATTTGATTTATTTTTACATAGTTGTTAGGATTATATATGGGAATACTTGAAAGTTCTAAGCTAGTAGTTTCTTATAGTACTTTAGTGCTATATTACTAAAACTAGTATTTGTTTGCAATTTAGTTATTTATCAGATCAGATTTACATGTTAGTCAAATGACCAATTAAACTGAGGGAAATATATATTGGGAGAACCTAACCATAAGCATTTGCCAGATCAAATTTTAATTTATTGTAATATTTACATAGGGTTTCTCTTTTACTAGAGTACATACCTCAGGAAAATAAGGTTAAGGACATGTTGTTAGTAACTAGAGCATTTTCAGGATTTTGTTCCACAGATAGGTTGTTTGCTTATATTCATGTATTATACTGCCTGCCGTGCAGCTGCTTCAGCTGTCTGTTATGTTCTTTTGTTCTGTCCAGGAATGGAAGATAAGAAAGTATAGGTAGTGGATTAATGTAAGATTACTGTTTCCTGCCTTTTGAATTTCTTATATAATAAATTTACCTACCTGGGTAAAAAAAAAATTTAAAAGGTTCTATGTGACATAAATGTAAAGCTCTGGTATCTATAATTATGACTTGGCTTTTTAGTTTCAACCTATATTTGTATTTCTTCCTTTATTTTAGGATTGGTTACAAGCTGCCTGACACTCCATGGTCCACAAAATTAAGGAAATATGGAATGACATGAAGGCATTTGGTTGAGGACTAAGGCTCTGAAGACAAACATCTTGGTGAGGTGAAGCACAAACTAGTATTCTAGTTATAAGGCACTGCATGCTGCAACAAAGATGGCAGATCCAGGAATGATGAGTCTTTTTGGAGAAGATGGGAATATTTTCAGTGAAGGACTGGAAAGCCTAGGTGATTGTGGATATTCTGAAAATTCAGTAAACTCTATGGGGCAACAAATGCCTATTGATCAAGGATTTCCCTCACTACAGTCATCCCTTCATCATCCTACAACCAGTCAAAATCAAGCAAAGTTGACCCACTTCGATCACTATAATCAGTATGAGCAACAAAAAATGCATTTAATGGATCAGCCCAACAGAATGATGAGCAGTGCGCCTGGCAATGGCATAGCATCTCCTCATTCACAATATCACAATCCTCCAGTTCCCCATGGTGGAGGCACTGGTAGTCAGATGGGAGTCTATCCTGGTATGCAGAATGAAAGACATGGACAACCCTTTGTAGATGGCAGCTCTATGTGGGGGCCAAGGGCAGTACATGTGCCAGATCAGATACGGGCACCATACCAGCAGCAGCAACCACCACCTGCCCAGCCAACACCAACACCATCGGGACCACCTGGACAGGGACATCCTCAGCATATGCAGCAGTTGGGAAATTATATGGCTCGTGGTGACTTTTCAATACAGCAGCATGGCCAACCCCAGCAACAGAGGATAAATCAGTTTTCTCAAAGCCAGGAAGGTCTTAATCAGGGAAATCCTTTTATTACCACCTCAGGACCTGGCCACATGTCTCATGTGCCCCAACAGAATCCAAGCATCGGGCCTTCTTTACGACATTCAGTGCAACAGTTTCATCATCATCCCCCCACAGCTCTCCATGGAGAATCAGTAGCCCACAGTCCCAGATTCTCCCCCAATCCTCCTCAACAGGGTGCCGTTAGGCCACAAACACTTAATTTTAGTTCTCGAGGCCAGACAGTACCTTCACCTACTATAAATAGCTCAGGGCAGTATTCTCGTTATCCTTACAGCAACCTAAATCAGGGATTAGTAAACAATACAGGGATGAATCAGAATTTAGGCCTTACAAATAACACTCCAATGAATCAGTCTGTACCAAGGTACCCAAATGCCGTAGGGTTTCCATCTAACAGTAGTCAAGGACTAATACACCAGCAGCCCCTTCACCCTAGTGGCTCACTTAACCAAATGAACACTCAAGCTATGCACCCATCACAGCCTCAGGGAACTTATGCTTCTCCACCTCCCATGTCACCTATGAAAGCAATGAGTAACCCAGCAGGTACTCCTCCACCACAGGTCAGACCTGGTAGTGCTGGAATACCAATGGAAGTTGGCAGTTATCCAAATATACCCCATTCTCAGCCATCTCACCAGCCATCTAGTGCCATGGGAATTGGACAGAGGAGTATGGGCCCTCGGAATATACAACAGAATCGACCATTCATGGGTATGTCTTCAGCACCACGGGAAATGGGTGGTCACATGAGACCAAATGGCTGTCCAGCTGTTAGCCTTGCTGATCCACAAGCAATACAAGAACGATTAATTTCTGGTCAGCAGCATCCCAGTCAGTCATCTTTTCAACAGCAAATGCCAACATGTCCTCCCATGCAACCTCATACGGGAATTCATCATCAGTCTTCACCACCCCCACCACATTCTCATCATCAGCCTTGGGCACAGCTTCACCAATCACCACAGAACACACCGCAAAAAGTGCCTGTCCTTCAGGTAGGGAATATATTGAATAAAATTTAATTTAATGGACCAAAATAATGCTATTAATTTGTGGTGATGCAGCTGTTTTATTTGCAAGCTCTTTTATGAAAAATTGCATATACATTAGTGAATTCATCTAATCTATTTTGATTATGAACAAAATTAAGTTACAGTCATATGTATTTAACCATATTTTTTTACCCAATTGATTTTTTGCATATTGTTTCTAAATGTTTTACCTTTTATGCAGGATTGTAATATAAATAAACATTTCAACCTGTGAAGTCAAAAAGTGGCAAAGGAACAGTTAAATAATCTCCTATAAACTCAAGTGTATTATGACAGAGCCATATATCCAAGAAGGAGTTCATTTGCCACTAGTAGTTTTTAGTTCCCCTTCCTTATATTTATATTTTTTTAAAACTGAAACAAACAACTGATACTTGAACTTGTTTTATGCTTAATTTTTTGTTCTTTGTGTTGAAAAGCCTAAATGAAAATGCTGTCTTCTATGTTTGGAACTGTTTTGGCTAAAGAATGGTGCAATCATATTTCATATACATCTGAGGGTGAGGAGGTAATAGAATAAATGATAAGGTGAAACATCAGATAGGAGGGGAAAAGGGGAATAATGCATTGATTAAGGAAGGGAAGGGATTATTGTTAGTTTTGGTGTTTTTAATATTTTAGTATTATATTAATTACTGTTATTTAATATTTGTACTCGGATGATAGTCTGCTTGCTAAAGCATTGAATGATTGTTGGGGGTAACCCCACTATTGTACCTATCCTAACCCTATTCCTCAACCCTACCCAATACCCATACCGACCCTATCCCTTCCTTATAAAATCTAATAAAATATTTAAAAAAAAGAATAGGGAAGGGAATGATGACAAGTCACATTAAAACTGAAAAGAAATCTATCCCTTGCATCACGAGATGCAAGATTTCTAACTTTGTCTAATATTTGGGATGCTATATGTAATGTATAACTTTAGAAAATGTAAGTCCTGCTCAAGACCTGTAAAAAAGAAAGTTTCACACCTTCCAAGTCTAACTGAAAAAAGCTACTAGACTCTAATCTGCTTTTATTCTGAGACTATAATTTGATATCACTAAGGATTGATATTAATTTGCCTATTTATTTGAAACATTTATGCTTTGCCTTCAGCCCGGAAGACCTATAGATATTTTGTAATATAATAATAGACAGATCTCCATCACTATGTTTACAAACTAAAAGTACACAACACAGGAAAGATGGAGAAAGACGATGAAAATAAGTTGAAATAAGATGGTGAAAATAACACTAGTCACTAAGGTTTCATTATTTTTATGAAATAAATGGGCCACTCAAAATTAACAGCCCCCGGCCCAATCTATCCCTAAAACCCACTAAGCAGCAGAATCACCTTAATTCCTCTGCTGCTTTTCCTCATGTTGGCTGGTCCTGATGTCTTATGATATGTTGAAAGTTTCAGGTTATTTCTCTATAATCAGTGGCTATATTTGGAACTCTGTTTAAGAAAGTTATCTCAAATTCTACATCTCATGGGACTAATTATAAAACTTATTGTTAACTACAAAAATTCCTTCTAAAATAGGGAAATTATGCATGGACTAAAATGAATTTCCCATAGTTACTTCAGATACACGATTTATATAAATGGAACTGAGATATATTTAGTTTAAGAATTATATCTGTTTAAATATTTCTAGTAAAAGTCTACTATCTCCTAAAGCAATCTGTTCTCCAGCAACGGAGATGGAGAATCCCCCAATGGGTTAACTTTGCCTTCCTACCCATTAAACCAAGTCAGCCAAATTTGCCACACCTGTACCTGGGTAGCACCTCCCCAGTCTTCACTTGGTCTTCAGTCCAGACGGACATGACAAATTTCGCTCCCGGTCTAAGGCAGGAAGCAGATAAATAGATTGGTGGATTCTGTTTTCTCCTTTTTCACAGCCTCTTCAGCAGCACTGGGATCAGTGCTGGATGAAACAGGCTGTAGAAGGCAGGGAGTGGGCCTTGGCCGAGGTCTAAAATCTTTGCCGAGGTCCCAGCTCTCCAAAGAAGAGAAAGCCCTTTCAAGAAGGAAAGGCTCTGGTCAACTGTTTAGCGCTGGGATCAGCGTGACAGCAGCCCATCAGTGCTGCAGCCAGGCTCCAACTCTCCCGAAAGGGGAAAGCACCGAGCAGCTATTTAGCATTGAGATCAGCGCAGCAGAAAGCGTATCGGCTCCCGGGGGGGGAATTCCATCCAGTTCGTCACCTTACGGTTCCTTTCACTCATAGAAATTGCTGAAATTACTCAGGACAAGCTAGCCGGAGCGACGGCTTCCATTCCCTCAGTCTTTTCTTGATTCTCCTTGCGTCATTCTTGTTGCTTCGAGCAGAGGCTGCTCTCCTCGCCTTTTTTTGTGGGGGGGTCACCTAACCGACATGCAGAAGCACTATTCGTGTGCACCCACTTGCCGAATGATCTCTGAACTTGGGAGTGATTGCTTCGCTGCACTGCTGCTCTTGATTGTTCCGGCCGCCATTTTGGACGCCGGGAACATGCCGCGGCTGCTGGAGGCGAGCTTCTCTTCCAGTTTTTCAAGTTCTCCAGCACGGTGGATGTAGAATCCACTGGATTGGGTTATTTCAGCCTTCCTGCTCAGAGAGACTAAGAAAGAACTTTGGCCACACCTTCCCCTGGGTGTGTCTCCCAGTTTTTTCTTAGTCTCGAGCTCAGAGCAGACACCTTTTTGCTGGCTCCCTTAGAACTTTAAATTGATCCTTTTAATTTGGCCTAATTTTCCCCTTTTTTTTTTCCAAATCACTAAATTTATTAGGACTTATTAGGATAGGTCGGCTCTAGATATAGGGATTTTTCCCGGACCAGAGCCTTGAGCCCCGGCTCCAGCAGGGCTCGATCCTCCCTCCCCAGGGACCTAGCAGGCCCATCGGGCCGGCCTTACCGGCCCTGATGATCCGGACAGCAGGCAGGAGGACCTGCGCACCTCTCCGGCAGGCGAGCAGCACAACGGACGCCGGCGGGAACGAACCGGATCCAGATGCCGTCGTCAGGGGATCGCGGGCCGGCGTCCCACCAGCAAACCGCAAGTGCCCGGTCGGGGGGGAGGGTGGCAGGAGCAAGGCTTCGCTCTGGACCGCTCCCTACATCCCGGACTTCGCCTCGGCGAAGGGGGGGAGGGCTCTCTCACCTTAGGAGAGGGTCTAGGGAAGGCGCGGCTGCCATTTTGCGGTCGCATGGTCGCCGTTCCCGCCGTTTGATTCCTGCCGGTGGCAGCCATCTTGGCCCGGGGCCTACAAGGCCCATCCCTCCTGTCTTGACCTGGGGTGCCAGGCTCGTACAGGGACAGCCTTCCGACGCGATTCCCAGCGTCCGGAGGCTTACCGGTAGGCATCCCACCCCTTCCGGACAGTGCGACGTCTCCGGCCGACATGGCCGGGCCCTAGGCCTCCCTTTGGAACAGCAAGGCGCAGGGAGATCCCCGGACCTAGGGGGGCCCATCCTTTAGCCCGATTGCCTGGCCGTGAGCAAATCGCTCCCCTTTCCCATCTGGTGGAGGAGGCAGTACCCCGTGGGCCCTGGTTCCCTAGGCCTCGGCAGGAGTGAAAGCTTTAACAGGCCGCCTGCTATTCCTAGCTGTGGCCTTTAGCCACTAGGCCTACTGGACAGGTTTACAGCCTGCCCGACTGCTCTGCCTTATTATCTGTAGTCACTGTGAGGGGCGGCTGTGCTCTGACCTGACTACCGTTCTACGACCTCAATTCCAAAATTCCTTTCCCACTATCCACCCTCTTGCAGGCTTGGTTAGTAACAATGGCAGACAGTTCCTTGCCGATGGCTTCCTTGGTCTCAGGTGCTCCCCCTGCGCAATCAAAGCGCAGATCCACAGAATTGGATACAGGGGGTAAGAAAAAGGCCAAGACGAAGCACCTTACTTCCAAGCAGACCTCTAAGTCAGCCGAGCGAGAGGCCTCGAGGAGGCACCAGGCATTGGAGAGGGAATTTTCCAAGGCACAGCGGCTCCTATCCAGTGGGGCTGATCCGGTTCCCCCTGCTCCACTGGATTACAATACCTCGGAGCCACCCCAGGCACCTGTGCAGAATGCCATCTGGATTGCCACTCCTCTGGGGGAAACCGAACAGGCAGGTCCCTCTCACTCCTCCCCTCCTCCCCAGCAGGGTCCCCAAGTGGTTCTTGCTCCAGCGGTGCTTGGGGCTACCCTTGGGGGCCAGGGGCCCGCATGGTCCCAGGCCCAGTTCCAGGCCTTTATGCAGCACACCTTCACACAATTCATGGCCTCACCGAGGATCACGCAGGTTCCCTATCAGGTCCCACTCCCTCCCACTGGTCCTCCCTCCCTGCAGGACTGCACTTCAGCACCGGGATCAGTCATCTCGGAATCCTCATCCCAGGTGGGAGAGGGGAAGTCCGAGGACTCAGACATAGCGGATACCCCCATGTCAGACGAGGAGGCAGAACCCGATCAGGCCTCTGCCTCCTGCCTCTTTGACCATTCGACCTTCACACCTCTACTGTCAAAGGCGTGCGCCACCACCAGCTTAACTTCCGTTCAGGAGGAAAAACCCTCCACCTCAACAGATAAGGAATCCAACCCATTATTCAAGGTGAAGGTAGTAGAACACAAGCAGATTCCCTGCCCCTTTGTGTTCCGGGATGCAGTGGAGGCCCAGTGGGCCTCTCTGTCCACAATCCCCAGGGAGAGCACCCTGGAAAAGAAATTATATAATGTAGCTCTGTCTTTTGCTTCCCTGCTAGACGTCCCTACGGTGGATTCCCCTCTAACTTCCCTCTTCTCAAATTCCACCGCCTCAGGGGACATGGAGGAGTTCCTGACAGCGGAAGACAAAAAATTCGAGTTCGCACACAGAAGAGCGTACCAGGCTTCCGGTCAGGCCATCAAGGCAGCTACGTCAGCCTCCTTCTTCGCCAGGGTGTCCATCATGTGGCTCCGGGAGCTCCAGGCCTCGGTTCCCCCTGAGCAGGTCAGAGTGCACCAGACACTCGTCAAGCTGGTAGGGGCCTCAGTATATGGCCGACGCCTCCCTACACTCGGCCAAGTGCTTGGCCCAGTCAATAGGCACCACGGTGGCCTCCCGCAGGCTCCTGTGGCTAAAACACTGGAGAGCGAACTTAAGGGCAAAGTGGCGTCTCTCCACAGCCAGGTACGTAGGCAAGGACCTGTTTGGCTCCGCCCTTGACCCACATGTGGTCGAGAGTAGGGACAAACACAAAGTCATTGCTCACCCCTCCAAAAAGTCCAACAGGCGGCAGCAGTCGGACTCCCGCAGACAGACCCCACGTCCCTCGGGCTCTTGGGAGTGGCAGCAGCCCTTTCGGCCAGGGCAATCCTGGGAGTGGCCCAGAGGTTCCCGTTCCCTTCCCCAGAGGCAGGACCGGCAGCAGGACCGCCAAAACTCAGGAGCCAGGGGTCAGACGCAGGCAAAACCCCCCTTCAAGGGGTCGGGGGACCGCCATTTCTGGCGAGCCAAGTGACTCCCTCGAAGAGGCTCCAATTGGGGGTCGCCTAGAGCGTTTTTATTATGTCTGGGAGCAGACCACCACCGACTCCTCCACATTCCAATCTCCCAGGACCACCGCAGGTTCGTGCGCTTCTGCTACATGCGCCGGCATTATCAGTACCGGGCCCTCCCGTTCAGCCTCTCTTCGGCCCCAAGGGTCTTCATGAAGGTACTAGCGGTCTTGGCCGCCCATCTCCGGATGATGCCGGTATGCGTGCAGTGCTACCTGGACGACATCCTCGTCCAGTCCAGGTCCCTTGGGTCAGCGCAAGCAGACCTGCTGATCACCATCCAGGTACTCCAGTCCCACGGGTTCTCAGTGAACTTCGGGAAAAGCCACACTTCCCCCTCAAAGTGACTCCTCCACCTGGGCGCCCTGATAGATTCAGAACGGTGTAGGGTCTACCTATCCCAGGAGCGACGGCTGAGCATCCGGAAACTGATATCCCAGATCCGGGGCACAAGGAGGGTCCCTCTGGTGCAGTTGTCCCAGCTCCTGGGAAAGAGGGTATCTTGCATGGGGACAGTCCCGTGGGTGAGAATCCACTCGAGGACCCTCCAGTAGTTTCTCCTTCCCTTTCAGAAACAAAACCTCAGCGCCTCTCCCCAGAAGGTCCAGGTTGCATCCCACGTCCTCGCATCCCTCCAGTGGTGGGCCTCCACAGCCATGTTCAAAGGGACCTTATTCAAGGAACCCTCCAGGGTAGTCCTGACCACAGACGCCAGTCTGTTCGGCTGGGGTGCTCACCTCCAGACCCAGTTGGCCTAGGGGCGTTGGTCCAGGGCGGACCTGGAGCAAAACATAAACTGGCTAGAGCTAAGGGCCATCCATCTGGCCCTCCTCCTCTTCTCTCCCCTAGTGTCAGGCAAGCATGTTCTAGTCCTGACGGACAACGTGGCGGCCAAGGCCCAGGTCAACAAGCAGGGGGTCACACATTCCTGGGCCCTCCTCCAGGAGGCCAGGGAGCTGGAGCTGTGGGCAGAGACCCACCTGAGGTCGATAAGGGCGGAACACATTTCGGGGGAGGCAAACCGACAGGCAGACTCGCTGAGCAGGGTGACCGTGGACCACGCAGAGTGGCGATTGGACACCAGAGTATTCGAATTGATAGCGACCAGGTTCGGCAGGCCATGCCTGGATCTCTTTGGTTCCCCGGCCAACGCCCAGCTCCCCAGGTTCTTCACCAGATTTTCGACCAGAGGGGCCGAGGGGACGGACGCACTGCGGTGCAGGTGGCACGAGGGGCTGCTGTATGCCTTCCCTCCCCTCCCCCTGATCCAGGCCACCATCCGCAAGCTGCTACTGGAGCGAGCGGAAGTAATCTTGGTTGCGCCATATTGGCCTCGGCGCCCGTGGTTTGCAGACCTAGTGGATCTGTCCCTGTCTCCTCTGTGGAGGCTCCCGCCGAACCAGGTGGCCCTCTCTCAGGGGGAGCTCCGCCACCCAGACCCTCAGTGGCTGCAATTAGCCGCCTGGCACTTGAGCGGGAGTGCCTAACTAGGCAAGCCTACTCCCCAGAGGCAATCTCTATGATTCAAGCCTCTAGACGCCCCTCAACAAACAGGATCTACGATGCAACCTGGCAAAATTTCTGCCAGTGGTGCTCCCCACGGGGGTTGGATCCCCTCTCAGTAAGTGTCCCAAACATCTTAGACTATCTGCTAGACGGCATCTCCAAGGGGTTGTCCACCATCCGCAGACAGGTGGCGGCCTTATCCACGGTCCTCACCTGCGACAACTGGGGTCCCCTTTCTCACCACCCAGCGATCTCTGCCTTCCTCAAGGGGGCGGCAAACTCCGGTCCACCCCCGGTGCATAGATACCCGTCCTGGGACCTGCCTACAGTATTACAGGCCCTAACGGCGGCTCCCTTCGAGCCCCTGCAATCATGCTCTCCTTGAAGGTGGCCTTCGTAATAGCCATTACCTCAGCCAGAAGGATTTCGGAGCTGGCCGCTCTGTCAGTTCGGGAGGACCTGTGTATCTTCCACCAAGACAGAGTGGTCCTTAGGCTAGACCCCTCATTCATCCCCAAGGTTAACACCAGTTTTCACAAATCATTGGATCTCGTACTACCCAGCTTCTGCCCTACTCCGATCCATAGACTAGAACGCCAGTGGCACAAACTGGACGTGCGCAGGGCCCTGCGCATTTATATAAAGCGCACCGGGTCCTTCTGCAAGTCGGAGGCCTTGTTTGTCTCCTTCCAGCCATAAGTCATGGGCCGCAAGGTATCTTCTGCCACCATTGGCAGGTGGATCAGGGCTTGCCTTGCTAGGGCGTATGTCTCGCAGTCGCTTCCCGTCCCATCACGTATCACGGCTCACTCCACACATAGCGCAGCAACCTCTGCGGCCTGGTCTACCTAGGCCTCTGTAGAGGAGATTTGTAGGGCAGCGTCCTGGTCGTCCCCGTCCTCATTCATTACCCATTACAAGATTGACAGGTTTGCTGCGGTGGACGCCGCGTTTGGCAGACGGGTCCTACAACAGGTGGTTGCCTCCAGGTAGACACCAGCCTAGACCTTCCCACCCTAAGGGACATGGGAGGCTTTGGTATGTCCCAATCCAGTGGATTCTACATCCACCATGCTGGAGAAGGGGCGTTGTCTTACCTGAATGCCTTTTCTCAGCATGGTGGTGTAGAATCAACACCCTCCCTTGAATAGGTGGCTAGGCTCGTGTGGAGGGCACCCCTCTTCTGTTACTCTCTCACCTTTTTTGGAGCCACGGTGTCGCCTCGTAAAAATCTGGGAGACACACCCAGGGGAAGGCATGGCCAAAGTTCTTTCTTAGTCTCTCTTAGCAGGAAGGCTGAAATAACCCAATCCAGTGGATTCTACACCACCATGCTGAGAAAAGGCGTTCAGGTAAGACAACGCCCCCTTCCTGCCGCAAAAGCGGAAGTCTTATAAGAGACCACCCTTCTTTCTGAGCATCCGTTCCTGTCGCCATTTTGGATTGCCGGAACAATCACGGTAGCCGATACAATTAATCAAGCATCTGATGGCGTTGTTTTTTTTTTTGCTCTGAGACACCCAGACAGGAAAGAGCAAGGATCGGTCCCTCTGCCTTCCCCTGAAGTAAGGGAGAGCCACACGGTATCAGAATTGATTGCCGGCAAATTTTTTCCTCAGTAGACCACCCCCACCACCTCTTCTCTTCATTTTTCATTGGGTAAACCTTCCTGTACTGGCCATTAACTTCCAGCCCAGGCACAACTCAATTCAAACATACATACATACATACATACATACATAAATATTACAACGAGCAGGTTTGCGACAACAGTAGACATCACTGGACCCCGAAAAAGGGAGGGGGAGAGGCACCCCCCTTGTTTGGTCAGCAGAGCAGGACGACTAATTCCCTGCTTTGCCTGCTCAGCTTATCTCACCAACTGATCCCCTGTCAGAGCTCACTCTCAGTACCACTGAGATAGCTCACATCAGGATGGAGGAGTCCACGGTGTCTCAACCCATGAACACCGCCTCCCGTCCCACCAGCCTCAAAAGACAAAAATCCTCCAAGCAGGAGGTGGCAAGCAGGATCAAAGCCAAGGCTAAAACCATTTCTGGAAGGAAATCTTCCAAGTTGGCGGAGAAACAGGTTAGCAGAAGGCACCAGGCTTTGTGGAGAAGGAATTCACCAAAGAGCAAAAACAGACCAGGGCAAAGGCAGAGTAAGTAGAGAACGCTCCCTTCGATCTCCCCTTGGGACCATCTACCCAAGGGGTATGGTTCCCGGAGGGGATTCCTCAGGCTTCTGAGGGGGACCAGGCCCAAGTGATCCATCAACCATCGTTGACACTGCGGGTCACACATCCGTTACCAGAGGCCACCTTTACCCCCACAGTGGCAGGGGGGCTGAACCCGGGGGTTCCTCCTCGGAGGATCGCCTCCAAACCCTGATCACTCAGGTGGTGGACAGGGCACTGGCCATCAGGGCTTACCACAGTCCGAGGCCTGAGTCAGTGACGGCCATATCGCCACTCTTCTTTCAACTGGGGGAACCCAAATATGAGGAACATTCCTCTCTGTCCCGGTCCTTTCACAGCAAGGTCTCCTCCCCGAAGGAGGATGACCAACATGACGTGTCATGGTGGGAGGACGAAAAGCCTCCTCCAGATCCTCCCCCATTTGGAGGGCTATTCAACTCAGCCTTCTTCCTACCTCTGTTCCGCAAAGCCATCTCCACGGCCAACATAGGTCTGAATCAGATCCCACAACCAGACCCACCGCCTGATTCAGATCCAAACCCGGTGTTTTTCGAACCCGTGGTGATCCAGCACCACGTCCCTTATCCGGCACTCTTTCGGAATGCCATCAAGAAACAATGGACATCACCAGGCACCTTTCCTCCCCCCGGGGGGAACGGACAAGAAACTGTTTAGCACAATGCCAGATCAGGCAGGAGACCTTGAGGTGCCAATGGTGGATGAACCCTTTGGTTTCCTCTTCTCCCCGTCTACAGTGCCGGGAGATATGGCAGAGGTGTTAAAGTCTGATGACAGGAGATGGGAACTCACATTCCGTAGGGCTCACCAGGCGGCGGCGTGGGCGGTAAGAGCTGCTACCTGTGCATCCTTCTTTGCCAGAACCTCCTTACTTTGGCTTCGTCAACTACAAGCCAGACTTCCCCAGGAGGAGGTACGTACCCAAGAAGATCTGAGCAAGCTTGTTGCAGCATCAGAGTACGTCTCAGATGCCATGCTACATGCAGCCAGGTTTTCATCCAAAGCCATAGCATCCAATGTCTCAGCACGCAGGATGCTATGGCCCAGACATTGGCAAACCGATCCAAAGGCCAAGTGGCATCTAGCTACGGCCCCCTATCAAGGGGGTCAGCTATTCGGAGAGGCCCTGACTCCTTACTTGACCGAAAACAAGGACAAGCAGAAGGTGTTGGTCCACTCCAGCAGACGGGCCGACAGGCGCCCAAACCCATACGCCCGCAGACAGCCCCTTTCGGCAGGAACAGGCATGAGCCTCCCTCACCCCTCTTGCCCCTTCACGGCCAGACAAGACCGCCAACCTGACAGGACCGGCCCCAGACTCAGACATCAATTTCAGAGCAAACGGCCCTTTTGAGGCGGGGGTCGTCCCTATAGAAGGTCCAAGTGACCCTCGGGCTGCCCACCCCATAGGTGGCAGACTGGCGCTGCTCGCCTGCCAGTGGGAAGCCACCACCACAGATTCCAAACCATCCGTCACAGTCTGTCCTTGGAATTTGTGTCCAACCCCCCGGAACGCTTCATCCCTTGTCCTCAATCAAGGAACCCCGTCAGAAACAGCCTCATGTGAGAGGCCAGGGCAGGTCACGGCACATTCCACTCACAGTGCTGCAACCTCTGTGGCTTGGGCCACACAGGCATCGATCGAGGAGGTTTGTAGGACGGCGACATGGTCTTCGCCCTCCCCATTCATACGGCACTACAAGATAGACCGTTTTGCATCCGCCGACGCCTCCTTTGGAAGGAGGGTCCTCCAACAGGTAGCTACTGGGGATGTAGCTGCGGGCTCTTCTGTTTCCCCCCCATTGGGACAGTGAGGCTTTGGTATGTCCCATTGGTGGATTCTCCATCTCTGTTGCTGGAGAAGGGGCGTTGTCTTACCTGAACGCCTTTTCTCAGCACGGAGATGGAGAATCCACTCCCACCCTTAAAGGCAGTTAGTCCATAGTAGGGTGCCGGGAGCCAACACGTTGGACTGTCGTCAGCTGCTTCGTCTCCGTCAAGACTGGGGAGGAGCTACCCAGGGACGGGCATAGCAAATTTGGCTGACTTGGTCTAATGGGCAGGAAGGCAGAGTTAAGCCATTGGTAGATTTTCCATCTCCGTGCTGAGAAAAGGCGTTCAGGTAAGACAATGTCCCTTCTACTGTTGAATAGCTCTTACCATCAGATAACAGCAAACTGAAAGCTGCCTCCTTATAACTCAGCTAATTATGTCTTGTCTTTTCCTCTGGAATACCTGTGAATATTCCTTCTCTCATCTTTTCATGTTATAGATCTTCAGATACTTGAATATCATTATCACGTCTCCTTGCAGTTCTTCAGGCTAAACATTCCCAGTTCTTCCTATTCCTCATATGGTTTTCCTTTATACCCTCATCAACTTGATCACTCTTTTCTAGACATACTCACATTTAAAAATGCAATGTCCAGAACTAGGCACAGTATTCTAGCTGTAGTAAGACCAATGCGGGATAAAGAGGAATTAAGATTTTTCTTGATCTTGACCTATACTTCCGTTTATTCCATCTAGTATGACTTTTTTTTGTAGTTGCAGCTGCCCATTATAATGACTGTGCTTCTTGTTCAGTCTTTGATGTAAGACTTTGTATTTGATTCTCTTGAAATTCATCTTACTGGTTTTTGTTTCTTATTTTAACTTTTCAAGATGCTGTTGAATCTTGACCCTGTCTTCTAAATTGTTTGTAATCTATCTATGTTTGTGTTATTTGCAAATTTGATAAAGTCAAATTTGAATTTGAATCACACCTGGCATACACCATCTGACACTTCAGTTTGCAGAGGTATTGATATATACTGGTTGGCTATGATTGTTCAGCCAACTCTGTATCCTTGATTATCTGGGCCCTCAGCAGTCTGGGTTCAGGTCCGGTTACAGCACGGAAACTGCTTTGGTCGCGCTGACCGATGATCTCTGGAGTGCTCGGGATAGAGGCTACTCCACTATCCTGGTGCTTCTTGACCTCTCAGCGGCATTCGATACCATCGACCATGGTATCCTTCTCCGCCGGTTGGAGGGGCTTGGAGTGCGGGGCACCGTTTTACGGTGGTTCACCTCCTACCTCTCTGGCCGGTCGAGTCGGTGTTCGCAGGAGGTCAGAGATCAGCTCCGAGGCCTCTTCCATGTGGAGTCCCTCAGGGGTCTGTTCTCTCACCTCTGCTTTTTAACATCTACATGAAGCCGTTGAGTGAGATCATCCGTCGACACGGGGTGAGTTATCAATATGCTGATGATACTCAGCTTTATATCTCTACCCCGCGTCATTACAGCGAAGCAGTGGAAGTGATGAACCGTTGCCTGGAGGCTGTTGAGGTCTGGATAAATGCCAACAGGCTCAGACTCAATCCCGACAAGACGGAGTGGCTATGGGCTCTGCCTCCCAAGGACAATTCCAACTGTCCGTCCATTACCCTGGGGGGAGAAGTTTTGTCCCCCTCGGAGAGGGTTCGCAACTTGGGTGTCCTCCTCGATCCACAGCTAAGTCTAGAACATCATTTTTCGGCTGTGGCGAGGGGGGCATTCGCCCAGGTTCGCCTGGTGCGCCAGTTACGGCCCTATTTGGACTGGGAGTCACTCCTCACAGTCACCTTGTCACCTCGAGATTCGACTACTGTAATGCTTTCTACATGGGGCAACCTTTGAAGAATGTCCGGAGACTGCAAGTAGTCCAGAATGTGGCCGCGCGAGCTGTCTTGGGTCTCCCAAGACATGCTCATATCACTCCAGCTCTCCGTGAGCTGCACTGGCTACCAATTGGTCTCCAAACACAATTCAAAGTGTTGGTTATGACCTATAAAGCCCTTTATGGCAATGGACCAGGATACTTGCGGGACCGTCTTCTGCCTCATGAATCCCAGCGACCAGTTAGGGCACATAGGGTTGGCCTCCTATGGGTCCCGTCTGTTAGGCAATGCCATCTGGCGGGGCCTAGGGCTAGGGCCTTCTCCGTTGCTGCCCCAGCCCTCTGGAACCAGCTTCCCTCGGAGGTTCGTACTGCTTCCTCCCTCCTAGCTTTCCGGAAATTGTTGAAGACGCATTTATGCCGACAGGCTTGAGCTGTGCTCTGCCCCTGGGCCTAGGAATGTCCCTCCATCAGCGACTGGGAGTTGAATGTGCTTGTATGCTGTATAATTGTATTAATTTTATTGTGTTGTTTTTGTAAGCTGCCCTGGGTCCTAGGAGAAGGGCGGCATATAAGTTTGAGTAAATAAATAATTAATTAAATAATTAAATAAATAAACACCATAATCCATTACCTTATTAGAATCTCATGGATAGTTTCTTGAATGCTTTGCTGAAGATATGGCATTCCTACAGTTAAGTAAACTGGCCATTCAATCAAAAAAGAAAATCGGGTTTGTTTGGCATGATTTATTCTTAATAAATCCACGTTGCCTTCTGCCAAACATTGGATTTTTTCCTAAATGTTCACAAACTAGCCACAAGTAGTCCTCACTTAATGGCCAGTCACTTAACGACCATACAAAGTTACCAAAGGCTTTTAAAAAGCTTCTTATCTATTCGCAAGGTTAATACTGCTGCAAAGCACACACACACACACACACACAGAGTGATGGTCACGTGATCACCTTTTAGTGCTTGGCAACTGTCCTGTCCTTGTCCATACACTCATACACCAAGAGAGTTTGAAGTTTTTATTGAGGCTTTGCATGTCCCTTAATGTGATTCCCCAGATCCCACTCATATGAAAATACAAGTCCCAATGAATCAAAGTCACAAGCAACATAAAATCCGCAAATCCACATGCAAGGTCCAAAGTCCAGATCCAAGTACAAATCTGAGCATGGCATATGAGGCTAAGTAGCTGCCAGCTGTTGCAACTCATTAGGAGGGACAAGGCTGCTTTCTCAAGAGTAGTCTTATTGACCTCCATTGTGCCTCCCTCAGCTCGACCCTGCATGCCCTAGGATCTGGAAGAGAAGGTAGTTCCTTATCTCAGTTAACTGACTGCAGTTGCGCCTCCACTTAGCGCCTCGCTTCTGGCTGGCCATCTGAGCTTCCCAGCTGCAGCTGTGTCTCTTCTCTTTCATCTTCAGCCAGGCACTCATTCAGTCACTCCCCTGCCTGCCCTTCTGAAGTTCCTGGCCTCTCTTCCTCCTCTTGCCCATCCATTCCTGGTATGGAGTCTCCTGCATCTCCCCAATGCCCAAAGTGTCTGGAACCAGCTTATCCTCGTCGTCTGAGCCAGTGTCCAGAGAAGCTATTGCAACATTGGACCCATTTACAACTGGGTGAAGCATCCCACAGTGATATGATCACAATTTGTGATCTTTTTTCTGTCTGCAAGTGGTAAAATACATCCAATGGATAGGCTGGATTCACTTATCAAACATAGTGACCCACTTAATGACCATGTGACTTGCTTAATGATCATGATGTCTTGCTTTATGACTGTCATAAAATGATTGTAAAAACAAGTCAGGTGGCATGGTAACCCACTTAATGAGCACAATGATTTACAACCAAAATTGTAGGATCAATCTCATAAGTTGAGGATACCTTAATAATCTCTTTCAGAATTTTGTTCAGTATCAAGCTCAGGTAAACTGACTAATAGTTTGTTTTCTGACTACAGGAACAACAATAACAATAATTTATTAAACTTGTAGACCACCTGGCTCAATTACTCTGGGTGGTTCAAAACAAAGAAATTGCAATAAAAGAAATGAAACATAAAAATTAATGATAGAAGATAAAAGATGCAAAGTGAAGCATACAAATGGAATAAAGTGAGAACTCTCATTCAGCTTTACTAAAGGCCTGGATAAAGACCCATAACTTCACAGCTTTTTTAAACAGCAAAATAGGGACCATCCAGAGGGGAAAGGTGCACATCTGGTATCCTGGTAAATGACATTGTTTAATCAACCGTAGAGAGTACCAGTCCTGCAGGATCAAATCAGCTGTGCAGATACTGTGTGAGACAGGCGGTCACTCAAGTAACAAGCCCCTATGCCAGTGGTGGCGAACTTATGGCACACGTGCCAGAGGTGGCACTCAGAGCCCTCTCTGTGGGCATGCGCGCCATGCCCCAGAGATGGTAACTGTCCATCTTCAACCAGCCGCCCGCTAACTCGCCGAGGTCCCACGTGGCTGGATGCATCCTTGCACGGCTGGTTTCTCTCGTCCCGTCCCTCGTGGCCTCGCATGCTCTCCTTTTCCCGGGCATGACCCACTGCATCGCCTCCTCAGCTGTCGGCCATCCATCCAGCTCAGAGGCGGCTTCTCTGAACTGCTGGCGGTGGCTGAGGAGCCCCAGAGTGCACCTGTTGAGGGGCTGGCAGGCGGTGGCTGCTGACAGACACCATCAGCCCCCATGCACTCGCTGGCCTCTGTGTGCGGGGACCGATGGTGTCAGGCAGGAGCCGCCACTGCCTCGCCTTGCCTGCGGCAATGGCACCCCTGCCCTGCCTCGCCTCACCCCGCAGGATGAGCCCACCTTGGCCACACTCACCCAGTCTGCCATGACTACCACAGCCACACCCACCCAGTGGGCCATGCCCACTGGTACCTGGCAATAAATAAGTGGGTTTTGGGTTGCAGTTTGGGCACTCGGTCTCTAAAAGGTTCGCCATCACTGCCCTATGCCATGTAGGGCTTTTTAGATAACAGACAACGATATTTGCCTTTCTGTAGTTCTCTGACTACTTTCAAATTGTGTGCTGCAGAAGATTCTTGAGAGTCCCTTGGACTGCAAGGAGATCAAATCAGTCAATCCTAAAGGAAATCAACCCTGACTGTTCTTTGAAAAGACAGATACTAAAGCTAAAGGTCAAATACTTAATAAAAAGTGAGCACTAATTGGAAAAAACCCTGATGTTGGGAAAGATTGAGGACAAAGAAGGTAATGGCAGAGGATGGGATTGTTAGATAGTGTAATCGATGCAATGAACATGATTTTGGGCAAACTCTGGGAGACGGGAGTATAGGGGAGCTTGGCGTGCTATGGTCCATGGGGTCATGAAGAGTCAAAAGACTTCTCAAATGCAATTGTTCTGGTTTTTGACTTAAATTTAACTATGAGAGCCAGGTCCTCCTTAACCATTCCCCTTAATTTTCCAGCCTCTCCTTTTCTCCAGCATGTGGATTTCGAATCCACTGGATGGGTTTGTCTTAGTCCTCCTGCCCATGTGACTAGGACTCAAACTCTTAGCTCCGCCTCCGACCGGGGCTTCCTGTCCTCTGACCGGACTTCCTTTCCCCAGTATGAATACATGTATTTTCCACTTCCTGTACCATATCCCTTTTAACTCTTAGCTCTGCCAGAAGCTTTGTATCCAGATTGCTTTCTTTGACTTTATTTTTCCCTTTACTGAGTATTTTTTCCTTTACTGAGATAGTGTGCATTCATACTTCCAGTATATTACTGAAATTGAGGTAACCAAATCTCCTTGTCTTTTTTTGCAATCTTCTGGAAAATGAAACAATCAACAAGATCCACTGAAGATTTTTTCAGATCTTGCAGGCTTAGCCAAATTGATTTTCCAACAGATGTTCAAGTTGTTCAAGTCTCCTATTATTATTGTAACATATTATATAAAAAGGGTATAATTCTTAAGCAAATTTCAGAAATCTGAAAAAAACTGATTTACAATCATTTAGAAATACGCTTTCCAATTAAAGACTGCTCAGGAATTGTACAATATTTAATCTTGCCAAAACTCTTTTTACTTCTTTTGGTTATTCACATTTTATAAAATGTCACAGTTATATTTTGAGAATTTTTATAAAGCAAAAAAAGGAAATAAAATGCTGGTTAAGTCTTAGGAAGAAAATCTATTAAAAGCAATAGAGGGCACAAGGTTAGGATCAGGAGTCTCAGCCTTTTTTGAGAACTGGGCATAGAATTTGGAACACATACATGGCCATTTGCAAAAGTTAGCTGCTGTGATGAATAAGGCAAGTCATAACACTCCCATTTATCAGAAGTTAAATAATTGAAGTTATTCCCAACTTCCTCTTTTAGGTTTGCAGGCTATTCTTTACTATTCCAGCAGGGCTTTGTTTCTGAGCAAGCGTGCATGCTTCTAAACATGGACTTGCAGCTCTCTTTAATTGTGATTTTCAGTAAATTCCTGTGAGATATACAAGATCCAGCAGTATTCTTGGAAATAAAGGTTATATTTTAGGCTGGGACTGACCAAAAATCTTAATGGCAAATGATAATTCCATATTTCTTGGGTTCAATTTCAACCTACTTTGTCCCATCCAGATTCCTACAGCTTCCGGACACAGGAGCAAGATGCCTAATGCATCACTGGACGGGATGGTCTTGGGTAGCAAATATATAGGAGGATATTGATGGTACTGCATTCCAAATCAACATGAAATTTTCCAACATCTTCACATTGGTGACAGAATTGGCAAAGGACCAAACCCTGAGGCACTTCACATATTAAGGGCCAAGGGACCAACTTTTCTTTCCTTCTACGAGTTGGTTATCAATGACAGACACTCTCAGATACAGAACTTTTATTATACGCATTAGAAAAGTACAACATTACATTACTTTTTGACATAATCGCCATTCAAATTGAGGCACTTGTCATAATGTCTTACAAGGTTTGAAATTCCTTAATAGTAGTCGTTCGGCGCCAAATCTGGGCTATGGGTGGGGTGATCAAAAACATCCCAAAGGAACTGCTTCAAAAGTTCTTGGGTGTATCTAGTGATGTGCAGGTGACCATTAGCCTGAACCAACACCGCACCGGAAGTGGTGTCATGGAAAATCCCGCCAAATGTGAAGATGTCAAAGGAGTACTGCTAGTGAAGTTCATGGAGTGTTGTTCGACCATCAATTCAGAAATCTGCTGTGAAATGTTACAAAAACTCAGACGAGCCATCCATAACAAGCATCAGGACATGCTGACGTCATGACAAATGCCTCAATTTGAATGGCAATTATATCAAAAAGTAATGTAATGTAGTTTTCTAATGTGTGTAATAAAAGTTCTGTATCTGAGAGTGTCTGATAACCAAACGGAGGTTTATTTCTGAATTGCCCTCCTATATCACCACCAGTTATAACTGTCCATAAGAGAGTGCCTCCCACTTCCAATCCCTGCAAGTGGCTGGAAGGATACCATGATTGATGGTATGAAAAGCTGTTGAGAGTTATAATAATGTAGAAAACCAGGGAGGTGGGGTTGAAGCAAATATTTAGGAATCATTACATAAGCAAAAAGGACAAAAAGTGATTTCTAAAGTCCTGAGAATAGAGATAGTATTAACAAGATAGTCAGTTTGGCGTCTTCCTCATTCACAGGAATATAAGAGGGTCCCTTCCAGCTCTATTCTATTTCAGGGGGCTAAAAATAGGACTAGAATTAGTGTACTATGCTGACTTGATTTTGACATGATCTTTTATCATCAGTGTCCATGCTGTTTTTATCCCAGCTTGGGACCTAAATCTAAATTCACAAAGGTCTAGATCAGCAGTTCTCAACCTTTCTAATGCCACGATCCCCAACCGGTCGTAAGTCGAGGACTACCTGTATTTCCCTGCCCGGGAGCACCGTGCATGCATGCCGCTCCCTGCGCCAGCCGAGGCGTAGCTGGCAAGGGGCAGCAACGGTGCAGGACAACCACCGGCTGGGCCATCAGCTGGCCAGCCCAAGGGAGGTAAGGCACCCGCTGGGCCCCACGCGCACCAGCAACCCTCCCTGCGCCCGCTGGCCTCCCACCTCCCAGCCCTGGCCCTCTTTTACTTACATTTTTAGTAGTTGCTCAGCAGGGATGGGTGGAAACTTCCAGACAGCTCACCTTCGCTGCAGACAACTTGCAGCACCGTTTGCAGACTGGGACTTTTGGCGGGCTCAGCAGGGCAGAGATAGCCTGGACAATTCCTATTGGCTTTTGAAAGCCAATAGAATTAGACTCTATTCAAGAGAGTATTCTATTGGCTTTCAAAAGCCAATAGAATAAGAGAGAGTAGCACAGCTAAGGAAAAGGGGGAAAAATGGCGGACTGCGTTGTTTGGAGACCCCCGTGAAATGGTCGTTCGGCCCCAAATGGGGTCGTGACCCACATGTTGAGAACCGCTGGTCTAGATAATCTGTTTCCAAGTCATTTTGCATCTATTTTTACCATCCTCTCAACAACCTATAAAGCCCTACATGGCATCGGACCAGGTTATTTACGGGACCGTCTGCTGCCTCATGAATCCCAGCGACCGGTTAGGGCCCACAGAGTGGGCCTTCTCCAGGTCCCGTCAGCCAGACAGTGTCGCCTGGCGGGGCCTAGGGGAAGAGCCTTCTCTGTTGCGGCCCCGGCCCTCTGGAACCAACTTCCCCCAGAGATCCGTGTCGCCCCCACCCTCTCCGCCTTTCGTAAATTGCTTAAAACATACTTTTGCCGGCAGGCCTGGGGCAGCTAACACCTTGCCCCTAGCCAGTGTATGTTTGTATGTTTGTGGAATGATTGGTTTCTTTTTTAACTTAAGGGTTTTTATATTTATGTATTTTATTGTAATTTCTATCATGTTGTAAGCCGCCCTGAGTTCTCCGGAATAGGGCGGCATAGAAATTAAATAAATAAATAATAATAATAATAATAATAATAATAATAATAATAATAACAACAACTTTTCCCCAAAGAGAAAGTTTGTAAATTGGACAATTGTAGTCAAATCTGGCTGAATGCAAGGATGGTATCAAATAAGAGGAAGTGTATCACAGATTCTTTCAAGGCTGCAAGCACCACTCCCTCTTCTAAACAGGCATTGATAGTCTCCCAGGTCTAGACAATAACATATCCGGTTCTACTCTGAAGAAGCTGCAAGGGTGGGGGTCCAGAACACAGACATCAACTTAGAAAACATGCTAGCCACTTCTTCATCAGAGTCCTCAGGTCAAAAAGAATGCAAAAGATAACATGGTAACACATCAGATGTCCTTGAGGAATCTAGGTTTGGATAAATCTGAGTTATCATGCATCCCTAGACAAGTGCTACTTTGTCAGAGCAACAATTGAAGTTGAAATCCTTGCCTCCCTTAACACAATCATGTAGGCCCAAACCTAGGCTCATATATGTGGTCACTCAAATTCACTTTTTATCTTCTGTATTGATGCTTCAGGGATTATATCTACAGCTTCCTCTCCCAGGGTTCCTTAGTAAACCAAAAGGCCTATGAGATCACCAAGTAAAGAGAAGCCGCTTAGGGACAATCATATTGAAAGCCTGGGTTGCCTCTTCTATCTCTGACACACAGAAGACCCAGCTAAAGGAGTATTTTAGGAGGGAACTATCCATTTCTGTCTGCAGGCCATGGGTGCAATTTCTTCTATTTTTTTCAGTTTATTGTGTCCTCTTACACATTTCTTTTGCTAAGACTATATGTACACTGAAAATATTTTCTTGGAAAAAATAAAGGACAAACCTGAAAAAGATGCAAATCTGAAAAGTATATATATTATAACCTTGCTTTACAAAAGAAAATTCAAGAATAAATCCAAGAGAGAGCGCGCATGCGCAAGGCACGGAAGCAGCCGGCTTCTGTGAGACTCTGAACCCCGGGACTTAAAAAGCCGTGAAAACAGCACAAAACAGCTGTTTTCCCCAGCAGTAAAAACCCCTCCCCGGTCGGAGAAGGGGCCTAGAGCAGGGAGAGGGAATCGAGAGCCTCTAAAAATACCTTGGAAGAGACTTCTAAAAGAAAGAAAGAGGACTCCCCCCTGGACACTCACGATAGCTCCAGCCGGGAGCCGACAGATTTACAAGCTAAGATTTACAAGCTAAGAACAACCTCCGCGTAAGGAAAACTGCGCTAAAGAGACAAGGAGACAGATGGACTGAAAGCAAGAGCCTAAAAAAGCAAGTATTTCATATATTATACAGCCGATTAACTACTTACAGAATAAGCAAAAAGTAGCTAAGATGGCGACTTTCACTTTAAAACAAAAGTAACCGGACGAGAGGGAAAGTGGTATTGCGAGAGTGACCACTAGAGGGCAGTCTAGACACAAACTTTAAAAATCCCCACAAAAGATACATAGGGGGGAAAAAAACAGAATAAGTAGAATAAAAGAGGATATAATATATGAACTCAGGATGGCCAACAAGCAGGCCAAAACAATAGCCTCAAAGGTGGCTACGCCCTCCCCAGGCCAGTTCCTTAAAACACCAGGGAACAACATACCTGTCCCCTCATCTTCCTCCATGCCTATGGAAGCCCAGACCCCCCTGCCTACCCAGACCTCTCCAGAAATGCATACGATAGAAGAATTAAAAGAGATAATGGCAACGATAGGGAGAAAGCTTGAGGCAGTTGAAAAAAGGGTGGAGGCAGTTGACCAGAAGTTAGAGGGAATGATGGAGAGACAAAGAAAGGAACTGGAACAGAAGTTGAAGGAACAAAGCAGAGAATTGGAGAAGAAGATGGGAAGCACAAAGCAAAGCTGTTACTGAAGACCTAGACCAAATCAAGGAAACAATAAAAACAAACAATAAGAAAATGAGAGAAGATATTGAGAAAAATTTTAAGAAGGTCTGGGAGGGGGTGGAAAAAAGGATGGAAGAGGTGGAGAACCGAATTGAGGGCCAGATGGCGGAGATGAAATGCGAGGTGCAAGATCAGTCAACTATGATGCAATATTGCCAGATGATGACAGCTATCAGGGTCAGGGGACTGGGTGAACCAACAAATGAAAAGCAAGATTTGAAAAGAATTTTTGTAAAAGCCTTGGTACAATTTCTGGGAGAGGGGGGCTGAAAATATCTCTTGGCAAATAGACAGAATCCACAGAGTCAACTCATGGTTCGCAAAAAACAAAAACCTACCAAGAGATGTGGTTATCCACTTTGTAACAAAGGGATTCCGAGACCGTATTTCTACAACATCCTATAACAAGAAATTGTATGTAGAGGGGCAAGAGGTGATGATATTGAAAGAGATCCCCCCCAAGATGTTAAAAGAAAGAAAGGACTATAAGTTCTTGGTCACTGAACTGAAAACACGCGCTCTACAATATCGCTGGGAAGCCCCAACTGGAGTGTCAGTACTCCTTAAAGGCAAAAGATACCATCTGAACTCAATCCGGAAGGCTAAAGAATTTCTTGAAGAGGAACTGAAGGCGGGGGGACCCCGGCCCACAACACTGGACAATGTAGATTGGCCACGAGAAAGAGGAATGGAATTAGAACAACGATCAAACTCCCCAGAAACACAGACCGCCGCAGCAGCAGGAGAAGAGAAAGGATCTTCTCGGGATGCGACTGCACTGAGGACGGATGTCAATAAAACCATGGAAGCAGGACAGCTTAAAGAGCCAAGGCAGACGAGGGCTACTACTAAACGCACAAGGACGTCAGATGAAAACCAATGTAAGACAACTGCTGAACATAATAGAGTATTTGGAAAGGCATAACCAGGTGCCTGCCACTCTCATGTTTGTAGATGCAGAAAAAGCCTTCGATAGATTGAATTGGCCGTTTCTGATAAAACTGATTGGGGGGATGAGAATGGGAGAACAGTTTATTAATTCCATAGTGGCAATTTACCAGAAACAAACGGGCCAGATCATTGTGAATGGGGGCTTAACAGACTCATTTAACATAGAGAAAGGCACTAGACAGGGATGTCCACTATCCCCCCTGCTGTTTGTTTTAACGCTGGAGATTCTACTGAACAAGATAAGAGCGGCAGATGACATAAAAGGCATACGGATTAAACAACAGGACTACAGACTATGTGCCTTCGCGGATGACCTGCTGGTGACACTGGCTCAACCAGCACAATCAACCAGGAGACTGATGGAGATAATGAAGGACTATGGTAGAGTTTCCGGCTTCAAAGTAAATATATTTAAGACGAAGATGCTAGTCAAAAATCTAGACAACAACTCAAAACAGGACTTAGAAAGAATAACGGGCTGTGAAATAGTGAAGAAAGTTAAATACCTAGGAGTGGAGATTGAAGCTACAAATGGGAAATTATATAAAAATAATTACGAGGTGTTGTGGAACAAGATACAAACAGATCTGGTCAGGTGGAAAACATTACAACTGTCTCTGCTGGGCAGGATAGTAGCAATAAAAATGAATGTATTGCCAAAATTTCTATTTCTCTTTCAAATGCTACCTATACTCAAAAAGGATGTGGACTTGGACGAATGGCAGAAGGGCATTAACAGATTTATTTGGGATGGCAAGAAACCGAGGGTTAAATTAAAAATCATCCAGGATACAAGGAAGAGAGGTGGTTTAAAAATGCCCAATCTGAAGCTATATTACTACGCTGCGGCGCTGGTAGCGCTGAGCGATTGGATTAATACAACGAACGACAGAATACTGAATGTTGAAGGGCATGGTTTACTATATGGCTGGCACGCATACCTTGTGTATGACAAGAAGGTTGACAAGAGCTTCAGGGAGAACCCACTGAGAACCCCGCTGTTGTGGGTCTGGAAGAAATATCAGTACCTACTACACGAAAAGATTCCCATCTGGACGATCCCCGGACACGCAATAGGGGACATAAATATAATACAAGGTCAGGATGTGGTGCCCTATAGTAAACTTGTAATGGAAGAAGGAAATGTGTTTTCGTTAAAGCCATCAAATACGCTAGCAGATGAAGGAATAGTGTGTACCTGGCTTTCATATTTGCAACTGCAGTCGAGATGGCAAAAAGACCTGAAGAAGGGTATATCCAGAACAGATGAGAATTTAATTGAACAGGTTAGAGTGCAGGGGCCCATGCATATCAAACGAGTGTACAGTGTACTGATAGAAATGGACTCTGAAACTGTACTACCCCGTGTTTCCCCTAAAGCAAGACAGGGTCACACTTTCTTTTTATCCCCAAAAGCCCCACTATGTCTTACTTTCGGGGTACGGCTTATATTGATTGGAAAACAATTGTCAGTTTTATTTTAAGTATTTTAAGTATATTAAGTATTTTAAGTATTTTAAGTATTTAAGTATTTTAAGCAGGAGGCGGAAGTGGGCAGGAGTAATATGTCTTACTTTCGTGGTACGGCTTATATTAGCCGACCCCCTGAAAACCCCGATACGTCTTACAATCGGGGGTGTCTTACTATCGGGGAAACACGGTAGTTAAGGACTGTATGGTAAAGTGGGAACAAGATTTTGGTCAACATATCACGATGGAAACGTGGGAGGGAATCTGGGTGAGAAATGTAAAATTTACACAAGCGCAACACCTAAGGGAGAACTTTTATAAAATGTTCTATAGGTGGCACCTAGACCCGAAAAAATTATCGCATATCTATCCAGACATCCAACCTAAATGTTGGAGGTGTGACAGTATGGAGGCTACATATTTTCATGTATGGTGGACATGTAGAAAGATTAAAGCCTTCTGGAGAAAAATATGGTGGACAATCCAAACCATTTTGAAAAAGCGTATTGAATTTCTACCTCAGGTGTTTTTGTTAGGGATCATAAAAGACTGCACTACCACAGAGACGAACTTAATTCTGAACTTGATCACAGCAGCAAGACTGCTGGTGGGACAATACTGGAAGAAGCCAGAAATACCACCTATAGAAGAATGGACTTTGAAAGTAATAAAATTGGCAGAAATGGCTAAAATATCGGCATACTTGAAGGATCGCTCAAATGAACAATATATGATAGACTGGAAACAATGGATAGACTACATACAAGAGAAACACCAATCAAAGAAAATGTATCTGGCTTATAGTTAAATCTTGACACAGGGAGTGAAGAATGTTTACAAATTTAAATTTAAATCGATTGTATTAAGTTGGATAGCAGTTAGCTTGAATCTTTCCCTGGTTTACATATACAAATATTTATCTATTGATTATTGGAAGGTATATATCAAATAGACTAAGAATGTACTTGATAGAGGGAAGGGTGTATCGACATGAAAATTATTAATTTTAATAAGATGACTTGTTTGTTTGATATCCAATGGACTGATCTGAAAAGAAGTGAAAGTTACAATTTTTAAAATGTAGTTGGTTTATAGTTAAACTTGGACACACGGAGTGAAGAAGGTCAACAAATTTAAAATGATTGTATTAAGTTGAATGGCATTTAACTTGAATTTTTTCTTTGTTTACATGGACAAATGTTTATCTAATAATAAATATTTTAATAATAATAATAAAAAAAGAAGCAACGGATGGAAACTGATCAAAGAGAGAAGCAACCTGGAACTAAGGAGAAACTTCCTGACAGTGAGAACAATTAACCAGTGGAACTCCTTGCCTCCAGAAGCAGTGAATGCTCCAAAACTGGAAGTTTTTAAGAAGAGACTGGACGGCCATTTGTCCAAAATGGTATAGGGTTTCCTGCCTGAGCAGGGGGTTGGACTAGATGACCTCCAAGGTCGCTTCCAACTTTATAGAATTACGTTTATGATTACTATCCTGCAGCTATGTAATATCCCAAAAGTTAAATAAAATCCTCCACATCCAGGGGACTAATGTACTTTAAAAAAAAAAAAGAATAAATCCAAGAAAATAAATAATTAAATTAAATTAAACTAAAAGACAGGTTTCTAAAAAGACTGTTCTTTCTAATAAATATGCTTACTAATTATATATACCAGTAAAATGGTTTCCCAAAAAGATAATTTGCCTCCCACTTTTTAAAAAAGGAATAATCTCATTCAATAAATTCAGTACTTTTGCAGGATTTTTGTATAATAAAGTACCCTTGATCGGATCTAACTACTGATAATATAAAACAAATTGGCATAATAAACTACTTTCCAAATATTTTGTTTTTTATAAGTAACTTCTTATTTTTTTTGTAGCAGTTATAAGTACAACTGTACATTAACTTCCTTTGAGAAATTCAAAACTACTGGGGGTTCACATCTGTTGTGTATTCACTTTCCAAATACTTTGGACAAAATTCTTCCTGAGGAATAACATAAAGGGGAAATATACAGGTAGTCCTCAACTTACAACCACAATTGAGCCCAAAATTTCTGTTGCTAAGACTAGAGACATTTGTTAAGTGAGTTTTGCCCCATTTTATGACTTTTCTTGACACAGTTGTTAAGTGAATCATTGCAGTTGTTAATAATATGGTTGTTAAGTGAATCTGGCTTCCCCATTGACTTTGCTTGTCAGAAGGTCGCAAAAGGGGTTCATATGACACTTGGACACTGCACCCATCATAAGATGCCAGGCGTCTGAATTTTTATCACATGACCATGGGGATGCTGCAATGATTGTAAATGTGAACAATGGTCATAAGTCACTTTTTTCAGTGCTGTTGTAACTTTGAATGGTCACTAAATGACCTGTTATAAGTCGAGGAGTACCTGTACACATTACATCACCTGTGCACAAAATTCTGCTGTGATGAAGAGAGAAGGACATCATCAAACCTTCTCGATTATTTAGCATGCATTAGCAATAATAATATATCCGAACACAGAAGCATAGAAGGCAAAAAAAGTTCTAGTGGTCCATTGAGTCTGTTTGAGTTTTTCTTGTTTTTGTTTTCTTTGTAAATTATTTAGTATTATTTTTATTTTTTATTTTATATCTTTGCACTTTAAAATGGAGTGTTTAAGAGGAGATGGCAGAGTGCAGTGCATTTTATGTTTTTGATCTTTCTGCTACAGCACAGTGATCAATAACAGAAGTTATTAATAGCTTTGCCAATTAGCTCATTATTTGCCAAGACAAATCATTCTTTCAGCTCCATTGCATTGCGTTCTTCTATAATACTTACTAAAGAATAATTATAAAACTCACTTAAAATGGTTACAAGTTGAGGAAATATTTCTAATTATTACTTTCCCTGTTCTTTCTGCCTTCCTCCCAGAAACAGAATTCACAAAAATCTTTTTCTTCCTGCATAAACAATAATTTAATAACTGATTAAAATATCTGATGACTTCACAATTGAGAAGCACAATTTCACTGATATAAATTATTATCCATGTATTTGCGGCTTTTGTGGAGTTTACAGTTATTACATCTCAGTCTTTCTCTCTTTTCTTGGTCTCTGCTTCTCTAATGTATCTCCTTAGCCCAATAGTCAGTCAGTATTATGAATCTTTTTTTAGATGTCTCTGGGGCTTCAGACAGAGTCATATCCTTATATATTTTTTTCAGGAACCTAGACTTATCCTTAATCTCCACACCTTTCTGTAGGTCAATCTTCACCAGCTGACTAACTTCTCTCCAAATTGCCTTGATCTTGGTGTCCAATTTCCCAGGGGAGGCATATGTACTGCTGTTCTTTTTGATCATGCAGCCAAACATTTCCAACATTACAGTGGTTATACTGTATACCAGTTCATTGACTTGAATTATGGTTGTAGTAGATATTGTCATGAGGGCAATCTTTCTTCTAGCATAGTATCGGACAATACCTTTCCACTGAACCTTGGTAATAGGTATTGAGAGTTGATTATATCTACTTTATCCTTGATCAAATGTTTCATTTCAGCTGCTGTGCTCTGAAATGGAGATGTGGCAGTGATGTTCCAGCTTCAGATGTTGGCTATACATTCAATTGGGTCTTCTTGAATCCAGGATGTAAGGGGTAATTGGTCTATCTCAAATTATTAAGACAGCTTTCTCTTCATTCTATTGAAGTATTGAATAACTGTTTCCAGCTATTATTAGCATGGATGTAAGTCTTTTGTCCATTCATCCTTCCCTCATAGTTTTCATTTATCCCCTTTCATTAAGTCTATTGTTACAGTAGCACTCCATCAATTCCAGGTTCTATTGTCTTGTCCAAGTTGGCATGATTCTCTTAGTTCATGTCACTCTTGTATCTGAGGTAGGCAATGAAGTGTTAGAAGGTTTTTGTCCAAGAATCCCTACTGGTAGGCACCAGCTGGGATTTGAACCCTAGTCTCTCATGTCAAAGGACATCACTCTAACTACTATGCTATCCAGCCATTCACTGGACATGTTCATTACAGGTAGTCTTTGCTTAACCACCTAATTGGGACTGGAATTTCCTTTCTTAAGTGAAGCAAACATTAAACAAAACATCACATGACCTCACTACTTAGCAATGGCAGTTCTAGTATTTTCGTTTGCAGTTGTTCACCAGAACCTCACTGTAATTAAGTGAATATCTCATGATTCTCCTGCTCTGCCCTGCTCTGCTTGCCTCCACTTCAACTTCTCCTACCTGCCTCTCTCCCCCTCCATCTTTACCTTTTGGGCTGCTCTGAACTCAGGCTGGTTACCCTTGCAAACTCCATCTGAATGTTACTGTATTCTTCCTTCTTGGTATTGAGAGTTTGTCAGCCTTGGGCTTATCACCACTGTTGTCATTCCAACTGCCAGACTAATTGCAAACTTGCCTCACTTCAGCAGCCTCAGCTTGCTGCAAATTCCTACATGCACATCTGATGTGCCTGCTGGAACTTTGTGCAACAGATGCAGCTTGCTGTCTCCTCTCAACTACTGGCCATGGTCTTTCAAAGTAGTCCCTAATTCACAATCATCTACCCTTAGTTGGTCAGTCTCCTTTTGTTCAGTATTAAGGCTAAGAGGACTTTTGCACAGGTACACCTACTGCATCAGCTGCACCCTTTCTTCAACTAACACTTTAATCATATTGTGAATGGATCGCTGAAATGTACTCTACATGGGACTGTCCTTGAAGACTATTTAGAATCTACAGCTGGTCCAGAACATAGCAGTGTGGGAAGTGTTGATCATCCATATAAAATCTGTGTTATCCCACTGCTCTGCAAATGGCAGTGGTTGCCTGGTGGTTTCAGGGTACAACTCAAAATCCTGGTTATAATCTACAAAGCACTTCATAGCATAGGTCCTGCTTATCTGAAGGATACATGTCTCTGGTTGTTTCTGCCTGTCTGGTATGATTGGAATCAGGACAGAAGTATATTGTTAGTTTTGAACTGTGGTGTTGTAGAATATTCCTGAGAATATTATGGACTGCCAAGAAAGCAAACAAATCAACTCCATGTACTCACTCAAGGCACAAGTGATCAGGTTCAAATTATCAGACACGTTAAGCAATTTGGACACATTTTGAAAAGTCCTAGCTCTCTGGAGAAGGCTTTAATGCTAGGAAAGGGAAGAGAAGAGGGCAACTAGCAGCAAGATAAGATAGATGGACTCAGTTACAGGGCAATCAGTACATTATTGGAAGTTCTGAAATAGTGACAGATAGTTATGGAGAAAATATATGTGTTCACCAAGAATTGATAATGGCTTGATGGCACTTAATCAAAATTAAAAAGGATTAAGAATAAATGCATAGTCAATTAAAATGGGTTGAATGCAAAACAAATAGTTCAGGATGTATGATGGGATAGAGAAAATGAAGAAAGATCAAATTGCAAAACAAATACATTGTAAGGGCTGAAGCTGACAAAGAGGAAGCTACCTAACAAGGCAGGAAATGTTACACATAAATGCCAAGCAACTGGTTTTCAAACTCAGGTTCGTTAATTGAACAGCAGAGGAAAAGTCCTAGGATTTATATCTGGAGCAAATACACACAACACACACAATTTCTGTTGGAGGCTGATTTTTCTGTATAGTATGTTTGGCTTCCATTTTGTCTGCAATAGTGCAACTTATTTAGTCATATTGTCTCTGAGATTCTACTGGGTGAAGCATCCCACTGTCTCTAAGTAATTGCAAACTTAAGCTCTCTAAAAAATCTGTTCTATTAATGACCAAGGAAAATGAACGGGAATAAGAAGGCATTCAAGGTGGGCTGGACTTTAGATCTCTTGTGGGTGCACAGGGACTCGTGACTTATGATGTGTTTGAGCAACCTCCTTCGGGCTCAGCCTAGTCATCTCCTACAATGGCTTTTAAAATTGTTGCTGTTAAAAACTTTACTCATAAAATTTATTTCTCATAAAATAAAATCTAAAATTAATTCAGATTAGCAAACTATATTCTATGTTTTTGCCTTTATTATATAATAAATTTCTGGGTTTATATTTTCTGTAAATTTCTAGTTTCACGTTTTCTGGAAATAACCTTTATATAGTATTAGATCCATTTATAAATGAACTTTGTATTGAAATTGTCTTTTGAGTTATACTTCCATTTAGTTGGTAGGGGTAAAAACATATTGTTAACTACAAGAAAAAGGGTTTTTCCTCATATATCATAGGAATTAATAGTTCCTCATATTAATGTAAGAATCTGTATTATTAGTGTCAGGAACTTTGCTTATTTTTCTTCAGTTTTATAAGTTAGACATTGCAGATTGAACTGAGTTTGTGGGAAAAATGAAAGGGTTATAAAGATTAAATTTAAAATATTAAAAGCTTCTTTTTCCAATATAACATTTTTAGATTAATTATTAAATAATAAGTAATATTGGAATGAACAAATGAGCAAACAAGGTAGAATTGTAGGAGAATCATACAACTGAGAGCATCTAGAATAGAGGTCCTCAATCTATGGGATGTGGCCCACTACCGGGCTGTGGCCTCTTGGCCACTGGGCCACATGAATAGCTGGGCAGTGCACTTGTGTGCACTTGCTCATCCCCCCCATGCCACCGTTGCTGCAAGTATTGTGTGGGGAGCGGCAGTGCTGCTAGTATTGTGTGGATGGCGGCAGCGCCGCAAATAGCAGGTGGCCCACAGCATGATCCTCACATCAGGGGCGACATCACTTCAGGTGGCAGCATTGCGATCCTTGCGCGGGTGGTAGGATCGCCGTGAACCTGGAGGTGTGGTGCCACAAGCCTCACACAGCCGCTGCCATTGCTGAGAGCCTCGCACATGCTCGCAGCCTGTTTGTATCTGCGCGCACATGTGTTGCCACATTTATGTTTGCGCATGCGCACATAAGGCGCATGCCCCTCCCTCTCCTACTGAGCTGCCAAAACAAAAAGGTTGGAGACCTGATCTAGAGAACTGTTCTTTATATACTTGTGTATTTTGAACATATAGGAAACATCACAGAGAAGGTGATCACTGGTTTTCACTCATTAGAGAGAGAGAGAGAGAGAGAGAGAGAGAGAGAGAGAGAGAGAGAGAGAGAGAGAGAGAGAGAGAGCAAAGATGCAAAAAGAATGAAAAGAAATAGAAAAAACTATGAATTTTCTTTGTGGCAGATACAAGTATGATTACAAACTTACATCTTACTCTATGATTACAAAACTCAGTTTTTTCTATTATCCATCAGACTATGCTATCAGTATTTTTCTGATGATGTATATATAAGAAGTATATAATGTGTTTACAGTCTTTTGGATAGTGGATAGTGTCTTTTGACTAATCAAAGAAGTTAACTTAGCCATCTCTGCAAATTCCTTCATCTGTACCAACTCTTTTGTGAGCAGTATTGAATCTTTGCACTTTTGAATGTATAAAAATCTTCCTGCAGATGTCATATATAAAGACAAAATTCCATGACTTTTTCTGGTTTCCTGACCATTAGTCCAGAGGTACCCAACCGTTTGGGCACCAAGGACCGGTTCTGTGGAGAGAGGTTTTTCTGCAGACCGGAGGATGCATAGTTTTGTGTGCTGTCTGAATCTCATGGATGGAGCTTTGCTTGTTTGTGCAGACCAGTTGCTGGCATGCTGTGGCCCAGTACTGGTCCACGGACCGGGGGTTGGGGACCCCTGCATTATTCTCCAGCATGACGGAGAATCCACCAATGCGTTAGCTTTGTCTTCTGCCCATAGAGACTAAGTCAGCCAAATTACCACGCCTCTCTCCCTGGACCAGGAACCCAGTTACGGCTTAGTCTTAAGCCCAGAGGACACGTTTTACTTGGCTCCAGGCTTGAGAGTCGCCTGATCAGGTTGTATTTATCTTTATCCTCTTCTTTTGCCTGTAAAAACAAAAGGGAAAAAAAGCAAACAGCTGTAGTTCACTGCAGCGCACAGCCGCTCGGTTTCCAGCGATCCGTCAGGCTCCCACCAAAGCCTTAGCCAGCCACTCACGGCAGGCTAGACAAAGACTGGTCGCCATTTTTGGCCACTGTGTGGGTCAGATCAGCATGGGGAGGGCGGAATCTTCCCCTCAAGTCCGGTCGCCATTTCAGCCACCGTGTGGGTCTAATCAATGCAGGGAGGGGGCATCTTTCCCTCCCCAATGAATAGGAAGCCAGTTTTACCTCTCAGTCACAATGCTGTGATATCTCTTGTGGCAATGGCAGACTCCAACGCTGCTCAAACAACACAGAATACCTCCATCAGTCCCCCGGGATGTAAGAGGTCAAGATAATCCAATCAAGACTTCTGGTTCCGGATCGCGGCATTTGCAGCCATACGAAAAGACTGCTCTTTTCGCCGGCTGGTTCTCCGCTGCCGATAGACCCTAAATCAGGTCGAAAAGCCGCCTTGGAGGGGCAGCTACCGCTGAGGAGGTCCTCGTTGATCGTGGGAGAGCGGCAGCTTCTTCTACGATCCGAGTTTGTGCCTTTGGGCCGACGGTGGAAAGATTGGCCAATAAAATGGCTGATCACCTTGCTGCTGTAACCAGTAGTCAAAGAACATCTAAGCGCAGGACCGGGTGAGACTTTTTGTTTTCCCTCTCTTGGTTTTCCTTTTTTTTTTTTACCCTGCAAAAAGCATTTTTGAAATTATTTCCTTGTTCTAAGAAAGCGGCATTTGAGAGTATGGGAAAAGAAGCTATGGACTGAATTAATTTAAATGGACTTCTTTTTTTTATTTGTTTTTTTACTCACTTTGGGGTCCTGGAAAAAACTGCCAATATTGAATTTTCTACTGGAATTAGTCTATATGTGAAGAATTTTGTCTTTCTTGCTTTTTCTGATTTTGTTAACGTCATTCCTGGTGTCTGGGAGGAGATTTTATAGTCTACTGAGGACATCTGGTGGAGAAAGTTAAAATTGCAACTGTCTTTTTCTCTGATGGTGAGATTGACTTTGACCTTCAGATTACTACAAAAGGGGAAAAGTAACAGCTGTATTTGTGGTGGTGGATACTGACTAAATGTTTTTGGAATACAGCCTCTACTAAAAGATAACAGACTAATTCTAATCATTATTGAAATGGAGAAACCCTTTCCACAACTTGACTATAAACTCATTGGAAAAAAATTATGAAACTACTGAGCAAATATGTTTGCAATAAAAGAATGTACTACAGTAATAAAAAACAGAAACTCTGCTTTGAACTTACAAACTGACCACCAGATTTATCTGACCATTCAATAGACCAAAAAAACAACAGAAGTGGAATCAACCAGTATTAAAGAAGATTTTACTTCACTTCACCTGTACTCTAATGAGATTTCCAAGGAACAAAAAAGGACTGTAGTTAAACCACTTACAATTTTAAAACCAACAGAAATGGATATACAAGCTCAATTAATTGAGAACTATGATAGCTTGGATAAGCAATTATTAACTACAAAGTTGGATATAACCGAGTCTGCTATTCAACATATCTGAATGTTGAGACTTGAATCTTTAAAACAACAAGGGACTATTTACGAAGGAATCAGGTCTCTAAAACAGAAAAGGGGACACGTTTGTTTGACCCAAATGATACTACGAGGCACAAAAAGAGACTGTTCACTGATATAGAGGCATTGCTATGGAAACTTGCCTGGCACAAAAAGAAAGCTAGAATAGTGTGATCCAAGCTTCTACATAACAGGTTTAAAAGGTTTATTAGATATGGACTGATTTATGGTTTAAGATAGTTAAATAAGATGTTGGATTGAATAAAAATTAATTAAAGATTTGAATTTAATAAGATTTCTTTTGTGTATTAACCTGTTTGTTGTGGATATAGTAATTTTGGGAGGGGATTAAAGGACTTTGATACAGATATTGAGGGACTAATAGATCATAAGGTATAATAAAGTAGAAAGATATTTCTTTTTCTGCTTTTTCTTCCATTTTTTTCTTTTCTTGCTGAACTAATATTTTTGTTATTAGGAATGATAGTTATTTTGTAATGGAAGAAGAATAAGAAAAAATAAATGATGTTAATAAATGATTATAGATGATATTAAGGAAAAGGGGAACGGAGCGATACCTGAAGTGTTAATTATGTATTTCTAGTAGCAAAATGGAATATAACAATTGAAATAGTAAAGCTTAACACAGGATTTGGATATATCTAGATGAAATGTTATTGATGATTGTTTTGATTGACTTATACCGGTAGTTGTATTGAAATACGTTAATCTGAATATAATATATTATCTGAGGGAATAGAGAGTGGTTTTTCTTTTTTATGATTTAATTTGAACTATATAAGTATGATTTTGTTTTTGGATAATTGATTACCCTGCCACCACGTTGATTTTTAAACACTTGTTTGTAAAAAGAAAAAACTAATAAAACTTGGTTTTTTTTTAAAAAAAAGATCATCCAATCAAGAAGCAGCGTGTAGGATCAAAGCAATCTCTGGCAAACGATCCTCTAAGGCCGCTGACAAGGAGGCAAAACATAGACACCAGGCTTTAGAGAAACAATTCTCAAGAGCTGAAAAGAGACAAAACACAGCAGCAGATGAACTGGCCATTCCTGCTTACACAGAAGCAGTGATATTTGGCCCTCTACAGGCTAATCATATCTCAGGAGCCTCAAGATCCGGACCTCTGGAAGCAGAGGCTGACCTGGAGCAAGGGGAGAGATCCCCTCTAAGTGAAAGGCCTGACAGCCCTGAGACATCATTTTCACAAACAGCAGAGGGACTTCGCTCCTCAGACAATCAAGGAGCATTGTCATCAAAACACTTGCAGGCCCTGATATCTCAGGCCATCGCACAAGGTATAGCTTCCACAATACATCAAAGATCCAGGGCTGGTTCTGTAGTATCAAGAAGTCGATCCTATTTATCGCAAGAGGAGGCTACAGCATACCAGGGATCGATTTCCCCATCTCAATCCTCTAGAGGCAGGATGTCCCCCACTGGGGACTATGAACAAACAGACCAAGGGTTGTCAGAAGATGAAGACATATCCCCGGACCCCCCACTGTTTGTAGGCCTCTTCAACCCAGCCCTCTTCAAATCCCTGCTCCACAAGACCAGCAGCATGGCAAAGATAAACGAGCAGGAGTCCCTCAGGAGGGACCCTCTACAAGTCAGAACATTAATAGCAGGGTGTTCTCTGAGCCCACCTTCACACAGCAATATATTCCCTGCCCCCCTCTCTTTTTTAACACAATTCAGAAAAATTGGGGAGCACCAGGATCCTTCCCCTCAGTGGGGGGTACAGACAAGAAGCTGTTCAATATAGATCCTGCTCTATCAGAGGTGATAGAGGTTCTGGCAGTAAATGAACCCCTAGTGACATTGTTTTTACAATCCACAGTATCTGGGGATGCAATGAAGGCCTTGAGGTCAGAGGACAAGAAGGCGGAACTTACCTTCCGCAGAACCCATCAGGCCTCAGCATGGGTGATAAGGGCAGCCATATGGCAGCCATATCTAACTCCTTCTTTGCCAGGACCTCACTGCTTTGGCTGCATCAACTCCAGGCCAGAGTTTCCCCAAAGGAGAGAATGCACCATGACTTGAGAAGACTAGTGGCTGCAACAGAATTCATTGCGGACTCATCATTACACGCCGCCAATTATTCCGCCAGAGCAATAGTATCCAATATCATAGCCGCAGATTACTGTGGCTCAGGCAATGGCGAGCGGACATCAAGGCAAAGTGGCAGTTAGCAGCCGCACCCTACAGAGGTGGCTGACTATTCGGTGAGGCCTTGAAACCTTATTTAATTGAAAATAAGGATAAACGCAAGGCCCTAGCTCATCTTTCAAGGAAGATTGATAGGAAAACCCCTACCTATTCATGCAGACAGTCCTTCCGACCCGAAACAGGATCGGAGCTTCCTTCGTTTTCCCGTCCCTTTCAGCCTAGATCAGATCATCAGACCGATGGACCTGGCAGCAGGGACAGATTAAGACAGTTCTTGTCCCAAAGAACTCGGGGGGATGGAGGGCAATCCTAGACCTAAAAAGTTTGAACAAGCATTTGGCATACAGAAAATTCAAAATGCAAAATGCTCCAATCGATATTGGCCAGCATCAGAAGGGGAGACCTCCTAACATCCATCGATCTGACGGAAGCCTACCTACACATACCCAAGCATCGGACCCCGTCCCAAACAAAATGCCTCTGGTTCCAACTATATTTTAAAGTGTTCTGAATTTGTGTGTGTGTGTGTCCATTTCGAGCTCATTTGCGCTCATCAGTTAGCCATACCCTTCATGGGATTCGAACCTGGGCAATTTTCATACTAGGCAATTGTTTTAACCACCAAGCCACAGGCTCTCCTCCCCTCTTTGTCAGCCGAGTCAAAGGAGTATATACAGAAAGTTTTTCAGACAAACCTGTCTGATTGATTACACCTTGGCATTTTGACTGCTATACTGCAGTTCTACTTTTTACAATCTCTTTTGCCTTGCAGCCCCCCAACTAGGAGCGTTAAGCAGGCTGAAGTCGCTACTGCGAAACATTTACAAATCCAAATTTCTTTTTCTGGCAAAGAGTTAAAGAATTAAGTTGGGAGACTAATATGGCCATTTCAAGCTCATTTACTCTCATCATTTAGCCATACCTTTATGGGATTTGAACCTGGGCAGTTTACATACTGTCATGCCTCCGTCCGAGCCTGACTCTGAGGACGACATGGAGTTCCCTGTTGTTCCATTATATATTATAACCAACATTTTAAACCCATTTTATCATATAGGTAGTGCTCTCCTCAAAATACAACAGCGTACAAAGTTATGATAGACCCTCCCCCAAAAGCTACTTACAGACCCATTTCAAAGTTAACAGCCACTGCAGCACCCCTGTGGTCATTATGACTGACAGGGATGCTTTAGTAGCCCCCCACACACACCTTTCTCCCTCCATCCTGCTCCGCCAGGACCCTGTAGGACATGGGGCTAGTCACCAAATGCCCATCGCCCACCACACACTTATCTTCAAATTTCATGTTGGAAAGATCTTCAAATTTCATGTTGGAAAGGAGGCCCGGCCACATGTTCCTGGCCACATAGCAACCTTTGAGAAACAGCTGTCATTTTCAGCATGCCCGCATTCCAATGACCAAGGGACAGACCACTCAATTTTTCTGCCTTAATGTGTCTGCACAGTAATATTAATATCTTAAAATTTCTTAAATATTAAATATAAAAAATATTTAATGTATTTCTTCAAAGTTCTGTTGAATTGTGGGGAAACCACTCTCAGTCACTCAGGACCATTATTTTAACTCCATGTAATATAACTTTACTCCAATGAATCTAATATATTCATCAATTAATAAAACTTCTGGATTTAGCTGAGAGTTAATATTGTAAACAATTCCATTTCTCTTTTTAATATATGCTGAAATAATTTGTTTACCCAAAGGTCTCTTGTAGGCAAATGATAATTTGTTTACCCAAAGGTCTCTTGCTTTAATTTTTTTAAATAATGATTTTTCCCTCTTTTGAGAAGCATGTTAAACATTTATAATTCATATTCCAAGAATTTAGAAAAACCCATATATATAGCGAATACTTCAGTATTATCTTTTTCCAATTCCTGTTGCCTCTACTTGTGACCATTACGTTGATACCTCTGAAGCTTCCATATTCTCCAAATCTTCTTTCTGTTCTTTCTAAAAAATCTCTTGCCTTTTGGACAGAATTCAATTTCGATTTTTTTGCTTTTAAAAATAAAAATTGTGCTTTCCAATGTCTATCATAGAAATAAGATCTTTTTCTGTTTTAATTTTTCAGCCAAGAAGGATTTTCTTTCTCTTACACAAAATCCTATGGGAGTCTCTTTCAAAACAGTTAATATTATCCATTTTCAATCTTGTAATAAAATACCGCTGCAGGACTTGATCTCTTGTTTTCTTTCTAACAAAGTGCATTAAAATATCCCTAGGAACATTCTTCCATTTGTTCAAAAAAAAATTCTGAAGTATCTCTTGTGTAAGTATTTTTTCCACAGATCTTGTGTAAGTATTTTTTCCCCTCTCTTGCCATTTTCTAGTAATCATTTTTAATCCAAAAGTAAAGATGTCTCAAGGAGGCAAAATAAAAAGATAAGCCTCTTTTTTCCCCTATATTATCTTCTTGTTTCAGACACTTTCATTTTAGTAGTTCTGGATACCTTCAGCCACAACAAGCATCACATCTCCATGGCAACTAAAATCACAGTCTGATTCTTTACCTTATCTTTTTTTATGCAGATTCCGCCAATTGCATACACATTTTTAGTATAAACAGCAAGCATTCACAAAGTCTCTTTAACAGGTTTAGTGAAAAACAATACCAAACCACATTCATCAAAAGTATAAGTAATAAAAATAAAAAAGGAAAAATACTGTTTGCTTCTCCATTTAAAAAACTTTCTTAGACCTTTCTTATTTAAGTATTTACAAATCTTGAATATTTAAATCATAGTCTCTTTCTCTCTCATTTGTGATCTTGAAAGAAAGTTTACTTCACCACAAGGAGTTTTACCTTTATGCAAAGAAAACCATTCTTCATCTGTAATTAATTACTTCCTGAAGTGCTTAGAAACTGGGGTTGGAAGCATAAATGAATTTCAGGACTCCTGGCAGCTCAACTCCCAAGCCAGTGCAAAAGTTCTACAGTTAACTGGGAAGAAACTGCCATCTGGAACACATGTGGTTTATCTCTTGATCTCCCTTTGATGTAGGGAGATTACATTGACCAGAATCTGACTTTCAGATGGAATTCACAATTGAAGTGACTCTTCTCACCTTTGAAAAGCATCAGATTGCCATGATTCCTGACCAGAATGCTACATTTCAGTACTTTCTAGTGTGTATAGGTTGTAAAATAGCAAAAGAAAACATTTATAAATCTATATTGACTCAAAATGAAATCAGGTGGTTGTAGTGAAGCAACTGATTACAGATAATACTTCCCAAAATCTGATGGTGAATAGGAATTCAGAATTCATGGATTGTAATTGCCAAAAAGTCAAATGATTCTGGCAGGATATAAATGAAATAAAGGGTTCCTGGGCTCTACCTATAGCCTTTCCTTATTCTTCTGAAATCTCTTGTGTATCTTCATCCTACCCTGTTGTTCATGAGATGACTAAAATCTTTTGCTCCAGCTCAGTGGTGCCATTTGGTCAGTCTTGGATAACTGGAAAAGCTAGATAGGGTCAGACCTGATTAGTACTTGAATGGTAATCCATTACAGAATCATTGGCTGTAGCATTGACTAAAGATAATATTAATACTATATGTTAATTTATTATTATATTATAATTTCTATCTCAGGTTTGTTATTAACATGAGATTTCTTGTTAGCCCAATTAAGTTGTATCACAAAAGCATGGGGATACCACGTACAATTTTCTCCTTGCTGTTGAGTTAATGGGAGGATTAATTTTAGTCTTTATACAAATTGATGAATATGGCATGTTCTGAACTAGTTCATGCGATCTATGTATATATTACTCTTACATGGAATAAAGTATTGAATAGAATTAGGTTATTAAAATTAATGGTGCTTTAGCTTACTTCTGTAAATCCATATGAATTTTATTATATTTCAGTTTTATACTCCATATCTTTGCTAGGGCAAATTTGAGTTTAATCTCCATTCTCCAAGCTATATTTACCAGGCATAGAATCTATAGATATGACTCATAACTTTAGACCTAAGTACCCACTTTAATTTTGCCCCTATTAATTAGTAGCTTTATATAACACACACACACACTCCCTAGTTCACCACATATGGATCTTCCTATGTGTTTGTAGTAAAGGGCATACTTCCTGTATATCTATGAGTACTGGAAACAAAATAAATCCTTTGCAAAACTATAACTCTTTGTATGTAGAAAAGCAATTTTCAAAGGTATTTGAAAAGATTTATTTATATACATGCCAGACATAGGTGATAATGCCATCTTTTTAGGATAAGCAATTTTATATGGAGTCTAGAGAAGGAGTAACAAAACAATAAACTTTGAGGATTACAGAAAGAAATGTAGTAAAAGGTAGTTTATACGAATAGCATTCATTATACGCTCTCATATATTTCTAATTCCTTTCTCTATGTCCATGCTGCACTTCACATATGAAGGCAGGAGGATATGTTACAGACTTCATCAGTTAAAGAATTTTGACGGGTGCATTCAGAAAGAGAGCCTTCTCCAGCACTGGAGATGGAGAATCCACCAATGGGTTTAGACTGTATTCCTGCCCAATCAGATCAAGTCAGCCAAAGTTGCCATGCCCGTCCTGGACCAGAGAGATCCCAGTCTTGACTTGATCTTGCCCAGGACAGGCGTGCAAATTTGGCTCTTAGGCAGGTGTAGTCTTCATTGGTGGATTTTCCTTTCCAGTAGCTTTGCTGTGCTGTAGTTAGCAAAATTTGGCCTAACATCATTAAAAAATTTAGGCCTCTCCCATTCAGGAACTTGGAAATTGTTTCCAATCTCCTGCATTGGGGGGGGGGAATACAACTAGCTAATTTGGGGGAAGGAGATCCTTCCGCCTTCTCCTTCCTTAATACAAATTCCCCCTTATCTCAATACCACTCAGGCAGGGTTTAACAGCTGTTAGCCCTCATCAGTGTGGGGAGGAGGACTTTGAATTTCCATCGCAGCTTGCTGCTGCAACTCCGGTGACTGTCTCCAGGGAGGAGGCTTACAGGCCGAAGATCCCCAGGCCTCTCAGATCACCTTCTGGATCGGGGCAGAGGCTCTTTTGAGCCTGTTCCCAGTAGAGCTAGGTCCCGGTCCTCCGCTTAGCTCACAGTCGAGCTGGAGGAGGTGTGCGTGCACATGAAGGCAGCGCTGATCAGCTGGCAGGCGGCTGCTCGGAAAGGTAAAGGGAACCCTTTTTTTCCTTTTCGCTCCAGTCGCGTTCTTCCTTTTCAAACGGAGTTTTTTTCGGTCAGGCTTGCTCCTTTGAGTCTCCCCTCACGGGTGGCCACCATTTTGACCGCGTGGCCCAGTAGGCCCTCCCAAAGAACAACAGGCCCTGTCATCTCAGAGATTCAGGGGAAAGGGGATCCTTCCCTCTTATTGACCGAGTTTTTTTCCCCGTGGGGAGGTGTTCACGTCAAGCGGCCACAGTCAGAGCAGGTCCAAGTTAATCAGCCAGGCCGTGCCTCTGCAGTCAGCCACCATTTTGTAACAGGCTCAGTTAGGCCACCATCTTGTAGACGGCAGCCATTTTGGGGCCAGAACCACACCTGTCTTCGATTTACTGTCAGGAAAATACACAGCCTGCAGGCATCTCTAAAATTCATCCCCCACTCCAGTCTGAGTTCTGACTGGTGGGTTTTGTCCATCCAGTTTCACCTTTCAAGGTTTGGTGCTTGTCATTATTTCTCCATTTGGCTCCACTCAGATTCCAGGCACCCCCAGTAGTGTGTCTGTCCTTATCCGGGTAACAACTGCACTTGGATTCCAGGTGCCCCCATTAGTGTGCCTGTCCTTATCCAAGGTACTTCAGGCTGGATTCCAGGCACCCCCAGTAGTGTGTCTGTCATTATCCGTGCACAGCCATAGTGGATTCCAGACGCCCCCAGTAGTGCGCCTGTCCTTATCCACGTAGGGCTGTACCTGGGTTCCAGACGCCCCCTGTAGTACGCCTGTCCTTACCCAGTGTAAATTACTCTCCAGATACCAGGAGCCCCCTGTCGTGTTCCAGCGCTATCGGAGAATGGAGGAGGCCATTCTTGCCTCAAAAGGAGCCTTGCCATCCTCATCAGGTCAACCTGGTCTGGAAGGCATTGACAAGACAGCAGCCAAATCTAAGGTTAGATCTGCCACCAAAGTTTCCAAAAGGACGGACAAGCAGGCCAGCCGGAGACACCAGGCCTTAGAAAAGGAGTTCTCCAAGGCACAGAAAAGAGCCAGGTTGGAGACAACTCAGGCCAAAGGGTTAGCCTTTGACTTGACCCTGGGGGCTCCAACCTCCCGTCTGGGATCTGGTCAATGGGGGAACCCTTACTTTCTCCTGCGCAAGGCAGGACAGGCGAGTTTTCTTCCATTCCCCAAATTTCTACTACACATGTTCCCCAAGGGGCTCCCGAGGCCACATTCACCCCTACTGCGGCAGGACTTCGATCTGCCGAACCGGTCTCCTTCCCTACGGAGGATCGCCTAGCATTGCTGATCGTGCAAGCAGTAGACCGAGCACTTGATGCAAGGACACGGGCTCCCAGACCAGCAACTACCATTCCCCGTACTATTCAACAACCGGGGACTGAGGTCTATTATAATCCTTCCTCTCCATCTGGGTCATCAGTGTCTGATGATTCTTTCCTTCACCATCCCGCCACAGAACAGGATATCCCAATGTCTGAGGAAGAGGAAGCTCCTCCAGAGGCCCCTTCTTTCAGTGGCCTCTTTAATCCGGCTTTCTTTATCACTTTGTTACGTAAGGCCACATCCATCGCCCACCTCGGTCCTGAGCCTTCATCAGCAACAACTTCCGCTCCCCCAGACTCGGAGGCAGACCCGAACTTCATTGAGCCGATCGCGGCTCAACACCGCATCCCTTGCCCTTCCTTGTTTCTGAATGCAGTCTGGAAATAATGGGCTTCTCCAGCTTCTCTTCCCCTCCCAGGTAACACTGACAAGAAATTGTATAATGTTGCCAAGGATCTAGAGGAGGCTCTGGAAGTACCGACAGTGGACAAGCCCTTAGGCCCCCTTGTATCGGCCATCGCCATCTCCGGGGACTTTGCGGAGGCCCTGAAGGCTGACAATTGCAAGTGCGAATCTACTTACCGCAGAACACACCAAGCGGCTGCTTGGGCGATCAGGGCCTCAACCTCCGCGTCCTTTTTCAATAGGGCCATTCTCTGCTGGCTCCGGCAGCTTCAAGCCCGGATTCCAGCGGAGGACATCCGCACACACCAGGATCTCAGTAAGATGGTGGCGGCCACCCAATATGCGTCAGACGCAACCCTCCAGGCCGCCAGATTTTCGTCCAGGGCGATGGCGTCCAGTATCACTGGTCGCCGGCTGCTCTGTTTGAAACACTGGCAAGCCGTTGCGAAGTCTAAATGGAAACTGGCGGCTGCTCCATATCAGGGAGGTAAATTATTTGGGGATGCCCTAAATCCCTACATAACTGAAAATAAGGACAAATGTAAGGTCCTTAATCATCTCCTCAAAAAAGCAGGACAAGCGCTTCGGCTACTATCCACGAAGACAGTCCTTTCGTGCAGGAGCTACATACAGTTACTCCCAGCCCTTCCACTCCTTTCCGGCCAGACAAGATAGACAGGAGAGACAGTCTGATAGGCAAACTCCCAGACCCAGACAACAACCTCAGGGTAAGCGGTCCTTTCGAGGGAGCAACAGGCCATTCCAACGCCCTAGGTGACTCTCCATCAGCACCTCCCATAGGGGGCAGGCTCTCTTTGTTTGCCCACCAGTGGGAGGCCACCACCATGAACGCATGGGTGCTCAACACCATTTGTCACGGGCTTTCCCTAGAATTTGTCACCAATCCCCCGAATTGGTTCCTTTCTTGTCCTTACCCCCGGAACCGAACAAAGAAAAGGTTGATGAGCGAAGCCGTTCATCATTTACTTCACATACGGGCCATAGAACCGGTACCGCTGGGCCAGAGAGGTCAAGGATTTTACTCCATCCTCTTCGTCATTCCAAAGGCATCAGGGGGATGGAGAGCCATTTTAGACCTCAAGGGCTTGAATTTTCATCTTGCATACTGCAAATTCAAGATGCAAACACTCTGCTCCATCTTGGGAAGCGTAAGAAAAGGGGACCTCCTGACGTCTATCGATCTCACAGAGGCGTACCTCCATATCCCTATCTCTCTGGCCCACCGACAGTTTCTACGGTTCGCATATAAGGGACGCCACTTTCAGTACAGGGTGCTCCCATTTGGCCTGTCATCGGCTCCCAGGGTGTTTACCAAGATCCTGGCGGTTCTAGCAGCACACTTGAGAATGATACCAGTCAGAGTCCAATGCTATTTGGACGACATATTAATCTAGTCATCATCCACCCAGTCCACCATGTCGGATCTAGATCTGGTGGTAAAGCTGCTTCAGAACCATGGGTTCTCGGTAAACTTTCTCAAGAGCCATTTGGTTCCCACAACAAGGTTACTACATCTCGGTGCTATCATAGACACCGTGGAGTGCCAGGTGTACCTATCTCAAGAACGCCAGGACAGTATAAGGGAGTCAGTCCTCCAGATATACAGGAGTCAACTGTAACATTGGCCAGTCTCTCCCAATTGTTAGGGAAGATGATCTCGGTCATAGCAATCGTGCCGTGGTCCAGGCGCCACACCAGGGAGTTGCAATGGTTCATGTTGCCCTTCCAGAGGGAGAACCTCAGTGCTTCCCACCAAAGAGTAAGACTCCCGCAACAGGTATTGCACTCCCTCAGGTGGTGGCTATCACCAGCCACACGCAGAGGGTCATGTTTCAAGGAGCTGGACCGGATAGTGCTCACAACGGTTGGGGAGCACACCTTCATTCGCAGTGGGCACAGGGCCAGTAGTCCAGTTCGGGCCTCCGACGCAACATAAATTGGCTCGAACTACAAGCCATTCATCTAGCCCTTCGTCACTTTCACAGCCGGGTGGCACGCTGCCATATTCTGGTCCTCACGGACAATGTGGCAGCCAAGGCTCAAATAAACCGCCAGGGAGGCACCCATTCTCGGAACCTTTTGTCTGAGTCTCTTCTACTGGGAACCTGGGCAGAACACAATCTAGCCTCCATCAAGGCCGACCACGTTTCAGGGGAAGCGAACACCCAGGCCGACTTCCTGAGCAGGACAATGGTGGATCACTCGGAGTGGCGCCTCCACCTGAGGATCTTCAGAGAAATTTGTCACCGCTTCGGCCTTCCGCTTGTGGACCTCTTCACGTCCCTGTTCAACACTCAGCTACCTCGGTTCTTCTCCCGGCTGCCATCTGCAGGGGCGGAACTGACGGATTCTCTTTGGAGCCCATGGCCCCAAGGCCTGCTTTATGCCTTCCCCCCCTCTTCCTCTCCTCTCGGCGGTAATACGCAAGCTCCTCCAGGTACGGGCGGATGTTCTCCTGGTAGCCCCTCATTGGCCAAGGAGACTTTGGTTCGCTGACCTGATGAGCCTCTCCCTTACCGAACCTTGGAGGATTCCTCCGGAACGGATCTCGCTGAGCCAGGGAGTCATTCTCCATCCAGACCCACAGTGGGTCCAGTTAGCCGTTTGGCACTTGAGCGCTCAATCTTAACAAGAGAGCTTTGTTCCCCAGGAGTTATCACAATAATTCAGGCCTCTCGCCACCCTTCCACCAACCGTATTTACGAGGCCACGTGGAAAAATTTCCGATTATGGTGTTCCGGCCGACAGTTGTCGCTCTCGGGGCTCACAATTCCCCATATCTTGGGCTACTTGTTAGACGGTCTGGAGAGGGGCTTGGCCCCGAACACATTGCGCAGAAAGGTCGCAGCTCTATCCACAGTCCTTACATACGATTCAGCGGGGACTTTGAGTCATCACCCCTTAATCCGATTATTCCTTAAAGGGGCTTCTAATACCAGACCCCCTACCGTGCACAGGTACCCTTCGTGGGAATTACCGCGGTCCTTTGGGCTCTTACTAAGCCGCCCTTTGAGCCCCTAAGGACATGCGACATTCGCTATCTGTCCCACAAGGTGGCATTCCTGGTGGCAATCATGTCGGCACGACGTATCTCAGAATTGGCAGTGCTCTCAGTCAGGTATGACTTGTGCGTGTTCCATCGGGATCGAGTGACCTGATGACTCGACCCCACCTTCGTCACGAAAGTAAATTCCCTATTCCATAGGGAATTCACAGGAGATAGTGCTACCAAACTTTTGCCTTAACCCATCACACGCTCTGGAACGACAATGGCATAGCTTGGATGTCTGTAGAGCACTTCGGTACTATATTTCACGGACAGCGGAATTCCGCAAATCCAAAGCCCTCTTTATATCCTTCCATTCTTCCTCCAAGGGCCGGAAGATTTCCTCTTCCACAATTGGCAGGTGGATTAGGGTGTGCATCGCCGGGGCATATCAAGCTGAAGCATTGCCAGTTCCATGATGGGTTACTGCCCATTCCACACAAAGTGCAGCTACTTCCGCGGCCTGGACCACCCAGGCGTCTATTGAGGAAGTATGCAGGGCGGCTACATGGGCTTCGCCATCTCCTTTCATTCGGCACTACAAAATTGATTAGGTTTGCCTCGGCTGAGGCTTCCTTCGGTAGGAGGGTTCTCCAACAGGTTATTCAGCAAAGTGCCACACCAGACCAGTCTGCTTCCCACCCTCAGGGATAGTAGGCTTTGGTATGTCCCATTGGTGGATTCTCCATCCCCAGTGCTGGAGAAGGGGCGTTGTCTTACCTGAACGCCTTTTCTCAGCACGGAGATGGAGAATCCACTCCCACCCGTGTAGGTCATCTAGGCCTAGGGTTAGTTTTAGTTTGATGAGCCACAACGTCTTGCTGTCAGTCAGTGGCTACTGGGATCTCTATGATCCAGGACGGGCATGGCGACTTTGGCTGACTTGATCTGATTGGGCAGGAATACAGTCTAAACCAGTGGTTCTCAACCTTTTTAATGCCGTGACTCCCATCCGGTCATAAGTTGAGGACTTCCCAACCGGTCGTAAGTCGAGGACTTCGCAACCGGTCGTAAGTCGAGGAGTTTCCCTGCCCAGGAGCGCCGCGCATGCGTGTTGCTGCCCCCTGCGCCGGCCGAGGCGTAGCTGGCAAGGGGCAGCGACGGCGCAGGCGACTACCAGCTGGGCCACCAGCTGGCCTAGCCCAAGGGAGGTAAGGCACCCGCAGGGCCCCACGCGTGCCAGCAACCCTCCCTGTGCCTGCCGGCCTTTTACTTACATTTTTAGTAGTTGCTCAGCAGCCTTCGCTGCAGACAACTTGCAGCACCCTTTGCAGACTGGGACTTTTGGCGGGCTCAGCAGGGCAGAGACAGCCTGGACAATTCCTATTGGGTTTTGAAAGCCAATAGAATTAGACTCTATTCAAGAGAGTCTATTCTATTGGCTTTCAAAAGCCAATAGAATAAGAGGGAGCACAGCTAAGGAAAAGGGAAAAAATGGCGGACTGCGTTGTTTGGTGACCCCCGTGAAATGGTCGTTCGACCCCAAATGGGGTCGCGACCCACAGGTTGAGAACCGCTGGTCTAAACCCATTGGTGGATTCTCCATCTCCTTGCTGAGAAAAGGCATTCAGGTAAGACAATGCCCCTTCTCTGTCATTGCCCCCCTCCCCTCCTGTCCTTTGGAATATTCTGCCCTGCCCCCAAAGGTGAGGCTAGCCTCCACTCTTCTGGCCTTTCAGACATTTTAAGAAGTGTTTGAAGACTTGGCTGTGCCAACTTGCTTGTGGTTCACAGACAAACACACAACCTTCGGTTGGTTAGTGCATAGAAGGCCCACTCCCTGTCGTTTGAACTTTTAATTTCAATTATTCTGTTCCTGTTGTAACTGCTTCCTACTAGAATGAATGAATGAATGAATGAATGAATGAATGAATGAATGAATGAATGAATGAATGAATGCCCAGAATTAGTCTGTGAGTGAGATAGGAAGTTTCCAAATTTGATATATAAATAAATAAAATAAAATAAACGTCTAGTCTCTTTCTCTTTTCAAGGATCTCATCAGTTCTATCCAACCACATCTTTGTTGGTCTTCCTCTTGATACATTCACTTTTCCTTCGTATAGTTGTTTGGTAACTTCAACTTTCATTCATTTTCTCTGTATGAGGAAATCATATCAAAATATTTCTTTCATACTGGTCACACATTTTAGTGTTCACCACCCATTCTAACATAAGTCTGCAGTAAGTCAAAGCAAGTATTAGGACAGCTTGCTCCACTCCTATAACATAAGGCAGTACCAATCAGCACAAAGAAGCATCTCATACAAAGCATATTAATCTCCACCCTATCTTACCAGTGTCAGACATGGACATTTACAATAGAACATAAATGAAAGTTAGTCACCATGGAAATGAGATGTTTGATGAAAGCTGCTGGAGTGATCAGAAGAGATAAAAGTCAGAAATGAGACCGTAAGAGAAAGAATTGACATAGTACCAATCTTAAATTATACAAAAACAGCAAATAAAGAGGTTTGCTTACCTGGAGAGGATTGGGATTTCATACAATACGAGGTATATACAAAAAGAGAATAAGGTCAAAGAACACATGGTAGATCCAGAAGATGGAGAGACAACACTACAACAACATCAATTAACAATGGTTGACACCACCAAAAAAGTAAGAGCCAAAAGTTTGTATCTTCCTCGACCCCCATGGTAAAAGAGGAAGAAGGAGGAGGAGAAGGAGAAGAAGAAGAAGAGGAGGAGGAGGAGGAAATTTTTTTTACAAGATATTCTACAAATAGCTACTTTTTTTCTTTATTATCTACTGGCTGACGAATTCTGACAAAATCTAATCTATGACAAGTGAGTAGTTATTTTCCACCACATTGCATGCACTGACTGAATGAAGCAACACCTTCATTATTTGGTAAACAGCAGCAAAATAATTGGCCTGACATTTTAAGTACAACTAAATTTAGTTATAATACCTAAGTTCATCGCTCCACTCAAACTGTTTCAATTTCAGACCAGCTACTATGCCCATAGCTGGTGCTGAATGCCTTCCAGTTTTGCAAAAACTCCTGTTTTCTCCAGGAACTTCAGGCTTTTGGGCTTCCTTAAAAGTAAAAAAGGTTAAATTCTCCTACAATTGGTCTGCTGATATTAGCATCAGGAAGCATCACGTTTATCCCCCTCCCCCCACATAAGAAAAGGGATGTCAAATTTATTGGACTATTTCCTGTGATGACACATATTAACCATTGCAGCTTCTAGCCACACTGAAAACATTTGCAGCTTTCCATCTTTTCTTCCTGATCCTGGAATGCCTTCATTGTGTGCTTCTGCCTCTCTTCTACCTCCTATTTTGGAGTGGAGGAAAGATACTGTTGGCCTTCCTGGGTAAACCATATAGGAAACACAACTAGATTAGCTAAATCTATTTTGTTATAAGGCTACATTAATAGAATCTTGCAGGTACAATTTTTCTTCCTATTACTTTTAACTGCTTGATGCATAAGGCCTGGTCCTTTCTTTGACTGCTAAATGAGTATGGGTCTAAATGAGTCTCTCTTGTCTGATAGTTTACTATGTAGCATCTTCTATCCCCTTCAAGATTATCCACGCACTCCATTACATGGAATTCAGGGTGGAGCGTATTTTATACTTGTGGCATTGAAGGTGCAATCATGTCATAGCTTCCTAAGGACATGTAGAAAGATGTCTGTACATTTCACTGTTGTTGATAATTAGTGGGAGACAACAGTTGCATGACTAATAAGACATCTAGGTTTTTTTCGTTTGAAGTTGAAATACCTCCTTTTTCTACTGCTCACAGACATGAAGGAGAAAAAATGAAGATAGAAGGCTAGGGACAATCCTGCAGTTATCCATCAGCAGAAGGAGAATGGGAAAGAATCACAATACTTGTGAACTCGGAAGAGGAAAGAATTGCAACTGGTTAGATGGGAACTGACAATTTCTAGAAAAGATGGTCACCAAATCTTACAATCACCTGATTTTCATGCTATGACAAGTAATTTATTGCAAAACTCAGATGTGAATCTTGATGGTTATTCTAAATAAGAGTGATTAGCCCAAGATTTCTCAGTGTGTTTCCACGGTATTATGTAATTATATAGTAAACAAAATATCTGATCCACCGATTTAATCTACATAATAACACTAAAAGACAGTATGTGTATGAAAAGCAGACTAAATTAAAAACAAATGCTATTGACATTTTAAAAGGAAGAATAATATAAGAAGTGGAATAGATCTTTGAGATCATCTAGTCCAACATCCTGTCAAGGGCAATACTATGGCATCCATAACAGATAGCTATCCAATTTCTGTTTAAATGCTTCCAGCACAGGAGAGTCCACACCTTCCAAAGCATTCTGTTTCATTGTTCACACCCCTTGATATTAAGAAATGTGTCTCGATATAATTTAAACTCATTATTCCTTGTCATGTTTTCTGCAGCATCTGTGAATAATACTGCCCCCTTTTTTACATGAAGGCCATTCAGATATACAAAGACAACCATCACATTTCTTTTCATCTTCTCTATTCTAAACACCTCCAGCACTATTCTCCAGCACTAGGAGATGGAGAATCCACCAATGGGTTATGACTGTATTCCTGCCCAATCAGATCAAGTCAGCCAAAGCTGCCACGCCCCTTCCTGGACCTTATCCCAGTTTTGACTTGATCTCGCCCAGGACGGACATGAAGTGTGGCTCCTAGGCAGATACAGTCACCTATTGGTGGATTCTTCAGATTTTAGAGTATTATTTATTATTATTTATTTATTAAATAGTAGATTTAATAATTAGATTTAAGTAGATTTAATAAATCTATTTAATAAATTAAATTAAATAGTAGAGTAGATCTTAGGAAAAATTCTTTGTAGTTTAAACAGGGCTTGGGAGCTTGGCTCCTAACCTCCCCTGGAAGAAAGGCAGTTGCAGTTGAACGGGGGAAGGAACTCCTTCCCCCCCTCCTCCCCACTTGGCTTCCTTCCCCCAATCCATTGGAGGAACGAGACGACAGGAGACCCGGTAAGTACTTGCCGGCTGGAGGGAGGAGGGCGGAAGGTAGGGGGAAGGGGAGGGGGGGCCCTCACCCTTCGCCGTTCCCGCGTTTCCCCCCTTCCAGCGACCGCAGGGAAAACGCCGTTTCGCGCGTTCCCCAGGCATTCATCGAGGAGGTATGCAGGGCACCCACATGGGCTACACCATCCCCTTTCATTAGGCCCTACAAGATTGATAGGTTTGCGTCGGCCGAGGCTGCCTTTGGCAGGAGAGTTCTCCAACAGGTCATTCGCCAAAGTGCCACACCGGACCAGTCTGTTGCCCACCCTCAGGGACAGTAGGCTTTGGTATGTCCCATTGGTGGATTCTCCATCTCCTAGTGCTGGAGAAGGGGCGTTGTCTTACCTGAACGCCTTTTCTCAGCACGGAGATGGAGAATCCACCCCCACCCTGGTAGGTCAGTTAGGCCTAGGATTAGCATAGTGGAAGGAGCCACGATGTCGCACAGTCAGTCAAGGGCTACGCTCGCGTCAAACCTGGGATAAGATCCAGGAAGGGGCGTGGCAGCTTTGGCTGACTTGATCTGGTTGGGCAGGAATACAGTCATAACCCATTGGTGGATTCTCCATCTCCGTGCTGAGAAAAGGCGTTCAGGTAAGACAACGCCCCTTTTCTTCTTAAGTTTTTCCTTCCAGGTTGTTTCTATAATCTTATGCATTTGATTTCCATAATTTCTCAGATATCAATTAGAATAGAGCTGGAAGGGATTTTGGAGGTCTTCTAGTCCAGCCCCCTGCGCAATCAGGAGACCCTATACTGTACCATTTCAGACAAGTGACTGTCCAGTCTCTTCTTTAAAAAACCCAGTGATGAAGCACCTACAACTTCTGAAGGCAAGATATTCCGCTGGTTAATTGTTCTCGCGGTTAGGAAGTTTCTCTTTAAATAAGATTTGAAATGCTCTTCACTGCCCCCATCATTTGTTATACTTCTACAATCTTCTCTGAGCAGAATGTCAAATTTCTTGTTCAAATCTGTCAAGATCCTTCTGTATCCTGAGCTTCTGAGGTGTTGGTGATTCCCTTTCTATTTGCTAAATCATTTATACTAAAGAGTCCTGGGTCTAAAGCAGAACCTTGGGATACCCCTCTGCTTACTTCGCTCCATGTAGATGTAGTTCCATTAAGGACTACACATTGCGTGTGGTTTGTCAGCCAGTTATCGATCCATCTGGTGGTGATACTATACATCCTACATTTTTCTAACTTAATAAGAAGTAGGTTGTAGTTTACTTTGTCAAATGCCTTACTGAAATCCAAGTATACTATAACCACAGCATTTCGCCGGTCCACTAATTTAATCATTTTTCTTAGTTATCAGAGCAAACAAATATCTTGGAATCAAAATATGATTTTTTGTGTGTGTGTGGAGAGTGATAAATGATTAAATAACAGCAAGGTAGAAATGACTAAAAAAAGGCAGACTTGGAAAAAATAGGTAAAAAGAAGATAAACAAAGATATTAAAACAGTCACCAGAAGAAAGTATTTAGAATTTTATTAAACAAAAAACAGTACGAAACTAATTTGCAGCTTGTACATAGTGCACCTATGTATAAACTCTGAACATACTATATAAATGGTGATGTCATATTTCTATTGATATGAGAGGAAAATCCAATTTGTCAAATCACCAAAACAGTTGTTGAACAAGAGATTTTCTATAATTGAGGTAAATCTCGAATACTGTGTCATTAGTTTCTGAAGATGAAAGAGAACTCATCTTGAAAAACCTATACTACGTGGTGGATTAAAAGAGAAAAAGAGAATCTCGGAGTATGTGGCTTGCCATGAACTTCTGTAATTATCACCAGCTGCTTGAGACAATAGATTTTAAATGGTGGTATCTCCATACAGTAGATTCACCTAATCGTTCCATCAGTTTTGCTCTTCCTAAGAAAAGCTTCTAGTTATATTTCATTTTGTGAAGCAAAAGAAAATGTTGTTTTTCTGACACTGTTTTACAATTTAGAATAATTTCCTCTTTGGAACTATGTTTACATCATCCCTCTTAACATTCTAGAAGTTGCTTAAGACACTGCTCTTCTGTAGGGTGTTTGGTGGCTAGTTAATAGTTGCCATATTTTAACTTTAATTTATTTGTTCTGTTTATTTTTTCATACATTTTGGTTATATTGTTTATTTTTCCATTAGATTGCTTACACATTTTGATTTTAATACTTAAGTTGTGGACATTTTAATAGGTTGTATCTTTTTATTGGATTGCTACAAACCACTGTGAGTCTTTATTGATTGGCTGTGTATATACTGAAGAAATAAATAAATTGCCTAAATTCCTTTTAAGAACAACAGAATATGATTGTAATGTGAGCAGTAAAACATGGACAGAGGAGATAAAAAAATAGGCTTCAGGACAATATATCATTTTAAATTGCTTTGAAATTTTATTAATTTTGTACAAATTAATGTTCTGGCATATATGCCAGTGTGTGTTTTCAGACTTTCTTTTATAGCATTTTATTTGTCAGTCTCTTTTCAAATCATTGTACTGATAACAGTTATGTGATTTTCATCAGCTGTTCATTAATTTGAACAAGGCAATAAAGTCATTCTATATCTTGATAATTACAGTTAAAAGAATCATCATATCTCTTCATATTCTCTTACTTACATTCACCTTTTGCCTCTTTTATTTAGGTTTGAACATACTGAAGTAGCCCTATCTTTCATGCTTCAGTTCCTGTTCTAGCAGAAGTAATGATCATTAACAGTTTCTAGAATGGATTTCCATTTAAAACATAAAATGTATTTTCTGTATTGACATAACCTGCATATTTTCTATGAACTAATTTTAAAGCATTTAGTTATTTAATGTTCATTTATATCTCCTAGCATTCTCCATCAGAACCCTTCCTAGAAAAACCAGTGCCAGACATGTCTCAGGTTAGTGGACCGAATGCCCAGCTCTTGAAAAGTGATGATTACCTTCCATCAATTGAGCTGCAACCACAGCAGAAGAAAAAGAAAAAGAAAAACAATCATATTGTTGCAGAAGGTCCCAGCAAAGGACTTGGTAAGGAAGGCTTTCCTAGTGGGCTTGATAACCAGGATCCTACCAGAAAAGCCCTAGAAGGTTCCCAGGAAGAAAAAAAGAAAAAGAAGAAACCTAAGGTGAAAAAGGACCCGAAGGATTTGAAGGAACCCAAGGAGAAGAAGGAGCCTAAGGAACCCAAGACTCCCAAAACCCCCAAGATCCCCAAAGAGCCAAAGGAGAAGAAAGTAAAACAAACTACACCAAAACCCAAGACCAGCAAAAAAGCAAGGTATGGAAGGCAACAAATAGTTCAAGTCAAGTACTGTTTTGCAAGCTTAATATTAAATATGTTTAAATTAGTGAAAATGTTTTAAGATGCATTATAGCCTATCTTAAATTATTTTATATTGATTTAAAATTGACTAGCATAAACTAAAATGTTTTTCTTTTGTTATTTCCAAAATGTATTGAATTATAAGCTTATTTGGACTCAGCTACAGGGCAGAGAAACATAAATCTTAATTTCAATAAGAATTACAAGTCTGACTTTGAGAAGAGGAAATTAATACAAGAAGGCTGACATCACTAAGCTACCCATTCACTTTCTCTTAACTTGTTCTTAAGAATTAGTCCCCCTGTCATTATAGTGCTTTTGGGGGGAGAGACAGGATATATCTGTACCCTTCTATAATGTTCAGTTCAAATTTTCTGCTGTTGAAACTACATTGTAAATTCAAGTGGAACCTCGAATAACCTCATAAAGTATGTTTACATTTTTCATGAAGTAGGATCTATCAGTTTTCTAAATTATCTTTATGAAAATCACAAGATTCTAGGAAGGAAGGAAGGAGTCTATGTGTCTACATGTGTGTAGAGCGGGAGATAGATGAGAGAGAGAGGGAGGGAGGGAGGGAGAGAGAGAGAGAGAGAGAGAGAAATAGAAAGGTTTTTTCTGAATTCTTCAATGCCAAAATAGAATGTATATACGTCTAACATGCAGGGCACAATTTAATTATACTGTTAATGTGATTTTATTTTATTTGAAAAGAATTTTAAAGAAACTTATCAGGGGAACAGATTTATTTCATGAACATTCATGTGTGCCAAGATTGTCACTATAGAAAAAACTTTTAGTTTTGTATTGCTAACTAATCTCTCATTTCATGGCCAGTATCCCAGAAGTATTTATTAATTGTTTTGTTTTTAAACATTAGAAAGATAATAAATAAGGCACTTGACCGATGGTTGCATGACATCTATTTTTCAGGAATAATGAAACCTATTCCACTTATAGAGGAAGCTCCATACTTGTTTCTTTTTTTTCAGCCCCCTTTTCTTTCTGCCCTTTAGCTCATAACTATTTTATCATGTAAATCTATAATTTAAGGAACTTTTGTTAATTTTATGTATTTTATGGAAGGGAACCCAGTATATTTTTAAGGAAAATTTTAGAACAATTGGTATGCAAACAAGGTTAGGTTAAACAAATTAAGTATGATGTTTTTTCCTATACATTGCATTTTCATATTTTTAAGCTTGAAGTAGTTGAACTGTTTAGATGCAGGCAAACTTTAAAACCTGTAGAAAAAAACCACCCATATATATTAAGGAGTTCCAAGTAATGATAAATCTGCCCAACAACATTCAAAATTAAATCAAGTGAATCAATAAACTAAATGATTAATCTGTCAAACTATAGCTTTTGAATTCTTTAAAGATACTTCATTTATCTTTTTGGTGTATTGCTGTGATATAGATAAGAAAAAGTATGAAAAATACGATTGCCGTACTCAGCAAAAAGTACATTGTGACTATAGTATAATAATGGATATTATAGTTATTTTGTGTGTTCTTAAGTCTACCACAGATTTGCAAGGATATATCCTAAAAGATAGCAGATAATTTATATAGCTTTCTCTAGCTTCTTTTTAGTCCCTGAGAACCATTGGGTTATTGATCCTTTTAATTGCAGTCAGGTTTGTATATATTGGGACAATGCTAAGTTTTGGTCTGGATGAATTAAAATGGCTGCCATTCCTCAATGGTTAATACCAAACTTTTGTCAAACCTCTTGAATTAAAGGTGAAAGTCTTCACTTCAGTCACATCTTGAATGTTTCTTTTCAAATACAGTGTGGTGGTTATACAAATGCTAAAAACCTTCCATTGTCCCAATACATACAAACTTGACTATATACTTTTACAATGGTAATTTTCCCCCTCAGTTCAAGCCAATTTTAAGAAGGAACACTGTATAGAATAGGTACTCAGAAGGTTTAAGTGCTGTCCCATTATTGCATGAAGGATAATCCACAGCATGTATCTACAGCACGGGTGTCAAACATTGCATCACGCAACGTATCGTGACATATTGCGACTTTTTTGCCTTTGCGGAACCAGGGCGGACATGGCCTGCATGTGACACATCTGACCCATGGGCTGCTAGTTTGACACCACTGATCTACAGCATTAAGAAGAATCTAGTGTAATCATTACAGGAAGGAGGAATTAAATATTCCTGATCTCAGTGCTAGTTGCTGTGTGTATCATGAATGCTATGTGCCTATTTTTTAAAATCCTTACATAAAACCTCTATAACTTGGCATAGAGGTTATAGGTTGGGCATGGGGGCTGTATCATTGATTATGCATGCTTCTTTACTTGTAAAAGAAATAATAAATAAAACATTGTGGTATAGTGATTAAGGTGTGGATTAGAAGCTGGAAGACCAGGGTTCTTGAGATAGTGTTGAAAAAAAGGTTTGTACTTTTAGATTTAAGCACATATCTCAACAATATTAACATTAATTTGTATTAATAATGATATGTTGCTTAGCAACTTTTAAACTCCACAGTACATCAACTTTGCTTCAGAAATTTGACTAATATTTGATTGTCTTCATTTCTTAAACATTTGGTAACATAAATTTTCTTTTTTGTTACTTTCCTATTGCAATACCTTATGGAAGAGCCAACTGGACACAATTTATAAGGTTAACTTTCAATAAGTTAGCAGTTTTAAAGTTAAAAATATCTTAGTGAAAAGACTTGTTCAGTAATAAGTATATGCATTACACAAAAACATTTTTCAAGTCCAGTCCCTGGTGTCTTCAAATATGCATGTAGGTATATGTATGCAGCAGAGAGCCCATGGAATTTCTTACTACTCAATTCTCCAGGTGAACTTCCAACAAATCGACTTTATTACAAATTATTTTATGCTGCTTCAGTCATCTGACTGACTTATAGCACAGCATACTATGTATAACAATAATTGAATAGTTTATCCACATTATAAAATTATAATAAATACTTTCAACATAACTAATATCATAAAAATTATAAAACATTATAATATCAAATTTATTCCTCAGGTATATCTCCCATTTTTGGCTCAGTTCTAAAACACATTTAAAGAGCCAAACTTTTAAAAACTTCATGAACATTAAAAGTAAGGGTACACTTATTTGATGTGAATGTATTGCATAGGAGGAGAAGTTATGTAGAGAATGCTTACCTCCAAGTGTCCTTTTTTTCGTGCTTCATGAAATATGGGGATTCTCAGCAAGTATACTTTCAGACAAGTGTCGGACACAGATTCTATTTGGGGCAAGCAGTCTTGCTAGATACAACTAGCTGTTTTTGAGACTTGTAACTCTCTGGTGGTTCTTATAGGCGATACTTCCAACATGAGAGGAGTTGTTTTTTTTTTAAATTAAACCACAATTGTGAATTGTGTATAAATGCTTGTTGTTTAGCTTCCAAACGTTTCATCACTAGGCTAGGTAACATTGTCGTCAGAACTTCACTTGAAGTGTCTGGTTTCAGTTCACTTCTGCTTTTATAGGTTTTATGTGATCAGTTGGTCATGTGACCAACTGGTCATGCTGTGAGTCATCTGGTAGTGAGGTCATTTGGTGGTGACCTCATCACCAGATGTCTCTCACATGGCATGACCAGTCAGTCATGTGATCAACTAACCACATAAGACCTATAAAAACAGATGCGAACTGATACAAGATACTTCAACTGAAGTTCCGCCGATGTTGTTACCTGTCCTGATGACGAAACATCGAGAAACTAAACAAGCTCAGGGCGTAATAATGTACTATAATGCACTCAACTGTAATACATCCAATATATAAGGATGATATATTTACTGATATAAGAGGAGTTGCTCGGGCAGTACCTCTGGACCACATCTGGAGGGGGTGGAGAGTGAGGAGTAAAGGAGTGAAGGGAAGTGAGAGGAGGGTGGAGAGTGAGGGAGGGAGAGAGGGAGGGTAGGAAAGTATGAGATAGGGAGGCAGGAAGAGGGGGATGTGGTGGAGGGGGTGCTGCCGAGCAACATTCATAGTTATTCTATTTTATGTAGGTTTTTAAAAGTATGTATGTTTTGTTTTGTGTGAGAGAAAGTTCAAAATGATTGTATTAAGTTGAGTTGTATTCAAATTGAATTTTTGTTTATAATTATAAAAAAACTAATAAAAATATTTACAAAAAAAAAAGAGAAACTAAACAAGCTCGGACAACAAACCACCACCAACATCTACCACTCGAGCTACAAATATTTTTCACCATTTCTGTGTGTAGGTGCTTTATATTCTCTTCTTGGATGTTAGATTTTGGTTTTCCTCTTGTTGTCTCTTGAATTCCTCCATATTACTTCTAAGAACTGTTAGCAACATCTCTGTAGGCTCTCTTACTTCCATAAAGTCTACTTTTGCATCATCTTAATTATTACAATGATTCTGAGTGAGTGGCAGGTAGCTTCATTTTCTGCTTCTCAGGTGATTGGATTCCTTGCTTTATCTGTATTTCTTGCAGATGTATCCTTGTTTTCCAAGTGAAGCTATGGGTAATCAATTGCTGTCAAAATTGGGGGGCTCTTTTGGTGATTCAATCCTTCTGATCTAATGGAAGGGTCTTCCATATGTATTCTGCTAAATCTTTTCCAAATACAGCAAATGGCTGTTCCTTCATTACTGCAGAGTCCTGCTGCCCTTTTCAGTCTTTCCACTAAAAAGATTGGTTAACAAGAGCTATCTCTTGGGCCCATAGCTGGTTTACTTGGACTTTTACAATCATACCTGAAGTTCCTTCTAGAATTTCCCAGTCTTGTAACCTGGATGTCACAGTGATCTTCAATCTTCACCCATAAGAGTATCACTGTAGCACATGTTGCCTTAGGTGACCATTTTGTGCATGTTCTGTATATTTTATCATTATTATTTTTGGTTTTTCATTATTGATTTATTACTGTTATTGGTCTGTTTTTTAACTGTGTTAGGCTTCTAGTCATTATTGCAAGATATGGAGCAATATTGAATAAATAAAATAAGAAATTCTATCTAGTTCTGAACAGATCACTCCATTCCAGTCTCCCTGGAGACGCCAATTTTCATTGGTCATGTCAATTATTTTTTTCATAAGTCCTTTAAAGAATATAGTTTTGTTTTCATTGTGTGCATGTATTCCCATTATTAGAATGTTACAGTCTCTTTCCACTTATTTCTAGCCCTCTATATGGTCATTACTTCTAATAATTTTTAGTTGTAATTGTGGGTTTATGTATAAAGCAACTCCGTTTTTCTTTATCCTGTAGATATAAATTCTTGTCCCAAATTTTTATAAAACAAATATTTTTCATCTTTTCTTATATGGGTTTCCTGTAAGCAAATTTGCTCTTATTTCAATGTTTTCAAATAATAAAATATTTTTATATATTTTGAGAAGTGTTGGCTCCATTTATATTCCATTTTAGGCATGTAAGATCTTTAGCTCTACTTCAAGTTTAAAAATGTCTATACCTGGGATTCCTTGGGTTGCACCTGGAAAACAACTGATAACCAGTGACATTTATGAAATAGAGGTTGCATATGGCCAAACTGAAGTGTAGGCATGACTATTCATGCTGCCATGTTCTAGATCACCCGTAGTTTTCGAGTAATCTTTAAAGACATGATCCATAGCCAAATGAATGGTACCTGATACCTGATCACAGGTTTCACATGTTCTTTAAGTAAGAACCATGAATCTAAAATAATTCCCAGATTATGTACCACTTGTATTTAGAAAAATGTAACGCCAGAACCAAAGACGGAAAATCACTGGAAACTCCCACTTCATATACTAATAGCCTTCATACTTAACACTAAACCTTAGTAGCTCACTTGGTTGGCCAGGGATCAAGATAGGTAACTGTAATCTGATACTTGACTCCTCACTTGGCCTCATGTATATAATAATGAGGGAGAAAGCATTTGAGCCCTGAGGAATCCTGCAAAATAAGGGCCTTAGGTTCAATCACTCCATTACTATAACACTCACAGAAACCAACCACAGAGAAGTTCTGTGGCACCATTTCATTACCTTTTGCGCAGGAAATCTTCAGACCTTGCTTTATGTAAGAATCTGCCTCAACTAGATCTCCCAATAAAGCAGAACTCTTGAAATAGGCATTGTTTCAAAAGGAACTTATATTGAGAGGAAAGCAAAGCAAGGTTTGAAGATTTCCCACGCAAAAGATAATGAAATGGTTACATCAAAAGAATACATCAAAAAGCCCATTCAGGTCTCCTACCCCCAGTGTCCAACCCTGTGTTTGAAATCCAGTCAATCCATAGGTAGTAGGTTGTTTTGAGTACCTAGTGATTTAGCGCTCTTCTCAAGGTCTCTCTCGGTTTCGTTTCCCAACGGTCCCAGGGTCTGTTGTCTGGAGATAAGGCAGATGTTTTCAGGCCACATTCCTTTCACACGGAGGGAGGGCAAATCAGAGCAAGACAAATCCATTTCCCAACCAACAAGCCCCCCTCCCAACAGAATAGCATGTCCTGAAAATGAGTACATAGGCATAAGCAATAAACTGTAGACCAGTCTATTTGAGGGGTCCTGAAACATGATCTGAGAAGTTTCTAAAGGAATCAGTCTTTCTTTCCTTTCCAATTCATGAGACAAAAACTGATTTCATAAGAGATAAATAATATTTAAAGAAAAATATTAAAACCGTCGTTAGTTTAAGTAGTCACACACAAAAATGTTAAGGGGCAAGAGAAATACAAACAAAAATCACAGATCATGATATGAAAGGATTTCCCTTTCAAAAATATAAAGGAAAATATGAGGTTCTATGAAATCTATAGTCTTTGCTTCTAATCCAAAGACTGCTGTAGTGTGAAGAACAGAATAAGGAGGAACGGAGGGAGTTTTCTGAGGCTCACTAGGAAATTCAATGGGAAAGCCAACAGAAAGTCAGAAGTCGCTCCCACCTTCATTGATTTTTTTTGCCCAACCATGATCATTCTGTTTCTGTTTAGAATAAGAAATATCTCTGAAATGATGACACAATGGGTCACAGGTTTTCTAGTACATTATATAATCTGATATAAGACTACTACTTATTTTAAACTTTTTTTTTCATCACATTAATTTCTAAAATACTGTTGGAACTTGATCTAATCCAGAACTTATAAAAATTCAGATCTTTGTCAGAAGATTCTTTCCTCTTCAGGTTTCCTATCAGTAATCTTCTGAATCTGTTCTTACTGCAAATAATCATAGCTTCCTGTCCAAAATATTGTTCTAGAAGAGAGGATATGAAAGCACATTGTACGTTTAATTTTGTCATTGAAACACAACTTATAGTAAAATAGTGCTGTGATGGCTTTCTCTTTCTCTTGTTTGAGGTTTTAATGAGAATTTGGTAGTTATCAGTAATACTAACCAGGTGGATCTTGTTATTTGTAGGTGTTATGTTCCAGAGACTAACTGTGGCAAGTAAAAATCTGGAGACCTTGAACATATGGAAATTGGGAAGGTTAGGTTCCAGAGCTCCAGAAAACAAGCAGAAAGGGGGGAAATCATCTTACCTCCCATTCTTTTTATTGAGAATAAAGACTAAATAAAAGAACAAATAAATATTTTTTAAATATTTGGAGTATTGTGTTTTATTCAAAATAAAACAAATGTGGAACAGCAGTCTCAGGCTTGCAATGACAAAAATCAAAATAAAGACCAAGGAAGGTACTAGTAGCAGTCCAGTCTGTCTTGCAGCAGCAAAAAGAACAATAAGGTGGCAATCATCCTCCCACTTCTTCAAACTTATAGAAAGTTCTGGTGTTCTTTTCTGAGTACTTCAGACCTATGGCAGATATAGCTATATTTGCAAAGTGGTTGACGATAATGTTTGCCTTGTTTTGTACTGTAGAACTCAATGGTTGTCCTAACAATATTGTAAAGTAACCTTCAGTTGTCTTTTGAATTTGATGTTTAAAGAGTCACATTCAATACTCTCCAGTTACAGTATATCAGAAAGTACTAGGAAGCTGAAGGACTTTCCTTTCCTCTTTTTCATTTTCTTCATTGCTCTCAGGAACTGTCTGGATGATCTCCACTTCTTCCTCTTGGACTTCCTCCTAATGCAATTCAAGAAAAACCTCTACTTCATAAGTTACCATTTGTTGGTTGGCAGATTGGAGGAAAAGGGAGGGGGAAGCAATTTACATGTGCCCTCGTGATACTAGCCCTGCCCCATTATTGCATGGTGCTGCGCCTTCTTTCGATGGCCAATTTTTGCACCCCACGGCGCGGCGGTGCCCACTTTGACCCCTCAAGGCACGTTGCCACAGCCCACTACCGAGCCACGGGCCACAGATTGGGGACCCCTGCTCTACTTTATATGGCTGAATGTTTTCCACTTTTTTTAACCAAAGGTATATATTTTGTATCAACTTAGTAAGCTGCTGATGTAACAACTACAACAAATAAAGAAATGCCCAGCTCGCAATGTTTTTCACACTGAAATATAGGTGCTACAATATTCTCAATGTATGTTATGATCTAGGACAGTGTTTCTCAATCTTTTCTTCACCACAGACCCCCTTTAAATACCTTTTGGGGCCATGGGCCATGGCTATGGATCCCCAAGGCTTAACTCAAGATTTATCCTTGAGTTTCTTTTCTTTCTTCAAGCCTTTGTGGACTCCCCATGACCCCGTGTCCGCAGACCACAGGTTGAGAACCACTGATCTAGAATTCCTCCAGCAATTCCTGACTGAGATAGAAAGAAGCATTGATCTAAAAAATGCAGTTTTGAAAAGCACTTTTGGGATATTGTCCTAAAAATGCATTAACAATATAAGATTTATAAGTTAATATGAGACCTTGGTCCATCAGTTGGATCAAAGAGGTATATTGGGGATTAAGATGGCAATCTCCAGGTTCACGTGTGCATCAGACTATGAGGCTGCAGGATGCCTAAGAAATTGTGTAGACCAGCAGATACTAGTTTTTGGAGGTGAGATATATCTGCACCTTATGCAGAAAGATTTAGCTCTAATCAAAGAAAAGTGCTGAAGTCAACTCTATTCTCTTGTCTCACTAGAAGACAAGAAGCGGGTTTTCATTTTTCCTTTTCAGGATACCAGTACAGTACAGTATGGGCTTTACTGCATGTCAGGAGATAAGGTTGCATTTTGTCTTTCTTGAAACCCTGATCACCTTTTGTTTGCTGGTGGAATAGGTTGGCATCTGCTTCCAAAGCAGCCAATCTCATCACCACTGAATACTTTGCTCTGCATCCTCCAGAATCAGTAAGCCAACAGAACTTTGTGAGTAATCTTTGTGCCACCAGGGTGGAGAGGAGGGGTGTATGAGGATAGCTGAATTATGCTATTTTCCCATCTGTCATATGAGGAAAATGCTAACTATATTATTGCACTTATTAAAATATGTTAGCAAAATAATTTATGTGAATCACTAGATATTCAATAAATACTTATATTGTATATTTCATCCATAATTGCATATACTGATAAACTCAAGGTTGCACTAAGTCTTGAAAGCAATTGTATTACCAAAAGTTGCTATTAAATTGAAATTTTAAAATAATACAAAGGCAAAATTATTAAATACAGGGGGAATAATATTAAATGTATTTAACTACTTCAGTCAAATTTAAATAAATCAAATTCAGTTAGTAATCTGCTTTGAGTCGTGATCCTGATACATCATTTGCATGGTATAGAAGTTTAGAACATTGGATTAGGAGACATTCACAGTCATGGAAGCTCTTTGGTTTGGCTAGTTATTCTGTCTCAAAGCAGCCTATGTTGTCATTTGGGGGGAAAAACGGGATTGCCAAGTACGTTACCTTGAGCTCCTGAAGAAAAAGTGAGACACCATGTTTACCTGAAAATGTAAACATGGTATCTCACTTTTTCTTCTGGAGCTCAAGGTGATGTACTTGGCAATATATATATCCAGCAGGAGCCCACGTGGCCACCGCCAACCCACTTCTGTGGCCACTTGTGTGCGTTGCCCCTGGCCTCCGTTTCACCAGCAGAGGCCTTCAGGAAAGGCCTCTGCAGCCGAGAACAGAGTCCAGGTTAATAAGCGAATCACCCCGAGACTCCATTCTTGGCTGCACAGGCCTTTCCTGAAACAGGCCAGGGGCAATGTGCAAATAGCGGTGAGCAGCCGCAGAAGAAGTGGGCTGGCAGTGGCCATGCGGGCCACTGGCAGATGGGGTTGTTAGTGCCATTGCCGCAAGGTGAGGAAAATCTCAGGACACAAGAGGCCTGGCTGCAGGGGCCCTGAGGTATGCGGGTGCAGGGTGCATGGGGCAGCATCACCCCCTTCCCCAACTGCCTCAACTCACCTTGTGGTGGCATCGTGAACAACCAGATGGAATGGGCAGGCAGCCATCTGCGCAGGCTCTTAACTAGGGCTTATTTCGGGAGGTGGGGCTTATATTAGGCGCATGCGTAAAAATCAAGCTAAGGTTTATTTTCGGGATAGGTTTTATTTTCGGGAAAACACCATATAAATCTAACTAATAAATGACCCAGACAGAGTTGTTGGGCTGGAAGACTTGTACTTCCCTAATTTATAGAATAACAGTACTGTCTGTATCTTAATTTTCACATTAAGAATTAAATTTGAGAAATGTCTGATTAAGTTCTTGCTGTCTAGTAAAATACTTTAAAAACCACTGATATAAAAAGTTGGCAGCATGGCAGTTTATTAATGTAAAAAAAGAAAAGGAACTGAAGGAAACTCCACCTCTGTGAGAAAATAACTTATGAATAATAACCAGATGGTTGCAAAACAAAGACCCACGGACTGCATCTAATAGGAATCAGTCTAGTACTATTGAAACTACAGGTTATAATTCTGATAGTAAATCTGTGTTCCAATGTTTTGATAATTTATTTGACTGACTTAAATTCTTTCTGAATTAAGCATGAAAGAGGAATAACAATCTATGGTTTTTCAGATGTATACTACATTTTAAAACAAGGTGCATTGGTAGAGTATATTAAGATATATACCGTGTTTCCCCGATAGTAAGACACCCCCGATTGTAAGACGTATCGGGGTTTTCAGGGGGTCGGCTAATATAAGCCGTACCACGAAAGTAAGACATATTACTCCTGCCCACTTCCGCCTCCTGCTTAAAATACTTAAATACTTAAAATACTTAAAATACTTAATATACTTAAAATACTTAAAATAAAACTGACAATTGTTTTCCAATCAATATAAGCCGTACCCCGAAAGTAAGACATAGTGGGGCTTTTGGGGATAAAAAGAAATTGTGACCCTGTCTTGCTTTAGGGGAAACACGGTAGTTATTTATGCATATAAAGCTATAGTTAATGGACCAGAATAAGAAATGTTCTTATTTTGGGAGGAAAGTGAAATAATTGTTTGGGAAAGCTAGAGGTAGTCTTTGACTTGACCATCACTCATAAGGTGACCTTTTAAAGTCATGATGGTGTTGAACAAATGGAATAACAATTTCCTAAATTCTGGCCATTGCAGAAGCACCCTGGCCATGTGATCAAAATTTGGATGCTTCGCAGACCAGCGACACTTATGATTGTAGGGGCACTCCAACCCCTTTCCCCGGTCGGCTATATTTCTACCCCTATCACTCTGCACTCAGCTGTCCTTAGGTCACCTTCACTGTCCTGGCTGCTGGGGCTGGCTTTGGGTTGCGCTGTGAAAAAAGGAGGAGCTGAAAGCAGCCCTACCTTTTTTTGCAGTTCAAAGCCAGCTTCATTCCAGCCCAGCTACCAAGCTGGGTATGCCTCATCAGCAGCAGAAGAGACAAAGATTTCCTGAGGTGGCAGAGCATAGGACAGCAGATGTCTTAGAGTGCAGGATATCTGGGACTGTGTTCAGGCTGTGCATTTCTGGGGCTGCTTCCTGCCCTACAGGGCAGGGTGCAGGACAGCCAAAAGGGCATAGATGTGGGGAGATGGATGGAGAAAGTTGGAGGCAGTCCTTACTTACTGAGGCTCAGGACCAAATGTGCTTCCAGATTTCCAGTTCAAAACATTTTGTAGATAGAGGTGGATTTTAATCTTTGTGAGGAATAACAGAGCATTCATATAAAAATAATTAAGGGTAGTTTTTATAAAAGATTTTTAGTTAGGATTTTTTTTGTGTTGTAAAAATTATCTTTGTGAACAGGAGACATTTTACACATTCCCAATATGCTTTTATATAACTGTTATAGACTTGTAGAAGACATGAATAAGAGAGGATGCCTGAAAATCCTACAGCTGTATCTCTTTTCTCAGACAATTGAATAACTACAAATGTTCTGCTTGTGCAGCACAAGAAATTGATATTGTCCATATACTGTACTAAGAGTGCAAAAAGTTATGCCTAAGGGCCACATGTAGCCAATCAACTTTTCTTTTGTAGCCCTAACAAAAGTGGAGGGGGTAAAATTGGAACCCTTGTATTTTTTTAAATTTCTTCTCTTTAGTAATACTGTGTCTTGTTTATCTGCAAGCTTAAAATAATTGAAATACTTTTTTTTTTTGAAGAGTACCTAACTCTCTTGTATATAGTCTGGTGCAATTGTTGAACAGATAAAGTTATATACCTTTGTGGTATACTTAAAGCATTGTTGTTTTCCTGAAATATACTGTTACGATTAGTGTGGATTAATTAATAACACTGTGCTGTACTAATACACCAATACCCTGAAAATACATTTGGACAGTGAAAGAGAAAGATGGTATGTATGTATGTGTAGGTGTATAGAGAAAGAAAGAACAAAACACTCCCAAGTTCACCTAGTTTTGCAAGACTTCTTCAGCAGAATTTTATAGGATTTCAAGGAAGAATGCCAAAATTCCACAAGATTTTGGTTCTAATGTACATAAACATGTTGTTGTAGTGATGAGGGTCCTTTAACTACCCTGACATCAACTGGAACACAAATTCTACAGGAAATGGGAGATTGAAAAGTTTCCTCACCTGCGTAACTGGCAACTTTATCGTAGAAAGTTTGGGAGAGAGTGACTATGCCATACTATCATACACCATAATACAGGCAGGAGTAACTGAACAAAGTCAGATTAGCATTCTAGATTTTAAGAGACCTGATTTCAACAAACTAAGAAAAAGAATAGGAAGGATTCCATGGGTGAAATCTAGAGGGAAAAACAGTTCATGATGATTGGGAAACTCTGAAAACCAAGACAATAAAAGCTTAAACAAATACCACAAAGAAATTAAAACAGGACACCTGATGAGACCAGCATGGTTGCACAAAGAGCGTTCTGACAAGCTGACGGTCCAAAAGGACAAGTATAAAAAAATGGAAAGATGGGTTTGTAACTACAGCAGAATACCAGCAAATAACCCAAATTTGCAAAGTCATTCCATATGTTGCAGGAATATCTGAAAAGCTCAGGAAGATTTTCAACCAACATAATATACATGGACATTTTAAACCTCAAAATACACAAAGGCAGAAGCTTGTCCACCCCAAGGATAAAACACCCAGACACAAACTGAGCAATATGATATATGCAGTACAACATGTACTGATTCATACATTGGAGAAAGAAAACAACCATTTCACAAACACATTGCACAACATAGGGGAACAAACACATCAGGGCAAGATTCAGCAGTCCATCTGCATTTTAAAAACAAAGGCGCATTCTTTTGAAGACAGCAAAGTCCACATTCTGGACAGAGAGGACCACTGGTTTGAAAGGGGTCAAAGAGGCCATCTGCATTAAGATTGGACAGACTTTTCTCAACTGGGAGAGATATCTCTCGTTTCCAAACAGTCTTTTTATCAGTTCCACAAAGGTTCCACATTCATTTGCACTATTCAGGTGACCCAGAGGGCACAAATAAACCTTCAAATGGCCTCAGTGACTCAGAAAGAGGGCTAATGACCAGATGACTGTAAGTAACATAAATTCTTCTATCCTCCATCATTTAGTGAGAACTGAAGAAGCTTCTTGGATGAGAAGCAAAATGTCTTCAAGGAAAAACAAAGTTCAGTTGCATTTTGAAAAAGTGCCTTTGGGATATACTGTTTCTACTAGTAGGATACTATTACTACTACTAATATGCAGCCATGTTTTACTTTTACACACCTTAATCTGTCTTTAAATCTTCTCATTTTTTTCTAGGATTTCTTTTACTGTTATTTTCTACTTTATTAAAGGCAGCAAGTAAAGCATTGGCATGTTCTCAATGCTGGGCTTCGCTGTGCCCCTTCCTTTTCTTCCAAACCCTTCCTTATCTGTGAAGAAAATACTTTTTATTTAACATCTTTCTGTTTGTTGTTGAGTTACAAAAGCCCACATGTCTCCTCCCCACCTGTTTCAAATTTAAGCCTTTTATAAGCAATTCTGCTGTGGTGCCATTGGGGAGAAAGCTCAAATAAGAGGAGCAAAAGACAGCACAAGTGACTGCAATTTTCTCAGCAGCCTGTTCTTCCACACTCTACCTATCTATCTTTGCAGAAAATAACTTAGCATCTATATAGTTAGCTTCTGGATAATTTGCAGTAGATCAGGGGTGTCAAACTGCCGGCCCTTAGGCCGGATGCATCATAGTGAAACTATGTCCCCCCATTGTCTGCAATGGCAAAAAAATGATACGTAGTGACACATCTTGTAACATTGCAAGTTTGATACCCCTACAGAACAAAAGTCTGCAAATCCCTAATGTTTTTCTGAATAGCAAGTTAGGTTTCTGAAATGAAGAATAGTGGTACAAAACTACAGTATATAGAAGACATTGAGCTGAGTCTGGAAAATGAAAAGATAATTCTAAACAATCACACATTTAAGTGTATCTTGTTTGTCTAAAGCCATTTCCTGTCTCATTGATGGGTATGGTTAATACTACCGTAGTAAAAAAAAATCTGGTTCTGCACACAATTTAATTCAGTTCAGAGTAAAACTTATTTCTATGTAAGCATTTGAATTTTCTGCCTTAAAAAAGAATACAAAGCATGTTACCACTTTTTAGGATATTAGCAGGTTATCAAACTTGCTCTAAAGAATTCATCAATATGTCAACTAGCTACTCATAAGCTACTCATGCTGCACACAAGGTATGCTAACCATTATTAAGCTAAATTGTATAGTCTGATTGATAGAGGTCACCAGTAAAAAGTAGTAACCTGTCAACTTGCTTTATCTGGCAACAGTTCAAGCACGACAGGCTTACCTTTGATTTAAACAAATTTGAGAAATGTGTAAAGTTTGGGAAGCAGTTTTCCACTGATTTGATAAAAGAAACCACAAAATGCTGCAGCGCAGGTGTTGAAAATGTTTGAAAGCTGATTGAGGGAAGCAGATGGCTTTAGTCAGTGGCATCCAGCCAAAAGAGCAGGTGCTGATCATGTGATCACTGGTTACCAGGGTAATCTGATTGCTCTTGGCGTGCAGATGAAAGGAAAGGGGCCCAGCATTCAGCTGTAGCATTGTATAATTTGTGGCAGTTAGAGCGGAAATAAATGCTGGAAATGGAGCCTCATAGTAGGGGAGGCTACTGTCCATGTAGTACCGGTATATATACTGGCATGGTTGGAAACAGAACAGTTGTGAAGATTCATTTTGAAGAAAAAGATTGTCTTCTGATTCTTAACATATATCAAACTATGTTTTGCAATGTCAGAATTTTTTTTCACCTTTTTGAAAATTAAATGTGTATTTATAAATTGACATTTTGGACGTATAAAGAATTTTATTCTTCAGTGTTCATGTAAAAATAATGGATTAGAATGATTCTAGATCAGCCTCTTTAGAAACCTATTTATATGACTTAAATATAAAATGTCAAATGAAAACATTTAACTCAATAAATTATCCAATCTCTCTTGTCTTCTTCCTTGAATTCTGAATATCATGAATACATTTGACAAAAATACATGTACAATTGCTAGGAATTTGACATAATGTATCTGATAGAGTTCTGTGCAATTGTGTATGTTTTCATGCATATTTGTTTTTCAAGTTATTAAAGTAAATTCAGTTGAATATTCATGATTTTGTCTTTAAATAACATGTATACCTTACATTCAAATTTATTAATTTTTGCTTCATCTCTTATGTGAATATTTTTCAGAATTCCCACATGGAAGCAAAAATTGCCATTTATGTCCTGAATAGAATATTAATAAATCTCAACAGATTTAACATTCTTATATGTTTACTCTACTGTAATTATGGCTGGCAATATGAATACATTATGAATGCTCAGTGTTCTACATGTATGGTTTTGGAAGTACCAGAATTTTATTTACTAGAGGCCAGGTTTTACTTTTTATGTAAGTTCATCATCTCTATCCTCGCCTCATTTTAATACCGACCTATGTAGTGTTGGGTTATCCACCTAAAAAAGAAGAATTCTAAAGGAAGATAATACAGAGTCTGTGTACATGTATGTGTATGCTGCTTAAGATAAGCTTTTCAAGATTTGTCCTTCAATTACTTTTCTCAATTTCAGTTTTATTGTGTATCTTTATTAACATGTTCAACAAACTGACATTTTTATATTTATTTTGGTTATATAGGTATTGCAATTAAATGGGTCTAATAGCATTTATAAAATAGTTAAAAAGTTAATTGGATTGAGGAAATTTAAACAGCTGTAATACTTTCAGGAACTCTACTCCATTTCAGAATAGGAAAAGATTTGCACATGCAATACTGATTAAAGGTATTTCTATTTCAGTAACAAGAAAGCAGAATCAGAATCTAGTGCAGTGAAGAAAAAGGTCAACAAGGGAAAGGAAGGTTCTGAAAACTCAGATGTGGAAAAAACACCACTAGGATCACCACATCCTGAAGAGGAAGATGATGCAGGAATTCAGGTACTTCCATTGGTCATTTGTTCATACCTGATTGTTGAGCACTATGGCCTCCTTCAGATATAATGCTAATCTATGATTTAGTTTTACGAGAAAACAAAAGCACACCACTTATTTAAAAAAACTGATGAGAAATTTAGAAATATACATTTACTGTCAGGTTAATCATGCCTCAGTTTATCTGAATTGTATAGTGCTCTATCAAGAATAAGTTCCTTGAGTTAAGCCCAATTATGATGATGACTTTTTTCAACTCACTGAAATTTAATGAAAGATTAGGTTTGGAACATTCTGGTAAATTGTAGTTAATAAAAAATAGAAACTGAAGTCCTATTAGAATAGGAGATGAGAAAGAAATAGAATGGATATATACCCAAAAGACTAGTTTTGTGTTTGGGTTTTTTTTTTTTCATTCCTTCAGGTCTGTGTTAATTCCTGTGCCTGCCTGGACAAGTCCCTGCAGTGTTCTTGTCAAGGTTTTTTGGGAAGTCCTTCCTCAACTGAGGAAGAAATTGACTGCCCCATAGTCACTCAGATAACTTTGTGTCGAATGTGAGATTAGAACTCATAGCTTCTTGGTTTATATCCTGATGTCCTTAATTACTGCACTAAACTGGCTCTCATGATTCATTCTTATGATTCCTATTATAGTAGATCACTGCAACTAATACAGCAGAACTTCTGGTACTCAAAAGCCAGAATTCCTGACCTAACTTGGCATACTATGAATGATTAGCATTTGAATGTGTGCAGTCTATTTTTTTAATCTTATTGTGTGAATGGAAAACTAGAGAATCCATTCTTTTGAACTTTGGGTCTTATCTTCTTGCTCTTAAACAATCTCACTTTGTAAGCTTGCAATCTTATTATCCTTGCTAGGCATTATGATCATAGTTAAAAAGTCACCATAAGCTAATGATTCAGATAAGCTAAGAAAGTTGAACCTAGTCATTTAATTCAAAATCAAATGATTTTATAATAAAGATTATAAAGGTTTAAAACTCCTGAAAAAAGTGTCAGTCTGGCTTCCTATTGCATTATTTGTATTCAGGCAGGTTTTAAAATGTAAATTGATTTTATTGCTGATAGGGTTTAATCTGTTGCTGTCTATTCTTGTTTATGAATTTTTAAATTATAGTTTTAGTTGAATTGAGCTTTATTTACATGTATACTTACATACACATAAGCTATTCCATTTCAGAGTAAGAAGTGTTATACAAAACAGAAAAAGTAAATAATTTTTTTTAAAAAAGGATTTGAAAAAGAAAAGAAAATCTAAAAAGTTTTTATCAGTGCAGTTTCCTCTCTCCTTATATCTAGCATTATGAACTATTCTTGTTTCCATCATATCCCTATATCATATTTTATTGTTCTACAACCTCTTATTTTTTGAGGATCTCATCAGCTTTATCTAATCATGACTTTTTCACTGTTTCTTCATATGATTGTTTTGGAATTTGATCCTTTTTTCTTTATATGGCCAAGCCATATAAACATGTTTCCTTTATATAGGTCATTCAGTTTTATATTCATTCAACATTCATTCAGCATTCTTGTTCTTAACCTTATTTTATCAAAAGATACTTCTTAAGGACCCCATTCCTTCTCCATTCAGGTTTATATTTCTTCCAATATACTCAACTCTGAAATCCACTTAAAAAGTAGATAGAATCATACATATATATTCAAACAAGTTATTTTTCACAATGATCACATACTATCCCATTACAGTTCAAGCAGTATTTGTACATCTTAAAATTCTCTAACCATTTTCCCATCTGAAGTAAACATTCTGCCAACCTAAACAAATTAATCTTTCTTTACTTTTCTGTTTTTATATATAATTTCTATTCATTCACACCATTTCTCCTGTCAGACACTGCTATCTAGATCATCAATATATTTATTTTCAGATCCATATTCCTTATTGCATTCTACAATCTATCATTTGTTTCAGTTATTCTCAGCCAAAAACATAGCATTGTCAACTTACAAAAGTATTATACCACCACAAATATTCATAAGTATACTAAACACCCAAGGAGATACCACACATATTTATTTTACTGCTTGCTCAATATTGAACCATTTGCTAAATATGTTACACTGTGTGCACAATTATTAAGCAAGTGAGTATTTTAACCATATCATTTTCATGTATCTTTTCGACCTCCAAGCTGTATAAACTTGAGTGCTTAGTGGATATAAGCATATCAGGTGTATTTGTGTAATGAGGGAGGGTATGGCCTAAGGAGATCAACACCCTATATCAAGGTGTGCATAATTATTAAGCAGCTTCTTTTCCTCAGGCAAAATGTGCAGAAAAAGAGATTTAATTGACTCTAAAAAGTAAAAAAATTGTAAAAAGTCTTTCAGAGGGATGCAGCACTCTTGAAATTGCTAAGATATTGGGGCATGATCCAGAGCCATCAAACATTTTGTTGCAAATAGTCAACAGGGTCACAAGAAACGTGTTGAGAAAAAACTGCCAAAGATTTGAGAAGAATCAAATGTGAAGCTACCAGGAACCCATTATCCTCCAGTGCTGTCATATTCCAGAACTGCAACCTACCTGGAGTGCCCAGAAGTGCAAGGTGTTCAATGCTCAGAGACATGGCCAAGATAAGGAAGGCTGAAACCCGGCCACCACTAAACAAGACACATAAGTTGAAATGGCAAGACTGGACCAAGAAATATCTAAAGACAGATGTCTATGGAGATTCTCAGTCATCCAGATATGGTTGTCCCAAAGGTTGTCAGGAGGCAACTGGACTTTTTTTTGAAGACATTTCTCTTCTCATCCAAATGCAACTGACCATCTGTCTGTAAGCAATATAAATCCTTCCACTCCCCATCTAGCCAGAGAAGCTTTTTGAATGAGACGTGAAATGTCTTCAAAAGAAACACAAGAAAGGCCACCTGAAGACAGATTTTTCAAAGGTTTTATGAGAGTGACTCTTGACGGACCAGATGGATGGGCCTGTGGCTGGATCATTAACTAGCACAGAGCTCCATTTTGACTCAGACACCAGCAAGGTGGAGGTGGAATACTGCTATGGGCTGGCATTATTAAAGATGAGCTAGTTGGACCTTTTGGGGTTGAAGATGGACTCAAATCAAGTCCTAAATCTATTGCCAGTTTTTAGAAGACACTTTCTTCAAGCAGTGCTACAGGGAAAAGTCTGCATCTTTCAAGAAGACCATGATGTTTATGCAGGACAATGCTCCATCACACGCATCAAAGTGCTCTATTGTGTGGCTAGCCAGTAAAGGCCTTAAAGATAATGACATGGCTCCCTTCCTCACCTGACCTAAACCCTGTTGAGAACTTGTGAACCTTTCTTAAACAGGAGTTTTACGGTGAAAGAAAATAGTACACCTCTCTGAAGAGTGTCTGGGAGACTGGGGTTGCTGCTGCACAAAACGTTAATCGTCAACAGATCAAGAAACTGACAGACTCCATGAATGGAAGGCTGATGATTGTTATTGTAAAGAATGGCTATATTGGTCACTAATTTTTTTTTAAATGTTAGACTTGTTTATATGTACATTTTGAGCTGTTTGTTTATTATTATCACTTTAACAGATGCAAATAAATGAGTGAGATGGGCAAATTTTCATTTTTCATTTAGTTGCATGATAATTCTGCACACTAATAGTTGCCCAATAATTGCGCACACATATTCTCCTGAGAAAGCCAAAACCTCACTTTTACTTTCTTAAATATTCAGGTTTGAGGTTTATTAGCATTTTGGATTGACCGAGAGCACTGTAGTTGTTCAATAAGAAAATTAATCGTCCAAAATATAACTTGTCTAATAATTGTGCTCACAATTATTGTTTCCATCATGTGTTTTTAACTGCATCTAGTACAAACTTTCATATTGACAGAAAATATTGCATAACTCAAATTATACACTTTATTTTTTTAATAAATCAGCAAACATACAGTAAAATTTCTTTCTCACCTTCTCAACAGCACACTGAAAAGCAAAAAAATTATGGTTTGCATATACCCTGCGAGACATAAAATTATTATATTCTCAAATTTTGCTTATTGCAAATTATTGTCATCTGTTATGTCCTTTCACTTTGAATTCTGCTAAGCATCTTCCCAGGTACACTAAATGAAAAAATCCTCTTGTGGTTTCTGCATTTATTTTTAATTGTCATTCCGTTTACACAATGAAACAGTAACAGCATTTTGGGCATCTGGCACAGATGAATTCACAAATGCATTAAGTCACATAGCTAGTCAATAAGAAAATCACATACATAGTTTAACTATACCTGAAGACTTCTGTTTTTCATTATTCTCACAGCCTTCATGATTTACATGTTATCAGTTGTTTAGATATTAACATTTGTAATGTTAATTTCAATTCTAGTGATTGATATATCACAAATGTAAATCTAAAACACACAAATTAGCATTCTTTCTGATGGAACAAACGTATGTTTATACACATCAAAATTGCTCTGTTTTTTCTTTGTTCCTTTTAATGCTAAGTGTTCCTTTCTGTCTTTGCATTCTTTGCATCTATCCTTATACATTTGTTTTCTCCCATCTTCATTTGTACAGCAGTTCTTCTCTTATATGCACTTACATCATTCCATCAATCATTTTTCATACTTACCCTTAAAAGTAACTCTTCACACTTGTGTAACATTTTATTTACATTATTGTCTTCACTCTGTGCTTCCACACATCATTCCTTACAACTTAATCTGTCATCTAATACTTCATACAGGATTCATAGTTTTTCTTTCATTCTTCTTTCTTTCATTTTGTTTTTCCTTTTCTTCTGTATAACTTTTCCAAAGATCTACTCTTGGTACTATCAAAAGATGGTCTGCTCCAGGTTTAGAATCTCTGATAATTCTTATAGCCTTCCCTAAGTCTGTCAGTGTTTCATAAACAATAAAATCAGTTGTGCCTTTAGAATTATATTCATTTTTCTCCATGTATATTTTGTGAATAGATTTATGCTAAATCCATATATTAAAAACTGCATATTTTTTTCAATTTCACTATTCAGGGCAATGTATCATACAATTATTACTAACTTTTGCCTTTCTGTTCATTGTAGATTATACCAGTTCATATTTTCTGACATGTATTTTAATTTTTTATCCATAATTAAACCATTTGGACTTCTTTGCATGCAAACAAGTCCACTTCAGAGGATAAGCTTCTTTCTGATGTTACATCCTTTCATTTTTTTCTTAATTTCACAGAAATACAACATTTTCATGAATTTATACCTTTTACTTTGTGCCCTACTTAGAGTTTAAGCTAGACTTTTTAATATTTCATGGGATCATCATGGTTCTGGTCAATTGAAACTTTTACATAACACTTTTTATAAGACAATAAAATAGTAGACTAGCATACTAGACCTAAGTCATACCTATTTCCCATGCAGCAAACCTTGCTAATACTAAAGACACCACACCAATCAGTTTTGAAATATTTTGACCAGTATGCCACAAGCACAACCAAAACTAAATTCCATTGCTCATGCTATTTATACAAGTTAAGATCTCGTATATGAAACCTGTGTTTCAAATCAATTTAGGTTTTCCAGAATGTCACTAATGGGGTTGTTTTGAAAGTTTATCAGTAAGAATTCACATGCTGCAGTTTTGGTGGAAAAGTGAGGTAGAAATTCAGTGAACAAATGGTGATGCAAATATTGTAGTTCATAGCCCAAATGAGCCTGGCTATTGGGCTATAACATCATTCACATGTACATAGGATTCTCCCACAGTGATATCTGAACTTGAACATCAGCCCAACAGAAGAAAACCATTCTATATTAAAGAACTAATTGATGGGACTAGGAACAAATAATTATTACCGTTAACAAAGTATAAGCATACATGTTTATTTCTTATTTCTTTTTCAGAAGAGGCGCTCTAGCAGGCAAGTTAAAAGAAAGCGTTATACAGAAGACTTGGAATTCAAGATTTCTGATGAAGAAGTTGATGATGCTGATGCTATTGGAAGAAACTCCCCTTCAAATAACTCTCAGTCCGAACAACAGGTCTGTTCATATTTATGTGGAATAAACTTTTGTACAATATTGTAGTGTTGCTCCCCCTCCAAGGGATTTCCATCACAGTTTGGCTCAATATGCCAAAATAAATTAGTTATTTAGATTCTTAAAGGCTGTGTTCATTCACGTTTTCTTTACATGCCAACAATATGTAATTTTACACAGTTTAGTGAAATTAATGGTCTGTATTGAAAAGCTTAAAACTAGGCTTCAAAGAGACAGAATTTACCTCCATGAATTCAGTGGTCTGGCTTCTATGACTTAATATACCACTCAAGCTAGTCTCCTGCTGTCAGGTACTATAAGAACCCCTTTATGAAATTACTGTCTTTTAGTAAGCAGTGGGATATGCTTGATTTTTTTATGTAGTGTAAATGATGGATAAAATGAGTTGAATAAAATGAATAGTGATAATATGAAATGAGTACTATTACAACCTTTAAAAAAATTTATATAACTAACTTAGGAAACCATTGGTGAAAGTGGGCATAGTGAAATATTTGTTCAGTAATTATTTTTAAAAGCTTTCTTAAATCTTTTCCAGTGCTGTGTCAAATATTTGCAACATAGTATAAGTAAACGAAGGAATTGTTGAGATTGAAATTATCCTTGAGAAGTTTCTGGAAATTGCATTTGGAACACTCCACTTGCTATCAGTTGCCTGCTAGACAAATTTAAGACACTGGTTTAGGACCTGATTATTTGCAGGGCTGCCCCATCCATACTACTTCTGCCCTATTACTCGAGATAGCAGGAGAAGCTCTTCTGAAGATACTTCAGTAGAAAATCAACTATTTGAATATTCAGAAAAAAACTAATGAGATGCATTTAGCTCTCCAAATGTTTAGGGAAACAGTAAACACTGAGCCTTTATTTAGGACTGTCAAACTCAATTTCACTGAAGGCCGCATCAGTATGGTTGCCTTCAAAAGGCTAGTTTCCTTTTCTCCCTCAGACTTACCTCATGGGAGCCTCTCTTATTCTATATCTTCTCTACCTCAGGCTTGCCCCCACAGATATCTCTCCTTCCTATCGCCTTCTCTCTCCCTTCACTCCTCTTCCTTCCCGCCAAAACACCCTTTTATATTGTCTCCTCTCTTCCTCCATGAGTTCACTCATTGCCCAGCTGGACTTTTCACGCAATGCTTATCAGCTGGAGCTGCAGTGCGCTGATTCTGAGGTTCCCTACATCTCCAGCTGACTCTTACTTCAAAGACTGTGTGCAGCTGCCAGCTACCCCCAAGGCTGCCCCAAACCCCAATCAGCTGGAGCCAATAGCGCCAATCCCGGGGCCTCAGCAGAGCCCCAGCAACACCACATCTCCAACTGACTCTCCCCCAGGCTTCTCTTGCGCTGCCGCCGCTTCAGCTAACCCCCCCTCCCCCACTACATATTTAATCACCTCCTCCTATTAGTCTGCTTGCAGGCAAGATCTAAACACATTATGGGCCGGATCTAGTCTATGGGCCTTCAGTTTGACATGTCTGCTTTAATTGATACGTATTTTATAGATTGATTTATTGTTTTATTTTATTGCATTAACTTTGTTATGCTTTGTTTTTGTATTTTTTAAAATTTCTGTAAGACTTCTTGAATATTGGAGTAAAACAAAAATGCAGCATAAAGTTTGTAAATAAAAATAAGGTTTCTTGATTAATATCAGCATTAAAAATATATAATGATCCTTTACAAAGCTAACATAATTTTTTTATTATATATTTATTGAGCAGAATTTATAGCAGAATGAGAAGACATCTTCTTTAAACTATAAATGATTTAAGAATATGTTTCTTTCGTTTGAAAAAGCAACTTTTGTATTAGAGCAAATGGCCTAGCTCCTCAACCATTTCCAGAGATAAATGAGCTTCCCTTAGATTGTTTCTAGGAATTGTAAGCAGCCATATTTCCAGGATTTAAAATTTAACTTGTAATTTCTACCCTTTAGTTCATGAACTTCTTTATTTGATAGCTCCTTATATTTTTCCCACTTTGTCTCTTCTCTATCCTTATTTCTCAATAATTCTTCCTTCTTCCTAATACGTGAAACACCAAAAGAGCTATATGTATAGTGATTTTGGAATATGTAATGGCATGTGGGAATGACCTGAAGGGATGAAGGAAAGAGATGCTTCTTAGAGAAGGTTCAGACAAGAACAGGAGGAGCCCCCAGTGGCTGGATGATCAGAGAAAGAAACTTGATCAGACAGTTAAAAGAGACAAATTTGTACTTTCAGACTTGAAATGTAGTCTTACAATAGACTAAAATTAGCTGGCCTATTTGTGTTTCTTTTCTGGTTTACCTGCGAGGGCTAACAGGATGCTGAAAAAAAGTTAATTGAGAATGGAAAATTCTTTCTTTAAAATCTGACTGAAAAAAATTACAATATTTATCTTATATTGAAATCAAACATGATGATGTTTCTATGGAGATTCTCAATCATCCAGGTCATGGTTGTCCCAAAGGTGCTTTTCAAAAAGGCAATTAGACTTTCTTGTTTTTTTTTCTTGAAAACGTTTCATTCTCATTCAAGAAGTTTCTTCAGTTCTGACAGAATGGTGGGGAATGATGATGAACCTTTAAAAATAATTTTTAAGCCTGGAATTTGAAAACTTCAATATTATATTTGATATAATTTTCTCGAAAGTGACTGAGAATTATGGGAGTTCAAGTTAGATATATCCAGAGACCAATAATAGAGATGATCCGTCTTAACAATATGGCTGTTCTTTTCTGTACTTTTATTCAATAGTTACTATGAAATATTTCATTTTAAGGAATCTTCTGATGCTGATGGTCCTGTAGTAGAAAAAATTTTGAGTAGCCGCATAATTAAGAAACAGGTAATGTTTATTATCTTAATTTTCATTTTTAGAATAGCTTGTTTCACTGTAAATTAGAATTATGCTTTAATAGTAGTACATACAAAATTAATATTAGGGGTTTTGTATTAAGGCCAGATTATTTGCTCAGTAAGAGAGTGTATCGTCTGTCTGTCTATACATTTATTTATCTGCTTTAGGTTGTGATAGAATAAGCTACTTTGCTAGATCCAATACACTGAACTCATATCCTTATAGTTTTTACCTTGAATTCTATAGAATATTTTATATCTCCAACAGGAGGGGACCGCCCATCACTAAATATTTTCACCTCTCTTTCTGGCTGAAGAGATTAGATTAGAAATAGCATTAATAATACTCTTTCCAGGGCCAAACTAAAATGTATATCATCTAAAGCAGAGTTCCCCAACCTTTCAGGATTGGTAGCCCAGAGCGGGATGGGGGGGAAGTTATAGTTTTGTGGGGGGGAACACAGCATGAGTGGGCTGTGAATGCCTGTGATGCTCATGCGAGTGGGGCTGCGAATGCCTGTGATGCTCATGCGAGTGGGGCTGCGAATGCTGGCAACACTCACATGTGAGCACTGGCCAGCCACTCATGCTGCCCTGTGGCCAATAGGCTGCAGCCCACATGTTGGGGACCCCTGATCTAAAGCATATGTTGCCCACATTGTGCTACCTTGGCTAGATTCTTTTGCCCTGCCAGTAACTTCTTAACACTCTTTATTAGAGAGTGATTTATATTCAGGAGATAGTTTTGTGAACGGTGACCTTCAGACTTCTCCATTATCAGTGAAAAAAGCCACCACTTTTCTGGTTCATGAGAAAGCTGTTAGAAACTAAGAAAGTCTCCACAGTAATGTAATGAGAATTAAATTGATTCTAAATTGGAAATAGTCCAGTTGCTGAATTTATTTTTACCTCTCCCTTTCATCTTAATATGTGATAATCTTGATAGGAAGAATTATTTTTGGTTGAAGCAACTACCAAAGAGACCTAACAGCCATATCCAAAACTGTAGCCTGCCTTATCCTGTAGAACAATGTTTCTCAAACATGGGTAATCACCCAAAATTGGGTAAAAGTTTTTTACAGATAGTCCTTGACTTATAACCAGAATTATGGTCGTGCTAAGTCATACTAATCACTATGTGGCCAATGCCCAATTTTATTACCTTCTTGCAATGGTTGTTAAGCAAATCTGCCATTGTAAAGCGAACACCATAGTCGTTAAGCAAATCCATTGTCTGAATAGGCATTTTTTTGCTGAAAATGGGAGCTAAAGACCAATTTCTGGCAAAAAAAAACACTCCATCATAAATTTTGGTTCTGGGACCGTGGGAAGCTGCAAAGAGTGGTAAACGTGAGCCAGTTGCTGTATACTCAAACTGTAATCACCAGACCGGGGGGGGGGGGAATTGGAACTCTGAATTCAAGGAATAAGTAGTCCTAGAAAGTTACTCATAACATTGATTGGTCATTTAGTGGTTCTAAGTTGGGGACTACCTGCCTCTACATTGGGAAAAAGGAACATTTTGATAAACAGTTTTGGATAATGAAGGGGAAAGGTTGGGAAGCACTGCTGTAAAGGCAGCTGAAACAGTAGAGAAGGGTAGCTGTGGGCATGATATTTACTTGCTATCCCAGATCTATGTTTGAAAAAGAGATTGCGCTCTTGGTACAACTGACTTGAAGTCAAAAAGATGTTTAGCTTCTTTCATCTTTAAGTCCTGAGTCTGAAATCAGTTTCTAGGACTGATCGAGATCTCTACAAAGAAAATGAGATTGAGATGAGATAGAAAACATAAAATGTAGCCTGTTTAATAGTTAATCTTGAAAAGCCCTACCAGGCTTTTCAAACTGTTTCTACCGGTATATAGCTTACATACAGCCATACATGAAAACAGTTTTTAAATGTAATAAAAAAAATCCTAAGTTTTCTAGCACTCCAGTTTCCTTATTCTCCCCTCAAGTCTGCTATAGACCTCCTTTAAAGCAATTTTGGGTGTGCAGGGGCAGAATTAATTTCTGGCAAATGGATGCAATTGGATACAAACCTAAAAGTTCTCAAATATGTTTTGAAAACAAGAAGATTTTATAGTTTAATTGTGGGTTGCTTTAAATACATATTTTTGTTTAATTATTTTTTGTTTGGTGATCAATCTTTATTTTATTGCTTACTTTGTATTGATGATTCTATCAGCTTTATTTTTTTTTACTTGTACATCATTTTATCCTTGTAAACAGTCTTATATAAATTTATAAATAATCATGAGTTTACTTTGGGCACTAAAAACATGTTTAGTATGAAAAGCCAACACATGTAACTATAAAACTGTATGTATGTATTATGTATGTATGAATGTATAGCCAAGACCGGGCTGTAGATTCAATAGCTAGGTTCTCGGCTGCCTAGGCCTTCCGGAAAGGCCTGACTGCAAAATGCAGGCCAGAATGCAGCTGCAGAATGAGAAGCTACTCCTTTGGTCCCAGAAGAAGTAGACTTGCTGGGCGGGGCTGTTGGTGCTGGAGATAAGACATCCCCTCAAAATAAGACCTGGTGCCTCTTTTGGAGCCCCCCCCAAAAAGAACCCAGTCTTATTTTCGGGGAAACACGATATATATAACTCCAGTATCTGAGTCTGTTGTTTCCTTAAGACTTTTGCACAATAAAAATAAAGGTTAGAATGGCTGTGAAGAAAACAACAGCCTCAGATATATGGCGTTATATTAAATTTTTCAATTAAAAAGTCTATTCATCAGACTACCATGCAGTACAAGTCAGTTTAACTAAAAATAATATTCTAAAAAAGAAAAAGATTTTTTCTTAGTTACACTGTGGGGTAGAGGGATCATTTTTAAGTGCAACCTGTGCTAGAAAAATTAGAAAGGGACAGCATATGTTAGTATAAAAATTTTTAGTAAATCATCTCTTCATGAATAACCACTATAATAATTCACAATACTAAAAGAGGAATTTAATTTATGCACTAGCTGGATTTAAACTAATAAGATTTTTACAGTTAAAGTAGATTTGGCATCTATTACAACTTAAAACATTTTTATATATTTTCCTCAGTGTACTTTAAAGATATAAACTGTTGGGTTGTTCATATCAAAATTATCTGCAAAGCTCTAAATGTATGTATTGTAGTTGTTCAGTTAATATATTTTATTAAATAATTTAAGTAAATATATGAAAATCAGATTATGTATTAATAACCAGGTCAAAGAATATTTAGAATGGTTGTCCTGATTGGAAATGGGGTATATTGTTTACTATATCTAGAAAATTCTAAGTTGTAGAATGTAAGCAAATTAAGAACCTAGTTAAAAATGGTATATCTCAAAAAGTAAATGGTTAGGCTTACAAAAATGTATTTTAAATGAAACAATAAACAAATTGGAATATTGATTAATGCTGGAAGAAGTTTATGACAGAGGAGTACTTAGATTTCTTTTTTGAAAATCTCCTTTCAATCAGTTTAGAACAACTCAAAATACAATTTCAAACTATAAAAATTAAAACTTTAAAATCTTGGCCATTCTACATCCTAAAAAAAATACCGGTATGACTAAACACTTTCCAGTGTTTGCTTGGGAGATTCCTTCCCTTTTGGGGATAGCAAGTCATCTACTAACTTCCTCCATCTCTACCAGAGTGTCTTGAAAGGTACAAGAAGAGGGAGAAAAATTTTCCCTCCACCTTTAGTCATAATACCAGAAGCTATATATAATTGTTTTTGACAATTGCCTTTTGCAAACAGATTACAGGTAATCAGAATTTCTGTGGTTAAACAAGTTGTTAAGTGAATTGGGCTCACTTTTTATGATCTTTTAATCACTATTGCCACAGTTGTTAAGCAAATTACTGCAGTTACTAAGTGAATCACACAGTTGTTAAGCAAATCCAGTTTCCTGCATTGATTTTGCTTGTCAGAAGCTGGCTGGGAAAGTTGAAAATGGCAATCATGTGACCTGGAATCACTACAACTGTCACAAATACATGGTGGTTATCAAATGTCCTGACCTTGATCATGTGACCATGGGGATGCCACACTGGTTGTAAGTCTGAAAAGTCCTGTTCATCTGGGTTGTGTCCACACTCTTTAAACACAGAATTGTAATTTAAAGTTTCATCAGAATCTAAAATAAGATTTTGTGGTTGCGTGTTATGCCATCCTGCTTAATAGGATTGTGTTAAAATTTAGCAATGGAAGTAGTATTTGGACTTTTGTTTACTTTACCTACTTGATATACAAGAAATTTTTGCCAGGCTTCATCTAATTGCACTATTAAGTAAAACTATGTAAAAATACATTAAAACAACAATGACATTTAAAGTCCAGCTTAATATGGGTACTTATTTAGTAGTACTAATGCTATGGAACCATAAACCATATTAAAACACTACTTGAACAAGTCACAAAACCGCAATATAAAGTAGTCAAGAGCCAGCCAAAAATAATACATAAGGCATTCAGAAGTGCAGTTGCTAATTGGCTGCTGCCTGAGAAAATGGTACACTTGGCTTCTCTGTAGTACTGTGGGTTTGGCAGAAAGCCATTTTGGGGTCAAGTTGTTGTGAATGAAGCTGTGTGTGGTTAGGGAGGAGTTATAATGATTCATGTGTTGGAAATTGTAATGAGTAGAATTTTCAAAGCTTAAGTAAGTTCAGGGAAGTTTTTGCATTTCTCTCTCTCTGCTTTTCCTTTAAAAATATATAAAAAATTAGATCCTATTTTTATTGTTAAATTTCAAACACAAGTTGTTTTTGACTGGTATTTTGTATTAACTGTAAGATTAAGGTGATATTTACCACAGTTGTTTATAATTAAAACAATTGATCTTTCTTTTTATAGATGGAGAATGGAGAAGAAACACAATCAGAAGAATTCTATGTAAAATATAAAAACTTGTAAGCAAGCCCTGACTTTAGCATTCTTTAAATAATTCCCCAATATGTAAAACATAAGTAATACAATCACTCTGCTTAACATAAAAGTTACAAATATCTAAAGGTTAAGTACAAATCAGTTTCCGATAATGTTCTGCCTATGGATAGCAATACAGAATATTATTTTTAAGTGTTCAGAAGGAGAATATGTGTCCTTATGGAATATTTCTGCTTTTAATAGATGTATCCATAATGTCTTACTTTATACACTATTTAATGGTGAGTTGAGCTGGAATTTTATAACCATGAGACTAGTAATTAGATATCAACAGAACTCCAGACTGAAAATATGTAATAGCTACAATGTTGTCAAGTTCCTGCTGCAGACTATCATTGTAAGGTAAATTTCAGCTACAGTTACAGTGAAAATGACATTCTAGAAATTGACATTTAAATTTGTTGAGTTTAATAATTCAACTATAAGGCTAGAAGGCGGATCTTAAGGTTTTTTCCTGTCCTATAGAGGTAACCCATCCTTTCAGTCTTATCTTCTGCTTTCTAGAGGAAAGCAGATTCATCTTAGGCATTAAGAATAAAAGGTTACAACTAAGAGGGCTGCATGGCCATCTGGGAGAATAACCCAGGAGATGGGGGAAGGAGCTTCAAGGGAAGAGTGCTGTCATACCTCCAAAGCATGAAAGAGATGAGAAGCACGACTACTTTCAAGCCTGCCTTCAATGAAGCAGGCTAAAGGCCACCCAGAATTTTCCCTCTCTTTAATGGAGCAGACACCGGATTGTGCCAACTGCAGCAACCCTCCTGCAGCCTGAGAGGAATACCAAGAGAGTTTCATTAGTTAGCAGGATCCTTTTTTTCCCCAGGAGATCAAGGCATGCCTGAAATCCATTTCTCAAGGGTTTAGTCTGGGAAGAGAGTTAATCTTTGGGACATTTTCCCTACAATTCATATCTCCCTAACTATTCAGCATTGATTTTCTTTCTAATGATCCTGAATAAATTACTCAAGATACTTAGACTGTAACTGAACCATAACAAGCAGCCAGTATTATATGACCAAACTCTGTAGTGTATGCCCACTGCAGCACCCCACTGCACCACCTATTGATCCACCCGTATCTCTCACTGGCTCATCTATGCCACTATGCCTGCACTCTTCAGTGCACAGCCTAAGGTTCTCATTGGCCTGTCCATACTCCTCAGCACCACCTGCAGCCCTTGCTGGCCTGTCTCTTTATACCAGGGTTTGAGATACACTACTAGATATTTCAAACTCTGGTATAAATTGCAGTTCTCCTTTCTCTGTGGCCACTTTCAATCAGTGCTGACAGGTAGGGAGAAATCTTGCCCATGATTCCTCACATGTGAGTGCCTTGGGCTTAAAACCTTCTCCCTTTTCTGTTTAACATCTATATGGAAATCTTGGAGTAACATCATCTGCCAGTTTGGGTCAGGTATCATCCATGTGCAGATGATACCCAGTTGTATATCTCAAACCCTGGTATAAAGATGTAGTCTAAGTTCTGACCCAAGGCCTGGAGGTTGTACAGGTCTGGTTGGGGTGGGGAATGAGACTTGGATTCAATCCTGACAACACGCAAAGGGTTGTGGCTAATTGGGCCCCCAAGATTCAGAACTAATCCATTTCTGACTTACAGTTCTCCATTCAAAGTTTGTACACAATATATGAGGTCGTCTTGGATTTCTACGGTAGCTCTTGCTCAAAGAGTAGCTATTAGCTTTGCCCAAGAGTGCCCTTGCATAGATACATCTATGCACCAGTTGAACCCTTTCCTGGATTAGACAGACATGTCCTAGTCTGATTAAAGTTCTGGTTATTACTTTATAAACTTTTAAGGCATTATGCTTGACTGTCAGAAGGACCACCCAACTCCATTTATCTTTGTATGTTGGTTCAGTCCAGTAGAATAAGGGCAATTCATATCCTATTACTTAAGCAGTGTCATCTTATAGGACCCAAAATACACAACTACTAAGTTGAAATTCCTGCCTTTTGGAAAGATATACATCTAGAGTTTTATGTGGCTCCCACCTGTACGTTGTTCAAGAAACTGTTTGTTCTCTGGGTCTCCTAGTGTCTTCAACAGTTTCTTCAACAGTATATAGATGGGAGCCACATGAAACTGGATATCATTCCAGAGGGCAGGAACTGCAACATAGTAGCTATGTTTTTGGGTCCTATAAGATGACACTGTTTAAGTAATAGAAAAGAACCACACACACACAAACACGTGTGTGTGTGTGTGTGTGTGTGTTCCTAATTGTAATTGTAAATTACAAAAGTTGTTTTGGACATGTGTGATCTATTTCAATGATTAAAAATATTTGTAGAATTGTTTCAGGAAAAAGTATCTATCTTTATAAAATGGATAGGTTTGCCTCCTCACATACAGATTTTGGCCATATTGGGCCATCCAGGGTCATATAGAACAGGGGTCCCCAACCTCTGGTCTGTGGACCAGTACCAGTCTGCGGCATGCCAGCAACCAGTCTGCACAAACAAGCAAAGCCCCATCTGCGAGATGCAGGCAGCACACAAAACCATGCACTCTCCGGTCCGCGGAAAAACCTCTCTCCACAGAACCAGTTCCTGGTGCCCCAAAAGTTGGGGACCTCTGATATAGAGTGCTTACAGTGGTACATAAAGTCACTGAAAAGTATTGTTGTAATATTAGAAGAGGGAGATGCTTTAAGTCTTGCCTTCTAGCTCAAAGTGGTAGAGTCAGCTCTTTCGTATCCTATTGGGTTCATCTTCTGCTAATCAACTGCTCATAGCACTTACTATATTTTAACAGTTTGTATCCAGTTTATTTCTTTATCATTTATAATTTATGGCCAAATTTTTATTCTGAGCAATGTAGAACCAAGGTTACATTGGGATGGGTGTTGTGGATAATTGTTAAATCTCCCAACTGCTCATTTCTGTTTGTATGGATGTCTCCTTTTTAAAACAGTTGAACTAAACTAGTGTCAGCATGAAGACCAGAATAAAAAGGAAGAAAAATTCCAGAGTCCATATCTTCCATAACTTTAAACATAAAAGACCAATTCAAATTGTCAAAGGTTTTCTCTGTATCCAGAAAAATCAATGCCATTTGCAGGGAGGCACAATGGCTTAGTGGCTTAATGATGCTGGAGATGGTCTTTGCTCCAGCGGTTCGAATTCTAGTACTGCATAGCTGGGTGAATTCTCGTCACTCACCTCAGCTTCCGCCCACCTAACAGTTTGAAAGCATGTTCTATGCGAGTAGATAAGTGGATAACACTTCAGTAGGAAGACAAACTGGTAGTTTATGCAGATTGCCAGAATTCTGCCAGCCCTGAACCTTCCTAGTTGTGATGCCCATTTGTGAGGCAGCTTTGATATGGAGGTAAAGGATCTTGGATGCTGTTGCAGGAAAGCCGCATCTGAGCTAGTTCGCCCTCCTGAGGTGCATCTTGGGAAACATGAGAGCGTGAACCAAACAGAGCTAGCAAACAGACAGCGAAACTACTATTCTGCATTAGCATTGTAATCTGGCTAATTTGAAATCATCATGCATTAAATAAATAAATAAGTGCCAGTTGCTTCTCATTATGTTGTTGTAGATACTTTATTATATCCAATACAGTTCTCATATTATCTCTTAATTTGGTTAAGAACCCATATTGATCATAATGAATAAAATCCTGCATAATATTATTTAATCTATTGATGTAAATATTTTACAGTCATTGTTCAGCAATGAAATTCAAGAGTAAATCTTAATTTAGATTAAATCTTGTTCTTTTGACAATAAAGCAGTATTAGCTTCTTTCCAAGATTTTGGCATAACAGATCCCTGCAAAATATAATTCAACACACTTTCAAGTGGTTGCAAATGTTGGCCTTCAAAACACTTACAGTATGAACTTGGAATCCCATAAAGCTCTGGTGTTTTCCCTATTGTAGTTGTTGTAATTATTTTTGAGTTGCCCACAGCCAACTCTAGGAATTTCAAATGTGCTCTACAGTCTCAAAAGTTGTGGAAGAAAATATTTAATTGTGCAATATCTGATTTAAATCAACCTCACTTGGAACATTTTTATTCTGTTAAAATGTTTACATCAGATTAGTTTAAATAGGTGATCACTGTTATATGTTAGGTTATTGAATAAGTAACAGCTGAATTAATCACAAAGCTAAGTCATAGCTCAATTCAATATTGTGTTAACCTAAAGCAGGAGTGTCAAACTGCCAAATGCATCATAGCAAAACCGTGCCAACCCCATTACTGGCAATGGCAAAAAAATCACGATACGTCATGACATGTCACATTGCAAATTTGACACGTGAATTGTGTTCTTTGTTTCTCTAGTCACAGTGTTTATTACAATATCCACTTAAGTTCTAAAATATTTTTTTCTTAATGTTTAGGGAGATGATATTAATAAGAGAAGAAACAAAGTGTCCTATCTTCTATATATAATCAAAATGTTCATTGCAATTAATTGCTAAATGATACCATAAAACTGTATAGCTTATGTATTAATTTTAAGACAATTACTTTATGAAGACAGTTTGCATAAATATTAAGCTGATAAACAGTGCTATGATTATTTTTCTTTATTCTTTTAGCTCTTACCTCCATTGTCAATGGGCATCTGTGGAAGTACTGGACAAAGACAGGAGAATTCAACAGAAGATTAAAAGATTTAAAGCAAAGCAGGCTCAAAATAAGTTCCTTTCAGAGGTATATTTTTATTATTATATTAATTGGATTAAGTTCTTTAGTGAGGATCCATCAAGTTATCCTTGATGGATAACTCCATCAAGTGAAGATCAGTCATATCTATTCAATGTACCTGCAATTTCTTTTGAAAACTGGAATGTAAGCAGGTGCATGATGTGCTAGGTTATCATAGTGAAAGAGTAATCAGGAGCTCTGGATCTCATATGTCTGTAAATAATTATATGCCTAGAAGAGATCACATCTAACATATTATAAAGGTTGTCTCCCGTAGGCTCCTTTTTAATAATACTTTTTGTAGGCTGGATAAATATTTTTATTAAATATTTTGAAAATAGACTTTTAGGCACTTAGTCTACTGAAGTGGATTGATGTTTAACTTCTCTTGATTTTTTAATAGTCTTAAATCTATTGATTTTATTTTGGATTGTACTTCATTATGCTGGCTTTTTATATTGTTGCAATTCTTAGACTTTATTGTATTATTGTTTTAAAATGATTGAATGATTCTAAGGAACTAGTTCTATAGATATATATACAAATAAATAATTTCCCCCTTCCCGACAATGTTGTCACATTTTCCAAATAATTTTTGAATTTCAATCTAGTCTGTTTCAAGCAAAGTAGAACTAGCTGAGGCTTAAACTTAAAGAAAAGTTAGCGATCTGAGCAATATGTGTCATACATCTTCATGTCCAATCAAGTAGCAAAGGAATCTGAGCAAAAAACATGTTAATCCTGAACTTTATTTCATGTAATATTTAATTACAACCCTGTTGTTTTTCTAAGCAAACTGACTAAATATTGGTTTGTCTATCACTTAGTATAAAGCCTGAGCTGCCCACAAAGTTACTCCTGATAACTATGTTTCAGTATTGAAACCTCATTTAGTTAGTAGATGGTAAGTTTTATGACTGCCATATCTAGGTGAAATAATGGGAAGATCTAATTTCACTGGCGTATGGGTTAACACTGAATATCCCCTCACTTTACAGTATCAGTGGGACTGAGTATTTACACTGAAAAAGAAGAAGGAACAAAACAGCACACTGTGATTCAAAAGATACAGGAGGTTCCCCTCTAGGAAATATGGAATTATATAACCACCCCCAAATTAATGCATTTAGTTCACCTTTCTGTCTCAAAAGCTATAGAAATCTCTAGAGATAGTTTATTGTGCTGATTTCTAGTAAATATGGTTTGTAGGACTACAAGTCCTGTCTGATTTCTGTACATCTGTAAATCAAACTGGTGGGGAGCTTGAAAATTGTTAGCAACAGCTGGATATCAGCTGTAGGCAATGCTTGAAAACAAAGTATGACCATAAGCAGCTAAAGATTTTATAAGCAATGTTGATTTATTTGGGTGCTGTTCTCAGTCTATGGAATTGATGTCTGGAAGGTGACAAACTGAAGTTTAATCTAGGCAAACCAGTTCTAATTAGGATAAAGTCACATGCAACATATGCTACATTTACAGAGTATTCACAAACCATTGCTGGTTCAGAATGCTACATGCAGTACTTTCTGGAGATTATTTTTCTTACTAAATTATACCACTTTTCTTTCATTTTTCATGTTCAAGAGGCCAATTATTTCCTATTAAACCCTTAATTTGAGATTGCTATGTTTGATAAACTCTGTCCTCTATTATAAACCATCCCATAATGAGCAGAATGCTTTGTTAACCAAGAGAGTGTTTTTTTCATGATTACATGGAAACTTTTAGAGATTATGGTCATCTTTTAGAGTCTAGACAGTTAATAAAGACATATTATGTTATTTGCTTGCATACTTATTTATTTACTTAACTTTCTTTCTTATTGGATTTATGTGCCACCCATTCTCCAAAGGCAACTCTAGGCAACTTACAATAAAAGTGCCATATAAAACATTAAAACAATAAATAGAGATCCTAAATTTAAAATTCAGTTAAAATTAAATTAACCAAGATGGAGAGGGAGCAAAGTGAGCACAGGGAGGAGGTGGTTTGTTATGTAATCCATTAGCCACTTCCAGAATTCCACAGCCCGATTAGGGCCTCAATCCAGTATCTTCAAGCTCTTTCAGAAGGCCAAATGGGTCTCGCCTCAGGGGCATATATTGTATTTATACATATTCATATGTAATAATATTAAACTGCTTCAAGATCATGACTTGAAGAATGATAGATATTTATGCTGTCATGATGTTGAAGCAATTTTAATATTCTTATTTCATTTTATCCCACCTTTATTATAAATCTCTTTTTAGACCAAGATAGTACAAAATGTTTTGGATTTTTCAGCATTTTCCTATGTCTGAAAAAAGGCTTGAGACTCAGATGTTCCCAACTAGCTTTGTCAAAGTGGAATGTCAGTGGCTTCTCCTTATAGGCAGCTTCATAAATTCCTCATTTTAATCAGCAGGTGAGAATGAACAAAGTTAATCCACATTAACAGGGCTACATAACAGCTTAATTAATCAACCCATATTAGCTATTTACCGGTAATTTGTAGAGAAATGTATTATTTCATCATGAGTTAGGAATTCAAATAATTCCTCAGTCATGATGGAATAATACACTTTTTTCTGTAAATAAGTAGCTAACTCACTGTAATAAGGTAATAAGTCCAATTTAAAACACCACTTGCTATCCAAAATAGTTTACCTGGGTGGTTCCCCCCCCCCAGTTTCATGGTATAATCAATTAAAAAGAAGTTACAACTTGATTAGATTTGGCATGAATCAAGAGAATCTGTATGCTCCGTTTTCTTTTGAAAACCATCTGTGATCTATAGGACATCAGATTTCATAGTGGAAAGTTAGTGGAAAGGATACTTAGAAGTAACTATTAATGGATCAAGTTAGCTGCTATGTAAGAGATATATCAAGCAATGACTAAATAGCCATCCAAAACTGATTGGCAAGATCTTTGTCTTTAGAATATGCCAATCCAACAATTAAAATAATGTATCTGAAAATCCTTGAACCTTTTACTTACCATATTTTTCCATGTATAAGATGCTATTTTTCCCTGAAAACACCCTGTTCAAAAATCAGGTGCATCTTATACAAGTGCAGTGTCTTATACACAGAAAAATAATGGTAACCTCTGCAGCCCAGGGCATTCCTGTGTGGGTTGCCATGCCGCCTGGTGCAGGTGTCAAGCCCCTGTGGGCTTGCCACTAACGAGAGGGGAGAGGAGGCAAGATTGTTGGCCAGCCGAACTTCCGGATTTGCCAGCTCAACTGTTCGCTGCTGCGCCGAACAGCTGATTGGTACGGAGAAACTCTTATGCCAGAGCATCTTATACAAGGGTGCATCTTATAGACGGAAAAATATGGTATTCAAAAAGTGCTATCTGTGTTTGCCTATTAGCTTATACCAATAAGCACACGAGAGCCAGTATGGTGTAGTCGTTAAGGCTTCATATTAGAAACCAGGAGACAGTGAGTTATAGTCTTGCCTTAGGCCAGGGGTGTCAAACTGCCAGCCCGTGGGTCGGTTGCATCGTACAGAGGCCGCGCCCACCCCAGCTCTGGCAATTTGAAAAAAGTCGTGATACATCATGATGCGGTGAGTTTGACACCCGTGCCTTAGGCACAAACCCAGCTTGGTGACCTTGGGCTTGTCATCTTCTGTCAGCCCTAGGAAGAAGGCAATAGCAAAGCACTTCTGAAAAACCTTACCAAGAAAACTGCAGGGACTTGTCCAGGCAGTCTCTAAGAATCATTGATTGAACAGGGGAAACCACCACACCACACCCCTCCATATAAGTGGAAAAAGTATGTATTTATAATAGATTTGATTTGTACATGATCATATAGAAGTTATCACATATCAAAAATAAGATCATTGCCAAGATAAAGTAAGAAAATAGGAAATATTCTTCAGGAATAATGATTTCTGAATATGATTTGAACAGTAATTAGGTGACCTGAAGTATATTTCTGCAGCATTTAGTTTTCATAGTTCCAACTTCTATACTGCAAGCTTCAAACTTCAAGAATGCTAAATACATCATATTCTATAAACTCTTTAAGCTGTTCATTAGTAAATCATAATTTCCCACTTCATTTAAAATATCCCTAAACATTCCTATTCCTAAACATTTTTGTATGATAAAATGTTTTACATCATAATTAAAAAGCCTTAGTTAACAAAGTGAAAGAAGGTCAATTCCCTCAGAGAAGCTATCATTTTGGATTGTTGAACTTCAGCTAGTTTACCAAACATGCATTTTGTATTACAGTGTACCTACTGTTTTATTTACTTTTTTTTTCCTTTATCCATGCTTGCTCTTGAATAGATAGATGATGAACTTTTTAATCCAGATTATGTTGAAGTTGACCGAATAATGGATATTTCACATAGCAAAGATGATAATGGAGAGGTGAGTTTATTTATTTATTTATTTATTTATTTAAAATGCACTTGTTTGCTAGTAAATTAAAATGAAGTATGCCATACATTGCAAAAAATATTTTCATTTTCATTTATTGTAGTGGGTGTTTCTGTTACATTTTTGGATATGTATTAATTTTTAAATTAAACTGCAGGTGGTCCTCGTCTTAACAATTGGCTGCTTAATAGCAATTTGAAGTTACAATGGATCTATGGGGAAGTTACTTACATCCCAGATTTGAAGCTCTGATGGTCACAATCATGTGACTGAACTTCGGATGCTCAGCATCTGGGTCTCATTGATAACCATTTGCAGCATCCTGCAGTCATGTGACTGTAGTTTAAGATAGTTTTGCTGAAAAACTAAAGGTTTTTACTTTCGATTTTTAGCAAAACCATCTGAGGTACCTTGGTTTAAAAGTTGTTGCTTCATGATATACTGTTTCACCCAGTTAAAGACATGAGAATTTTAGTAATATAAACTAAAACCCCATCAAATAATTGTGAGAATCAGTAGCAGCAGTGAATGTGTCAGTTTTAATTTTTAATTCAGTAAATATTGAAATATCACCCATATAAATCAAGCTCTTTTGAGCTCCTACATGGTTTTTAAAAGTGGGGAGGGTCATGAGAGAAAAAAGAGTTAGAATGTATTATTTATTTTTAAATCTTTGGGGAAAATAATTTCACTACATTCAGTATTTAGGAAAACCTTTCATTATTTTAAAGTGTTACATCATCTTATTCACTGTGGGCATTGTAGTTTACTATACATATTCTCCTTGTGCATATTAGCCCCGTACTACACAGAATTTATATCTAAGGTTTTTGGCAGGAGACTTGTGTATTCCAGAGCATCTTCTATAGCAGAATTTTGGCTTTGGTTCAAAGAACATTTATGTTTTCAATGTTCCAGTGATAGTTCTTGGCAGTTCATCTTGGGTGGGTTTTTGTTATTTTTTGTTTTTATTTTGAAATGGACTTTGCAAATGATAACAATCCAAAATTTGTTTATTGGTTTTTCCTCAATTCCAATTTTGCATTTGGTCCTGCAAATATTCACCGTAACATCTATATCACTTTATTACTATAGTTTCCCTTTTCTAATCTTGTAGAGAAATGTACTACCTGATAGTGGTGGGCTTCCTGATTTGTTTTCTATAGAAGAAGTTTGTGGCCTCACTTAAAATTTGTTGTTGTATAGTTCAGTATCAATACCTTCATTAATTGGAACAGATCTCTCTTATCTGTACTTTCCACATCTTTTAGAGGCAACACACTATCAATATTATAAATACCACAGACTTCTATAATTTCTTCATATGCTCATTCCCCTACAATTTTATGGATTGTTCTTGGTTTTTGTACCCCTTTTCTATGTATAATAGATACCAATGCTTCAAACACTTGGTGGGGAGTACACTATCATCATGGCAAGTGCAGTGCCCTTAAATAAGACTCTCATAATTATATAAACTAAGTGGAACATCTAAGAATATTCAAGGCATACCAACTTTCAAGTTTCTTCTGATACAAAATAAGGGACTACCGGTATTAAAAATAGTCCAGATTGAGCACCCTACTCATTCTCCCATTTGGGTGATTTTTTTCAGACTTTCAAATTAGATAGATCAGAGATCCCCAACCTTTTGGGCATCAGTGACCAGTTACAGTGGAGACAGGTTTTTCTGCAGACCGGAGGGGGCATGGTTTTGTGTGCTGCCTGCATCCCGCAGATGGAGCTTTGCTTGTTTGTGTGGACTGGTTGCTGGCATGCCACGGACCGGGACCGGTCTACGGACCAGGGGTTGGGGACCCCTGAGATAGATAGAGCTACTTATTATATATTGGGTATGTATTGATACGTATATGTATCCATCCAATGGCTACTTCTGAAAAACCTTCCCAAAAAAGCAGGCAGGGATTTGTCCAGATAATCTCCAAGAATTGCACATGATTGAAGGGGAGAAAAAAAATGGTTCATCCAGATGTGATGATGCTCAAATATGTGGCTTGGAAATGATCAGTTTCATGTTTCTCACCTGCAGGAAAACACGTGAGATTTCACAAAATATTCTACACAGAAAACTTATGCTTAAAAATAGAGCTTGCTAGTGTCTTCAGAGAGAACTCGGCTACATTTTTATTGAAATTTAAAGAAAAAGAGAAAAGAAAAAATCTAGCTGTAGTTTCAACTTAACGGGCATGATTTTTAATTGCCAAACTTTTAAAGGATTACTGTTAAGCAGTTCAAGTGTTTTTCTACCTCAGTTATTTATTATGCTGTCTTGGAATCTTTCTATTGTGCTGACCCTGGCCCATCTCAAAACCATTTGAACTTCTGGTTCCATACTCATTGCAACTGCTCTCTTGGAAAACCACTTTTCTTACTGATTCAGCACACTTACTAATGAAGTTTGGGTATTCTTCTGAGAGCCCCTTATTTAGTTTTCCATAAGGTCAGGCATCAGTGAATTCACAGATGGTCACTCTAAGACTTGCAATTACAGGTTAGCAATCAGTAACTTTAAAAGTGATGTGACAAAATACTTTCTCAATTTATGTGCTGTTTTTACATTAAAAATAGAAGTTCAATGAAACATGCTAAGTTTTATTTAGTTTACAAAATTCCAATGCCATTGATCATATTCATTGACTTTCATATAATTATTTTGTTTGTTTTTTCCCTAAAAAAAGCCTGTGATTCATTATTTGGTGAAATGGTGTTCACTTCCATATGAAGACAGCACATGGGAATTAAAGCAAAACATAGATCAAGCTAAGATTGAAGAATATGAGAGACTAGTGGCTAGGGAACCAGAAACAGAACGTGTGGTAAGATTTAGCTTTCTATTGAAAATGTTTCTTAATAGTAGCTTAATAATGTGGTTTGTGGAAACCACTAATACAATTTGTTGTATTTGAAATAGGAGCAGCCTTCTGCTGATGACTGGAAGAAATCAGAATGTTCCAGAGAATATAAAAACAACAACAAACTCAGGGAATACCAGTTGGAAGGAGTAAACTGGCTTCTTTTCAACTGGTATAACACGTATGTAACATGCATTCATTGTAAAACAGTATAGTTTGACTGTTCAAATTTAACATCCCTAAATATTTTAAAATACAAGGTATTTTAATGATCTGATTAATAAAATATCAACTTCTCTCTGTCTCTGTTTCTCTGTGTCTGTCTGTCTGTCTGTTTCTCTATCTCTCTCTTCCCCCCCAATTTTCCCCCGTGTGTGTGTATTTTTTTTGTGCATGACTTTGTATTAAATCTTGAAATGGTTTTTTTTTCTGATTTAAGAATTATGTTTGAGTTGACACTATTTAATTCTTAAAAGTAAGTTTCCTTATGATACATCGGATTTTTACAGTCAAATAAATAAGTATATTTGTTTTGTAAATCTCATTTGAGGAGCTGAATTATAATTTCAGAATTTATTCATTGCAGACGCAACTGCATTTTAGCAGATGAAATGGGATTGGGAAAAACTATCCAGTCCATTACATTTCTCTATGAGATATATTTAAAAGGAATCCATGGTCCATTTTTGGTTATTGCCCCATTGTCTACAATCCCCAATTGGGAAAGAGAATTCCGTACCTGGACAGAGTTGAATGTTGTTGTATATCATGGGAGCCAAGCCAGTCGAAGGATGATTCAGACATATGAAATGTACTTTAAAGACCCACAGGTAAAAGTTATTAGTGTAATAAAAGATGACTTCAAATAATTATTTCTCCTTGTTGGTTATTGCCTTTCATTGTTTCAAAAAATAAAATTAGGATTAGAAAAGGCATTGCCAAAAGGAAATGTTTTCCATAAATTCTGCACACATAAATATTACTCTATTAAGGTTTCCTAAATTAGGGGATTTAAAACAGTACAATACAGTTTTTCCATTCTGTTAAATAAAATTAAGAATAATTTATAAGTACATTTTTCTATCATATCAAAAAAAACTTAGAAGAATCTGGTAACACTTTTTCCAGTTAACATATTTTATTAAAAAAGCAGAAGCTTTTGTGTGCTGCAGTTCCTTTCATCAGGATATAAATATAATATTAATGTTAATATTCATATTTATGACCTTAGTATTTTAAAGTTTTACTTTGTTGTTTTTACTCTATAAGCCACTTAGAGTTGCCTCTAGGCTAGATGAGTGGTATATAAATTTAATAAATAAAATAAAAGTAAAATATTATTGAGTGGAGTTGGGAGAAGGCAGATTATGCAAAACCAAGTTATTAATATAGCTCTCTTCCCACATTGTCACATTATCAGTATTCCATAGAATATTTGGTACTGTTGGTAACATTTATAAAGAATCCACAATTTTCAATTTACAAAGTAAACTCTTTGGGTTTAAGAGCAGGATTTAGATATTATCCACAATTCTATTATCATTAGTCAGTAAATGTTTTTGTTTTGAAAGAAAGCATTTGAACCACGCATAAGGTTGTTTTAACCATAAATAATAATTACATAATAATCTCTATGCTTTTAGGGTCGTGCAATTAAAGGATCATACAGATTTCATGCCATCATTACAACATTTGAAATGATTTTGACTGATTGTCCTGAGCTCCGTAACATTCCATGGCGATGTGTGATCATTGATGAAGCTCACAGGCTGAAGAACAGAAATTGTAAGCTGCTAGAAGGGCTCAAAATGATGGACCTGGTGGGTACTGATATTCTTAAATCTCAAAGAAAAGTCTTTTAATTCTGTCCATTTGAATTCCAGTTTTGTTAACATTTTCCTGCTTAAGAGAATGCTATGAAACACCTATAATTCATTTGCACACTTTAGAGAATCCACTGATAATATCTAAAATGCAGTAGGAAAAAATGGACATGAAACAGATTGAAATCTTCGCTTGTAGATGGGTAGCATAAAAATTTAATAAATACATTTGAAAGTTTTCGTTCTCTTATTTTTTTGCAGGAACACAAAGTGCTTCTAACAGGCACTCCTTTGCAAAATACTGTAGAAGAGCTTTTTAGCTTGCTCCATTTCTTGGAACCAAGTCGTTTTCCTTCAGAAACCACTTTCATGCAAGAATTCGGTGATCTAAAAACTGAGGAACAGGTAAATTATTCCACAATATATTTTTCCAATTGTATAAAAATAATGTCAGTTGGTACAAAAAAAAGTAATGGGACAAGAAAAGTAAGCAAAATAATTTCTTATATTTGTCTGTCTGTGTGTCTACTCACTTACATACCTACATACCTACCTATCTACCTATCTATGCCACCCAACTTCAATGTACACTCTGGGCAGAATACAAAACTAGAAAAAAGCACAAAGCATTGTATCAGACAGACATGGAGAATACTTTTTAGTAAAATGTTCTAGAAGTCCTCATGATTCCTTCTTAGAGTAATCATAAATGTAAATAGATGGATAACATAAGGCAAACCTTTTCTGAACCCTAACCTTTTGAGAAGAATCAGTCAGTTTTCCCTCTTCCTCAGTTTGAAAAAATGGTATATTGGTGCTGCTTTTTATTTCAGTGTAAATGCTTCATGGGGAAAGGGGAAAGGAGGTATGGGCTGTTTCTATCAACCCCCACTCCTGTATGCATGCAGGAGCCCATAGAAATAAACCTTCTCTTAATGTGTTCTTTTGAAGCTTCTGTTCAGAAATATCTGGACAAGTTTTTAATATCTACAGTGCAGATGACACCATTGAAATGTATTGTATACTTGTTCTCTAGTCAAAACAAACACCACCCAGGTAATATTGCATACTATAAAATTTCTCCAATTACTGGTCTCAAAGGCCAGCTAAATCTGAGCAACCAGGAATGAAGTTTTCAGTTTAACATGAAGTGTCTTATTTCAAGGACAAAAGAGGAAAGACAGAAAGAGACTCATTCCTCTTTTATGGAATGAAGAAAAGCAATGTTAGAATATTGCTTGCATTTGTTTTGAATAAAATTATTTTAACAATATGCTATGATGATCCCAGACTGGTATGTAGTACGTAGCCATTCAAAATACATTTACCGTATCTGCAAGTAAATCCCATTGATCTTCATATTTGATGCTCTACATCCAGATAAAACTGCATAACATTATGCTGAAAAATACAGTTCTAATTTAGTTTGTGAAATATTAAAGAAACATTAAAAAATAATAGTCACCAATTTTGAAAAAGTCCTTCCATTAGAGTAAAATTTTGTTTTTATTTAAACCAAACTATTTTACCTCCAGTAGGTTTTACACTTTATTATTGTCAAAAATAAATTTAAACTTTAAAAAAATATTTATTTCTAATTTTTAAAGAGATTCTGGGTAAATGTAAACTATTTAGCGATTTTACTGGAATATAAGAGTCAGCCTATTATTTAAAATGTATTAATACTTACAGTGATATGTAAAAGACAAAGAAAAGTAATACCAAGTATTTAAAAACAGAATGAGTTTTATAGCATTTAAAACATTTGAACAATGTCAGCTAAAAATTCAGCTGTTAATTGAGTACATCTGGAGATCATTAGATCGAAGAAACCTGATAAATAGGTTTTTTAAATAAAGTATGCAAAAATATTACTAATATTTTAGCTCATATGATAGCAATATAAAATTACATTGGAGAAAAAGAAAGATAATATATTGTTTAATAAATATAGTGTGTAATGAACAAGGATTTGTCTGCACTATTGTATCACATGGGCCTTTTTATTATAATTTAATTATTCATTTTGAAAAATATTGGCATGATTAAATCTAATACAATTAAAAATTTCTTTAGTCATATAACAACTTTAATGCATTTTAATTGCTCTGAGTGTTTCAATTATCTATGTTAGTTACTACAATGTTTTAGTATATGTTGATATAATAAATAATCTGTTTAAAAGATAACTTTTTACCAGACTTTATATAAATAGGACAAATGTTTAGTTCAGAATTCATTCCATTAACAGGATAATGTGCATTATAGCAAGCATGTTTCTATTAAATTGGGGTTTTACTGCAAATGACACCAGTCATGTCAATTATATAATTATGCAAATGATGTAAATTCTGATTTAATGAATATTTGGATTTAACAGAAACTCATTTCCCCAAATCATCTGTTAAATAGAGCATTTACTGTAATGAAGTTATTCTTACTGTAATAAAGTTATTCTGTAAACACTGTTTATACAGTGGGGCAAAAAAGTATTGAGTCAGCCACCAATTGTGCAAGTTCTCCCACTTAAAAAGATGAGAGAGACCTGTAATTGTCATCATAGGTAGACCTCACCTATGAGAGACAAAATGAGAAAACAAATCCAGACAATCACATTGTCTGATTTGGAAAGAATTTATTTGCAAATTATGGTGGGAAATAAGTATGTGGTCAATATCAAAGGTTCATCTCAATACTTTGTTATATATCCTTTGCTGGCAATGACAGAGGTCAAACGTTTTCTGTAAGTCTTCACAAGGTTGGCACACACTGTTGCTGGTATGTTGGCCCATTCCTCCATGCACATCTCTTCTAGAGCAGTGATGTTTTGGGGCTGTCGCTGGGCAACACGAACTTTCAACTCCCTCCAAAGGTTTTCTATGTGGTTGAGATCTGGAGACTGGCTAGGCCACTCCAGGACCTTGAAATGCTTCTTACGAAGCCACTCCTTCGTTGCCTGGGCAGTGTGTTTGGGATCATTGTCATGCTGAAAGACCCAGCCACGTTTCATCTTCAATGCCCTTGCTGATGGAAGGAGGTTTGCACTCAAAATCTCACGATACATGGCCCCATTCATTTTTTCCTGTACACAGATCAGTCGTCCTTTGTCCCTTTGCACAGAAAGAGCCCCAAAGCATGATGTTGCCACCCCCATGCTTCACAGTAGGTATGGTGTTCTTTGGCTGCAACTCAGCATTCTCTCTCCTCCAAACACGACGAGTTGTGTTTCTACCAAACAGTTCTACTTTGGTTTCATCTGACCATATGACATTCTCCCAATCCTCTTCTGGATCATCCAAATGCTCTCTAGCAAACTTCAGACGGGCCCGGACATGTACTGGCTTAAGCAGGGGTACACGTCTGGCACTGCAGGATCTGAGTCCCTGGCGGCGTAGTGTGTTACTGATGGTTGCCTTTGTTACGTTGGTTCCAGCTCTCTGCAGGTCATTCACTAGGTCCCCCCGTGTGGTTCTGGTATTTTTGCTCACCTTTCTTGTGATCATGTTGACCCCACGGGGTGAGATCTTGCGTGGAGCCCCAGATCGAGGGAGATTATCAGTGATCTTGTATGTCTTCCATTTTCTAATTATTGCTCCCACAGTTGATTTCTTCACACCAAGCTGCTTACCTATTGCAGATTCAGTCTTCCCAGCCTGGTGCAGGTCTACAATTTTGTTTCTGGTATTCTTCGACAGCTCTTTGGTCTTCACCATAGTGGAGTTTGGAGTGTGACTGTTTGAGGTTGTGGAAGGTGTCTTTTATACTGATAACAAGTTCAGACAGGTGCCATTAATACAGGTAATGAGTGGAGGACAGAGGAGCCTCTTAAAGAAGAAGTTACAGGTCTGTGAGAGCCAGAAATCTTGCTTGTTTGTAGGTGACCACATACTTATTTTCCACCATAATTTGCAAATAAATTCTTTTCAAATCAGACAAATCTGATTGTCTGGATTTGTTTTCTCATTTTGTCTCTCATAGGTGAGCTCTACCTATGATGACAATTACAGGCCTCTCTCATCTTTTTAAGTGGGAGAACTTGCACAATTGGTGGCTGACTCAATACTTTTTTGCCCCACTGTAAATGATAATAGTAATTATGGAAATATTTTTATTTTCCCAAAAATTGCAGCATAATAGGAAATTATGGGAAGATATACATAATATATAAGAATATTTATAATAGGAATTGAAAATTGTAAAATAAACATTTATTTTATCAGGTTCAGAAACTTCAAGCAATTTTAAAACCAATGATGTTAAGACGGCTGAAAGAAGATGTGGAGAAGAACCTGGCACCCAAGGAAGAAACGATTATTGAAGTTGAATTGACAAACATTCAGAAAAAATACTACAGAGCTATTCTTGAAAAGAATTTTGCATTTTTGTCAAAAGGAGGTGGCCAAGCAAATGTTCCTAATCTGTTAAACACAATGATGGAACTGAGAAAATGCTGCAACCATCCATACCTTATAAATGGTATGCTGATTTTCACTTTTACAAAAATGTTTTGTAAGGACTATAGTTATCTGTTTATGATGGCTGCCCATTTCACTTGCATATGACTCTTGGTAGCTTACACAGTTAAAACACAACTAACAATCACAACCTTCCAACAAATTGAAAACAGAAAGTGCTCTTTACAGAATAACAGAGTTGGAAGATACCTTAGAGGTCTTCTAGTCCAACCCCCTGCTCAGGCAGAAAACCCTATACCATTTCAGACAAATGGTTGTCCAGTCCCTTTTTAAAAACATCCAATGTTGGAGCATTCACAACTTCTGGAGGCAAGTTGTTCCACTGATTAATTGTTCTAACTGTCAGGAAATTTCTCCTTAATTCTAGGTTGTTTCTCTCCTTGATTAGTTTCCATCCATTGGTTCTTGTCCTGCCTTCAAGTGCTTTGGAGAATAGCTTGACTCCCTCTTCTTTGTGGCAACCTCTGAGATATTGGAACACTGCTATCATGTCACCCCTAGTCCTTTTTTTCATTAAATTAAATACATCCAATTCCAGCAACCATTATTTGTATGTTTTAGTCTCCAGTTCCCTAATCATCTTTGTTGGTCTTTGCACTTTTCCTAAAGTCTCAACATCTTTTTTTACATCATGGCAACCAAAACTGGATGCAGTATTCCAAGTGTGGTCTTACCAAGGCATTGTGAAGTGGTATTAACACTTCATGTGATTTTGATTCTATTCCTCTTTTGGCTGCAGTGCACTGCAGGCTCATATTTAAGTGATTGTCCACTAGGACTCTAAGATTCCTCTCACAGTTACTACTATTGAGCCAGGCACCACCTATACTAGTGTGTTTGGTTTTTCTTGCCAAATGTAGAACCTTCCTTTTTTCACCATTGAATTTCATTTTGTTAGATAGCGGTCAATGTTCAAGTCCGTCAAGATCCTTCTGTATCTTAAGCCTATCTTCTGGAGTGTTGGCTAGTCCTGCCAGCTTGATGCTATCTGCACATTTGATGAGTTCCCTATCTATCCCCTCATCCAAATCATTGATGAAGATGTTGAAGGGTATTGGGCTAAAACAGAATCTTGGGATACCCCACTGCATACTTCTCTCCATGTAGATGCAGTTCCATTGAGGACTACACATTGAGTGCAGTTGGTCAGCCAGTTACGAATCCATCTAGTGGTTATGCTGTCTAATCCACCTTTTTCTGTCTTACCAAATATTAGGTTGTGGTCTACTTTATCAAATGCCTTACTGAAGTCCAAGTAAATTAGATCCACAGCATTCCTCTGGTCCACTAATTTTGTCACCTGGTCAAAGAATGCAATAAGATTTGTCTGACATGATCTGTTTTTGACAAACCCATGTTGGCTTTTGGTAATGATTTTGTTTGCTTCTAGATGTTCGCTGATTTGTTGCTTGATTCTTTTCCAGAATCTTCCCAGGTATTGAGGTCAGGCTGATAGGTCTGTAGTTTCCTGGATCTATTTTTTTTTCCTTTTTTGAAGATGAGAACTACATCAGCTCTTTTCCAGTCCTCTGGTAGTTCTCCGCTGCTCCAGGATCTTTGAAAGATATAGTTCAGTGGTTCTGAGATTACGTCTGCCAGTTCCTTCTAAGCCTTGGAGTGTAATCCATCTGGTCCTGATGATTTGAACTCATCTAGGGTGGACAGGTGCTCACTTACCATTTTCTTGCCTATTTTAACTTGTGTTTCTAATCTGTTTTTTATAGTACTGTTTTTGATAGGTTGGACTGTTTTTTCCTTTTGTGTAAAGATGGATGCAAAAAACAAGCTAAGCAGTTCTCCTTTCTCTCTGTTGCTTGTCACCTTCTTGCCACTTTCTCCCATTAATGGACCTATTGTTTCCTTGATTTTGTCTTGTTTTTTACATGTTGAAAGAAGCTTTTTTTGTTATTTTTGACTTTTATCACAAGCCTTAGTTCATTTGAGCCTTAGCTTTCCTCACTTCATCTTTGCAGGCTTGGGCTATTTGGTGATATTCTGCATTAGTTATGTGCCCTGTTTCCACTTTAATTATATACAGTGTAACCATTTAGTAGATTCCTCACTTCCTTGGGATCCCCAAGGATATCCAAGTTTTGAGTGTCTTCTTGGAAGACCACCAGCTAATCTCACCTTGAGGGGAGTGATATTCCAGATAGCAGGTACCACAACATAAAAGGCTCTCTTTCTTTATCCCACCAAATGAAACCCCTTAGCTCATTGGTGGTGAACCTATGGCACAGGTGCCAGAGGTGGCACTCAGCCCTCTCTGTGGGCGCATGTGCCGTTGCCCCAGCCTTGCCACCCCCCACGACCCCCTCCTCTCCAGCAGCCCCCCTGAAGGAGGTTCGCCCCGAACGTGGCTCACATGGAGCAGTGCAGCCAAGGACATGGCAGCCAGACAGCGTAGGCAAGACTCTGTCCTCACACCCCATCATGCAGTTGATGCTGCAGGGCACAGGCAGACGGTGTGGCAGCCATAGCGCTGCTGGGCTGCCTGGGCGATCTGCGGCGGACCCTGGAGGCGGTGAGTGGTCCTGTGGGGCGGGGGGCGGGGGGTGGGGGGGCAGAGTGGGAGGCAGGCAGGGGGATGGAGTGGGGACAGGACCAGTTTTGGGGCACTCGGTCTCTAAAAGGTTTGCCATCACTGCCTTAGCTGATGGGACTTCTGCCAGATCTGATGGGACAGGAAGATGTAATTGGGGAGAGGATAGTGCTTATGAAGTAAAGTTGGAAATGAGTATAATTATATCTACTTCAGTTTTGTAGAATTATAAGTACCGGCAATAAATTCTAGATAATGCAAGTTTAATTAAAGCTATTAATAGTGCTTGTAAATAATCTCGGTGACCCTTGTCAATATTTTCTCAGCTTCAATGTCCTAAAAAAAATCACTTCTTGTTAAAAACTCTGGGATGACAATGCCATTTCCCAAAAAGTGCTTATATACCCTTTTATGTAGATGGGTAATAGTACTTTATATTTTATCAAGTGTATTTGTTGTAGATGAAGTATAGTATTTTGGAAATCTAGCCATCACTTATTCTAACTTGTCTCAGAGGCTTATTAAATTAAAATTGTAAATTAGAATATTTTTTGAGGAAACGAGATGTGTACAAACTGACATTGGTAGAAGTAATTACAGATAGTCTTTGATTTAATAAACATTCATTTAGCAACTATGTGAAGTTTTAGTATCTAAATTTGATAAATAAAGTTACCACAGCACTGAAAAAAAGTGACTGGAAGCCAGATTGACTTAACAACTATGTGATTCACTTAATAACCACCTCAATAAGTACTTGGTTATAATATATCACTGTAGTGATTTAGCTCTTTTCCCTTATAAATACATTACAACCTATGTACTATTGTGCCATTATGTCAACTTTGGTGTATTTTTCTTCCTGTTGCAAACTGCATAATACAGATCTTTGGTCAAATAGGTAATACTTCCATGCCTTTAAAGGAATGTGATTTAAAAGTGATTATTAAATACTAGTTGGCAGTCATCTTTTATTTGAGGTAGGGGTCAATATAGTCTAGTGGCAGATTTTTAACATGCAGTTTTCTTGTTTACAGCACATCAGTGATACTAAGCTTGAGCTTAATAAAGTTCACTACTTTTTCACTGCCTATTTGCTTATTTGGTAACTTTCTGTTGCAAAAACGACAAACTAAATGTTGAAAATGAAACCTGGGCAAGAAACCATAGCTTCTATTCAGTTTATGATGTTTCTCTTTGGACTTTATTGATTAATGGACACAAATTACATTATTTACAGGCTTCAATTTTAAAACAAATTGTATTTGTGAGGAGGCTGTAAATCAGGGGTGTCAAACTGCCGGCCCATGAGGGGCTGCGTCCACCTCAGCTCCGGCAATGCAAAAAAAAGTCATGATATGCAGCGAGTTTGACACCCGTGCTGTAAATGCTCTATTCAATCTCCAAATGTCAGGTTTAGCTACATACCAACTTACTTGAATGATTGCATCAATGCCTTATGACAATAATCAACTCAGATGCCTTTGTTGAATCTTCAAGGCAGATGACATTATTTTCATCGAAGAAATGATTTCCTAATTACTTTTAAAAGGACATTTGTTTTTGTCATCAATAGCCTTATAAATTAATAAGTTTAGAACTGCCTAGATACTTCTAACATGTGAATTGAAGCACATAATAAAAATCATGTCAGCTTGCTAATATAGATAATCACAGTTCATTTAATGAAAAAAGAAGAATAAGTGAAATTTCTTATAGATCAAGCTTAAACCAAAATAGTTCTATACTACTAGTCAAAATAGTGACTAGAAATAATTGTCTAAAAAATAAGCATGGATTTCTGCTTTCTACTGTTGGTGTGGATTTTTGTTTTCCACTATGCATGTCTAACGCACATTATTTTAAGATATAGAACAGAATTCTAATGCTTCATTTCACAAAAGTTACTGCTTATATGATATTGCTTATTTCCCACATTAAGTTACTTGTTGTACTAATAGTTTTTCACTTATAGGATGTAGATGTCATTGATGCATTATGTTCTTGTTTGTAGTATTAAGATAACTAGATTACAATAAAAAACAAATGTGCTATATTTTAAGTTAACAAACATCCTTGTAATAATGATTTTAAGATGTTCTGAGTTTTTTTAAATATACTGCTCTCCCATATGATCAAAGCTCCCAAGTTCTGACTGAATTCCAATGAGATAACTCATATTTAATGAAATGGTAGAAGAACCACGCATTACTCTGTGGTTTGCCCTTATTTTTATCTATAGCCTTTTTATGGGGCTATTTTTATTGTGATTATGATCTATAGTTAATTTATTTTACCATAACATAGTCTTTACCTGGTAGATATTGAACTCATTCAATTTGAGATTTGTTTCATACTAGAATTCAGTTAATGTAACCTATAATTTTGATGGTTAGTAATGGTATGTAAAACATTTTCTTAAAAAAAAAAAGAATTGATTTTGTCATTACATTCTCTATTCGCTGTTATGTATATTGTACTTAATGGTCTTAATTTGCTAATTAATTATTCAGTCACTCACTGCTCCCTAATTTGTTATGACTTCTGGCTTGCCACCTCTGTGTTGTTGTGAAACTTGTTTCTGGAAGCTTTGCTTTTATTATTTGTGTTTATTTATATATTTTCCATATTAAATTTAAATAAATACAGCTATATAAATACACATTTACACATAAAACTCTTAGACATTGTATGAGGAACTGGAAATAAATTTATAGTTTTGTTAATAAAACCTTTAGAGTATTCACATATTGCTGTCCAATCTCTGCAGGTGCTGAAGAGAAAATTTTGGAAGAGTTTAAAGAAACACACAATCCTGACTTTCCAGATTTTCAGCTCCAGGCAATGATCCAAGCTGCTGGCAAGCTAGTGCTGATTGACAAGTTGCTGCCAAAATTGAAGGCTGGTGGCCACAGGGTGCTTATCTTTTCCCAGATGGTGCGCTGCTTGGACATACTGGAAGACTACCTCATTCAAAGACGGTGAGTACAAAAGTATAGTTTTAAGTTTAGGAAATAAATTCTATCAATTATTCTATCAAGTATTTAGCCTGGGTTGCACAGAGAAGGAATATTTTACAATAAAATAGAAGAATGCCTAAAGAAAATAATACTCATTAATTCTCTTTCTTCATAGTCATAGTATATAACCATTTACTTTAGAACTTATGATTTATTTATTTTTCACATTTCTAAACTGCCCAACTCCCCCAAAGAGTGGTGAAAGCTTTGCTAAAAGCGACAATGCTTTTAGAATAAAACAGGATTAAAACCATTTTCTATTATATGTAACAGACTCCAGTAAAGCCCATGAAAAAATCATTAATAACTCTTAGATTTTCAAAAATATTTTCTTTATTATTTTTTTCAGTTGCAACAATTTTCAGGCTCTTAATTCTAGGTGACACATAGCAAATTAATTATACCAGCAACATTTTTTTCTGTAACTTTGTGTAATTTTCTGCAATTTGACATACATTTTTGAAACAAGAAATCTTATATCTGCTCTTTCTGCTCACTTACTTCTTATATACTTATATGCTTCTCTTTACAGCTAGAACTGAAATTTGAGCTGCACATTTATAAAAGCTAATAAGAAGAAAAGCTGTATTTTCTGAGAACAATGTTTTCAGTCTTGAATTACTGGGTATTTATTATTAATATTGTTTTGTTATTGTAGATATCCTTATGAACGAATTGATGGCAGAGTAAGAGGCAACCTTCGTCAAGCAGCTATTGATAGGTTTTCCAGACCTGATTCTGACAGATTTGTTTTTCTACTATGCACAAGAGCAGGTGGCTTGGGGATTAATCTTACAGCTGCTGATACCTGCATTATTTTTGATTCAGATTGGAATCCTCAAAATGATCTTCAGGTAATATTGTAAAAGGCAATTGGCAATCTATTTTCCTAGTGCGCCCCCCCCATCCGAATTTATTGCTCAGGTAGTATGTTCTGTTTGAACACTTCAGTGTTTTTAAAAATAACACATTGTTCTAACATTTGTTCATTTTACTACCTATTTTAATCTGTTTTTAAAAATACATCTCATTTCATATTTTTTCAGGCTCAGGCTCGATGTCACAGGATAGGACAGAGCAAATCAGTGAAAATCTACAGATTAATAACAAGGAATTCTTATGAAAGGGAAATGTTTGACAAAGCAAGCTTAAAACTTGGCCTTGATAAAGCTGTGCTTCAATCCATGAGCGGAAGAGAGAACGCTACAAATGGGGTAAAATTATATGCCCCTCTTCTTCCCTTGCCTTCCCTCCCCTCCCCTCCCCTTTCCTTATATATTTTATTTATTTTATTTATTTAATTTAATTTATATGCCGCCCTTCTCACAAGACTCAGGATGGCTCACAACAACAACACAATTAAAAAACACAAATTAAAAATTTAAAAAATTAATTTCATTCACACAACATACAAACACATTCAGCTCACAGCCGCTGGTGGTGGGACACTCTTAGGGCCACTCTTAGGGCTTTAAAAATATCTAAAGTTTTCCTTGAGTAGAGATTGACTTCTGATGATTACACACATATGCCCATTTTGTTTTATCTGCAACCATATGGAATATGGCAGTCACTTATATTCTTTTTTAGGTTATTTATTCAACGTCTGAGTTTAATCTACAGCTTTGGAATTTCCTGTTTGTCTTTCATCTAAATATTTATTTGTTTATTTGTTTGTTTATTTATTTATTTAATATTGTTACCTATCTCACAAGAATGGCTCTGGGTGACATAGCAGGAAAAAAAAGATAAAACAATAAACATGACAAACAGTCATATTTTAAAAGGTTTTTTTTAAAAGTTCAAACAGGACACTTGATCCACAACAGAACCAACTCAAGATCTCACTGGGAAAATTTGAACAGAATCTGAAACTGCTTGGCTTTTCAAGATCAGCCAAAGCTATTTTGATGCCATTATTTACTGCCGTACAGTGTATTCTAAATTTCATTTATTTGTTAATTGAAGAAAGTTTTTTCCTAGTATCTCTTTCCTCATTATATAATATGTGTGTACTTTATTCATTTCAAAAATAATTGTCAGAGCTGATAATATTTTATTCAAAAAATATTTGTCAGATTAGCTATATAATCCCATCCAAGCATTCCATCTAAATGTTCTAATTAAAAAAGAACTAGTACATAAAAAGTCTGGATATAAAACATCTATACGCTCCTGTTAAAATGTCAATTTTTTGAGATGTAAAAAAACTCAGACCAAGATAAACCCCTTCAGAATTTTTTCCATCCTTAATATAATATATAAGCTGTACACGTCAATTGAAAAACAAAGTAAAATTGTTTAGTGGTGAAAAAATAAAAAACAACTAGAATAATGTCCCTATATAAGTGTCCACACTTTCTTATAAGTTGGGATGTGACTGTGTTCAGAAATAACCAATTCAAACTGATGTTAAATAGTAGTACATACCTGCCATCAATTAAAATAACTCTGATCAAGCCCATATAAAGTTCAACTGTTCTAGTAGGATTTTTCTGACATTTACTCAGTTGCCTCTTACAGCAAAAGTCATGGTCTGCAAAGAGCTTACAAAGCATCTAAGGGATTTCATTGTTGGATGGTGTCAGTCAGGAGAAAGGTACAAAAAAATTTCAAGACATTGGATATACCATGGAGCCCAGTGAAGACAGTCATCAACAAGTGGAGAAACTATGGCACACCAATGCCATTACAAAGAACTGATGTCCTCCAAAATTAATTACAAAAAACAAGAAGAAAACTGCTCTGATGGGCTGCCAAGAGGCCTACAGCAACATTAAAGGAATTGCAGGAATTTCTGGCAAGTACTGGTTATGTACTACATGTGACATCTATCTCCCATATTCTTCATATGTCTGGGCTATGGGGTAACGTGACAACAGAGAAGCCTTCTTTTACAAAGAAAAGCATCCAAGCCCAACTACATTTTGTAAAAACCTGTATCAAGTTTGACAAAAGTATGTGAAAAAATATGGTCTGAAGATTGAACTTTTTGGCCACAATTCCAAAAAGCATGTTTCTCACCAAAAAAACACTGTATCACCAAAAATACACCATACCCACAGTGAAGCATAGTGGTGCTTTTGAAGCTGCTGTCATGGTTCCAGTTGAAAATCTCAACGAAGTAAATCCACCAGAAACATTGCAATCTCTAATGTAAAACTTTATTAGACATGGCATACTGGCAAGGTAGAAGGAATTCCAGCTCCGGCAATATGGCGGGAAAAGATAATTAAAACTTTCCCTCCCCTCTCTGACAGCTCAGGTCACATTGTCCAATTAGTCTTCGAACAGTTGTTAAGAGAAGATAGTGTCTGTTCTCCAAAATATTTCTTTGTCAACTGTAGGCAAGCTAGAAGCATCATGGCAGTTCTAATGCAAGGGGTCTTCATAGATTGACAGGCTGGCCCCCTACAGAGGAAGGGGAAATCTGGAAAACAAAATGAATACACATTATTACTTGTTAACTTCTCCTTGCCCTGGCCCCGGCTTCTGTATGGAACCATTTTACCAAATGCTTTTACGTTGTGAGCTTTTACCCTTTTAGCTTCTGACATTGGGTAACCTTTCCATTGGCTAAGGTACTGTAACTTCCCTTTATGAATTCTGGAGTCAAGGATCCACTTGACTTCATAGTGTGTCTGTCCCCCTACCATTAGAGGTATGGGGAGTGCTTTCTCCCTCTGCCTCATAGTGGATCCTTGGAATGGCTTCAGTAAGCTGTAGTGAAATACTGGATATATTTTTCCTAGTATTCTAGGTAACTTGAGCTGTACTGTCACCAGGTTTATAACTTTCACAATAGGGAAAGGATCCATGAACTTTGGACCTAACCTCTTGCAAATTTGTTTCAACCTAAGATATTTAGTGGATCGATACACTTTTATCTCCCACATGAAACATCCCCTGAGGAGCTTGTTTCTTATCTGCCTGTTTTTTCTGGCTCTCCACTGCCTTAGTTAATGCTTTTTTTTTTTAGTTAGTGTTTTTTTTTTTTTTGCATTGCTCCAAATACGTTGGAACGAATCCACCCATTCAGTTAAGGTACTCGGGGAGGCAGGCTTCTACGGACATTCTGGCATTGGCGAGAACTGCACTCCCATACTGCATTGGTATACGCCACCTCCGCAAATGGTAATAATCCTGCCCAGTTTGTTTGCTGGAAGTTGACATAACAACATAGGTACTGTTCCACTATTGTGTTAGCTCATTCCACAGCCCCATTTGTACTCAGATGAAAAGCTGAACTAAGCCCCTAACTAAGAATCCAATCATCCTCACAAACTCTCTCCAAAATTTTGCAGTGAATTGGACCCCACAGTCTGAGTTGATGCACTTAGGCTCTCTGTGCAGCTGGTAGATATGCTCCAGGAACAATTTTGCTAGCTTCTGGGCTGAGGGGAGCCCAGCACATGCGATAAAATGAGCCTGTTTGGAGAACAGGTCTACCACAGTCCAAATCACAGTGTTCTCCCCACTTTCAGTAGTTCCACGATAAAGTCCATGGCTATCTCCTCCCAGGGCCTGGTTGGATCAGCGATCTGCTGAATTAGCCCTGGACTCTTTCCCAGCAGCCTTTTACTGGCTGCACAAACTGCACAGCTTTTCACATATCTCTCTATGTCTTTTTTCATCTTTAGCCACCAGAACTGGCAGTTAGTCAATGCAGAGTCTTTAAGAACCCAAAGTGTCCAGCCTGCTTAGGGCCATGGCAGTCCTGCAGGACTTGCAGCTTAGACTATAGGAGATATACAATTTGTCTCCCTTTCACGCTAACTCTTCTCTCATGGTCAGTTTTCCTTGTTGAACCACAAACCACACAACGGTCAGTAGCTCCTGCTTCAACTGTTGGGCAAATGCATTGGTGGGGAACAAATTCCTCTTCTTCTCCTGCCAACTGGTCATAGTTTGGGCTGCTTGTTGTTTGGTGTGGACAATGGAACTCACCACTTCCTCCCAAGTTTTCTTGTACTGAGGCATGCGTGACAAGGCATCAGCAAGAAAATTCTTGTTTGGGTGAGAGCTTGGGTGTGTGTGTGTGTCTTTAGGCTTCTAAATTTTTATGGTCCATACCTCGAAGGGAGTCTTACCCCCCTCCATGAATTGCTTCCAGGTTAATAAAGACACCGTACCGTAGGAAAAAGATAATTAAAAGAGTAAAACTTTCCCTTCCTTCTGACAGTCCAGGTCACATTGTCCAATTTGACTTCGAACAGTTGTTATGAGAAGACAGTCTCTGTTGGCCAAAACATTTCTTCAGTGACCTCAACTCTTACACTGATAAAAAACACTTGTGAATTACAAACCTTAACCCTTCCCTCCCCCCTCGTAACTGTAGGGAAGCTACGGTAGAAGCATCATGGCTGTTCTGATGCAAGGGATCTTCATAGCTTGACAGCTGCTTTTCTTCAGTTGGAACTGGGACTTTAGTCAAGGTGGAAGGAATTATGAACAGTTCTAAATACTAGTCAATTCTGGCACGAAACCTTCAGGCTTCTGCTAAAATGCTGAAGATGAAGCAGAATTTTACTTTTCAACATGATAACAACCCAAAGTATATTTCCAAATCAACAAAAGATTAAGATCTTACCAGAATAAGATCAAAATTTTAGAATGGTCCAGCCAGAGCCCAGACCTGAATCCAATTGAAAACCTGAAGAGGGCTGTGAACAGGAGATGCCTTTGCAATCTGACAGACTTGGGGCGCTTTTACAAGGAACAGTAGGAAAAGATTCCAAGGCGAGATGTGCTATGCTGATAGGCACCTACTTCAAAAGACTGGATGTTGTCATAAAGTCAAAAAGTGCTTCATTAAAGTATTAGTTTAAGAGTGTATAATATTTATGCAGCTGTGTTATTCTAGTTTTTTACTGTTATTTTTCCCCCTAAAAGATTTCAGTTTCTTTTTCAATTGAATTGTACAGCTTGTATGTTATATTAAAGATGAAAAAATTTTTAAGTGGTTTATCTTGGTCTGATTTTTTTTACATCTCAAAAAACCTGGCATTTTAATTGGGGTATGTGGACTTTCTATATCCACTGTAAGTAATAAGAAATTGTATTTATTGCAATGCCTTTCATGTTCAGTTGCCTCGAAAAAAAATTCCATCCTTTCGTATATATTGAGAGGGAATAAATGTAGTTCATTTATTGTTTTATTTTGAATTTGGGAGCATGACATAGAAATGAAAAAGTTATGATCCAGAAACTTCAAGTTTAGGGAAAGGTGGCCTCCTAAACCAGCAGGAAGGAAAGTACCATTTTGAATTTCTCCTTCTGACTTCGAAGGAGAAACAAATCCCATGGACCGTAGAATTGTTTCCTAATCCTAATTATACTCGTTAAGAAAATAAGATTGTTTATTTTGCTAGCTGATAAATATTAATCAAAAATAAAAAGACAGCTCCTTTTCCTCACAACTTATAGGTTCAGCAGCTCTCCAAAAAGGAAATAGAGGATCTTTTGAGAAAAGGGGCTTATGGTGCTTTAATGGATGAAGAAGATGAAGGATCTAAATTTTGTGAAGAGGATATAGATCAAATTCTTTTGAGACGAACACACACAATCACAATTGAGTCTGAGGGAAAAGGCTCCACATTTGCAAAGGTCAGTAAAAAATTTTTTTTAAAAAATTAATCAGAATCATGTATGAATGATCTTTCCCATGAATAGCCCCTGAATATAGGCTTATCCTTAAATTCCACTGTAGCAGACACTAAAATAATGTTCCAAATCAGAATCTAAAATTCTCTGAATCCATACAAATATGCAACTGAAACATGAATATAACTTGAAAATAATTCCCCTTCTATAAAATACTTGGATACTTTATAAGAAAATCCTATAGAAAAAGAGAAGAATCTATAAAATATCTGAAATATCAAATTTCATACCTTAAAATAAACATTAATGTCTGTTCAGTGTATACAAGAAATAAGGTGTTTTAGGGAACCTGTATCTCAGCTGAGAATACTCAATAGGGAACATTCAGGTATGTTCAAAGTATTATGTTTTGCATCTTTAACACAACCTAGTAGCTATACACTTTGCGTAGAACATTTAGTAGTAAGTTTTGTACAATGCTTAAGGGAAGATAATTCCAATGAATGCTGTCTGTCACTGCTTTTAGAAGAAGGATGCAGTCATTTGGAAAGAAAAACACAATTTTTAAAGCACTCGTTCGACCCTCTGTGTTCCAATCTTGTGACACTGCAGCAGATAATAAAGAGCATTGTCTTTTTGTCACAGTACTTTCACCCAGAGAATAAGAACGCTCCTTTTTACTTCAAATGGCATTTTGCATCTTAATAATACTTACATCTGTTTAAAAGGCAGACATTTAATTATTTCATTTTTTTGTGGCAGACAGGGATTTGTCACTGTTCTCATCTTGAGGATACTGCTGAATGAAAGTTGTAGTGTTGTACAGCTAGTCTAGCAGTACATAAAGCATTCAAAGTTGACATGTTTTGAGCCCCAACGTTCAATAAACACTTCTGGTGGTAGAATCAGATCTTTGAAAATATTTTATGCACTTCTAGTCACTATCTGTTTCTTTGGATCTCTGGTGATTCAGAACTACCTATTTTTATTTATCTTTCTGTTTTTATTTCTGTAGTCATGCAAATGAAGTTGAACAAACACAAAATAATTTGCATTATATAAGTGTGTATATTGCAGCTTTTAATCAAATTATTATATTGTTTTGTTTTAGGCTAGTTTTGTTGCATCTGGTAACAGAACAGATATTTCTTTAGATGATCCTAATTTCTGGCAGAAATGGGCAAAAAAAGCTGAACTTGATATTGAAGCCTTAAATGGAAGGGTGAGAAATTTAAACTTACCTGTTTTATTTAGTTTGCTGAAATACATTTATTATTACTTTTTAAAAAAAACTTTTTTAATTTTTGTTATAGAACAATCTAGTTATTGATACTCCAAGAATAAGAAAGCAAACTAGATTATACAGTGCAGTCAAAGAAGATGAACTGATGGAATTTTCAGACCTCGAAAGTGATTCTGAAGAAAAACCTAGCATAAAACTTCGTAGGCCGCAGGACAAATCCCAGGGATATGCAAGGAGTGAATGCTTTAGAGTAGAAAAAAACCTGTTGGTCTATGGGTAAGTAAAATGGACTGGAAAACAAAACAGTATTCAAGGCTCTATATTATTTGGCTCTTTCTACTTGTATAAGGTTGTAGCTTATTGCACAGAGAGACTGCAAATAGAAGTCTCATATGATACAACTTGGCTTGCAAGCATTATTCTGGATTGTTATATTCTTCATTTTCCCATTCATTTATTCATTCATACCAACACATCATTTCTAAACCAAATTCATTGTTAAAAATCATTCTAAAGTGAAAAATAATTCACTTTAGAAAATTATTTACAATAAGTAAAAAAAACAGTCTAATGTTCATGATGGACACTATGCTTATGCAATTTGGTAGAATCTCCCCCCCCCAAAAAAAAAGACTATAGACATCTAAAATAATAATGTTGCACAATATTAATTGGTAAATAGCATAGATTTAACTGTCAGACTAGGTAAACAGGTACATTTTAGTTAATTCTAAAAACTGACAAGATTCAGGGCCAATCATAAGTGGATGAAGAGGGAATTCTGTTAATGGGAGCTTTGTCTTGAGAATATTCTTTCTCTTGTCATCAGATAGCAGATCATTGGCAGACAAAGCACATTGAAAAAATGTCCCTACTAAAACATAGTTGACAGAAATACAGTATATTTAAGGGAGCAGTTGCCACATATATTTTATATTCTACTACAATGATATTTGATGTAGTACCTTCTGAACATATGTTTGCGATAACCAAACACATATGTTTGTGATAATCAAACCTCAGTCTATATTGGAGTGAGTCCAAATATCTTGTTTTCTTCCAACAGCACATGTAGCTATATATTTACCATATTTTCAAGGATAGATTATTGACTGGATGAAGAGATTAAGAACCAAATGATTCAGAGTGGGCTTCCATACGTCTCAAGTTAGCTAATTCCATGAAGTGCATTTACTGTTTCCAACCATCTATTCTTACTCAGTTAACTCAAATCAGACACAAAGAGACAGGAAGTAGGAAGACATATGATGGGAAGCACTGCTTCAGACATTTTGTTCAACCATAGTGTCTTGGTCAAAATGTAAAAGAGTAATTTTATCTCATAAACACCCTTGTGAGTGTGCTTTTTGTCTCCAAGGCTCTATAGGAATAGAATTTAAAAGTCCCTTAACAACACAATATTATTTTGCCAGATGGTTACAGATGAAAATATGGAATGATGGCTATAAAGAAACTCTACTTCATTACCTTTACTGCTGCATGTTAGTACAATGAATTTAGTTTATATTCAGATTTGTTTTTCACTATTTGTACTCCAGCCATTTTGTGATATGTTTCATTGCCCATAAGCCTTCTGAAGTCAAAAAAGCTTTCCAGACTTTACATTGGCAGAGAAATTAAGAGTGATTTAATCAGTGATCCATTTAATCACACTATTAATATTCAAGTTAGGGTCTCAGCAGAATTGCCAGCCTTGTCACCAAGGCATTCAAGAATCTTTAACATTACATAATTATCCTAAACCAAATGATCCCAATGGATCCCCCAGCCTCCAGGGAGATAAAAAATCTGGCAGTTTAATCTTGTTAGAAAATTCTTAGACAATGGCAAAAAGAGAATGATAACTCCCTTCACTTTTAGGTCACACTCCTGCTATTCTAATGCAACCAGAATATAATCTGCTTCCTAATGTGCTGTCAATGATCCATTAAGACAGCTCCATGGTTTATCATAGAAACCAACACATCACAAGCAAGGAATCAAAAGGCAGCCCCAAATGAATGTTATAATCCCCATGGAGTACATTATTGGATTCTCCACTATCAGAAATCACCATGACTAATTCAAGAAATAGTGGATTGGTCAATACACAAACATTTTGTTTCTATAGCCCAATACTAAGACACACATCTCTAAAACCAGCAACAGTTGAATGGTCTGCTGGTAAACATAAAAGGTCGTCTATGGATCACAAGCATTGTCTCCCACACCCTCTAATTTATGCTGTTATTCCCAAGATAGACAATGCTGCATCAAATCAACCCTGCCTGGTCTCATTAATGCACACTAAGCGAGCCCTTTTATTTTTGAATGATATATTATTATTTTGGGTTGATCTGGTTTTCACTAACAGCACTGCCAGACTAAAAGGTAAATTGATAGGCAACTGTATTCTGGAATATGGGAGAGAAACTGACTGATGACACATTTCAGCCAGTATTCATCGTGCACAACACCAGTCCTACCCATTATAGATTGTTTAGATTGTACAGCTCCATTTTTTTCCATCCATCCCTCCAGATAAATTCAGCATCATTATTAACAGAAGCTGCAGTAGATAAGGCAACCATTCTGCAAACAACATATACAGTATCTCCTACTTCAGCCTTCTCCAACCTGGCATCTAATACACATGGTTAGACTGCCACTGTTACAATTTTGTCAGTGGTAAAATTGAGGAAACTTAGATTTTCTTTCAAGCCATTTTAAAAAGCCAGTGATTAAAAAATATAGTTGCATAACCATAAATAATACTTCGCATACTAGAAATTCTTAAGCTCATTAAAAAAAACAGGCTTCCCTTTTTTGAAGAAACCTGCTTCTGTTACCATCATTCCCAAGATCTTGTACCATGTAGTCCTTAATTTATTGTCATGATTGGACCTAGAATTTTGGTCATAAGTTAGCCCCAGTCATCAAGTCGGCCATCACCTGACCTGGTTTGATTTTATGGCTGTTTTTCAACAAAGTAAGTTATAACTGTTGTTAAGCAAACTATATGGTCTTTAAAGGAAACCAACATCTACAACTGGTACTTTTTGCCAAAAAATGGCAAAACTCATCACAAATTGTGGTCACATGACTATAGGATGCCGCAACTGGTTGTAAGTTGCAAGCAGGTTGCCAAGCACTCGAAATAAGATCATGTGATTGCAGGAGGGGCAGTATGGCATTTTACAATGGTCAGAAATACTTTACAGGCTGTAAAGCATCAATTCTGAGGCCATCATAACTTCAAGTGGTTGCTAAGCAATGGTAATTAAGCAACTATCTGTAAACAGAAAAAAACTACAACACAGCATGATTATGTTAGACGTGTTTATGATAGGAATGGACAGGTAGTTAAAATTTTAGATTTTGTGCTACAGCAGCATTTATTTTATAGTTTAGTAAGCTCATATTTCTGAAAATTTAATAATTTTCAAATTAAAGTTATGCTCCCATCCTTTATTATATTATTGAATTTAAAACTGCCCTAGTGAATGATACTGATATTAAAAATCTCTATCTTACCTATTGTTTCTGTGAAGAGCTAGTACAGAGAAATATTACAGAAATGAATTCAGATTCATGTTAAAATCATAAAATTGCAAACAATTGATCTGGGTTATGAATTCCTATTCAGAACTTATGAGAGCCATTTACATTAAACATGTGTATTTTATTTTTTTCCGCTATAGTAAAATATTAGTGACTTGCTATTTGCTTAGTAAAATAACTTGGACCCACAAAATATATATGTATGTATTTTAATATAAAAATTCTGCAGTATAAGTAGTCTCTTATGACTGCAATTAAGCCCAGAATTACGGTTGTCCGTTATGGCAGTTGTTAACTGAGGCGCCCACATGATTGCCTTGATTAATTATCACAATCCCTGCTCTCTTCATTGCTACCATTAAACAGAGCATGGGGGAGAAGGCCTAAAAGGTCTGGCGCGAGCTCATTGCAGCATCTTATTAGCCCATACGTGGCCTGTCCCAGGCCTCCTCAGGCTTCTTCTGCACTGAGGCACCCTGCTGGGACACACCCTTCAGTCTCCTCCACCTCGCCTCATCATGCTTTAGTCCACTCAACTTTTTTGAAGATTGTCTTTGGAAAAGAGAAGTGGCCATAAGGATAGGCAGATTGTCAAGTGCCTGAATTTTGTTCACATAACTGCGTGAGTGCAGTAGTGGCCATAACTTCGGGTATAGGTCTAAGTCCCTTTATTCAGTGCCATTGTAATCTTCAACAGTTGCTGAACAAATTATTGTAAGTTAGGACTAGCTGTGACGCCATATTTTTTATAATATAGTTGGGGACGATGGACTGATATCCTTCTACATGGACGTTATAAGCGTCAGCTAACTGAGCAAGATGTGGAAACTATTTGCCGGACTATCCTTGTATATTGTCTCAATCATTATAAAGGGGATGAGAACATCAAAAGTTTTATCTGGGATTTGATTACTCCAACTACAGATGGACAAACTCGGGCTTTAGTTAATCATTCTGGTATGTATCCGCATCTTATTTCATATCCACTGCTGCAGTTGTCATAAAACATTGCTTTAAATCCATTGAGCAGTGTTACGTGATCTTGAACAAAGCAAGTATAGATCTGTATTTCTGTGTGAAATGTGTTTCAGTGTTATTGTTGTTAATCTTGCTCTCTGTCACTGGGAATTACATGTTAGTGTCTTCATTTGATATTTCAATGCTAAAGGTTCCTCTCCAAGATTTATCTTAGCCATTTCTATAATTGGTATGTAAAAGTATCACTGTTCTCTTGTAAGTTAAATGTGGGAAACTAACTAGCAATATGACAGACAATTGGTTTATTACACTAAAAGACAGTAATTGAAAACAATTTTTTGTCGCTAAGCAATGCAGTTGTAAAGCACAACATCATGTGACCATGCCACTTAGCGATAGAAATTCTGGTACTTCCAGTTGGTGTCATTAAGCGAATCCCATGACATTGTTAAGCACAATGTCAAGTGGTAATCATTTGTGACCTGCTGCCCCATTGACTTGCTTGCGGGAACCTGGCAAATGGCAATCAGACAGCACTGGTCACTGAGTACCCAGATCTCAATCATGTGACTGCAGATATGCTGTGATGGCCATAAGTACAAGGATTAATTGTAAGTATCACTCATTCAGTGCTGCTGTAAGTTTGAAAAGTCACTGAATGGGTGGTCATTAAGCAAAGGGTATCTGTACTCTGAATGGCAGTGGTTCTTAAGCTATGCATATGGAATCTTTTCAGGCTGTGTAAGTAGATGCTAAAGTTCAAAGTTAAGACTCTTTCTGTGCAAAAAAGATGCTCTGCAATCAAGTTGCTACTTCAGTATTTTCCTACAGTTAATAAATGTAATCCTTGTGTTTACATATACTTCGTTAGAAAAATATGTGAAGTTTCAAATTTATTAATTGATGGACCTCTTTTAGACGTTTAAGACAAATACTTCCTGCATTTGTTGATCAATCCTGTACATCAGCTTAGAGGTATTTTGGCCACTACTTTTATTGAATTGCTTTATTTAATTTTTGGACTGCCTTACATGAACTGCTCTTAAGGTTATGCCCCAGTAATTCAGTTTGGTTAAGATTAAAGTTTTGATTTGGCCATTCCAAAAATGAAGTTACTTCTACTTCTGCTATTCTATTACAGTTTTACCTATGTGTTTAGCATTATTGTCCTTTATGACTACATTTACTTAACATTCAACTCATGGATAATTATTGACATTACCCTGTATAATATATAATACAAGCCATAGTCCATTGTCCTCTCAGTTATAGTGAGCGATCTGAAGCCTGAATTTGCAAAAGGATCCCAAACTATGATATTCCCACAATGATGCTTCATGGCTTGGAGGAAGTTCTTTTTTTGGAATGCACTATTTTCTCCAAATGTAATGCTTCTTATTAACACTAAAAATTATACTTTTATCCCTTATGTTCATAGAACATTGTTCCTTAAACTGCTGGATTGTTTAGGGCAGCGGTTCTCAACCTATTTCAGATTGTGACTCTGACCTGCACCGCGCATGCGCGGCACGACGGTCCGCATCGCGCATGCACGGCACGCCCACGGTGGCCCGCATCACGCGGGCGTGGCACGACGGTCCACATCGCGCATGCGCAGTGCTACCCCGCGCATGCGCGGTGCTGCCCCCTGTGCCGGCTGAAAAAAATGGGAAAAAATGGTGGGAAAAAAATGGTGGACTGCGGCGTTTGGCGACCCCCGTGAAATGGTCGTTCGACCCCAAATGGGGTCGCGACCCATAGGTTGAGAACCGCTGGTTTAGGGGGTCTTTGATATATTTGAAATGGATGTCATACACTTTTATGAGAAAAGAGGTTTCATCCATTACACCTTTATTATTATTATTATTATTATTATTATTTATTAAATTTCTATGCCGCCCTATTCCGGGAACTCAGGGCGGCTTACAGCATAAATAGAAATCCAATACAAACTAAATAGTACATTTATAAAAATAAATATATAAAAAGAAGAACCCCTAAATTAAGAACCATTCATTCAGCAAACATACACACAGACATACACTGGCTAGGGGCAAGATTTCAACCGCCCCAGGCCTGCCGGCAGAGATGGGTCTTTAGTAGTTTACGAAAGGCGGAGAGGGTGGGGGCGATACGGATCTCCGGGGGGAGTTGATTCCAGAGGGCCGGGGCCGCAACAGAAAAGGCCCTTCCCCTAGGCCCCGCCAGGCGACACTGTCTGGCCGACGGGACCTGGAGAAGGCCGACTCTGTGGGCCCTAACCGGTCGCTGGGTTTCGTGAGGCAGCAGGCGGTCTCGTAAGTAACCTGGTCCGATGCCATGTAGGGCTTTATAGGTCATAACCAACACTTTGAATTGCGTTCGGAGACCAATAGGCAGCCAATGCATACCACTTTTCTTAAATATTTTTCTAATGGTAGAGTTGATGAATACTGATATCAGATATGCTTGTCTGAGCAGACTTTGACTGTGGCCATAAACATGCAATTTTTTTTAATAGGGAATGGCCTCTCAAATTCATGCATGATGCTCATCTCATTTACTGGAGTTGACCCTCCCCCATTAAAAGAGTTGATTATCCTTGGATATCACAAACATTTTCCAACACAGAGAGTGAATATTGACTCAGTATATTCAGTAAAAATGTAACACCATACAGTCAGGAAGCTTGTTAAAGAGTGATCCAACCTGGAACTAAGGAGAAATTTCCTCACAATGAGAATAATTAATCAGTGGAACAGCCTGCCTACAGGAGTTGTGGGTGCTCCGTTGCTGCCAGTTTTCAAGAGAAAATTGGACAACCATTTGTCCAAGATGGTATATGATTTCCTATCTTGCGCATGAGGTTGGACTAGAAAACCTCAAAGTTCCCTTCCAGCTCTATGATTCTATGATTGTTTATTTAATCATAATCTCTCAGAAAATTCTAAAGAGTTCACAAAGTTTCTTTTACCACTGTATCTACTGCATAAAAATCCTCAATGCCAGAACCCTGAATGTAGTCTTTTCTCTATAAAATGCAATTTTGTTTTAATTGTAAATGATTAAAATTGCTACTTAGCTATATATTTTGCATTAAATAATCTTTTTGTACCAGCATATGTTGTGTAGTTCTTTAACATTTGCTTCTGTGTGGGAGAAGGTCACTGGATTGTTTTAAATGAGCAATCTGTTTCAGAGTTGCTGAAAGGCTATAACATTATTTTAAGTTCATTGGCAGAATAATGGGATGTAAACATTGAGCATGATCCAGCCATAGTGAAACATTATTACATCCTATCATCTCTTATGCCATGTTAATGGGATTGAAATACTTTTAGCTTTGGCACAAATTCAGCTAATGAATGAAAATCAACAATATCTTTAAATTACACATATGTAGAATATGCTGTATCATGTTTATGTTATTCTGAAACTAGCGCCTTTCATAATTTGCAACACAATTCTAGTTATGCCTATTCAGAAACTGAGTTAAAATAGGATTAACACCCAGGTAAGTGTGTAGGATTGCAAGCAGAGTGCTTAGGAGGGTAAATTGTACAATAGCATTCTGTGGTTTTCTAATTGTTTTCAATTGCTGCATAGTGCCTTTAACTATGATAATGATCATCATGGAATGCAATAGTGTAAAATACGACCTAGTTTTCTAGAAGTCCATACCATAATGATAAAGGGCTGTGAGAAAGTGATTTCACAGGCAGATGGCCTCCTTTGACATGGTGTCAGAGTTAATGCTGAAAAACCATGCATGTGTACATTTCTTAGGCTTGTCTGCTCCAGTGCCCCGGGGGAGAAAAGGCAAAAAAGTAAAAGCTCAGAGTTCACAACCAGTGCTACAGAACGCTGACTGGCTAGCCAGCTGTAATCCAGATGCCTTGTTTCAGGAGGACAGCTATAAGAAACATCTCAAACATCACTGTAATAAGTAAGTTAATCCATTAACTTAATTTGACCCATTTTGACTTGAAGTTGAATGTTTCATGAAACTAAAATTCTAGGACCATAATATAGGTCATGTAGATTATTATAAAGATAATCTTTAAATTATGCTTCATCATTGACACTGTTTAATAGTATAAACCCATACACATTCTTATTTTGGTTAATGCTTAACGTTTTTCTTAGGATACAGATTACTGTTTGTCTTCTCAATGTGGTTAATTTAAGTTGATGTCAGTATTTAAAATGTGGTTGGTCTTAGTTCATTGAATTATTGGAACTTATTATTTCTCATGAGTCTAGCATGTGGTATTTAATCCTTACATGCTATTTAAATAAAGTGTTAAATTATATTACATGTTTTATGAGGTGAGATAAGGGACATGCTGTAAATTTAATCGTATCAATTTTGAAATTATCACTGTGTTGGAAATGTTGCGCTTTTGAACAACATATGTGATGAAAAAACTGTATAATTGTTGATGTTATTCAGAGCTTAGATGCCTGGTGAAAATGAAGCATGTGCAATAAAAGACATTTAGTTCATATTCCTCATAATTTATGTATTAGGAAGTATATTCTTTTCTTTAAAACGTAACTGTTCATCATCAAAAGTCTATTCTATTTTTAATTGTAGTTACATATTATAATTCATTTATTGTGTATTCATTTATTGTATATTATTATTATTGCACTGGCTATGGCTATTATTTTTGTGCATTCTCTTGACCCTTTGGAAGACCGTTAAGACCTGTTTTTTTCCTCATGCATAGGACCAGGATGTTAGAGGAGCCCTATAAACATGTGTTGATTTTGCAAGTTTATGGTATGGCATTTAGGCTTTTTTGTAGTGGATTTTATTTTATTTTATTGGTTATAGGGGCTCATTTTATATGGTTTCTCTTATATTTTTTCCTTATAAACTGCTTTTTAATCACTCAGAATTATGTATTTAAGATGGATGGCCATTTACCATTTCTAAATATACTGCTTAAAAGTTGCATTGAACAAAATGATTAATAAATTCATAAATAAATTTATAGTCTCATCTTCCGTAAAAGGTAATATGGTCAGGATACTCTAGCCATTTTCAGGCATTATATTCCTATGTTTAGTGGAACAGTGGGGCTTGGACATTGCTCTCTTACAATCTTCCTCCCTCCTTCCCCCTTCCTCCCCATCACCTCTTTCACACATTCTTTCTCTTTAGACTTATAGACTAACTCAACACTGACTGTGGATGGCGGACATTTTTTAAAAAAAAAATCAATAAAGGAAATATAACATTGTCTTTTTATATTTTACATCAGCAAATATTGCAGGGTACATCAATTGAATAACATGACCCCAAGTGAACTTTTTACTTTGAATATATATAAGTTGTAAATAATTGAAAAGATATGCAAAAAGGAAGAAAGAGAAGTACAAAAGAATTGAAATACAATATAATTCCAAAATGGTTCCATTAAATTAATACCGGTAGTAATGTTTTTAAATAAAATAAAACAATATCTAAATCAAGGGGTAACCTACACTCCTTTGTGTGTAGAAATGCTTGTTTTGGGCTAAATCCAGGATGGCCAACTCCTTAAGTTGGAGAACTGGTTCTACCCTAACTAACTTACTTAGAATTATGAATCCAGGATTCATAATTCTAAGTAAGTTAGTTAGGGTAGAACCAGTTCTCTACACTAACTAACTAACTAACTAACTAACTTACTTAGAATTATGAATCCAGCAATGCTGAATTCTAATTTCTTCCATATTGGTATGTACTCGACCAGCTGAAGAACCCTTGCAGTTGTGGTTGTTAAAGACCACCAAGTCTCTGGAGTATTTGTTTTTTTAAAGACAGAACGCCAGTTATTGGCCAGGGACACTTGAAGTCTAAGAGCAGCACAGCTGTTTAGGGTTCTACAAAGTAAAATCCACCTTACTGGCCTTCAGGAAGGTGGTGAAGACCTGAGTTTTTCCACAGTGTTAATGGAGTTCTGGCATGGTTATGTGGGGCTGTGAAATTTTTATTGGAGCTTCTGTTGTCTTTTTTATTCTTTTCTCTTTCTTTAAATTATATTATGTTTTTCATGTTTGTCATCCAGAATTCCTCTGGTAGATGGACAGACATGTACATTTGTTTCATTTATTAATTGATAGTAAATATTATATAAGGCAGCTATTAAATAAGTTATGTTCTTACTTTTAAAAGGTTCTTCACTAGATGCTGTCTGTTGCACATTGTTTTGTATTTGTGTAGAATGATTTCTAGATTTGAAACTGTCTCAGATATAGCTTTTTATTCTGTAGGCATACTACACAAAAAGAAATGGTGTTCCAAAGACTTTACAAGTGCAGGTGCTTTAGGGTGTCTTATTACCATGCGGAAAGGGCTGGGATAGAAGCTGCAGGGGTATTGCTCAAAGTACTAGGTGTACATGGCTAACCAAGTAAAAGGCGGGAATACCTTAGGCTTTTTTCCCAGTTGGACAACATTACTCTGTGGGGATGAGGAGCTTCAGAAAACTGCAGGGGGGCAGATGTGACGCACATATTGCCAGTTCACATCACATCATTAATATTTCGGGTAGAATATGCTTTTTCAGTGTATTTCTTTTAATAGTTTTCTAGCATCATTGAGAACGGAAGAGAGTAGATGTTTAATTACATCAATTTGGTCTTTGAGTATGAATATAGGATTATGGCTCCAAAATAAATGTTTATATTCTTTTAGAGGAATTACACAATAAAGCTAAATATGGGTATATTCTGTTTTCTAAGGTAAATAGGGTAATAAGAGAAGTAAATTTGGCAAAAACTTTAAAAAAACAATTTCTTAAGAAAACACTGACTTTTTCCTATTTTTTAAAGCAAAGATTTGTGTAATCTAACAAGTCTAACATTCCATACCGGAGGTTTATTGTAAGGTAGTAAAACCGGATTTTATATCTCGTTTATTCCTACAACTTCTGATGTGCTTCCAAAAATGGTATTAAGGCAGCAGCTGAGGAAATTTTATGAGATAATGAAGCAGAACAGTTACTGAAAGCCATCTGCTCAGTTGTTTACAAACTTGCTTCAATACTTCAGAGGCAGTGGTAGAGTACGTGTCTAAACTTCACAAGCTGCACTAGGTAGAACTAAATGAAATGCGCCTGGGTTGGGCTGAGCTCGATCCCTCTCTGTGCAGTCTAAGCGGTTGCCAGGCAGGCCTGTTGGAAGCCAGCAGAAAGCACCACACAGAGGTGATTATGTGCCACCATCTGTCACGCTTCAAGCCTACCATACAGCATGGCTAATCAGCCTTGGCAGGATGATGGATGAACAGCAGCAGCTGCCAAAAGCCACTGTTGGCAAACAGTCCTGAAGTTAAGAACTTTTTCCCCTCTCTGTTTTCCTCTCCAGGGTCCTGCTGCGTGTCCGCATGCTGTACTATCTGAGGCAAGAAGTTATAGGGGACCAAGCTGACAAGATCTTAGAGGGTTCTGATTCAAGGTTAGTGCAAATTCAAGTTTATTTGTGCTTCATGATCATGGTTAGTGTGAATATTTTTGTATGATCATAAAAAAGTTAAAGATTAAACATATCTGTTTATGCTCTTATTAAACTGCTGCATATTTTGGTTGTTGAGAAAGGATGAAGAATGGTTAATTTCATGAAGTAAATTACTTCAACAGAATATCAGTGAACAATTTTAATTTATAAATCTAATGTAAAGGTTTAAAGTGGGAGAAAGTATACCATTTTCATTTATTTATTTTTTGCATACTTAATTTCTTCTTTAGTTCCAGTTATACAAGTTTGTCCTTTTGACACTTATGCTAGCATTTAAAATCATTTGGAAATGCTAATTCTTTTTTTAGTGAGATTGATATTTGGATCCCTGAACCATTTCATGCTGAAGTTCCTATGGACTGGTGGGATAAAGAGGCAGATAAATCTCTTTTAATTGGAGTGTTCAAACATGGTAAGTGATGTCATACTTTGAACAGAGCTTCTTGGTAAAGCTTTCTGTTACACCAATATTCAGTCATAATATTAACAAGTATAGTTCCAAAGAATTGTTGGCTTCTGTTCCCTTTTTTCCTTCTGCATTAAAAAAATGTATTTGAGTTGTAAATATCAGATGCTGTTTTTAAATGTTTGCAGAATATTTCAGAAGAAAACATTACTTTCTTGGCTGTAAAAAACAAAACCATATTTGTTTAAATAATAGCCAAATAGTTTTACAGTTCTCCATAAACTCTGCTTCCAACATTGTTCACTTACTAATTCTGCCAGCCAGTGTCAGAGTGGATGGTGGGCTTAACCTCTGCTATTAATCTGTACAAGTGCCTTCTGGGCTTTATTCCAAGCAATATTTCACAAATGTCAGTGCTGAAAACTCTGGGCTCCCTTAAGTGGGATGCAGCCTTGTTAACTTTGAAAGACTAGGGAAGTAGAGTTGGCATGATATAAACAGTGGACAAATCCTGATTATAATCCCAATTCTCTGGAGTTTGGTGCAGTATTCTCAGTAGCCCAGATTGTCTAAAGGAGAGAGTGATGGCTTATAAAACCTTTCATGATTACAGTTTGGCTTGAGCCTGTACAGCAGTTAAGGAGAGTGTATTGTGGAATAAATTCTAATTGAATTGTGCTGCTCTGCCTATATACAGGATTTCTGTTGTGGGTTCAACTGAGGCAAGTCTAGCCTAAAAACTATGTTGGTGCCATGTACTGTTGGGATCTGCCATTTTCCATCTAGTCAATGTGGTCAGTAAGAAAAAACAGCAGTCTGAAAATTATGATGGGAGCAGTATCATTACAGACAGGCATCATCCTACATATTTTCCTAGCATAATGCTCTAATTTCATTGTGACCAGAACAACCAAAAGGAGGTAGTTTGGTTGCATGTAATGGAAGAAGGGCAACTCATAAGCACTTTTCTCTAGGTGTTCAGTATCAATATTTATCATATTTCTCTTTCTCTTCTATCACTTATTCACACATTTTTCAGGATCTTCATTGGCAGTATCATTGCTTGAAGGGATTTGTAAAATAAGGTTTTCTTAGTTTATAAAAATATAATCTGTAAGGATTCTTTTTTATAAATATTGGTCTTTTTATGTTTATCTGAATGCAGGCTATGAGAAGTACAATTCTATGAGAGCAGACTCTACTCTATGTTTTTTGGAACGGGTTGGCATGCCTGATGCCAAGGCCATTGCTGCTGAGCAGAGAGGGACAGATCTATTAACAGATGGTGGCGATGGGTAAGCAGGACATTATAAAAAAAATAATAAACTTTAACTGTATTGTGTATGCTGGCCTGACTTCACCTATTGCATCACATTTGTGGATTCTCATATTTATAGGAATGTTTCAAAATAATATTTATGTTGAGGAAAATAAAAAATAATATTTTTATTGTAACAATAGTTATTGCTGAGGAGGATTTCCTTTTGCTTCAAGATTCTTTGTTTTTATTTTTAAAACATTTTAAGTTATTAACTCTGATATTTTCTGAACTTTATTTCATTTAGAGGTGATTTTGATAGAGAAGATGAAGACCCGGAATATAAACCAACCAGAATTCCATTCAAGGATGAAATTGATGTAAGAATCTATTCACATGCTAATGCAGAGTCACATACATAACATACATGTATACATACATGCATGCATACATACATACATACATTGTTGTGAATAACATTAATATTGTGGAATCCTTGGTGCTCTTCTATTGGTTCTCTCCTATTGGTATATTAATAAGTTATAGTATACATGCTTTATAATTAGGCTATTTTGAAATAGTGTGTTTCCCATGATTGTGTGTGTTATGTGTATGTCTGTGTGTTGGAGTTTACTTGTGCTTCCTTGAAACACTATTATTCATTACATTTTCTTTTTTGTCAAAGGAATTTGCAAACTCACCTTCTGACAAGGAAGAATCTCTAGAACTTCATGCAGGTAAAATTTTGGAAAACTTTGGTGATGAATGGAAGAATGGAAGAAAAAAAAAGATGCTAATGATAAAAATGTGATCCAATGCATATTAAGGATCACTTTGTTTGTAATTGTACTATAGAATATGTGAAATGTACTAGGTGCATTTGGTGGTTTTACCTCTATTCTTTTACCTATTATTATTTTACATATAATATCTAATATTAATTAATTACTGTAGCAGCAAAACAATTTAAGGTAGAAACTACATTTCCAAGTGTATACAAAATCATACAAAATGGATTGAATATGAACATTACTCTTTGGGCTTTGGGCAATCTGCTATTGCCGAGTATTACCATTGGAATACAGTTAAGAAAATTGATCATAATAGTAATTTAAAAGCCTTTTCATAAAATTTCCTTTAACTCTGAGGGGTTTATTATCAAAAGTATTTTTGTTACATGTTTCTATGATGATATTTTGCAAGCTGGTATTTGTCTTTAATTATGTATACCTCTTGTCTTCCTTGATAATATTCTCCAGGCAAGCACAGTGAAAATAGTGCTGATTTTGGTCAACTCTACTGGCCGAGCACATCAACTTTGACTACTCGCTTGCGCCGTCTCATTACTGCCTATCAACGTAGCTATAAAAGGCAACAAATGAGGCAAGAAGCACTAATGAAGACTGACCGGCGTCGACGGCGACCTCGTGAAGAAGTGAGAGCACTGGAAGCAGAAAGAGAAGCTATAATAACAGAAAAACGTCAAAAGTAAGTTTTTCCAGGCTTCTTCATAGAAATGAGTATTGCCTTGCAACATAAATTACTGTCTTTAGAATACATGCTGATATTCAGCTGGACTTTTGGAAGTAGTCTGACATACTAATCTCTTTGTTTTTAGGTGGACAAGAAGAGAGGAAGCAGATTTTTATCGTGTTGTATCTACTTTTGGAGTTATTTTTGACCCTATGCAGCAACAGTTTGATTGGAACCAGTTCAGAGCTTTTGCCAGACTTGATAAGAAATCTGATGAAAGTTTGGAGAAGTACTTCAGTTGTTTTGTAGCTATGTGCAGGCGAGTGTGTCGAATGCCAGCCAAACCAGATGAAGGCAAGCCTATTGTTTTCCATAATATTAAAACATATTTTAGATATTTTGTTTAAAGAAGGATCCATGTTTATTTTCCCTTTTACACTTTCCTTTTTTCCAGTTGTTGTGAACACACATGCTATAATTTTGCAGCTGTAGAGTTCTAATTAAATAAAATTAGATCACATATTAAAGCAAATGAAAATAAAAACTGCCTTCAGGCTTCAGGTATTGAAGGTGGAGCTTATTATAGGCATCCTTGCTCCTAGTAGACTTTTAGCAATGAAATGAATGGATGCATTCCTCCGTAGAACAGTTGTGACTAATAATAGTCTCTTTAGGAGTGCTGCTTCCTTCTCGGAACTATCACATAGACCCAGGGATTATCTATTTATTTACTGTTCGTTAGGAGCTTGAGGCAGAAACAATATCATCCCTCTTCCAGGTTTTCCCCACAATATTCCTGTAAGATAGTTTGGGCTAAAAGAATGTATCTGATACAAAGCCACACACTACTAAGAATGGACTTGAACCTCTCCAGTACTGGTCCAACATTTTGACCCCTGTGCTACACTATATTTCAGTAAAGGATAAAAATGATAATACCTAGCAGCTGCTTCTAACATTTCAGCAACTGAGCTGGGGCCTTTAAGATCCCAGGCCAAATTTGAAACAATTAAGAGCAATTGAGATTTTCTGCATTTGCAGAGAATAACTACAAGTGCATTTGCTTCCGTTTGGGGGCAGGGCTGCTGATTGGGCTTATTTTAATTTGGGAATTATTTGAAACCCAATAATAACTTATATTATACAACTTAAAAAAACTTCTTCTTAAAATCAAATAGCATAGAACATTGTGTGATGTGTAGTAGTTTTAAAATTTTCCTAATTTCTTTGCACTCATTTTTTCCTTATAGAACCTCCTGATCTTTCTACTGTAATTGAGCCTATCACTGAAGAACGTGCTTCTCGAACTTTGTATCGTATAGAACTTTTGAGGAAAGTCCGAGAGCAGGTTCTCCATCACCCACTATTGGCAGAGAGGCTAAAATTGTGTCAGCCAAGTTTGGATTTACCAGAATGGTGGGAGTGTGGCAAACATGATAAAGATTTATTGATTGGAGCTGCTAAACATGGAGTCAGCAGGACAGATTATCACATTCTAAATGATCCTGAACTTTCTTTTCTTGATTCTCATAAAAATTTTGCTCAAAATAGAGGTGGTGGTAATCTAACTACCATATCTCTATTAAACCCACTGGGGGTTTGCTGTGGTCAGTCAATGTCTATTATCCCAACCTCACTAGTACAAAATGAAAAACCTACAGAACAAGCTGAGGTTAAACTGGAAGAAGCTGAAAAAGTACCAGCCAAAGAAAAGTCTGGCAATGAGGAGGAAGAGGAGGAGGAGGAGGAGGAGCAGGCAGGAGATGTTGCAGTAAAAAGTGATAAGGAAGAAACTGAGACTGAAGTTGCGGCTGTTCCTGTTAAATGTGAAATAAAAGATACCGAACTGAGTACAGAAGTTGATCCTAAATCAATTTCTGAAAAAGGTTCGGAAGATGATGAAGAAGAAAAACTTGATGATGATGACAAGTCAGAAGAATCTTCACAACCTGAAGGTAATATGAGTTAAGAATTATATTGACTATACTTGCCAGACTAGATCTTAGCAGTTCTTTCAGTAGACTTAAGAGTCTCAGGTCTGACCTTACTCAAAATTTTTAAAGTGCAGAACTAGGAATTTAAGACTTTAGTATTTTTCTTTTCAGTAAACCTTTTCACATTTATTTTTCTACCAAGGAATTTCTACATCTGTTTACAAATCCTTATGTGTTGTATAAGATTATGTACCATGTTGTTAAGGCACTTGCCAAGACTGTTTGACCTCATTATTGCTTTCTGAAAACTGATCACAGGCTTAATCATCAACACTGCTGTGCTGTTGTAAAGAAAGATCAGTAGTAATGGACAAGAGAGCTTGAGAACACAGTTTGATAGCTACTATTTTATTTGGTTCTAACAAGTAAAGGATACCATGTAAATGTTTTAGAAATAGCACTGTCATCTGTGTTATTTCTTTGAACTGCAGTAAAATAGAATATAAAAGAACAAAATTATATAATCCAAGTAAGTCAGAAAGCATCCTAAGAATTATTGTGATTTTACCAAATAAAATACCATAAATTTATAAATTTCACTAAAAAAATTATAATTTTCCCAACATAATTTTTCTTACTTCTATGTTCACCTCAGAAATAAAATATTTGACCATTGTGATGTACAAAAAAATCCCAGTACTTAGTCTAATCAAAGCTTCAATGATCATATAAAAATTTATTATAACTATAAATAACTGTCCTACTTTGGGGAGCTAATTTTTGGTGATTGTTATTTCTCAACAGGAATGATTTCTCGGGGTAAGAATTTTGATGAAGAAAGCAATGCATCCCTGAGCACTGCAAGGGATGAAACGCGTGATGGATTTTATATGGAAGATGGAGACCCATCAGTAGCCCAGCTGCTTCATGAAAGAACATTTGCTTTTTCTTTTTGGCCTAAGGTTTGTTCAATATATAACATGATTCTTAGCATTTGATTTCTGAAAGTTATCAGCCCTATATTGCTTAATAGTGTATATCAATTCTGTAAAGCTATAGAGCAGATTCTCTTCAGGAAGGTTGAGAGGCACTCAAGGAGAATATGAAGTATTTAGAGGTTTGGCTATCAGCAGATAACATACCTGATTTTTTCAACTGGAGAAGATTCTATTAGACATATTCTAACTTTTCTGCATAATAATAGAACAGGAAAATAAAGTAAAATTTCAGACTGAGACTTCCTTTTCTGTTCCCTGCTACCTAAAGGATATCTTCTAGGCCTGCTATTCAGAAACCAACAAAATAAATAGTATGGTATTCCTAAATGTTGTAGATGGATCTTAAAAAGGATTAATAGACAAAGAATATTTCATAGCTTTCAGTTTTTAAAAAATACCCCTAAAATTCAGAATAGATAAAGCTCTCATTTTGAAATTGTATGAGCTTCATATACATCTCAGTTTCTGATTTCATTGGGTGCTAGAGAAAAATAAAGTAGTAAAAATCTTAAGCTTCCTAATCACCATAACGGGGCCATCTGGATTAGGGGAAAATAACCTTGCTATATAATAGGCTTATTCCTGGGGAAAACAAGCAGCTGGTTACAGTTGCTGAAATCTGCTGGCAGGTTTTATTCTATTTTGTAATTTAGTGAAGATTGATCCTATCTGGTTATCAATCAATAATTTCCAAATATTGATAATTATTTTGGGCAAGTATTTGTGATTCAGGATATTGTTACTGTGTTTCCAGAGAAAGTGGCTTAAAATTAATCTATTGCTAGTTTACAATAAACTTCAAAAATAATACAGTACAAATGTACAAATAACACTAGCAGAAAATATAATATGTTCATGTCAATAATCAACAGCACAAGAAAACATAATCTTTACAGCATTCAGATTTTAAAAGCAAATATTATTGGCCAAGTAGTTTAACTTTCTTAACAAGAAAAATCAGAATGACATTATATGAAGTATAATCTTAAAAGTTCCAAAAATATGCACTTAAGTTTCAAAGTATTCTCTATGCAGCAGTGCATGTTTTGTATTTCTCTTTATTCTGAGTATACGGTAATTAAATTGTTTCAGTATACATGCTTGAGTGGAACTTGGAAGTAATAATGGGTGTGGAATGAGAACTGACATTTATGGGATGTTCCTAGATTGGTACCCTTTTCACAAAGTTGAACTTTATTAATTGTGACACTAATAAAGAACCACTTCCTAGGACAGAATTACAGATGGTGTTGTCTCTGACCTACCTAAGACAAAGTTGTTGAGGGTAAAGATTATATTATTCATTGTGTAGTAATTACATTATTACTTGTCAATTCGGCTTGAGTTTTAAAATGTCTAAGTAATAGCAAATATTCAGGAAAAAATACTTCACATCAACAGTTTGTTTTGATTACTAACAGCAAAAATGTTTGTTCTTCATTTATGTGCGTTCAGTATAATTTCAGGGTGATTGGGAATACTTTTCTGATGCAGAATTTTAATTATAATTACTTTGGATCTAAAATTAGTAAATCTGTTAAACCATGCAATAATGCAGATTTTGTATTTCCCTTTTACAGGATCGAGTAATGATCAACCGATTAGACAGCATCTGTGAAGCAGTGCTGAAGGGAAAGTGGCCAGTAAATAGACGCCAGATGTTTGATTTCCAAGGGCTTATACCAGGGTATACACCAGCAGCTGTGGACAGCCCTCTACAGAAAAGAAGCTTTGCTGAACTCTCCATGGTTGGTCAGGCCAGCATCAGTGGAAGTGAAGATGTCTCCGTATCGCCTCAGTTATCTAAGGCATGTTTTGTTTAACAAAAGGAAAAGGGCCAAAATAGCAGCAGAAAACACATGTGCAAGGAATTCCACTTTGCCAGAAAAAATAAACAAAAATAAATAATATTTAGATCGGCAATAGTTTTTATGATACATTTTTCAGTAGACAAAAAATATTATTAACTTAGCTAATATTGGTCAGGCCAAAAAATATTGATTGGGACAGTGCCATCATATTATGCTTTTCCCATTTTTCAAAAATGCACTAACAATTGAACACACTTCTTTTAAGAAAGCAATGGTAAGTCATTGCTCATAATGATATATGTTAATTTTTCATTAGGAAGATGTACTCAATTTATCAGTTCCACGTCAGCGGAGGAGGCGGAGGAGGAAGATTGAAATTGAGGCTGAAAGGGCAGCCAAGAGGAGAAATTTAATGGAAATGGTTGCCCAATTGCGAGAATCACAGATTGTCTCTGAAAATGGGCAAGAAAAAATTGTAGACTTATCAAAAGCCTCAAGGGAGGCAACAAGTTCTACCTCAACTTTTTCAGCTGTTCCTTCAAAGTTTCTGTTACCTACTGTTTCAACACCAGTGTCTGATGCCTTTAAAACTCAAATGGAGCTGCTACAAGCAGGCCTTTCTCGTACACCCACAAGACATCTGCTAAATGGTTCCTTAATTGATGTCGAGCCACCCATGAAAAGGAGAAGAGGAAGAAGGAAAAACGTAGAAGGTCTTGATCTTTTATTTATAAGCGGCAAGCAAGCATCTTTGACAGCAGTAAGAAGACATTTCCATTACATTATTTTTTAAAAAAGAAAATACAGCTTAATTATGATAAAACGTAGGGGCCAACCTGTGGCCCCATGCAACTCCCTATCTATTCCCAGAATATCTCAGAATAGATAAGATAAAATATTTAATTTATTCCTGGAGCATTTAAGAGCTGATTTTTCATATTTGGAGAAGTTTAAAGATACATGTCTCTTAGTTCTCATCAAAATGCAAAAAAGGTGAAAACATTCTGGCACCAGCTACTCTAAAAATATCACCATTCATTTTTCCTGAAGCCCTTGAAAACCCTTGTTTGTTTTATTTTTTTTATTGTCACCCACTAGGAAATTGCCCATTCCTAATATGGGGGCGGGGGTAATAAATATAGGAAATAAATCTGGAAAACCTTGTAGAAGTCTTGTATCTTAAATATTAATCAGTTGATTACGACAAGTTTTTATGGATCATAGTCTACTTTATCAGATGAGTCACAGAAGATTTATTTGCAAAAATCTAAAGTGCTGCCCATTTGGAATATTTTACTTAAAACAATCCTTATTGAACACACAGGTCTGTTTAGAATATAAATTGAAAGTTGTTTGCAGCCAGATGTTTTGTTTGTAAAGGTGCCCATTTATCCATTTAAAATAGAAGACCATGAAACTGTGTACAGAACATTTTGGTAACTTAGTATTACAATACTAGTTATACCCATCATGACCTAAAAATTCCAAATATGCCCACCAGCTCAAATAAAAGTTGTCTATCCTTACTATATAGCCATATGTGTCTACTTTAAACCACAAAGATACCAGAATGACTGCCTTTATGTATTTTTGTCATACGTGGCATCACAACATGTTTTTCACTTGCCTTTGCTCACCTTGTCCATAGAACTGTACAGTATGTATAAGCAATGGTAAGAGAGTTATGTACAGCTATATATACTTAACAAGACTGAGACATTATTAACAATGTCTAAAAGGCTAACAGCACTCCCCATTTAATGTGTTGAATTCACTCCTCTTGAATTAGCATGTTGAAAGTTAATGGAATTTTGAACTTTCTGCAGGAAGATGGAGAAGTGACCAAAGTGTTTGATGAAGAAATGGAACTTCCTCCAGCAAGAAACATTCCATCTCCTGGGCAACTGGATCCTGATACTCATATTTCTGTCATTAATATGGAAGATGGGACCAGACTAGTAGGAGAAGATGCACCTAAAAACAAGGATTTAGTTGAATGGCTTAAATTGCATCCAATGTATACTGTTGATATGCCAAGTTATGTACCAGTAAGTGAATACTCTCCTTTTATTATTTTACCATTTTATTTAATATGTGACAGAATTCCTAAGATATTTTTTTAAAAAAAAAATACTTTACAATAAGTAAAGTAAGCAAAACAGTTGTAAATATTGAAAGTGTCTGATAATTTTTGTGGTCTCTGGCTTATTTGAAAAGCTTAAGCTTGAATGCTTGTTTTGGAACTCTGTTTATGGTAAGCATTTGCAAATATTTTTAAAATATTAATGCTAAGTATGTAATAGTCTCAATGTTGCTGTTAATGTTTCAGTGATAAAATATATTGTACTTTTTTAATATAAATTAAGCATTCATGTCTAGGAAACAATTGTCCTTTTTCCTTTCTTTAGAAGAGTGCAGATGTGCTGTTTTCCCCATTTCAGAAACCGAAGCAAAAACGGCACAGATGTCGAAATCCTAATAAATTGGATATTAACACCTTAACTGGAGAAGAGAGGGTTCCTGTTGTAAATAAACGGAATGGGAAGAAGGTAATGCATTGACTAATTTCCTCTATAACTATCTATTGTTTCATTTAATCTTCAAGTAGATACTTTTATATTACTGTTCTGTAAAACGGCATCCCTCAGTCACCTCAAACATTCTGTATAATTTTGTTTGAAGTATCAGTATTGAATCAAAGATCTCCTTCATTGGAGATTTTCTGGAGGAGGCTAGGTAGCTTCTAGTTTGAGTTGTTATTTCTCTTAGTTTTTCACATCATGGAATAGGAGGAATCTTGATTCTAGTATCATTTTTGGATTTTAAATTGCAATATTCTTTGACATGTTTTTGACAATTTTTTGTACTTTTATAGTTTATTAATAATGATTAATAAGCCATTTGATATTCAGATTATCAGTGGCAGTATGTATAAATAAATAACAAACTAATTTTGTTAAACTGCATACATTATGAAATATAGATCTTTTCTTTAATTAAAATTTAATATATATTATTAGATGGGTGGTGCTATGGCTCCACCAATGAAGGACTTGCCAAGATGGCTGGAAGAAAATCCAGAATTTGCTGTTGCTCCAGATTGGACTGACATTGTTAAACAGTCTGTAAGTAATATGGTGGTTTTTTTTTTAAAAAAAAAGTCAGGTTTATTTATTTTTTTATTCAATCTAATTCATTTTGGTGCTATCCAACTCCAGAATTACTTTAGGCCTCTCACACTATTAAAATATTGTAGCATAGTTTAAATGAGGGAACCCAGATTGTACCTAAACTGTCAGCTTTTACCAACTGTGCAAAAATTGCAGGAGACAGGCAGTTCCTCAAATACGGTAAATAGGCTCCATGCCTTTAAAGTGAGAACCAGCACTTTGAAATGCACCCAAAAGTATATTGGTAAACAGTACAGCTTGTTAAACAGGTCAGCATACCACTGCTCAGATTGCTACATTGTGGACCAATTGCAGCTTCTGAATGGTTTTCAAGGTCAGCTCCATGGACATTGTTGAGAAGGATATGTGGGACAATTGAGGACTACCCAATCAAGAAAGCATGAGTATCTATGCTTCATGTAACTTTACCATCTCTTTTTTTCCTGTGACTTATTCATTGGTAAGCCTATTCACAGGTGAAAAACTCAGTATAATATTTGGATCCCATGTAGTTCCCTCAGTTATGCTGTTGATATTTAGCAATGTCATATTTTGGAGAAAAAGAAAATCAGAAGACATATATAACGCTTCTGAAATGCTTCACACATCTATTTTGCCTCTTCATATCCCCAGTTGAAAAGAATCAGATTGAAAATTTCAGTCATGCTCTTTGGACCTTACATCTTGTTCTACAATTTTTGTTAGAATTGTGTTCCTTGGATTTAATCTGATATTACAAACCTAGTTTATATTAGGGTTAACTTTTGTAATTCATGGATTTAAGATCAAATGGGGACAAATAAGATGAATAAATAGACCCCTTTATTATATACAATTGTGAATCATAAGAGCAGCATGATGTAAAATGCTCAGTATCTAGACATCATTAAAAATGAAAGCATAATTGTATGCTTCTGCTTTTTTTTTTCTCCCATCATCTAGGGTTTTGTTCCAGAATCCATGTTTGACCGTCTTCTCACAGGTCCCGTGGTGCGGGAAGAGGGTGCAAGCAGAAGGGGGAGAAGGCCAAAAAGTGAAATTGCCAAAGCAGCTGCAGCAGCTGCTGCTGTAGCTTCAACATCGGGAATTAACCCACTGATAATGAACAGTCTGTTCGCTGGAATGGATCTTGCAAGCCTTCAGAATTTACAAAACCTACAATCTCTCCAACTTGCAGGTCTCATGGGCTTCCCTCCAGGACTAGCGACAGCTGCTGCTGCTGGTGGAGGTAATTCTAAAAATCCAGCTGCTATGCTGCCTCTGATGTTGCCAGGTATGGCAGGGTTGCCCAATATGTTTGGACTAAGTGGATTGTTGAATAACCCAATAACAGCTGCTTCTGGAAACACCACTATGGCTTCCAGTCAAGGAGAAAATGAAGATGGCACTTCAAAAGTAGAAGAAAAGAAGAATGAGAATGAAGAGGAGAACAAAGACTCTGAGAAAAGCACAGACGTTGTTTCAGCTACTGACTCTGCAAATGGATCTGTTGGTGCAACTGCTGCTGTGGCCTCTGCTACCACCACAAGCAACACTGGATTGCCTGCCAACCCTCTAACCTTCAATCCTTTCCTTCTGTCAACAATGGCTCCTGGTCTGTTTTACCCTTCTATGTTTCTACCTCCGGGATTGGGAGGATTGACACTACCTGGTTTCCCAGCATTAGCGGGACTTCAGAATGCAGTGGGCTCCAGTGAAGTGAAGGTTACTGATAAAACTGAAGAAGCTGCCTTTAAAGATGAAGAAAATCTAGAGGGCAGTGATGCAGAGGAGAGCCTTGATAAAACTGCAGATTCCTCTGCTTTAGAAGATGAAATAGCACAGGGTGAAGAATTAGACTCACTTGATGGGGGGGATGAAATAGAAAACAATGAAAATGATGAATAAGCAGTACAAGTTACTGTTCAAGTGTTTTAAACTTTTGACAAGTGGTAGTCCTACTGTTTACACTCACAGTTAATGTCCATACTTAGTTTTATAAGCTGTTCTGTAACATAGTGTAGCAAACAAAAAGTCATGTTATACAGATGAGTCAAAAGGTATCTTGGTCATTAAGTATTGTGCAGTGCATTATTTATTATCCCTAGAAGAGATGAAATGGAGAGATGACCTTATCTTTTTAAGGAAGTTGATATAATGCTCTGCTTTTTTTTCCTTTTGGTACCATTGGTATTATAAAGCAGCAATTTGTAATAGAGTGGCACTAAATAGAAGGAAGTGCTGCTGAAAGGAAGTATGAAGTTATATATTTAATTATTAATTTTTAATTTTTTGCTGTGAAGGTCAAGATAAATTTTAACATGCATATCATTCTTCTATATCATTTTGACTGTATGGAAGTTCACTCGTGCACATATGTGCACATGCACACTCACACATATATACACACATTCTCTGACAATCTCCATGATAGTGTGAATGTCTCTGTCTTGAGACACAGCAATAATAAGGCAGCTGTTGAATGTGAAGAGTACCTTTTGGAAATTACCCGTTGAAAAGGTTCTTGCAGGATAAAACTACAGTTAAATCGTCTCGTGATTTTGTAATGCACTGGTAAAACAATTTTTTTTAAAAATCAGGTACCTTTTTAAATTAAAGGACTTTGTTACTTTAGCCACAAAGCTAAACAGATTACCTCAACTCTAAAGTAGCCTTGAAGTTTACAGACATGACTTTGTAAATGTATTTGTTTTTCTTTTTTTGGTGATGTCTTTTTATTCCCCCCACCCCCCACCTTGGAAATTGCTATCATGTAAGATAAGATGTAAATTGCTGCCAACTGTAGTAATGATGCTTTTAATAAAAGTGACTCATGATATCTAAGGTGTAATTCCTAGAATATAGTGATCACAACTGATTCATTCTCAACAGAAACAGATATATCACAGCAGTCTTCCCCCTGTATCTTTCTTTACCAGCTTTTCTGTCTCCAAATATACTAAATTAGTAGTCCAGGAAAAGACAAGGAAAAAAGCCTGAATTATACTCATATTGTTCAATCCTTACTGAAGCTTCAGAAAAATGCACAAAGAACTGTCTTATGCCCTCAACATATTTTCAAATGTGTTCTGTGTGTGATAATGTGGTACATTAAAGAACAAAAGGGTAAAGAAAAATGAGGCTTTGATAGGCATGATATCTAGGTCATTTACCCTTGGTTAATGGGTAGAAAAACACAATACTGTAGTTTGAGGAAGGAACATAAAGGCACTGTGGTGGGCTGTAGATTAATGTCTGTGATGCTAGAAAGCCCTGTCAAACATCCTACAGGAAACTAAAACTGACCCACTTTATAGAACACCTAAGCTGCTTCTGAAATGCTGCTAGTTTGTACCTTTTTATGACCTTGGATAATGTAGCTTTTAAGAGTTATGCTTTCACAGTGCTGTCACCAAAATGAGCATATAGCAACCCTGCCATGAAGTTAAAGAGGTAGGCATTTCACTTTGGAAAGAAGAAAGAGAATTCACAAAGATGCTCGGTTCCATTTAGATTAATCCATTAGACTACTTGAGAATATTATAACAATTATCAGGAGAACAAAAAATAATTATTTAAGTTACCTGTATATTTCCCTAGTTCTGTAGTAGTTGCTAATAAAGTTTAATGAGAGTATTTTGTAAAATACCCAGTTCAGTTGGGAACTGAGTGTAGAGAGTGAAAGACTTGCCATAAACAATGAAAACAGAATAATGAACAGCTTAGTAATTAAATATTGTAAGACTGAAAGATATGCATTGCTTGAATTAGTCAAGATCAAAATGTCATGTTACTTCCATTTTAATAGATCAGAGTAGCTAATAGAGGTCAGGATTTTTTTTTCTTTGTACATGTTATTGCACATTTGACTATATGTTATTCTTTCCTGTCAAACTCACATACAGTGTCTGTTCTAAAAATCTAAAAACCCACAGAGGGGCCATCAATCTGATCGGGAGTGGCATACCTTGTATCTATTCATATCTGCCTGCTAAATTTTCACTAATGGCTCGTTTTCAAGAAACTATGGAGTTTATGGTAAAAGTAACACTATAAAATATTATTTGTCTTTGCATAATTTAAAACATTCTGTTTTATCCTGGCAGAAAATAATGAAGGTTAATGATATCCCTGGGGAAAGGAGTTTTAATTGTCAAGAGCAAAGGCAATTAAAAAAATAAGGGCACATGCACTATCTGCCTGCAGAATGCTTTATTTCTGGCTTCTGTGCGTCCATTTCTAAACTGTACAACTTCTCTTACAATGCCCTAAGTTGTGAGTACAAAATAGGTCTCTGCCTATTTTATTAATAAATAGTAATCTCACATCTGTGAGAAGATTTTTTTCATGTGGCAAGTACAAGGAGGCCATCCTTTCTGTTAGAAAATCAACAAGCCTATATGGTCCATGTTTAATGAAAAGAATGTTTTAGTTCCATTGCAAAAGGATTTCATATAGAAAATTTATGGTATATATTTTTGAATATATGCATAATTTTCCATTTTTCCTTCTTGGATATGTGCAAGGAGGAGCGGTCTGGACATCAGTTTCCTTACAGTGCTGTCTGCTAGCATGCAGGATCATAAATCACTTGCATAGACCAATACCAAATAAGTATATAGAAGGTAAACACCAAAAGTGCCTTACATACTGCTGTGCATACATTTGTATGGCAGGAGAGAGAAGCAATACTATTGAGCGCCACAGAACATCCTTTTACACACACATCACCTCCAAATGTGACGCCAATAATTTATAAAGTTACCTTATAGATATTCTTTGAAATCTAAGCAAAGGACGAGGGAAAAGCAAAGCAAGGGAGGATTGGAATGATGTAGACAATAGGTACTATTCTATCCTTCTGTGGGTGTCTAAATGGCTCAATTCTATCTGCTTTTAATAAAAACTGGCCATGTGGATGAATGGATCCTTAGCAAGAGTGTAGGAATTTTGAGATAAGAGGGGCAACCTAGTAGTAGTTTTTCTAGCTTTGCATTATTTCTTAAGTTTATTTAGCAGCTGAAACAACATCTTGTGGCAGAAAGATTTAATTATGAAAAAAGGCTTTTTTAAAATTGCTGATTGAAGTTTGATACGCAGTTTTGGCATGGAACAACCAGAAATTGAAAAGAAATCCATCCCCGTAGAATAATTAAACTTAACAATATATGTCCAATACTTAATTAATAAAATTGTAGTGCCTAATTTGCCAATTCACTCTAAATGATTTCCAGATTGGGATCATTTTGTTTAAAAGAAGCTATACAACCAAAATGAATTAGCTATCAATATGGAGGTACAAGTATGATTTGCATAGATTATTACAGTACTTGCAATATCATTACAAATTTGGTTTCAGAGATACCAGTGTACTACTCATGCTCAAAGCTTATGTATAAGAATTTGGACAGAAGTATTTTTTAAATAAAGGAAGAATATTGGTATATATACAGTATATATGATGGTGCTGTCTGTGTAGCTGTCACCTGTCAATGGTTCATGCTTTACAAAATCATATTTTTGTGTTGACTATAGGGATGGAGATATACATGTATAAAAATATTCATCTTTTCTCTTAGTACTTACTTTTGTGTATATTACACATACTAAGGAAGAAATACCAAATTATTTTGGCTAATTCTCTTCTGATACCCTTTTTCCCTAAAAAATAAGGAGGGTAGAGTTTGGATAGGAACAGTTTAAATTGTTTAACCAATTGCCTTGAACCATTTTTTTTCTTATGAAAATCACCCTACTGATCAATTAACAGGTTACAGAATGTGCTCACAAATGAAATGTATCATTATAAAGATTTCTTTCTGTACTATATTAACATAATTTGGAAATACTGGTAGTGGCTTCTGTTTTTATTCAAATAGTGAGATTTATTATTTTAGAAAATGCAAAGAATTGCTGAAGCTTAGCTATGATTCTGCATGTAATTATTAAAGTGGTTTAACTGAATCAGGAACAAGATTACTGCCCAGCATTCTTTGCCTCTCTCAATCATAAATTGAAGCCCAAATAAATGCATGGTTGTTTTAGTAGCATGTCCCACTGGCTGCATTCCACAAAGTACACCTAACCTGTTACTGATTAGCTTCATTTTGGAATTTGTAGAATACATTGAACCATAAATTAACTAAATGAGTTTGGATACACATGCTAAGCCACAAAAAGCCTAAGCCATCTGAGTATTAGTGAAGCTTGTTGAATTGTGCAAATGTATCTATTGGGTCTTCCTTACCTGATTAAGTAAGTTGTGTAAACATGGCCAATTAAATTAAATAATTTTATTCTTAGTTTAGTTTCACAACTGTAAAGGAACCCAGAGTTTTGCTATCACCCAAAGTAATATAATGTATTTTTCATTTTCTTGACTGCAAAGTTGCAGATTTAAGGCAATAGAACTCCCTAGCTCTTGTTCTCCTGAATCTACTTTTTGTCTATTGTCTTTTCTGCATTTTTTTATTTTATTTTTGGAGGGGTGGATATGCGGATTGGAGCACAGAAGAAACCTTGCAAAACTTGCCAGATGGTGCTACTGATAAAGAGTGGCTTTACTATTACTAAACAGTTAATGCATAACAAGGGTCACAATGTGAAAAAAAAATTAAGAATCTTTGCTCCAAAATGAACCCTTTTCTGATCCCAGAAACAAAAAGCGCACTCAGCTTTATTGATGTAGTGATGTGTTTGTGTTAGTGGCCGCTTGAGCTGAACACCAATTTACAGTGTGACCTTCAATGAACCAGCATTTTTCTTAAAGGCTGCCTGGAGAGCCATGACAGATTACATCAGCCTAATTCATTTCCAGATACATTCAGCTCTTTTAGACAAAGAAGAAGCCATGCACTACCTCCAAAGCTTTAAATGGTAAATTCACAACTGGACTTTCTGATGTAATTGCCATTATTTTTCTCAGTTGATCAGTCCTCCACATTCTTCAAGAAAGCTGGCCATCTGCCAGTTATGTATGGAGAATGAGACTTCAGACAAGGTGAATGCAGAGGTCACTAGGAATGCCTTATGTTTATACACAAGTATGCTGGCCTACATTACGTTTATGTTTAAAATGTATGTTTCGGCATTCATAACTATTTTAGAAAAGCTTAAAATGAATTTAGAATCTGCAAAATATGCCATTTTAATTATATATAAAATATTTTAAATTGTAAAATAAAAAATATGCAGCATATAAACAAATGAAAACAAAGGTATGGGCCAGGAATGGAGAATTCTAAACATTCAAATGCTTAGACAAATGAAATAGTTTTCATCTGGTGCCTGAAAAATTACAAAGCAGATGCCAGTTACGCCTCCCTTGGAGGTCATCCTTGTGAAGGCTGCTTTCTGGCAGCTGCCTGCTGGACCTCAGCATGATGGAAACCTGTAGCAGGGAATCTGAAGATAACCTTACAGCCTATGTAAGGTATTTCCTCACAGATTAATTCAAAGCAGTGAAAGTTTGCTAGCACTGTTAAACTGGGATCAGAAATTATTTGTGCTGCAATGAAGACGGCGTACAATTGGTATAAGATGTTCCTAACCTCTGGTTGCAATCAGTGCTTTCCTATCTTATTTTGTAATACCTGAAGTTTCTAGTCTGTTTTCAAGAATAACTCATCTATGAAAAATATAAGAACATATAGTATCATTTGACATACAGAAAACAATACTGAGACACTTCTTAAATTTCTTTGTAGTTGGGATGAAAATCTGGTTATGTGTCCTGATCACTTCCTCTTGTAAAAGTATCTTTCACAAATTGAATTAATATCCAACCCCACCTTCCCTTCTTTGCATTACTTCCGTTTTAGAACTATGTGGAATAATTGTCAATCAGATAATTTCTTTGGTAATCAATCAATAAATTGAGTGAATTACAGTTAAAAAAAATACATAGAAAAAAATTCACAGCCAATCAGGAGAGCATGACTCTAACTATAAACCACCTATAATAGAAGGAAGCATCACAGTCACCCTGTCCCCAAAGTCTGGCAGAATAGTCAGATCTTAAAATATTTCTGAAACAACATAGAAATGGCATCTCTTTCTCCAGCTGAAAGTAATAGGAAGACAGGTTTGCAATTCCAAGTTCTTGTTTGGATGACAACTTAGTACTTGCTGTATATTTTATATACCATCAAGAAGACTATACTGAAAACCACAGGACAGACCTAAATTTATAGTTACTTTCTTCTTCCTAGCATTATTCCCACCCTATGTCAGGGTCCGCCTGTTGGCAAAGCCGTCTTCATTTGGGTTGATCCAGGGCATCTTCAGAGGTGATGCCCATGTATTTCATGGGTGGATGGATCACATTAAGGCATACAGTTACTGCATCTATTACTGTAAAACTCCACTCTCCAATCCAGCTAGAAAAAGGTAAGAGGTAATCTGTATGCTGGACTTCTTGGTTTTAAAATATAAGACCTGCTAGTTGTTGGCTCAATGGTACTCAAAATGACTAGATTTAATTCACATAATATGAATTTCTATCCTTTTAATCACATATTTTCTCACTGTTCCATCAATATGTTATGTCCCAAGTACTTCTATCGTTTTATCATACTCTTTTACTTCTTCTGTTTCAAATTTTAATAAAAGTTTATACATTTTAGCAATTACATGTTCATCAATTGTACATAGTTCAACTTTACATTCTGTCTTCTGATGCTTAAATCCAAATGTTTTATCATCTACCTTCAATCTTTCTCAAACTGTGCATATGAAATCACTGAAAACTAAATCCCTTTGCAGCCAGTTCTTGACTTTAAAATATCATTACAGTATTAGCAAAGCATTTTTATCACAGAAATTCTCCCCAACAATGACAACTGTAATTCATCCCATTTTAATATATTCTTCTTAATTTCATTCCATGACTTAACATAATTATTCTGGTATAATGTACAATTTATATTGGCCACAATAATGCCCTATTATTGCCCAATCTCATACTGGGTTAAAACAGCAGATTTTGTTCTTTCTCTGCCATCCATAGAGCTAATGTGAAATCCTTCCTATAAAATATCCTTACTCCAAATAAATTGAGGCATTTTCCCTAGACAATTCTGTTAAATTAGAAGGATGCACTGGTTTCTATGAATGGCACCAGCTGTTCTCTCTTTCCCCTGTCCAACTTCCTGGCAATGTTTCTTTTTATCTTTTAAAAATTCAGTGAAAACAAATCCAGCAGGTAAAACTTTCCTCAAGCTTTAATTTGCAAGCTTTTCTTCACTTTCTTTAGTACTGAACATAAATGTCCACAAGTGATCCTAAGTGCATGATATGCTTAATGGGATAAACAGGGAAAGGAGACTTTGCTGTTAATTAATTTTTTGCATATTGTATATTTATTCCCAAATAAAAAATATTCAAAAATACAAATAAATATATATTTATTACAGCTGTAGCACTGGTGTGATTTTGCTAAGCCTGCTTCTCCCATTTCTCCCAGTTACAGATAGACCATCACATTCTGAACCAATTGTAACTTCCAGGTCATCTTCCAAAACATCCAATGTAGGTTGCATTGTTAGTGTCAAATAAGGAGGTATTGATGAATTACTGTCATCAGTGACTCTTCTTCCAAAATGCCCCACAACTGTTACACAATTGGTGCAGAGCTGGACAAAAGACTTTTTGAGAATAACCATTGCTCCTTGATAGACTTGCTCCCTATGACCACAACTAGAATAAAAGTTGAACCACAACTGAGCCAAACCAATCATCAAAGAACAGCAATTTTACCTTGCAGAGATTTAATCTGATCTTATTTCAGCTAATTAGTTCTCACCACCTCTAAGGATTGGACAGGACTTCAATAACATCTCTTGTCTGGTCTGAAGGCTGATAAACAATGGTGTATCATCATCATATAGTTGAAACATCCAAGCAGACAGATAGCTACTGATAATACCTCACCCCAAGTAGCTTCACAAAGTTGTTAAATAACCTGATGGAAAGAGCTGGAGTACATGTTACTCTACATTGGTTGCAATTAACTACTATTCCAAGACCTTTTTCACAATGATCATCAATAAATATTCCTATTTTATACCTATGCACTTGGTTCTTGCTTCTCATATGAAAAACTTTGAGATTTGTTAAATTTCACTGTTACTTTTCAGTTCATTTCTCAAGATAACTTTGAATGTCATTTCTGTGGTGTTCTTAGTTCCTCTCTTAACTTGGTTATTTGTTTGCAGACATTTCATTACCCAACTAGCAAAATCATCCCTTTTATCTCTCTGAGTACCAAAAGAGCAATGAAAACAGAACCTTCAGAAATGGATGATGTTCTACCATTCTCAGCTAACTGATAACATGTTTGCCAACTTTGATTCAAAACTGCTGTTTTCTTGCTTGATATCGCCTGAGCTTCTTAAAGTAGATGATCTCCATCACTTCTTTCCATTTTAGCAACAGTACCAGCTCCAATTGCTGGCTGAACCGGGCCCACACCTTCCATCCAGGGGCCGGTTGCTGCTCTGGGCTGATAGGCTGCTTGGTTCTCTAGTGGACAGTTCTGATTTTTTAAATAATCTTGCTGTTGACCCAACAATGGCCGCTTAAGTCAATGAACTATCCTCAACCCTGGAAACTCATATTCCATTACATGTAATATTCCATGTTACATCTCCCAATGAGAGTCCTTTCGGTGTTTGATCATAGTGGATGAAGCATGCTCTCTTTGCTTTCCCATCCTCTGGCCACAGTCCAACAAAATCTCCTTTTCCTTTTTTTTTCAAACATCTTTGAATTGCAAGGGAGAACCATTGCCAATTTGTTTCTGAGAAACTGAATGATCAGTTCTTCAGTGTTATAAAGTGTCCATGGACCAAATGAAAAAGGAAAAATAATGTTTTCCCTATTGCTTTGATTTAATAATCAAAGCATTACTTATTGTAGCATTAGAGCTGTGGTGGCATAGTAGTTAGAATGCAGTACTGCAGACTACATCTGCTGACTGCCAGCTGCCAGAAGTTTGAGACTCACTGGCTCAAGGTTCTCTCAGCTTTAGTATTGTGATAATAACTGTAGTATATACACCCTCTGATGCTAACATAACCATGGCCATGAATTATCTATTAACTACTATTTACAAACAGCAGCAGACCTACTCGGGTGGAGTGTTGGTGGTTGTAGGTGATTTCAATCAAGCCAACTTTGGGACGTTGGGTTCAACAGCTACTGTTTTTACAACTACTCCTTCTGTGGGTTTTGGCTCTGGACTTTTTAGCTCAAAGCCTACCACATGTTCTATCCTAGGAGGGACTAATACAGGAACAGCTACAACTATTGCGGCAGGATTAACAGCTACAGCTACTGTTTTTACAACTACTGCTTTTATAACTACTCCTACCGAGGGCTTTGGTTTTGGACCTTTTAACTCAAAGCCTACTACTCGTTCTATCTTAGGAGGGACTACTTCTGCTTCTACAATTACTCCTGCTTTTATAACTACTCCTGTTTTTAAAACTTTTACAACTAAATTTTAAATATTTAAATTTGTTTAATATCATTTTAATTGATTGTTAGATGCTATGAATGATGTGGGGGGGACTGATTGTTAGTGGAATGAATCGGGTTGAATGGATGGTTAGTTTATTGTTTTTAATGTGTTTAGTTTAAAGAGTGGGAGGGATAAATTGATGCTATGGATGAAGTTGTGGTTGAGTGGAATGAATGCGATGAACTGGCTAGCCTGCCTGGCGTGGCAGAGGCGGAGGGGAGGGGGGACGCTGGCTCTGGGGTGATAGAAGGCCAAAGTATACCGGTCTTGCTGGGGAGAGGCAGATATGGTGGGAGCCATAGGGTAGGCCATTCCCGGGGAACAAGAGCTCGCTGTCTAAAAGCGATCCCTTGCTCCGACCCTGTGAGTTCAACCCAAAGTACTGGTAATGGGCAAAATCTAGACCCTGGGCTCAGGCTGTTGCTGCTCAATGCCAGGTCGGTTGTAAATAAAGCTCCCCTCATCCATGATCTTCTCCTGGATGAGGAGGCCGACCTCGCATGTGTGACCGAGACCTGGCTGGGCCCGGAGGGAGGAGTTCCTCTCTCTGAGATGTGTCCAGCCGGGTTTCAGGTATGGCACCAGCCACGACCCCAGGGAAGGGGGGGAGGAGTGGCTATTATAGCCAAGATGACTTTTAGCCTACGCAGGCTCACTGTTCTGAGATTGCGGGTTGTGAGTTGCTCCTTGTGAAGTTGGACCTAGGGGTTCAGGTGGGCTTGTTGCTCGCGTACCTGCCTCCCAACTGTGTGTCAACAGCCCTGCCTGCGCTACTTGAGGGGGTTGCTGGGCTGGCGGTTGAGTTCCCCAGGCTTATTGTCTTGGGGGACTTAAATCTTCCGTCGCTCGGCGAATCCTCTGGGTTGGCGCAGGAGTTCATGGCCACCATGGCAACTATGAACCTGACTCAAGTAGTTCAGGGACCGACTCACGAGAGGGGACATGCTCCCGACATGGTATTCCTCTCAGAACAGTTGAGCAATGATCTGAATTTAAGGGGCTTAGATATCTTGCCTATGTCATGGTCAGACCATTTTTTGTTATGGCTTGTTTTCAAGGCTCCCCTGCAGGGAGGCAGAACCGATTAGGTGGTTCCGCCCCAGACGTCTGATGGACCCAGAGAGCTTTCAGAGGACGCTTGGGGAAATACCGGATTCTCTCATTCTCGGTTCGGCAGAGTCCCTGGTTACGGCCTGGAATATGGCTGCGAAGGGGGCTCTTGACCGGATCGCGCCGCTGCGACCTCTCTGTGGTAGCAGACCCAGGAGATCTCCTTGGTTTACTGAGGAACTCAGGGGGATGAAGCGCCAGAAGAGACGTCTAGAGAAGCGATGGAGGAAAAGTAAATCTGTATCTGACCGAACACTATTAAGATCTTATATTAAGACTTATCAGGTGGCGCTCAAGGCGGCAAGATGCGCGTATCATTCCGCCTTGATTGCATCTGCGGAATCCCGCCCAGCTGCCCTGTTTAGGGTGACTCGCTCCCTCCTTAATCGGGGGGGGGGGGATGATGCACCCTTGCAGGGTAGTGCTGAGGATTTTAATAAGTTTTTCGCAGATAAAATCGCCCAGATTCGGATGGACCTTGACTCCAATTGGAATGCAGTGTCGGCTGACAATGAGTCAGTCGAGATGACAGGGACTCGTCTTGATCCTGTTGTGTGGATGGAGTTTGACCCTGTAGCACCCGATGAAGTGGACAAGGCCATTGGAGCTGTGAGTTCCGCCACCTGTTTATTGGACCCGTGCCCCTCCTGGCTGGTTTTGGCCAGCAGGGAGGTGACGCAGGGCTGGATTCAGGAGATTGTTAACGCCTCTTTGAGGGAGGGGTCCTTTCTGGCTCCCTGCAAGGAGGCAATTGTGTGCCCCCTCCTCAAGAAGCCTTCCCTGGACCCAGCTGTATTAAACAACTACCGTCCTGTCTCCAATCTTCCCTTTATAGGGAAGGTTGTTGAGAAGGTGGTGTCACTCCAGCTCCAACGGTCCTTGGATGAGGCCGATTATCTGGGCCCTCAACAGTCAGGATTCAGGCTCGGCTACTCCACGGAAACTGCTTTGGTCGCGCTGACGGATGATCTCTGGCGGGCCCGGGATAGGGGATTTTCCAATATCCTGGTGCTACTTGACCTCTCAGCAGCTTTCGATACCATTGACCATGGTATCCTTCTGCACCGACTGGAGGGGTTGGGGGTTGGGGGCATTGTTTTGCAGTGGTTCACCTCCTACCTCACTGGTCGGTCGCAGTCGGTGTTGGCAGGGGGTCAGAGGTCGACCCCTCCCTTGTGGGGTCCCTCAGGGATCGGTCCTCTCCCCTCTGCTGTTTAATATCTACATGAAACCACTGGGTGAGATCATCCGACAACACGGGGTGAGATATCATCAGTATGCTGATGATACCCAGCTTTACATCTCTACCCCGTGTCATTTCAGTGAAGCAGCGGAAGTGATGTGCCGATGTCTGGAGGCTGTTAGGGTTTGAATGGGTGCCAACAGGCTCAAACTCAACCCTGACAAGACGGAGTGGCTATGGGTTCTGCCTCCCAACGATTACTCAATCTATCCATCCATCAGCCTGGGGGGAGAGCTTTTGACCCCCTTGGAGATGGTCCGCAACTTGGGTGTCCTCCTCGATCCACAGCTAAATCTAGAACATCATTTCTCAGCTGTGGCGAGGAGGACATTTGCCCAGGTCCGCCTGGTGCACCAGTTGCGGCCCTATTTGGACCGGGAGTCTCTTCTCACAGTCACTCATGCCCTTATCACCTCGAGGCTCGACTACTGCAATGCTCTCTACATGGGGCTACCTTTGAAAAACGTTCGGAGACTTCAGATAATGCAGAATGCAGCCGCGCGAGCAGTGTTGGGCCTGCCCAGAAATGCCCACATTTCGGCATCACTCCGCGAGCTGCATTGGCTGCCTATTGGTCTCCGAACGCAATTCAAAGTGTTGGTTATGACCTATAAAGCCCTACATGGCATCAGACCAGGTTACTTACGGGACCGTCTGCTGCCTCATGAAACCCAGCGACCGGTTAGGGCCCACAGAGTCGGCCTTCTCCAGGTCCCGCCAGCCAGCCAGTGTCGCCTGGCGGGGCCTAGGGGAAGAGCCTTCTCTGTTGCGGCCCCGGCCCTCTGGAATCAACTCCCCCCAGAGATCCGTATCGCCCCCACCCTCTCCGCCTTCGTAAACTCCTTAAGACACATCTTTGCCGACAGGCCTGGGGCGGTTGACATCTTGCCCCTAGCCAGTGTATGTTTGTGTGTACGTTTGTTGAATGAATGGTTTCTTAAATTTAGGGGTTTTCTTTTTATAATATGTATTTTTTAAATATATTTATTATGTAGTATTTTAATATTGGATTTCTATTTATGCTGTGAGCCGCCCTGAGTTCTCGGAATAGGGCGGCATAGAAATTTAATAAATAATAATAATAATAAATAATAGCTTTCCATTCTTCCAAGGTCGGTAAAATGAGGAGCCAGATTGTTGGGGGCAGTATGCTGACTCTGTAAACCACTTAGAGAGGACTGTAAAATACTGTGAAGTGGTACATACGTCTAACTGTTACTGCTATTAGATTACAATAGTATAATATAGAGGAAAACGAAAAAAAGAAAAAAGCGAAGGACTGCTTTAATGTCAAAGATGTGTGTGTGTGTGTGTGTGTATGTGTGTAAAGGCGTCTATGTGTGCATACATTTGGAAAAACAAAGAAAAGAAGCACAGGGGATAGCGATGAGGGAACAATCCCTAAAGGAAAATCAGGTACTCATACATCGCCATCTAGAAAGGATTACCTTCCCAGCATGGATAGAAAGGGCAGGAAGCAATGGAGCAACCAATCAGGTCTTGTGCTACCACAGTTAAACCAAACACCAGCCCAGTTGCATTGCCAATGTCCTGCAATCCAGACTGGATTTTTTTTTTGTTTAGGCAGCATCTGGGAGCAGCACAAGAGACAAGCAGCTGCAATGAGAAATTCTTTCTGGCAGAATAGAACATATGTAACAGATTTCCTGATGAACTGGAAGGATAAAGAAGTCCGGTTTCTCATAGTAATGGGGCATTTCCTGCTTAAAACAATGATCATTCACATCTAATTATGAACTTGAGGGCTTATCAGTTTCTAAACAAAGCTTGGCAAAATGTTCAATAACTATTTCTGTAGACTTGTGAGGTTTCCTTGATATTCTAAAACAGTAGGGTAGATAAACCTATAACTGCAGGCTGCCTCCAGCACCTCTTCTGCCACCTTGACAGACCAGAAGCACAAAAGAAGAGTTGTCTCAGCAGATTATTTGTCATCTACAAGTGTGAGGACTGTAATAGCCATTATATAGAAGAACTATAAGGCTGATCACAGATCATAATAAAGATATTTGATTTGATCTTAAAAAGTCAGAAGACATAGTAAAAACATAATTTTGAAACAACAGCTTAACTATGGTTTTGACTGTGAAACTGAGAGCATCCTAAAGCAATTAAATCCAAAACACTAGGAAATTCCTGGAAGCTTGGCACTCAAACAAATCAGCATCAACAGTCATGTGGAGATAAACAACATTTACACATTCAAGAGACAATAAAAAGGCTAAAAAGGAACAAAAAAACCTGAAACTTCCTCACCAGCAATCAACCTCCAGATAAACAGGGATTAATACTAAGATTAACAACAAATAGTCTAGCACAGTGATGGCAAATCTTTTAGAGACCGAATGCCCAAACTGCAACCCAAAACCCACTTATGCATTGTCGGGTGCCAGGTGGGTGTGGCCCATTGGCTGGGTGTGGCCCATTGGGTGGGCATGGCTGCAGTGGTAAAAGCAGACTGGGTGGGACTAAAAAGTTCAATCAATCAATTCCAACTTTGCAAGATCTTTTTTTTTCCGCGAGAAGTTGAAATTGACTGATTGATTGAACCTTATTTTTTTTTGCACATGGCGGCAGAGGCCTAAAGCAAAAAGGTTTTATAAAACCCAGCTGAAGGCCTAGGACTGGGGCGACAGCACACGTGCCCACAGAGAGGGCTCTGAGTGCCGCCTCTGGCACCCATGCCATAGGTTCGCCACCACTGGTCTAGCAGTAAAAAACAACCTGATCAAGGAATTTTCAAGGAGAAAACAATGTCTCCAGCAACACTGGCTATAAACAGCCCTATAAAAGCCCATCCTTTTCTAGTTCTAAAGATATTGCCTAGTTGGGTAATAAAAAGTGTTCAAGAAAACAAGCAAACTTAGATAACACTAAGGTGTAGGACAAAACAATAAATCATGCCTGTACTTTACCAAGAAAATGAGCCAGATAGACAAGGTAATATGATTGACAAACTAATGCCAGGTTGCTAAAAAAGATCACTTGATTTTTCAGAGTAGGAAAGGTTTTTAAGATGGAGCTAATTAAAGCCTCTGGACCTCTAGTTGCTAATATTGCTATGCAGAAGAAGAAAACCCAAATCTGCAAAGAAAGAATTTTGGTGGGAACATATAGCATAAGAAGCATGAACAAAGGAAAGATCTACACAGTGAAAAAGGAACTTGATCAGTTACCCATTGACATCTTAGGCATCAGTGAATTAAAGTGTACTAGAATTGGAAACTCTCAGTCAGAAGATTATAATGTTTACTACAGAGGACACAAAAAAACAAAGAAAAAACAACACTGCTTTCATTGTCAGGAAGGATGCTACAAACATAGTCCTTAGGTACAATACGGTCAGTGATGAATGAACATCAAGTAGACTTTTATGGATAACTTTTTAATATTATAAGTGTAGTGTTACCCCTATAAGTGTAGTGTTACCCCTCAAGGGTCGCCAAAGCCCAGGCTCTCCTAGCCCTCCCTGTTTAGTCTCGCTCACAGCTGCGCTCTCAAACATTGGCAACAATGTCCTTTTGGCGGGAGCTCACGTGGAGTGACAGGGGTTCACAGGAACAAAGGTGACCCGCCCCAACCATGACAGTACTTAGCAACCCCAGGCAGTCGTGGCAATAATAGTCAGTAGTTTATAGTAGCCGTTTAGGATGCAAAAGGGGTGGGGAAGTCCTCCGGCTCCAGGCAGCAACAGGGAACGCAAATGAGGGCTGTCGACACTCCACAGCCACAGCTCACCACAGAGGCACACTCATACTGGTAGTAGTAAGAAAAGTTCGGATGGCCACTGGTCTCTGGAACCACAGCGACCAGCCTCTCCTTTCCTTCTGTCGATGCTCGTAGTCCCAGGTCTCTCTGTGGCAAATCCCCTTCCCTTGCTTCCTTTATTGTTAAAATCTGAATCTAACACTTCAGCAAACTTTCTCTCTGCCCCTCTCTCTCTTCCCTCCACTCAGGATATCTCCCCCCTGCGAAGGAAACAATAAAACTTCACTTTCTCTCTCTCTCTTTCCTTCCCTCTCCTTTAGAGAGAGGGAATCAGCTAAAACCCTCAAACTCCTCTTCGGCTTCACCTGGTCTCTCCCTGACTACAGCAACAACCACCCCCATCCCCTTTCTCCTTTACCTTTTCTCTTCTTCTGCCCGATCCATGCCCGCCATGCCCAAACTGACTGCAGCCATCTGAGCCTCCACCTCCTTCCCTCCAGCCAGCTCCCACAAAGCCTCTCAGCCAGACTTCTGGTTTCATCACACAGCCGCCATGGATGGTTGGGAGATCTGCTCTTTCTCCCCCGTTCAGTTTTGCATCACTGGGGGGCCGTGAAAAGGGTCAAAAATTGCCCCGGAGAGGCGACCAGCAGGGTTCTTCTGGATCGAAGGAGAGCAGCAACTTTCCTGAAGACCTGGCATCTTCCTCCAAACCAGCGGACAAAAGGACCGGCCATAGAAATATGGCTTATCCCTAGACTTCTAACAGCCGAAGTCACATTAACATCTGGCAACTTCAAAGTAGCGTGGAAAGGATTGGGTGAGATCTGCCTCTCTTACATCCTAATTACTTAATTACCTACATAAGCTGCTAAAGTACTTTCCCCCCTGTGGTGCGGGAAGAGGGATTTTAGCCCTCCCTCCAGAAACAGCGGCTATCAACCACTTGGGAGTTTAAAACGTTGGGAAAAATACTGAGATCCTAATTGGAATTCTATTTTTTAAAACTGGTGGATTATAAGACTTGTAACTTTATGTTCTCTATTTTTCTTCTTCTCTGATTTTTACTCTTATTGAAGATCTGGGTTCTTTTTCTCCCCCTTACAATAGAGGGGGAAAAGAAAACTGAAAAGATTTAACTAACTCTGAGATGACATTTGCCGGCTAAATTCGAGACTGTAACCTGCTATTCTTTAAGAAAGACTTGTTGGAGTCCTTCCGGGCTGCCTTGGGGTCGAAATAGCCTCATTCGGAGGCACTCGCTCCGGGACTTGTAAAGCCGCCAAAACAGCGCAAACCAGCTGTTTTTCGTGGCGGAAAAAACCCCTCCTTAGTCGGAGAAGGGGCGAAGAGCTGTGAGTGGGGGTTGAAATCCTCTGAAAACCCCCAAAAAACATTCAGGGGGGAAGAAAGAGGACTCCCCGTGCGCTCACAATAGCTCCAGTCCGGAGCGGCTTCTGTCAGCTGACAGACCAAGACGCTGAGACCAGCCACTGCCCAAGGAAAACTTTTCAAAGAGGCACAGAGATTGACAGACTGAACACAGGAGCTTAAAAAGCAAGTATTTCTTATATTTTACCTCGGATCAACTACGTTCACAATAAACAAAATATACCCAAGGTGGTGACCACTTTTACTTTAAAGAGAAAGTGACCGGAAGAGAAAGGAGAAAGAGAAACTGTAATGTGAAAAGAGACCGCTAGAGGGCAGACGTGACGCAAAACTTAAAAACTTTGCAAAATAAACCTAAGGAAGAATATAAGAGAGTACATCTTGGCACTATAAGCATAAGGATTAGTCCTCTGCATAAAGAAGGTTGGCTAGCAGCGGACCGAAGATAGGATAGCCACTATGCAGTCCAAACTGGTGCCCTCAAAGGTGGCAGCATCCTCCCCAGCCCAGACCCTTAAAATACCAGGGAACAACTTACCTGCCCCCCCCACCCTCCTCCATATCTACAGAATCCCAGGCCCCCCTGTCTACTCAGGCCTCTCCAGAAATGCATATGATGATGAAAGAATTAAAAGATGCAATGTTAACAACGTTTGAAAAAATAATGAGAAAGCTGGACATAATAATAGACAATTCTGAGAAAAGGATGGAAGAAACGGAGAGGACGATGGAGGCAGTGGAACAAAGCAGAGAAGTGGAGAAGAAGGGGGAGGATCAAAGCAAAGCAGATATTGAAGACTTAGACCAAACCAAAGAAACAATACAAACGCACAATAAGAAAATGAGAGAAGATACTGGGAGAACTTTTAAGAGGGTCTGGGAGGGGGATGAAGAAAAGATGGAAGAGGTGGAGAGACAAGAAGAGAGACAACTTGCTGACATGAAAAGTGAGGTGCAAAACCACTCAACTATGATGCACTATCGCCAGGTGATGGCAGCAATTAAGGTCAGGGGACTGGAAGAATCCCTAAATGAGAAACAAGAAGATTCGAAAAGAATTTTTGTAAAACCATTGGAAAAATATCTAGGAGAGGAGGCTAAAAATTTCTCTTGGCAAACTGACAGAATCCACAGAGTATGGCTCATATGGAATCAAGTGATACTGCAAGCAATAAAGAGAGACTTATTACTTGGAAGGGAAGCTTTGTTATGGAAATCCACCTGGCAGAAGAAGCCCAGAATTCGACTGAAAAGAAGTGAAACTTAATATTTTATGCAAGGAAATAAAGGCAAAGAATTATGGACTGACTTAAGGACTGGGTATATGAGCGAGAGACATGAGAGGGTGATTAATGGAAGATATATACGTGTTTCCCCGAAAGAAAGACAGCGTCTCACTTTCTTTTTATCCCCAAAATCCCCACCACGTGTTGCCTTCGGGGCATGTCATATGTACGGTATATAACTCCTGCTTACGGTAGTCAGGAGGTCAGGAGATTACAAGATACGGTAATTACAAGATAATATAACTGTCAAAGATCTGTAAATCCTTGAGGTGTGATTTTACGGTAGGCTAATTTGGTGTCTCTTTCAGATCGTAAACTTCAGGTATCTCAAACATATACGGTAGCCTGAGGATTTGTTTGTTTTTGTGTAAGCCAACAGTTGAGCAATCTTTTGATCTGAACAATTGTAAATCAGGCAATTACCGGTAGCACAGCCAAAAGGGTAGAAGCTTTTTGAATACACGAAATGCTTACGGCCAGTTCAAGTGGGGTGCCAAGGAATAACTGAACTTGACAAGTTAGGGTTAACAAAATCAGATGTACTTTTGTTTTATCGTAAGGAGAGTGGTGGGGAGGAAGAGGGAGAATTTGTAAGCCCACGTAAAGGCGAACCAGCCGGAGATACACTGCCTTATGATTAATTATTCGTTTATCCAGCGAACAACGTGGGTCTATTTTGGCCACTTTCCTGTCTTTTTAAAAAGTAATTTTTCAGGACTGATTAATATTTTGGTGGTTTGGGCTTGTCGTTGACTTTTGCTGTGCAAGACCTTTGCCCCTCCCGTCAATTTCTGCCCGCTTTTCACTCAGCCGGCCCCGCCTTCGGAGCGTACGTACCGGTAGAAAAGGTGCGGGTGAAATCTTTCCATTCCCAGCGGGCGCCACGAAGCTTTGCCTGTGTGGCAGGGGCGGCTGGCGCTCCCCTCCCCTCCCTTCCCTTCCCCGCCCCGCCGCCGCCGCCAGCCCAGAGCAGGCCTGCGCACCGCCCCAGACCCGCCCCGGTCCCGCGCGCTCTGCTGCCCGGTGGATGGGGAGGCGACAGCGGCAGGGATTGGGTTGAGAGGCCGGCAGGACACGGCCAGTGCCCACAAATGCGGCCCGTGCCGGCGGAATGCTCCCCTCGCTCCCCCCCGCCACGCCAGCCCCATCGCTGGCGCGATGAAGGGGTGGGTGGGTGAGCGGCGGCGGGGCAGGAAGGGGAGCGGAATCCAGAGGTTTGCTCCGCTCCCCTCCCTTCCCTTCCCCGCCCCGCCGCCGCCGCCAGCCCAGAGCAGGCCTGTGCACCGCCCCAGACCCGCGCGCTCTGCTGCCCGGTGGATGGGGAGGCGACAGCGGCAGGGATTGGGTTGAGAGGCCGGCAGGATGCGGCCAGCGCCCACAAATGCGGCCCGTGCCGGCGGAATGCTCCCCTCACTCCCCCCGCCATGCCAGCCCCATCGCTGGCGCGATGAAGGGGTGGGTGGGTGAGCGGCGGCGGGGCAGGAAGGGGAGCGGAATCCAGAGGTTTGCTCCGCTCCCCTCCCTTCCCTTGCCCGCCCCGCCGCCGCCACCAGCCCAGAGCAGGCCTGCGCACCGCCCCAGACCCGCGCGCTCTGCTGCCCGGTGGATGGGGAGGCGACAGCGGCAGGGATTGGGTTGAGAGGCCGGCAGGACGCGGCCAGCGCCCACAAATGCGGCCCGTGCCGGCGGAATGCTCCCCTCGCTCCCCCCCGCCACGCCAGCCCCATCGCTGGCGCAATGAAGGGGTGGGTGGGTGTGCGGCGGCGGGGCAGGGAGGGGAGCGGAATCCAGAGGTTTGCTCCACTCCCCTCCCTTCCCTTGCTCGCCCCGCCGCCGCCGCCAGCCCAGAGCAGGCCTGCGCACCGCCCCAGACCCGCGCGCTCTGCTGCCCGGTGGATGGGGAGGCGACAGCGGCAGGGATTGGGTTGAGAGGCTGGCAGGACGCGGCCAGCGCCCACAAATGCGGCCCGTGCCGGCGGAATGCTCCCCTCGCTCCCCCCTCGCCACGCCAGCCCCATCGCTGGCGCCGATGGCCGCCTACGGTAGGAGGCTGGGACGCGCACACCCGGTGGAAACGGCGGGCGCGGGGAAGGGAAGGGAGGGGAGTGGAGCATTCCGCCGGCACGGGCCGCATTTGTGGGCGCTGGCCGCGTCCTGCCGGCCTCTCAACCCAATCCCTGCCACTGTCGCCTCCCCATCCACCGGGCAGCAGAGCGCGCGGGTCTGGGGTGGTGCGCAGGCCTGCTCTGGGCTGGCGGCGGCGGCGGGGCAGGGAAGGGAAGGGAGGGGAGCGGAGCAAACCTCTGGATTCCGCTCCCCTCCCTGCCCCGCCGCCGTTCACCCACCCACCCCTTCATCGCGCCAGCGATGGGGCTGGCGTGGCGGGGGGGGAGCCAGGGGAGCATTCCGCCGGCACGGGCTGCATTTGTGGGCGCTGGCCGCGTCCTGCCGGCCTCTCAACCCAATCCCTGCCGCTGTCGCCTCCCCATCCACCGGGCAGCAGAGCGCGCGGGTCTGGGGCGGTGCGCAGGCCTGCTCTGGGCTGGCGGCGGCGGCGGGGCGGGCAAGGGAAGGGAGGGGAGCGGAGCAAACCTCTGGATTCCGCTCCCCTCCCTGCCCCGCCGCCGCTCACCCACCCACCCCTTCATTGCGCCAGCGATGGGGCTGGCGTGGTGGGGGGGAGCGAGGGGAGCATTCCGCCGGCACGGGCCGCATTTGTGGGCGCTGGCCGCATCCTGCCGGCCTCTCAACCCAATCCCTGCCGCTGTCGCCTCCCCATCCACCGGGCAGCAGAGCGCGCGGGTCTGGGGCGGTGCGCAGGCCTGCTCTGGGCTGGCGGCGGCGGCGGGGCGGGCAAGGGAAGGGAGGGGAGCGGAGCAAACCTCTGGATTCCGCTCCCCTCCCTGCCCCGCCGCCGCTCACCCACCCACCCCTTCATCGCGCCAGCGATGGGGCTGGCGTGGCGGGGGGGGAGCGAGGGGAGCATTCCGCCGGCACGGGCCGCATTTGTGGGCGCTGGCCGCATCCTGCCGGCCTCTCAACCCAATCCCTGCCGCTGTCGCCTCCCCATCCACCGGGCAGCAGAGCGCGCGGGTCTGGGGCGGTGCGCAGGCCTGCTCTGGGCTGGCGGCGGCGGCGGGGCGGGGAAGGGAAGGGAGGGGAGCGGAGCAAACCTCTGGATTCCGCTCCCCTCCCTGCCCCGCCGCCGCTCACCCACCCACCCCTTCATCGCACCAGCGATGGGGCTGGCGTGGCGGGGGGGAGCGAGGGGAGCATTCCGCCGGCACGGGCAGAGGTTTGCTCCCCTCCCCTCCCCGCCCCGCCGCCGCTCACCCATTCACCGCTTCATCGCGCTGCCTTTTCCGGCGACCAACCTCAAAAAAGAAAGGGAGGTTGGTCGCCGGAAAAGGCAGCGCGAGTGAAGCGGCGTGTGAGTGAGGCGATGGGGCTGGCGTGGCGGGGGGGAGCGGAATCCAGAGCTCTGCTCCGCTCCCCTCCCCACCCCACCCCGCCGCCGCTCACCCACCCACCGCTTCGCTCGCGCCAGCGATGGGGCTGGCGTGGCGGGGGGGGAGCGGAATCCAGAGCTTTGCTCCGCGATGAAGCGGTGGGTGGGTGAGCAGCGGCGGGGCGGGGCAGGGAGGGGAGGGGAGTGGCGCAAAGCTCTGGATTCCGCTCCCCCCCCGCCACGCTCCGCTCTTGCAGCGCGTCCATCTTCCCTCCCCTCCGCCCCCGTGTTTCCCCAAAAGTAAAATACCGTATAAGATATACCGTCTTACGGTCGGGGCACGGCTTACAGTAGCCGACCCCCTGACACCCCCGATACGTCTGACAATCGGGTGTGTCTTGCTTTCGGGGAAACACGGTATTGATTCGACTAAGAGTGTACTTGTTGAAGGGATGGGTGTATCGACATGAAAATTATTATTTTTGATAGGATGGCTGGGTTGTTTGATGTCCAGGGGATTGAACTGAAAAGAAGTGAAATTTAGAATTTTAAAAATGTATTTGGCTTGTGGTTGAATTTTGATATACGGAGTGAAGAAGGTCTACAAATTTAAAATGATTGTATTAAGTTGAATGCTTTAACATGAAATTTTTTCTTTGTATACATGTGCAAATAGATATCTAATAATAAAAAATTTAAATTTAAAAAAAAAGAAAGACTTGTTGATTGCCTTAAAAACAGATAAGATACAAAGTAACCTTGAAGCAGCAGCTGCAAGAAACTCAGCTCAGCTTTTTACTTGGTGGACTTTCTGATTGTAAGTTCTTTGTTTAGTCTATTATATGACAATGGAAGAAGAACAGGAATGGATTTCTCACACAGAGGAAGTACAGGAACAAATTCTTTATATGTTAAAAGCAATTATCCAAACTCTCCGTATGCAAGCTCAAACTATGACTTCAACTAAAGAATCATCTATACAGAATTCTATAGAAAAGGGGAAACAACCAAATGTTATGACAGAAGATTTAGATACTCAACAAATACAAACTGTGGAAAACATGGGAAGGAAACTGATAATAGAGAACAAGGAAAGGACTTTTCTTATAAACCAGAAGGAATTTGAAGATAAAAAAGAAAAACAGATGAAAGACAAGACAAATACTTTGGGACAACTGCATCGAACTGGAAAAATAAAGAGATGACCTGTCAAACCAGCTAGCCCTCTTAAGAAAACAGCAACGGAATGCCTTTATCAATATCAAACAATAGTTACAACAATACAAGGAGATCTTTTTGACGATTTAAAAGCAAAGATACGAAAGATGATTTGGCAGAGGAAAAAAGCTAGAATTAGACTGAAAGGGATTGGGGTTTTGATCTATATATGAGATCTAAAATAGAACATATTTAAATGGATAGAATATGTATTTTTGAATATAAGATATTGTAATGATTTGAGATAAAAAATGGTTTTATAAAATCTAGAAATATAAATATCAAAATAAGAATATTATATTGTCTTATTAGTTTGTTAAGATATATGATAGATTTTACATATAGGTCTGTATTTTAAATATTAGATCATATGTGGAATTTGACAAAGGAATTGTGTTTAATTAAAATTTGGAAAAAAGATAAATATTAAATGTTAAATTAAAATATTAAGGGAAAATCAATTACCAGGTTACTGATTTGCTAAAAGTTTGAATGTTTATAGATAACTAAGACTTGAATTTAAGATATTGTCATGAGTTGAGATACAGGTTAAATAAAACTTAGAAGTATAAATACTAATAATTAAATTTGTATATTAGCTTGTGGTATAAATGCTGATGGTCTATTTAATTATTTTTCTCTTTTTCTGGAAAGGAAGAAAGGAAAGAAGTAGAAAAAAAGAAAAAGAAAATTATTAGCCGTAAATATGAGATAGGAGACTGAGAAACTGGGATCATTTAAAATCTGGAAATGATAAAGATTAAACGTTAAATTTAAATATTAATGCAAAATTAAAGTTAAGAAAAACTTATTAGGTTATTGTCTAAAAGATGGAATGTCAAATTAATTAAGATATGTATAGACTGAAGATTATTAATGAATATTAGAAAGGTATTTTTGTTTGATTGATAGAATAAGAACTGTATTGATCTGAATATGATAGTAGATCTTATGGGGGAAAGAGAGGGAATTTTGTTGTTGAAATACTTTGAGATTTGTACTGATGATATTTAAATGTAATGGAATCACGATGCTCAACCGCCACGCTACTTTTCAAATTTGTAAATGCAATATTGGAAAATTAATAAACAATTTGGGTAAACAAAGCCTCTCAGCCAGCTCCGCTACACACTCCCACCACCTAAGAAGTTTCTTTGGTCCCTCAAAGAATAACGGATTCTCTAGTAAGCATCTATATCATCTGGGAGCAAGTCAACCCTCATTTCATGGTAGGCATCACCCTTTCTGTACTATGACCCGGGGCATCATATGTTAATCTCTTTATCAGTTGTATCATCTGCTTTGGCCTTTGTGCTTTAGGCTCAGCAATATCGTGGGCGCCATCCTCTCGTGTCTCCCCACCCGAGGCACCCGGGACTGACGGCTCCTCCTCTAATTCTGGTAATCTTGGGACATGTAAAGTAACCAGTTCCATCTCTACCAGCTCCTCTAACTCTACAACCCCTTCTGTGCCCCAGACTGATGTACTACCTCAAGTCCCCAAGGGGTCCTCTCCCCTTCACAAACTTTAAGTATAGGTTCAGAAACATCAGGCCCAAATTGTTCTGGTTCCACCTCAGTACCCACAATGGGGGATGTGATCCCAGTATCCTCCGATGACCACAAGCAGCCTATATAACTCTCTTCTCCTTCAGAGTCTTCCATTTCCTTTCCTGCAGACAAATCGGGTTTCGCCCTGGTTCCTAACCTTCTTCCTATGCTGCGGGGCTCAGTCACAATGGCTGACAGGTTGACTCGTATTGCCTCATTCAAGGGCAATAAATGATTTCGATGCCACACTTTCAAAGGCCCTGAACTCCCCTCTGGTCGTATCCGATACACTGATAGTCCCGTTCAGCTTCTCATCAACTACACACATCTGGGAACCCCACCGATCTGCCAATTTATGTTTCCTGGAGGGACCCAAATTCCTTAATAAAACCTGATCATCAGACTGCAAATCCTGAACTCTCACTCTCAGGTCATAGTTCCTCTTATTCTGCTGTTTTTGAGTCCCTGCAGCCACTGAGGCCTTTTCGTAAGCCCCTTCATATTCTTCCTCAATCTATCTACATAATTACAATGTGCCCTGACTGAGGTCTTATCCATTGAGGTGCCAAAGACTATGTCCACAGGCAGGAGGGCTTCCCTACCAAACATCAACCGATACGGGGAATACCTAGTGCTATTATATGCATGCACAACGGTAGAAATATGTTGCGTCCAATGTTGTTTCTGTTCTTCAGTACATGTCCCCAACATATCCAAAAGGGTACGATTAAACCTCTCAGGCTGTGGATCTCCTTGTGGATGATAAGGGGTTGTACATGACTTCTGAATGCCCAGTAAGCCCAATAGTTGCTTAACAAGCCTACTTTCAAAATCTCTCCCTTGGTTGGAATGGATGTGCTGGAGTAGTCCATAGTGTACAAAAAATGCTCCACCAACACTTTGGTTACCGTAACAGCGCACTGATCTTTAGTTGGGAAAGCCTGGGCATAAGGACGCTCTGAGTCCTTTGGAGAGGAGCGGCATAAAAATCTAATTAAAATAAATAAATAAATAAATTAAATAATGGGTAAAATGATCAGTAATGACCAATACATTTCCTCACCCACTTGCATCTGGTTCCAGGCAAAGAAAGTCAATGCAGACCAAATCCAAGGGCCCATAACTTTGCAAATGGCCCATCAGTGCAGCCCTCGAAGGCAAGGTCTTCCTCTGAACGCAACATAGGCAGCATCTACAATAGTTCCCAACTTCTGTCTTCATACAGGGCCAATAAAGTCAACCCACTACTAGCCTAAAAGTCTTTTCTGGCCCCAAATGCCCATGTTCATCATGTAGTGCAATCAGCACTGCTTCTCAGTGTTTTTCTGGAAGCAAGAGTTGTCACTTCTTTTCAGGCCCATCCGAAGGGCCCCTCTGATAAACCACTCCACCACGAAGCTGTAAATGATCCCACTCCTTATACAGCACCTGAGTTCCTCTCAACGAATCAGCAAGTAGACCCTCCTGCTGGCCACTTCTCAGAGCTCTTTCAGCCAGGGCACAAAGGGGATATTTTGCCTGGTCCCTCCTCAGAGCTTTCTTAGTCAGAGCAATTCTACCCTTCCCTCTGATCTGAACAGGGTTACAATATAATTTGAGAACACCTGCAGTAGTAACCCCCACTGATTCAGCCCCAATTGCTCCCCTAGCTCGGTGCTCAACCCCTTGATACAGTGCTTGGATGCCATCAGGGGTCAATTGTATCCACTCTCCAACGTGTATCCCTGAATCATGAGGTTTCCTTGACAAAGCATCCGCATCCGTGTTCCTTACACCCAGGTGATATTTCAAACTAAACCTAAATCCAGAAAGGGAGCCAACCATGCATCAAGTTTAGCGGTTGTGAGTAAATATGTGATTATTATCTGTCTTGACCTCAAACTTTGCCCCATACTGATAATCCTTTACTTATCCACAACCACCCACTTGAGTGCCAAAAATTCCAACTTATGGGTGGGATAATTCTTTTCCGCTGGGGTTAAACCCCTGCTGATATATGCAATGGGCTTCAACTGTTGATCATATCCCTGATATAACACCTCCCCCAAGGCCATCCTGACTGGCATCCACATGTAACTCATACGGTCAATTAGGGTATGCATAGGCCAGGACTGGGGTGTTCATAAGCCTCCACTTCAACTGATCAAAAGCTTGCTCGCATTGTTCAGTCCATTCTGCCTGGATAGACTCCGAGACTTTCTGGATCCCTTGGTTTGATCGACCGGATTCAAACAACACATTACTTCCTCTACTTCTTTGTTCTTTAAGAACTCATTAAGTGGGTGAGCTATCTTTGACAATCTTTCCACAAACCTCCGATAATATGAACAAAATCCCAAAAATGATTACAATAAAGCCACATTTTGGGGCCTGGGCCAAGAAACAACTGCCTCTAGCTTGGCGAGGTCCGTTGCCACCCCCCTGGCTGAGACAACATGACCTAAATAAGTGACAGATGGTTGGTAAAACTGGCATTTCTTTAATGACAATTTCAACGCTTCCTCATGGAGCCTTGTCAATACCTTCTCTAAACACTCCTCGTGCTGTTCAAGGGTCTCTAAATAGACCAAGACCTCTATCAGGTTCATTTCCCCCACTGTCTGTTCCATGAGCCTTTGCAAAATCACCGGAGCCCCTGACAGCCCTTGAGGCATTTGATTAAATCCCAATGGGCAGATAAAAACAGTTTTATCCCTATCCTCAGGATGCATGGGGATCTGCAAACACTGCAGAGCATCCTCTATTCAAGGAGTTGTATACTGATCAGGAATAGTTCTCCAGTTAAGAGTGCGGTAATCTATGCACATTCTCAGGGACCCGTTCTTCTTCTGGACTACCACTATAGGGGAAGCATAAGGACTTCGGGACTCCCTAATGATCCCTATCTTTTTCAGCTCTGCTAGATGCTCTCTAAGATCATCCAGATCACTTAAGGGGATCTGCTGAGATCTCTCCCTAAAGGGCTTGTCCTCCTTCAATCAGATTACGTGCTGGGCACTCCTAACACAGCCTACATCAAACTCATCCCTAGAAAATATATGCTTCCACTTCCAAAGCTGATGTCTCGCCCTCTCCCGCCATTCAGGAGGAAGCTGTGTATTCTTGGGGTAGAACTGATCCATTGAAAACTCCCCCTCAGTTTTTTCCCTATCATCCAGAGATCCAATCAAGGTGGCTGGGCTCACTTGCCCCAACAACATCCGATCCTTCAATCTTACAGGGAGGCTCGTGATATTCCGGACTCCATCCGAGATCTGCCCTTTTGCCTGCTGTAAAACTCGTGTGGAAACTACCTCTGGAATTAGTTCCACATCACCACTCTGGCCCTCTGGCCCAGGTTCAAGAATAAAATTCATGCCAGGCTGTTCCCAATCCAATCTAACAGAGGCCCTCACGCACACTACTTCCCCTAGTTGTATGATCCTCTTCTCTCTATCCAACTTCCATAATCGCACCACCCCCTCTGCTGGGCCCAGATGCTCCCATGCCAAATGCCAGCATACTGCCTACAGTGCAGGATGAACATCCCTTGCAATTGGGTCATCCCCCAAGGAGACAACTGGGGTAAGCAAATGCCTAATCAAACTTGTGTTTGTTCCCACAATCAACAAACCCTGACTAACTCCTGAAGGACGGGCGCATACAATAGCCAGAGTATCAAAAGTCTCCATATACCCTGCAGTAGAAAGCTCAAATGTCAACTGTATGGGCAAATATCTGTCATATGGGAATTTTACCATCCACAATATGGTACCATCCACGATACCACAAATGTTCAGGTCACCCAATTCCTATATCGGCATATACATCAGATATCTATCATAAAAATCCCGATACAGTAGTGTGACTTGCACACCCGAATCTAAGAGGTCCTTAGTATAAATACCTTCCACTTGCACTGGCACCATTGGAGAAGGGCCCACCAACTCCCAATAATGGGAGACCCAGTGTCTGGCTTAACAACCTGTACTTGATTCCCCAAAGACTGTCGCTGGGGTCCTGTTATCCTACCCTCTGGCAATTCAACGGGGCATAGATTTCTCATTAATGGGGGGTACTCCCATCACTTCCATCTTCGGTGAGGGTTCCCAAGGGAATCCCCTATTGTCGGGGCTGACTGATATTACTGGGCACCCAGTTAGCTCCCTCACTTGACAGTTTTCCGACTGAATTGGGTTCTCTGATCTGTGCGGTTTCATACACTCACATCTATAATGCCCCACACCCCCACAATTGTAACAAACCACTGGTTTCACTGAATTATTAACTGGAGTGACCGGGCCCATCCCCCCACTTGGGGGTTGGCCACCCATTACTGTCCATGAGGCCATTATCTTAGGTCCAGAATCTGAGCTTGCATCATTGTTAACTGATCGTCATCCTCCCTAGCCTTTCCCACTCCTGGGCCTAAGGTCTGTCCCACCGGCAACCCTGCTGTCGCCTCCTTAGCCTCCTCTACTACCTCAGTCACCTGAACTCTCCTTATAAGCTTGTGATACCCCCCAAACACTCCCTCTAGTTTCAACTTTTATTTGGTTCCAAACAGGGTCTGAAACCAAAATATCCCGGGAGAGCTGCTCTATCCTGGCTTGTTCTAATTCCCCCCTTTCCACCACCTGATATAATAATTATTCAGGCACCTTATATATTCAGACAACTTCTCACCCTCTTCTGATACATGTGTTCCAACCGAAACAATAAACTAGAGACTGTCTCAGCAGATCCAAATTCATCATGCAGTAAAGAGAGATAGTCATGCACAGTAAAATATCCCCGACTCAGTGTTAAACGTCTAATGGCTTCTGCAGCAGGCCCCTTCAAACTTTCTCTATCTCATTGCCTTTTTTGGATGTCCAGTATATCCCATTTCTCAACTGCTTGTATTGTCTGTTCCATCCAAGCTTCATACTCCTCTTCCCCTTCTGCCACTAGTTGCACTCCCGAGAAAGTACACAATTTCCTATATCCAGCTCCTATGCAATAGTCCCCCGTCAGGTTTTGGACAGAAGTCAAACTTCCCCCCACCTGTGTAAATATGACTTCTGTCATCCCCATGGGTAAAGAACCATGTTTCTCCTTCTTCTGGCCTAATGGTTTGGCCGAAGGTGTACCCCATGCAGTCAGAAAGATCACCTCTGCTCTAATATCTTCTGTCAATTGAAACTTTTCAACCTGAAAGCACTCCGGAATACTCTTCTTCCATTCCAGCAGTACATAAAAAAAGGGGGAATCCCGATCCACCCTCATATTTATCACATACACCCTCTGATTTTGAATGAGGACCCTCAATATCTGTAAAATTCGTTCCTCTGACCAAACATCGCCAGGGACATCAATCACTATACTCGTCCTTACTTCATTATTCTGCTCTTTGCACCACCTATTAACTGTATTAGGGTCCATTTTGTTCCCCTGGCTCATATTTCTATGTGAAGCCAACCCTCCCTTGCAAAAGAGGAAGAGAGAGAAAGGAATGAGAAAAAAAGAAGGGGGAACCAGGCAGGGTATTCCAGACGAGCCCCCCTGTGTAGTGTTACCTCTCAAGGGCCACCAAAGCCCAGGCCTCCTAGCCCTCCTCCTTAGTCTCACTCACAGCTGCACTCTCAAACGTTAGCAACAATGTCCTTTTAGCGGGAGCTCATGCGGAGTGAAGAGGGATTCACAGGAACAAAGGTGACCCACCCCAACCACAAGAGACAGTGCGTGACAGTACTTAGCAGCCCCAGGCAGTCATGGCAATAAGTAGTTTATAGTAGCCATTTAGGACGCAAAATGGGTGGGGATGTCTTCTGGCTCCAGGCAGCAACAGGGAACGTGAACGAGGGTGGTCAATGCTCCGCAGCCACAGCTCGCCCCGCAGAGGCAGCTCCCCACAGTATCCACACTCACAATGGTAGTGGTAAGCAAAGTTCAGATGGCCACTGGTCTCCATAACCACAGTGACCAGCCTCGCCTTTCTTTCTGTCAATGCTCGTAGTCCCAGGTCTCTCTATGGTAATTCCCCTTCTGTCCCTTCCTTTATTGTTAAAATCTGAATCTAACACTTCAGCAATCTTTCTCTCTGCCCACTCTCTCTTTCTTCCCTCTACTCAGGATATTCCCCCCCCCCTGTGAAGGAAGCAATAAAACTCTCCGCTTTCTCATTCTCTCTTTCCTTCCCTCTCCTTTAAAGAGAGGGAATCATCTAAAACAGGGGTTCTCAACCTTGGCAACTTTAAGACTTGTGGACTTCAACTCCCAGCTGGCTGAGGAATTCTGGGAGTTGAAGTCCACAAGTCTTAAAGTTGCCAAGGTTGAGAACCCCTGATCTAAAACCCTCAAACTCCTCTTCGGCTTCACCTGGTCTCTCCCTGACTACAGCAACAACCACCCCCACCCCCTTTCTACTTTTTATTTTCTCTTCTTCTGATCCACACCCACTGCACCCAAACTGGCTGCAGCTGTCCGAGCCTCCACCTCCTTCCCTCCGGCCAGGCTCCCACAAAGCCAGCTCCGCTACATAAGTATCTAAGTGCATAATCCAACATCTAATGTAGAAGAAGAGATTCATGAGTTTTATGGTCTAGGAACAAAAATTGAAACAGGAGAATGACTTATCAGTTTCTGCCAATCAGTTTATTTATTGCTAGCACATTTTTCAACTGACTGAAAGAATAGCTATATACCGGTACATGATCATCGTATGATCATCACAGCAGACAGAAATAAAATTGAAATAAAGAAGTTTGTAAAGGGTTTCAGTATTTCATAAAAGTAACTTCCTTTAACTTCTAGTACCAATCATTCAAAGAAGCTGATGGCGGTAACTTATATAAAATACTGATGATCTTTTTAATGGAGTTTTTGCTGGAACTGGACAGTATTATAACTGAGTTTTGTGTTTGATTGAAATGGGTTTGTACAGGAGAAGAAGCAATACATGTAAAATAATTTTAAAGGGTGAAGAAAAATATCAGGCTTGCTTGTACCTGTTATAAAGAGGACTGAAGCCACTTTATTAAATATCTTTAATTTTTGTCTTTTTACATAAGGGAGGTAAAAAGCCCTTTGAGAGCAAAAATGGTACCTGATGGAGAGACTCCAGTCTCTCAGTCCTTGGGGGAGGAGGGAGGGGGCTGCTCTTAAGGGGGCTGGCTGAAAAAGGTCCATTCTGTGATCCAAGCAGAAATCCAATCTTGAATTTTCAGGAAGAAGCTTTTTCAGCAGGCGTCCAGAAACCAAGCAGGTGGTAGCAGTTTGTAACCTTCCCTGCTGGCTTCCTGTTGACTTTCTGGGGAAGCAGGCAGGGAAGATTGAAATGGTGATCACATGATCATGGAGCACTTGGCAATCCATTGTAAATGCAATCAGGCTGCCAAGTTCCCAGATCACAATCAGGCAACCATGACTGTAAGTTTGGGCAGAAGTGGTCTTTCATTCACTGCTGTTGTAATTTCAAATGGTCAATGAACAAAGGTAGTAAATCAAAGATTACCAGTAAAGGAAAGTCAGGAACACAGTGAAACAAATGTGATTAACATGAAATAAAAAGACCAATTAATAACAATAAGCAACCTGCCTTTAAAATGACAGTAAAAGCCCTGAAGTAGTGGTAGTCAATTTTAAGATTAACTACCAAAAATAAAGAAAAATAAAGAAACAAAAAGTCAATAAACATTCCATTGTTAGCATTTCATATCATAGCAATGAAGGCTATGGAAAAGATATTTAAATCCTATGATGTGTCTTACAAATATCAGCAGCATGCATCTGTATTACATTATGGAAGTGAAAGTTGGAATTGAAGAAACAGGAAAGAAAAGAGTTGCAGGAAATGTTTGAATTTTGGTGTTACACAAGACTCTTGAGAATACCAAGATATAGCCAAGAAAACAAACAAATGAATTACTGAAGAAAGTGATCAGAAGTTCTCACTTGAGATAGAAACAAGTAAGCTCTGACGAAATTATGCAAAAAAATCCAGAAAGAAGTTCATAATGTTAGGAAGAATGAAGCCTGATTTAGAGTTGGTTCAACTACACATAGTCACTGCCACACACCTACTATATGCTGCAAAGAGGTTGATGGATAAGCATCGGTTGCAGGCAGGCATGTGTATACACCATCCAAATCTCAACTGTGCATTGTTTAGAAGTGCACGTCTTGCGGTGCTGATTGGTTGATCTAACTTCCTGTTTTGTGCTTTGCTGTTTGAGCGCACCCTGGCTAGAATGAACATTCGCAGATGTATAAATGCAACACCTGTGTAACAGTCTCAGAACAACAAATGCTCACGTTCTCTGATGTGCATTGATGGAGAAGTCTAATCCAGGCTTAACTCCATTACAGTGGTGATGGATGCACCATTGATTGCCAGGTTGGGGACAGTGCCTTCTGGAGAAAATCCATCTATGCACTAGTTAAGAGTCAACATGAAGTTGTTGGCACATAGTCATCTATCAGTATTAACTATTATGATACAGTTTTTAATCTATGAGTTTTCCCGTCTCTAAACTGAAAGAAGCACACTGGAGTCTGCAAACCGGGGCTGACGACTGCCTGAGCTGCATTTTTGAGCGAACTTTAGAGCCGTTGGACAGCTCCATACCTGGCTGATTCTTGCCCTCAGCAGCCCCGCTGAGACACCTAGAGATCAAGTTACACCAGGTCAGATACTTTCGATCTCTAGCGCAATCGACAGAAATAAAAAGGAACAGTGCTGGACACTAGTGTTGAAGTAAAGCAAACATCCAGAACAGCCGCTCCGGACTTCTTGGTCTTATTCTCACCCCGCCCACTAGAAAAAGAAGAGCTTTTTACGCGGGTAAACGGGTCCGCTTCCCGCGTCCTGGACGCTCTTTTGAGCTCGCTTTATGTGGCGAAGCAGATTATGTGTGAAAAGGCCCCATTCGTGAGGCCGGAGGAGAAGAGAAAAGAAGGGAGCTTGCCGAGGAAGCAGCTGCCCTTCCCCCGGCAGCGGGAGGGGAGAGAAGAAATCAATATGCAAGGAGAAGCCCTGCTCTGAATGAAGGGAGCCTGTATACTTCAAGCTGTTGGCACGCAGGCACCGAATGACTGCGGTTGTTGAGAGAGGATGCGGTGGGGGGGGGAGGAGGGGAGGAAGGAGCGGATTAGCCGCTCCCTCCCCCGCCGCGCTAGTGACAGGCGCCGCGCCCGTCCCAGCCGGAGCATCTCCTGAGGGAGGGAGGGAGGGAGGGAAGCGCGCCGGGGGGAGGGGGCAGAGACGGTGCTCCCTCTCTGGTTTTAAAGCCAGAGCGCTGGGTGGTGGCAGAACTTGCAGCAAAGCTGGTGGAAAAGTTTGTTATCGCCCGCAAAGCGGTGAAGAGCCATGACGCAGCTAAAGCAGGCGGCATTATTTTCGTCTACAGGTACCAGCTGTTAAGTGCCGAACAGCTGACAGAAGACGGCTCTGACTCCTACCCCCCTTTTGTCTCTCCCTCGCGCCCCCTCCCTTTTTTCCAGGCAATACAAAACAAAGAACGCTTTCCCAGCCTCGGTGAGGGCCGCCTCTCCTCCCAGCCCCCCCCCCATTGCTTTTCCGCCTTCTGCAAACAACCAGAAATTACATTATTGCTTTATTTTGTTAGAGGCTCTGCTTCTAAACAATCCTGGCCTCTGTCTTTGTTTACAGGTCAACATTTTGCTTCTTTCATTCTTCATAATGGCCTTTTTTTTCTTCAATAAGGTCTCTCTCTCTCTCTCTCTCTCTCTCTCTCTCTCTCTCTCTCTCTCTCTCTCTCTCTCTCTCTCTCTCTCTCTCTCTCTCTCTCTCTCTGTGTGTGTGTGTGTGTGTGTTTGTGTGTCAGGGTTTTTTCTTTTTGTTTTGTGTCTGGCAAGCTGATAATTAACCCTTCACACAACAAGGTTTATTGCACAAATCACCACCCAGCAAATGTGGAGCTACTGAGGGAAGCAAAATGGCACAACAAACATTAGATGAAGCAGCTTGTTCCAGACACAACATCTGCAGAATGACTCCATTTTTCTGTAACTCTAATCTCATAATTCATTGTTTGTGTGGTGTTGGTTACAGTAGCTGAAAGGGAGAGAACAGCAGGTCAATTTGGCAGAGATTCGCATTTGAATCTGAAATGAGGGCCTAGCTCACCTTATGACTGGCAGCTAAAGTGTGGTCAAATAAAGAAGGGAAATGTGCTTTTGGAAAGTATATCAAAACATACTCTGAATAGGAAATGTATAATAAAAGGAAAATATAAACATAGCTTTAAAATATTTGATTTGGCCCTGAATTCTCACAATCTGCTTACTTTTACTGAAATGTACTATTTTCAACAGTACATCTGATTGGAAAAACACTCTTCTCATTTTGTCATATACTACATTTAATTTTGGGGAAGCAATTGGAATCTCCTTTTTGAAAATATATATGGAGCAAAGTTGTGCCATTTCTATTGGTAAAATTTAACTCTCAACCTTACCAGTCAGGTAATTTCCAGATGTTGTCTCCTAAAACTCCCATAATCCCCCAGCCACTATCGCCGGTGGGATTATGGGAGTGGAAGTCCAGTACATCTGGAGGACATCATATTGATTAAGCTGACAAAGTTCCTGATGGATTTCTCCCAGGAGATTATGTGCCTATTAATGAAGCAGAATTCTATTCCTTGGTTTGGCCTTTCAAGTCCTGTGCCAATTTCCACATAAGTGCTTGATATTTCTCTCTCCCAAAAGAATAGGAAAAATTGGGTAAAACCAAGAGGATGGGTGAATCTGTGAAGAGTGCAGCTGTGAACCTTCAACAACCATAAAAAGTAAGTATCTAAATGAACATTAATTTTAAATGCAGAATAAAAAAATGAGTAGATAACATGAATAAAGAAAAATAATTTGACTTCTGGAAGCACTGACATCTCACTTGAATAGTTTAAATGAACTACTAGATACAGGAAAAATGTGGTACTTCAGTGCTAAAATCAAGCATGGCAGGCTTACAGTGCCAAAGAAAACACTCTGTACATGTTCAAAGGAGCAGTGTGTTTATTTAAGCAGACCTTTATTGTTCATCAAAGGAAAGTTCTAGAAACCCTTGTTCCAAGTTGACCTTAGGAGAAGCTTTCTCTCCATGCCCTTGTTATACAGCTGGAACAGGACATCTGCTGTGGCCACTTGTTTCCAACTGCTTTAAGCATGACAGAACAGCATGTGTTGTCCTCATCAGAAGTTCTACATTAGCAGGGTACAGGACAGCCAGTGCCACTACAACTATCCAAATCCATTTGCCTTTGAAACGAGACTGGAACAATAGCCTGCCTTATGCCTTCTTGGAGACTCTGTGTCCCTGTCCTTGCAGCAGCTGGTGCTTCTACCCGTACTAAGCTCTAGTGAACAAGGTCAGCTGAAAACCTCCCTCCTCTTCAAGGGTTTCCATATCCACTGGGGCCACTATCAGTTACATGAAACATTTGGCTTCCAATAGAGTGTTTGTGCTGGAAGGGATGGGTCCATTTGAGCAGCAGGCAGGAAAGTCTTGCCCTGTGCTGGCTGACAACAGTTTTGTCGGCACAGAAAAGTGCAATGGAGACAGATCGTGTACATGACAGGCTGCTGGCGGCTCCAGGGAATCCATAATTCATGATGTTTTTCTTTCCAATCCGGTTTTGGATTTCACAAGCTGTCCAGTTTCCTTCCCATTCTTTGCTTCCTATTGTCCCTCCTTTTAAGAGATTGAACTCAAACTCAGCACTAGAAAAGGACAGGAATAAAAATTATTCTAGGGAGGGTAGCTTTGTAAGGTACAGGAGAGATTCCAAAGCCTCTGAACCTATTTCATGGAACAATTCAGAGACTGCATATTCATTTGTTTCTTGATCTATGTCCAAAAGCTGAAAGAGCAGCAGCACACTATGCACTGATGCCTTGAACTGAAGTTCATCAGGTCATCTGGTAAAAGCAGGGATAGGGAACCTTTCAGCAATTGGCTGATTAAAGAGGTTAATCAGGGCTTTTAGGGATTGTTCTTGCAAGATAAGAAAAAATGGTAATCTCCCCTCATTTATAACTGAAAAGTCATATCTTTGTGAGAAAGAGAATTTCTATAGCTCATATAACAGTTGTTTTGCAGTGATCTTCCCTATCCTTTTTCTGTAACTATTATTGGCAGTTTTTAGTGTTTGAAAACTGGCTACTGAAAAGTTTAACGCTGAAAAATAATTCATTGCTGCTGAAACTTCTCAGTTGATTATAGGATTAAAGGCTCTATAAATGGACTTTCTGGATTCAAAAGATTAAGTTTTAATCTCTAGTATCTCTCCAAATTGGGAGAGATTTGTTGGGAAAGATTTGTAAATGGAACCTTGGACAGCTACTGCCTTAAAGTGTCAACAGTGAATTTGATCAGGAGACCCCAAAGTGGGAGTTGCAAAAAATTCTAAGAGACTGGAAGAATGTGGGTTTTTTAAAAAAACCTATTTAACGCTTTTAAAATCTAGAACAGAGTGGTGTTTTTTTAAAAGAAGAAACTAATATGTTAGGATGATGAGTAAGGAAGGTGAGCTGCTGAGTGTGAATGAATCTGGGTAAATGGGAAAGAGGGAAGAATACATATTTGTTTTATTTTTTGTTATTTTTAGGGTCAGTTAAATTTTTACTAAGATTTTGCTATAGGAAAAATATTTGTGCTTATTATTAAACATAAAGTGAACATTTATTTTTGGTGCTACTTTTTAATTATCAAGAGGGTGGGTTCAATAAAAGATGGGGGGTTTAAAATATTTGGGGGGTTAAATTAGATGGACCAATACCTCTTCCCACATTGGTTTTTAATTTGATAGTAAGAATATCCTTTGTGCTCAGAGCAAGACAAGGTTACCTCAAAAGTTATTTTGCCTTTAAAGCACTTCCTGGATTAACTTCATAACCACATCACTTTATGTGGTTAGTTCAGGAAGAAGAAGATTCTTGTTATGAGAGAAAAAGGCAAAAGGCAGTAATCTTAAATATGATCCATCTCATACTTTTTCAGTGTTGATTTGGATTTTTTTTCCAAAGAAGGATAAATCTAACTACACTTCATTTTTATAGCATTTGTCCATCTACTCCATCTACTCCCAGCAACTTCCCTGGTGAAATTCTTTTCCTATCCCTAAGTTTATATAAAATTTGCTTTATCTTGATTCTCCAATCAGTATTAAATTTCTTGCATAAATGATGAAACAATCATTAAGTATATTAGGTGTGATTTCACTTACAACATTTAGCACAGGATGTCTAATGTACAAGCAATTACAGAGAACGCCTGGAAGGATAAATATTAACACCCAAGTAAAGTAGCATCTCTTTTCCACTGAAAAAAATTGCATAAGTTTAAAGAAACTTTTTCATATAATAATTGCTTTATATAGGCCTTAACATAATACATGGGCCATACAAACAGTAAACCATCATCAAGATAAGTACTCTTTTTGCAGATATTGGGTTTTTAAATTAGATTTTTATCCCACCTTTACTATTTATAAGTAACTCTTTCCTCCTCCTATTTTCTTGGAACAACCACCCTGTGAGGTGAGTTGATCTGAGGGACTGACTAGCCCAAAGTCACTCAGTTGGCTTTTATGTCTTAAAAAGGATTAGAACTTTCAGTCTCCTGGCTTATAGAACAGATGCTAACCTTCATTTTTAATTCTTAGTCCAATCAGGTCTTTAAGGTAATCTTATCCTATGCTGGAAACTAGATGAAGAAAGACTGTTTTAACAGTATATTTGGATATTAATTGATGGCTTATATATACTTTATTACTTATGGCATAGATTAAAGTCTGAAGTGAGAATGGCACTTATCATAGATCAGGAGCAGTGCAACAAATGCAAAGGTTCTATTAAAGTGTGTAATAAGCAAGATCAAATAAGCTATTAGGGGCAACAAAAATAAACAAAAAAAAACCTTTGTCATAAATATATTCATGAGTCAAATTGTATCCATTCTAGTACTCTTACAGATTAAAATGTGAACATGCAGGTATTTTTACTTCTCTTTAGCATTAGCATCTGTTCTGGAAGACTGGAAAATAGCCAGTTTCTAAAAGAAATGGTTCTGGATGGCTTAACAATCATTCCATATCAAAAGATAGAAAGTATTAAAGAGAAAATAAACATGTAAAAGAACAAGTAATAATAATAATAATAATAATAATAGCAGTTTCTGTAAAAAATAAAAGAAGGAGGGGGGAGTCCAACTATTTCTATGGAACTGTTAGGAAGAAAAATGAAAACAGTATTGTGCTGTATATTACCCTATGATGAGATCTAAGGACATACATATTTTCAACAAAGATTTGAAAGAAGCACTTTTGTAAAGTGCTGTGTCACTTCACTTTTAACCGACAGAGCAGTTGCAAGGCTTTACTTTGCTCATCAGAACTGGATTCTGCATATTTTCAGTAAATTAAGAAAAACCACTTCCTTTTAAGTGAATAGCTGATGGCGGGGGGGGGGAGATTTGACTCTACCTCAAACCTTTGCAGAAGAACAGCAACTTGCCCCATCAGGTGCTTGTGGTGCCTACAGAAGAGAGATGTAGTTCAGCTGGCTTGGTCACAATAAAGCAGTTATTGAAGCAAATGCACGTGTCTGTCCAAACATGTAGTATTTAATAGAATACATTAGATTGCTTATAGCCCAATTGGCTTTCTTTTCAAAGCTGCTTTTAGGATTTAGGATGAATTTTGTATAAAAAATGGTTTCAAATAAAAAGTGAAAACATCAGTTATCTTCAATTCCTCATACTATTGTTAAATTTGCTCAATGGTTTTTACTTATCTATGCACTTAACTCTCAAAAGAATACCTTCTGTTGGGTTGGGTCCAGAATCTGATGGAGCAGAACTTCACAATCTGGGAGCTACGAAGTATGAAAAGGGGAATGGAAACAATTTTCACCCACTCTTATTCCCTTCTAAATCTCTTTGTATCTCTGAAAATCTGCTTGGGAGGATTGGGGAATCCTTTAGAATGGTTTCTTAGTGTGCAAGGAATAAAGGAAATTGACATTAGTCATTTCCTCTTTTCAAACACATTTTGATATAGCACAATAGAAATTGTCAGTGTACTTAAACAGAATTAGTTATTTTCATAAATTTCTACAAAATAAGTTAATCATTTTTATAGTTTTCTTGATTCTGTATTTTGTAACAAAGTATATATGAGGCTAGATTCTTTATATTTTACTTCTAACCAGTAATTTTCATGATTGAAATCTTCAGTCACTGTGTATTGATTTTGTATTTTTAACCATGGCTAATGTTCAGATTTTTGGTCTTATATTTCATAAAATAAATGCAAATAAATATACAAGTTTTGAATAATTATGATTTGGAAATAATTGGAGACATATTGCTTACATTGAGAATTTAATTGATCTTGTACTTTCTTATACACAATCACATAACTTCCTTGGTAGATGGAATCCAGAGAAAAAGGGCAGAAATGTTTATTTATTTAAACCATTATATGCTGCTTATTGTTACAACTCGGAAATTCTTATACTAAGTAAATGAAATATTCATAAAATTCTCACAAAACCATAAACATTATAAATAACTTAATGCTGTTAATAAATATTATGAGGATACCCTCATAAAAAATTAAAAAGTGTGTATGTGTATATTTCTGAATTCTTTAGCTATGTGTATAATTGTCCTTCCACAATGCGCCAAAGGTAAGCAATGCCATATGCTTTCCTTAACATCTCCTGTTGTAGGACTCACTCTTGTTACCAGCTATACTACTTTATCATACTGAGTTACCTGATGGTTCATAATTCTAATTCCAGTGTTTTTTAATTTACAAGTAGTCCTTGCAAAAAGTTGTTTCTCTATAATAGGTACTAACATATATTCATTGAGTGGATTGCTTTAATAAACTAGTAAAAGTTTCATTAGTCACATACTAACATGTATATTATTACATATAAAAAGTGATGTCATGGGGCATTCTTCCATCACTGTGTGTTGATTTGGTATTTTTAATCATGGTTAAACTGGCAATGTTATCAGTGTGTTGTACTACTATTGGATAGTCATATTCAATTTGAATATAATTTACTCTTGTATTTTAACCATTTTCATTTTCATTGTTGTTTGTTTATCCTTTCTTTAATCTGTTTAAAAGATACAAAATGGCATATTATACAAAAGTAGCATTCATTATTTAAAAGTATGCAATTATTCCTATTGACACAATAGAGTGGAACATTGGTTTTCAAAAGATCAAAGATCAAGAATAATAATGAATTGCAAATAGGTAGACTTTATTTGTAACCTGTCATTCATTTGGATATACACAGTGACCATATTGACTCAAATTATTATGATATATATTTGTGTAGTCATTTCTGCTATTTTAGTGATTCTAAACATTTTAAGTACTGTATACAAGCAACAGCAAAAAATAAATCTATACTTTTAAGTTTATGTTACACATATATCCGTGTATGAAAAAACATCTGGAGTTGCACAAAATTTAAGCATAGAACTTTAAATATCTTCCATCTCTTTTATTTTCACTTTTCCTGTCTGTTTTCTCTCAGACTATTGGACTCACCACTGTTCCTTTTTCTATTGGTAGTAATTGAAGTAGCCAGAAGTTAATTATTTCTCCAGCAATCTAAGCTGCAAGTGATCATGTGCCTTAAGTGCACAGAATCCCCCCCCCCATCATATTAGGACCAATGAATCTGTTCTTTCTCCTCTGCCCAAGACCTGACATTTCTGCATCTGTGGTTTCTGCCAAGTACACATGCAACATATGGCGAGAAAATGTGACAATTGTCTGTAAGAAAGAAATTATCTTGACTTAAGCTGTTCATAGCAATAAGGAGGTGGTGCTAAGCATAGAGATAAGCTGGTGCCCCATAATTTCTCACATTATTCAATTTTTCCTGCTGTATTTTACCAGCATTCAAAATTATGGCATGTATTTTTTTGAATGCCAGGATTTTTAATATACTAGTATCCAAGGTAAGATGTCCAATTTCTTTCCCTCTGAAGCGTGTTCTTTAAAGTAACTACATGAAATAGGACTCTACAGAAAAGAGTCTACCAATCTCCATGCTTCCAGGGGACCAAGTAATAATACTTCAAAATTGTTTTCAAACCCTCCTTTTTTTCCTTTAGATCTGCTGTAGGTCTCTGTCATTACCATTTTCTTCATAACAAAAGTGTAGCCCAAATACATTAGAGGTGATATGCAATTTGGATTACCTCTTAAGGAATAAACTAGACTACTTTCTGACTAGTCACATGATTTGTCCAAATGATGCTTACCTAGAAATATGATTCAGAGTTTTCATTTTTCATTTATAGGAAAAGCAGTACCAACAATGTATAGTTTTATAATTATATAAATAGGTTATTAAAAATACCTATAGAAAGTTTATAGGTATAGTTTCTTGATAATCTTAAAGCCAAAACTAGAAGCCTGATCATTTCCCCCATTTTTCTTCCAGCTGTAAATGCAAACTTGGAGAACGTTACTAGAGCTGGGCTGCAAAAATTCAGAACAATAAATGGCAGCAAACTCTCTTTGCTGTCCTCAGATTGTCATTGGATTTTTGTTGCTCACATTTGAGAGTCCTAAATTTAGGTAAGGTGAATGAGAAAACACCACCTGCAGAAAGCCAGGACTGTTGACAGATAACTAAATTTCTTGGCTTAGCTACGGTATCTGTTAAATCATGTTTCTTTCCCAGCCCCATCTCAGGTTATTGAGAGGAATTGGCAAATGTTTTCCTACCAGCTAGTGACATTGCTATCTATGGGGTTGCTAAGAATTAATAATGACTTGATAATCAATCAATCAACTTTGCTGAGAAGAGAGGAAAAGATAAGTAGGGAAGTCCACCAATCCATATTCTTAACATGCTTTATACATACAAATAAGAATAGTTCCATTACTCAGCATTGTACTTCTGGCAAAATAGGGATCACCAGTGGGATAACAAAATTTTGGGAGTTCTGCAATTCAAAGATTAATAAATAGCGCTTTAGTTTGGTCATGAGGACCCTCCCCAACCTTATTAAGTTTTCTTCAAATTAAACTACAGTTGTTCAGAGATAATTAAATCACATACTTAATTTTTTACATAGATACATATGGCAACATTGTTGCTTTCTTAGATTTCCAGTCTTGCCTTTTATAGATACTTCATTTCACTATAAGTCCCCTGATTTTGTAGTCTTCTCACACAAACATTTAATCAAGCCAACTAAGAAAGCTAAGTCATCATTGCGTTATTGGGAGGTATATCTTAGAGAAGACTTCATACTGTTTACACTTCTGCAAATCTTCAGAATCAGAGTACATTGTTTCTTTCAGCATGAGATTGCCTAGGCTTCCAGCAGAAGCAAGTTCTCTGTGAGATTTACTCCAGGTCAAAGGATTGCAGCCTTCATCATCTTCAGGATGATTCCCTCCATTAAATGTTTATAGGAATGCCAGCCTATATACCGCATTATATAGGTCAGCATTCCTAGTAAGGGTCTTGGTTGATGACAAACTGGCAGGATGTGGGGTAAGAGAGTGGCTGTGGATAGCAGAGTAAATAAAAATGGAACAAGTCATAGGGAGGGAGGAGACAGTGAAGGAACTCTCAAATGGATTCCTTCAGATAAAAGACCCCAACTACCTTTCTTTCCTATAATGGCCCCTGAGGCTAGTGTCTTAAAGAGGAAACAAAAGAATTGTTTTACATCACATAAGCAGGCCAGAGACACAGTGGGTGGAAGAGGCACTGGAGTAAGGCAGGCACACCAGAACTGCTGAGTGCAAAGGAGAAGCTAAGTCTGGGGGAGGGTGCTGCTGTGAATAACTTCTGTTTTACTGTGTGGCCTCTGCTATGAAATCTTTAACACCTTCTTTGCCATTTGGGAGCATGGAGAGAGTGTGCTTCTTTCAGGCAAAGAACAGCAGTGGCATATTCAAATCTGGTCTTACAATTTTATCTATCCATACAAAACCAATGTTCTCTATTATTCCAATAATATGCAGATGTAAATATAAGAAACATTGAACCTTTTGATATTCATATATTTGATAATGGTGATTAAGAGCTCTGTAGAAAGGAGGTGCACACTTCGCAGCAACATATGTAATGGACTACTTTATATGGCTTCATCCTTGCAACTTCGTCTCCTACTCTGGGTTTGAGAGGAGAATATACAGGTATGAAGGAAGTGCAAAAGAGCTAAATAAGACTCTAGCAATCCATTCTATACCTACATACAAAGGGAACATTTCTGCCTCCTTTAAATTATCTCATTCCATGTTCCTAAATTGACGGCTTTAAAAAAATGGAATATATATTTATCACTGTGGGCACTATTTTCCATCTGTTTTTGATTAATGCAAGATTGAAATGTCAGTGACAGCTGTTCACACTGAACTGCATTTTTAAGAAGGGAAGTTCTTATTCCTTTAGAAAGCATAATATGAATGACTGTATTGTATCAGCTCTAATACCCATCCAGTACACTATTCATTCATGGCTGATGAATTCTGAGCCTGACTGGGCTTCTGTGATTTTTTTTTAAAATTTTCCTAAAAGCAAATCCTCAAAGGTACTGTTTTTCTGCTTTAGCAAGACAGAAAACAACAGAGAGAAAATTCTCTTCTGTGTGATTTTTGTTTTTAAAGTGTGAAGTCTTTCCCCTTTTCTAATATTGGCTACAAACCTTTCATTTTTCCAAGGGGCCAGTGCACAGTTGCACAAAACTAGGCCCAGAGCCATTTAGGGCCTCCAAAAGCCTTAAATGTGGCTCCAAGAATTCCAAATTGATTAGAGTATGATATTAAATACCTGACTGAATAATAACCATGTTACTCTTTAAATTAGATTTAAATATAAATGAAATTAAGGTTAGATCAGCCAATATAGAAGTGTTATTATTGGATAGTTTACTCAACCATAATAAATACTTTTCAAATTTCTCAAAACAATTATGTTAGCAATTATTCATGCTCAGTATAACCAAAGTTTCTAAGAAGAGTCAAATTCCATGTTTTGGGACATATTTGACAATTATATTAAGAAATTTCCCTACAAACCTACTCAAATATTGTTCCAAAATTGGACTTATCAAGCAGGAATCTCAATTAGTCTAGGAGGAAATTTTATAGGATTTTCCCAATTCTTTGTCACCATCCACCAATTGTCTGGCTTTTTGCCACTTAAATATGATGGATATACTTAACACTGGCTGATCATTCTAATGTTGTTGGCACCAGTAAAGTGTATGACTGTATGCTGCCAACTGGCATATTATCTGGCATGGGACCTAAGTGAAAAAAACAAAGAGAACCACAATAATGGGTCTGTAAAAGACTGATGGAAATAGAAAATAGGATGGGTCATTCTCCCCCCTTTCCCCACTTAAAACCTGAAATATGAAGCCAGTGACATAATTCAGACTACTGTGAAGCTTACAACATCCTCCCCCAGGGACTGTATTCTGTTCTTTGATTTTGGCCTATCCTATCTTAGCTCTCCCTCCATCTCAGGTCTCCTCCACTCCCACTCATGACTACCCACTCCTGTGCTCCTCTTTAATTATTACTCTCAGGAAGCTGCCTTCATTCTGGTAACAAGAATTGTTTGCAACTGTGGGAATTCACCCCACTGAAGTGTGAACTTTATTACTTCCCTTTGCAACTATTTAAATGCTAATGTTGAAGTTCAGTATGTTTTCTAAAATAGAAAGGGAAAAGGGAACTGAATCTGCAATCCTTTGCACACTTGCCTCAAAATAGAATCAGGCTGAAGAACGGGTTATTAAATTCCTAATGCCTCCTAACAGTTAGGAATAATATTGGATGGACAGGGAAGTCATATATTACTACCGGTATCCAACAACACTGAGAGCAGCTAAGTACTACCTGACCAGCTCTGAATGTGCAGTTTATAATGCTCTAACACTCTAATGTTTCTGTTGAAGGAAGCATGAAAGAATACGGACATTTCATATTTCTTGAATTTTAATTTTAATATTTTCCTGAGATTTCCCTCCCTGTCACTATTGTCATAATGGAATTGAGATAAGGTTCTGCAGCTCTGAGTACAAAGAAAGCTGTTCTGTTTTTGCCACTGGATGCAGCCTAAAGAGGTCTTTTCCTAGCTGTTTAGTTTTCACACTGATTCTCACAGTGTGGTGCCCAACATCACAATGAAGGAGACATTGAAAACCTGTTTTGGATTTACAGGGATGGGGTGGCTGAGAAAGGAATGGAATAGTGACTGTGTTATTGGCTTGCTCATTTCAAATCTACTGGATGACAAAGTACGTGATAATAAGAAAAAGGATGTTGTGCCTCAGGCTGCTGAAACTGAGAAAGTACTGTGTGCAAAAGTGATTTTTATTTTAAACGTCAGTATGTTAGTGTGTGAAAGTTATTTTAAACACATTTCAGAGATTTGAAATTGTAAAGCTTCAGTATGTGTTAACACACATATAAATCAAATCCATAAACAGTTGGAGAATAAAGCCCATTTCCCATATTTGAAAGTTGTATTTAATGACCAAATCCAGGAAATATTGATGCTATTTGAATAAATATAACCTGAACAGAAATATTTGCATTTCTAGGCCTGTGCAAATGATAGCCAATGTTTATCACAGTCCAACAGAATATTTGATCATCTTTTTCTATATTTGGTAGCCTCTGTCTATCACATGAAACATGCCAACAAGACTGGAAGATTTCAAATGACGCAAGCTGTCTATTTCAGCGGCAGTTCCTCTGGGAGAATTTGCAACTTGAGAAACAGTGACTTTTCCCATTATGTTGTTCTTTTCATGAAAGGAAAAAAAAAATCTCTGCCTGTACTCAACTATTAAGAGCACACAAGCTGGTGTGCTTTGGTGCTTTGAGGCTGAAGATGGCTCCATTACTAGGAATTATCATGCTCAGGGTTGCCTCTTTTTCATCAGCTGCTATATAATTACAACATGACCATAATACTCTTCCACCTGCTTTCTGAAAACATCATCTAGTGTTTTTGTTGTTATTGTTCCAAGGCTTAGCTGACCACCCTATCTTACATGAGCATTTGATACCAGGCCCCAGTGCAGAACTTTGGTTTTTTTGTGTTCCTGGCACTTTGCCTTTGTTCCTTCCCTTGATTCTCTATGCCTGTGATCACCTCATTATTATGTCATCTCTTTCCTTTCCTGACTCGGCAGGAATTGGCAATAACTTTAGTTTCCATCTGGTGCTACAGAAGGTGTCTATGTCAAATGCTATTCTCCCGCAGGTAGTTTTTCCCTCTCTTGCTGACATCTTCTACCTTTCATACCTTCTAAAATATTCCCTCCCTCCCTCCCTCCCTCCCTTCGTTCCTTCCTTCCTTCCTTCCTTCCTTCCTTCCTTCCTTCCTTCCTTCCTTCCTTCCTTCCTTCCTTCCCTCCCTCCCTCCCTCCCTTCCTTCCTTCCTTCTTTTTTCATGGGATAAAGAAAATGAGAATAATGTAGAACTCTGTGTCCTTTGGCTTTTATGAGCACGCCAAAGCCTATTACCCTTTGGCCTCTTCTTCTTTTATTAACTCAAGTGCAGCTGGCAGCTATATGTCTAGAAAATCTCTGCTTGCTAAAAACGCCTTTTGTCCACAAGTTAATTTTCCCTGTTCAGATCCATTTGTTATATAGAGGCCTGTAGTTTTTCTTTCTTGCCATTTTTGTTCACAATCTTGGATCTTCTCTGACTGAATTTATCACATTGAGAGGAAGGAAACATAATTGGATGAATAAGGACATGCATCTTAAAACAACTTGTGCTTGAGAAGACCAGAGTGTTTGGGATAGTAGATGGAGGTTTCCTGTTTCAGCAAGAGGAAAGGAGTGTCTGCCATTTGTCACAGATGGGGAAGCATCCGGTTTCCTTCATGTATTCTGCTCACAGTAACTCCCGCTCCGGAAGATGCGAGCACAAGCAATCTTGCAAATGTAGCTTGGGAGTCTTATCTCACAAAGCTCTGAGCTTCACAGTCTTGGAATCTTGAAAACCCTGAAGAGCAGAACAGATACCTTAGATCTGTCAACCCCCAATGAAACTATTTAAATTGCAAAGCAGAGCAATTACAGGAATTGACCCTTTCCTGTTTCCACATTTTTCATTTTATTGCCCTGGAGGTTGACTTATTCTCCTCTTGTTTTGAATAAACAAGGTCACACTCTGGAGAATTTCCCAGCTTCTCAGGCAGTCCTTCTGGCCATTTAACCCATTGTGTTTGCTCTAATTGCAGAAATACCCTTCCTTTGCCCTTAGACATGAATTCCAAGAGCAAGGAAGTGTGTTGCACTGCCTGCCCTATTGCACTGTGATTGATTGTAGCTGAAAGTGGCAGAAAAAAAATGTGAGACAAGTCTTCATTTTGCATTTTTTTTACTGAAGTTAAAATGTACACAGCTATTGAGTAGTTTTTTTTTGCTTAGCCAGACTAAGGGACTAAGTAGTTTCTTGCTTAGACTTGTATAGTTTGGCTTTGTATATTGTGTGAACTAAGCATTGTGGTTTCTAAACCTACTTTATGATTCAGCATATTTTGTAAACCTTAATCCTAAACCTAACAAGTCATGGTTAAATAAACTCTGTCAATATGTAATACAGAAAAAGAAAGCACCAATAGATAATCTTCTGGCTTCCCTTGGTTCAACCAGTTTCCTGTGGGACTGCTTCCTTCAGTCTGGTCCCTGACCTCTTCACTTACCCTGCATCCCTCTTTTGGCAGCAGAGGAAAACAGAACAGGCTTCTGCATATATTTTTTTGTAAATGGATTGGCTGACTGGTCATCTGGAGAGTGTGAAGTATTGACATTCAGTAGTCAATTCCTGGTTTGAACCATGTAATTGAAAGAATGTGGCTTTTGCACTTCTGCAGCCTGCCTGCAAGGAATTTTCTTTCCTTTGGCCCGTTTCCAGAGTAGATCCTTATTTTCTTTCCACATGTTAGGGCAGTTTAAAACTTCTGCCCTAAGATATGGAACCAGATAAGAGAAACACCAATCAAACAAAGTGTAACAGGAGTATAGTTGAGGCTAGACGCGAAGGGTGGGAAAAAGGCTTACTAAATCAGACGTTTTCAATGACTAACACTTAGTATTGTATATCAGGTGCCATGATGATTGCTGCACAATATGTTTTTATGTCCAATGTTGATTGTTTTAATAAAAGAATTTTATATTAAAAAAAAAAACTTCTGCCCTAATTCCTGTTGCAAAACCTCTTTCTCTAGTGCCAGCTCTTCAACATCACTTATCCAGCAGTTGCATCTCAAGTACCCAAATCCTGACAACCATTAGCCAGAAGATATAACACATCTCCCAGTGTAAACAGCCCTGTTTGGAGCAATCACCCTGTGCAGTTTGTTCTTATGCTCATGCGTATTCTATATGACACACATTACATATTATGACTGTGTAACATTCACTGGAAAAGAGTGTAGGTTGGAAACTGCATTACTGTCAATTCTCACTGCTTTATTCCACACCTGGTCTCTAGATTTCCCTTTTCTTTGGTCCTTTTTCCTTTGATTTATTGCTTTAAACAGGTCAAATTTGAAAATTGTCCCCCATTTCTCCTTTGCAGAAAGGACTAGGCTTCCAATACAATAGTGATTTCCTTTCTATTTTTTCTTCATAGTATATTTCCACAACTGCAGTCTGCTTTTTTCAGATCGAGCATTGATCCATTGGTTATGATAGGAACTGACTGACCAGTTTGTCACTGAAGCCTGACACTGTGGGCTGAGAGACAGTGTGACTGGCCCAAAGTCACTTAGCCAGTTTTCATACCTAAGGTGAGACTAGAACTCACAGACCTCTGGTTTCTAGCTGGTGCCTTAACCCCTAGACAAAACTGGCTCTCTTCCAATTTAGTGCTGCTTTTGAGAAGCAAAGCTGCTCCTTACCCTCCTAGGTGATTCATTCAGTACTTGCTGGATGCTCTTATTGTTTGAAATGTCAGAATGATGGAAAACTATCTGCTTGAGCTCTGATCCCTGGAAACTGCTTTTTGCATTGCAGCTTCCCCACTGAGGAAGTTAGAGGAGCAGTTGGATTTGATTTTACTATCTTTCTTTTTGCCTTCCACAGAGTGGGTGGATGCAGACTGAAAGGATCTTATTGGAAGAAAGGGTCGAGGTCAATGGAATCTGTTCTTTCTAGTTGACTGTGCCCTGTGCTGTCTCTGTGTGACTTTATCTGAATAGTAATTAGCTGGCAGAAAAAGACCAGCAGCTGAACAGATAGGAAGTGGTTAGTCTGCAAAATCTGAGGTCTACTACCAATGCAAAGAAGAACAGAACAAAATGAAAGTTACACCTGCCCCATAGAGACTGCTGAGAATTCGAGAAGGGGAATAGTTCTGTCTTGTAATGACTCAGACAACTGCTCTCCTTTTCTTCCCCTCTTTTTTTAAAAAAAAAACCTCCAGCATCCTCTTCTCTTCATATATTATAACATTATATTATGATTATATGAAATTGTATCATATGAAGGACAAGTGTTCGTCTCCTCAAAAAACTATTCAATATTCTATAAAACTCCTGGCTAATATATTTCTGCATACGTTTTGCTTATTGTTTTGATAGGCAGTGTCTCAGAGGTAAGAGACATATATAAATACATATAAATATATATGGAGGCGTCTTTTCCTCAAACCCAGACTTTGGGGTGGCCACTGCACTAGCAGGACCCAATTATTCCTTTCCTCTTTTCTTGAATGCCAGGTTTTTGATGAATAAAATTATATATCTCTGCACTGATGCCAAATTTATACCTTCTAATCCATATCCTCCTAATTCAAACACCATAAACACTATGCACAATTTTAGCAATGGAGAACTTTTTTTAGGTTCAAGCTTCATCCGCTGGTTTTCTTTAGCTAGCAGCCCTATTCTAACTCTGAAATGCAATACTGTCTTAAAAGTTTTCTTTTGATCTCCCTATGCTTCTATTTACATCAAATCTAAATAGCTGCAATTTATATCTATTATGTTTTGTTCTAGTTTCTGTGGCCATGGGAAATAGTTTTTGACCATCTTCTTATTATAGATATCCAACCATGGCTATCATATCTCTTCTGGTCTTTTACTGGTATCTTCAGAGTGACCATAACAAGTTCCTTCAGCATTCCTGAATAAATATGTCTTTAAGTCTCTGTGTCATTTTGGCTTTTTTGGAAACTTTTCTGATCATCAAGATCCTTCTGGAAATGTGGTGCCTAGACTTATACATAGTTCTCCAGGTGTTTTTTTTCACTAGTGCTGAATAAGGAGGAGAGATGATTACATGTGTCTTTGATACAATGCATCTTCTAATGTAGCCCAGGTCTGTATTTTCTCTATTAGCAGCCGACACTGCTGACTCATGTTCAGCTTGCTGTCAATTACCACATCTAAATTCTTTCTAGCTGTCATGTTTCCCGAACAATGAAGTTATTTTATATGCTTGTGCAATGTCCCCCCCCAAATACCTTGCATTTCTTTCTGTTGAAGGACTTTATCTCAGTCTTCCAACTTGTTCAGATTTGATTACAAACTCATTTTGTCATTCTGGATATTGGCCAGATTCAGGTTTTTTATTCATTTTAATTTGGTTTAATTTCTCCAGATATATATGTTTCTATAAGGAATCTGAGCTGATTCAGTAGTATAGCCCCAGGAAATCTACTTTCACTCATTACTTTATCTTTATGGTTAAAGATTGAATGAAAAGAGTTAGTACAATCAAATTATAACCAAATCCTAACCATTCAATAACTATTTGTCTATAGTATATGCACTATTGCTTGAGAATTAATTCCAGCAATATCTTTAAGAGGAAAAAGCACTTAGCAATGCTAATAATAAATCTACTATTATGTTGCTCTGGATACCTGATTTAGGACAAATCAAACTGTCCTAACATACTTGTTCCTCCCCCCCCCAGTGTTTTAATTTTCTCATACCTTCAATGTGCCAGTTTTGATGCTTGCAAAAAAATCTGTAACAAAAATGTGATGAAAAAATATAGTAATGATTTAAACCTATATTCCTACTTGTAGCACTTGCAGAAGATTATATAAAGTGATGTGGTAGACTTCTGTTGCTGATATAAGACATTTTTACTTATATTCTTCTTCTGCAAGTTACTTTGCACTTTGTGCAGGGAACACAGCTGTTATGGGTGTTTATGTGTCAGCTGTCAAGATTGCAGTTATTTATGTCTTAGTTCTAACCAAAGTAGACCCAGAATAAAACTATTGCTTATCATGCAATAACAACCCTTTAACTTGTTCATACCTTAAATTCTGGAGAACATTTGATATTTGATGGAAGAAGGGAGAAAGGTTTCTGGAAGGTTATGAAAACCAGGAAGGAATACAAGTGTATCTGATGTATTTTGCTACCTGGAATATAATAGAATACAGTGTACAGTAATGTAATTGTTGTGATTCCTCGCCAGCCAGTGGATCCGGCAGCTGAGTCTGAAGAATCAGATGAGGAGGAGGGGCCTGGAGTGACATTAGAGTCAGAGGAAGGCTCTGAGGAGCTTCAAGACTTACAGTCGGATGAGGAGCCTGGCCCCTCTACTCGCGCTCAGGCTGAGACACAGACAGAAAGCAGCACACAGAATTCTCTCTCTATGTATTTGTGTGTGTGTGTGTGTGTGTGTGTGTGTGTATCTTGTTTCCCATGTTACCCTGTAAATGGTTGCGTGGTGAGAACATGCAAGAACATGTATGATGCACTTTTCTTCAATGCAGCTATGTCTTTTTCCGAACTAGCATGGCTGCTATTGAACATATTGACAGCCATCTCCCCACTGATTTGCAGGCCTAACTAGATGACAGCCAGAGGAGTTTCCAACAAAATGTGCACCCCTGAAAAAAGTTACAGCTACATTAATGATTCAAAAACTGGAATTTTGAATGAGCTCCCCCAAGTTTTAAAGCACCTCTTTGGAAAAATTTGCATAGCCCTATCATTTAACACACATTTAATGTCAGTAGTAGGTCAAGGGCTATTGAATACCAAGGACTTTGTCTATAGAATAATAGTCTCTTCCTGCAATTCCATTACTAATATATGCCTTTCCCTACATGAGCCTCACCTGCTTTTCTTGCCTGCACTGCTGCCAGTCTCTTTCTCCCTGTGCAATTACTATGCAAGTGTGTTTATGCCTTTGTTTCTTCTAATCTCAAATACCTGCTCTTCCTCTAGGATTGCAGCTTACAAATATATTGCTCAGCTGTTGACAATTTTACCTGCTGCCAATTGTTTACAAATGTAATTCATTTTTCTAGAACAAGAGGTTGAATATGTCTATGTTGAGCCCAGGTACTTTTCATTTGATACCTTACATCACTGATTTTACACCATTCCAGAACTGAAAGGGAAAAAGATTCTGTGGCGTATGCTGTGATGTCACTGTAGCTTTCCCTGCCCCCTCTTAAACCAGCAACACTTTCCCTGGGGTTCCATGACTTCCCTCTGCGGCTTCCATGTGATATGGTTTGTTTTAGGAACTGCTGACAGATGTTATGTTAGTGCCCCCAAGGGTTCTAAAGTAAGCTTTTTTGCCCTCTAAATTGAAGAAGTACATATTTACCAATAAACAATTTCAAGTAAAAAATATTTGGCTTTCGTGATGTGTTAAATGTGGAAAAACGTGCCTATAAAATCTTGGTGTCTGATTGTACCATGTTTTTTTTATATTTCTGATATTGCTGTGTCCTATCAAGACTGCATTCAAAACATTGTAGAATAAATTTTCTGCAACTTGTTACAAACCATATTTGCCTGACAAGAACACACCAGCAGGAGCTGTGGATAAACAAAATACAGAACTAGATATGACCTTTGATCACACACTCACACACACACACACACATTATATATATATATATATGTGTGTGTGTGTGTGTGTGTGTGTGTCAAGTGTTTATTTTTTTTTTTAGATTGCACCCTGTAAACCCAAATATGGGAGGAAGGAATCATTCTTTCCTTTTGCTTGTTTCAGCTCAACCCAGAGCCATCTTGCAAGCACAAATATATATATATGTTGTTTAAAATTGTTGACAAAGAAATAAGGGATTTCTGATATAGCTATTTCGAGTTTCTTAACTCTCTTCAGTCAGAACTCACCCAGAATCCCAGAAGAGTGAGTTCTGACTGAAGAGAGTTAAGAAACTCGAAATAGCTATATCAGAAATCCCTTATTTCTTTGTCAACAATTTTAAACATACACACACACACACATACACATACATACATATACATACATATACATATACATATACATATACATATACATATACATATACATATACATATACATATACATATACATATACATATACATATACATATACATATACATATACATATACATATACATATACATATACATATACATATACATATACATATACATATACATATACATATATATATTACACACACACACATAATAGTAAATTTCATGATGAGATTTAAATATTACATCCATTTTAGGGAGTAATAATTATACTAAGTTTAAAATAAGAATTTGGAATAGTGGTCAAGGCATCAGACTAGAAACAAGGGGAATGTGAGTTTTAGTTTTAGTTCTGCCTTAAGCACAAAGTCAACTGGATAACTTTGGATCAGTCAATCTCTTTCAGCCCTAAGGAGCAGGAAATAACAAACCACTTCTGAAAATGTTACCAAGAAAACTGCAATGACTTGTCCAAGCAGTCACCAAGAATCAAACTGACATAAAGATGCTTAATGTCTATGTACACAAACAGCATTGTTTAATAGCATTGTTGCTTAATTGTGGCTTAATTAGACCTATCCAAATAACACCTCATACTAAAAATGGTTGTAAGTGGAGTTTATACTGTTGTATTCTCCATACCAAAGATGCAGAACAAATACTGAATTATGTCTGTCCCAGATGGCTGCCAATTCTCCTTGATAGATTTGCTATGAATTCTACATGTTTAGTGTTCTGTTTTAGAATCAGAGACATCGAAGCGAGGCAGGAGTAACAAACACAACTTCTTTACTGAGATCACAAACAGAACAGAACAGCAAACAAAATGGCGCTGACTCTTTTAGACTCTATCAATACAAGGCTAGTCTCCCACCTTGCACATGCTCACAAGGCTGGAGACAGCCTGTCTGGTCCCAGGCAACCACATGGTCTGCTTGGGCCTTCTGCAGCCTCCTGAGCCTGCTGAGTCATTCAACAGGCCCAGGACATAACACCCTCCTCCCTTGGATAAAACAATAAGTGAATACTTACTGTTTTATAGCAGCATACATATACATGTGTTCAATTAAGCATGTTGTTATTTCTAAACACAATTATGCCTGCACACAGGCAGACCCAGTCATTACATTTCTCATATTTACACGAATACCACATATTGTTTAACACTATCAAACAAAACACCCCAACTCTGAGTGTCCCCTGAGTTCAAGAGAACTATTCAGCCTCCCTTACATACATTCTATTTTTTCACAAGACTATGAAGCCTGTCCTGGAATTGACAAGAACCTTACATAGTCTTGTAAATGCTTGGGGGGGGGGACCGCTTGCTCACTCTGATCTTCTTAGAGCTGTTGTGGGCTGTGAGCTCGCCTGCCAGGCTTGGTAGACCAGGTCGTAGATGCCCCCTTGAATCCGGCGACCCTCCATTGTACTGACTGGCCGAAGCCTGTAACCCCAGACCAGAGTTCCTTGGTGGGGTGGAATTCCCTGAGTCCACAATGAATCCCTCTTGGGAGCACTGTCCCGTGAGCCCAAGACCAGCAGATGGAGAAGCCTGTAGTGTCGGTTGGCTGGCCAAATCCATAGACCCAGTGCTTGAGTCAGGAGCTGCGTCATAGGCAGAACCCCCTTCTGGAGCCAGTGTATCCCCACTTTCATGGAGAGACTGTGGTCCATGATCGTAATCGTGGTCTTCCTCCCCCCCGAGAGCAGAGCCAGGAGTGGAAGTGTTGCTGGGAAGCCTCCAGCGTAGTTGATCGATGTGCCACCTTAACACACAACCATCGTGCAAGGCCACTTTGTATGACAGTGGCCCAGAGAACTTGCATACCACTGCTGTCACCCAGAGATGTCCAGATCCATAATTCCTTGCCCAGACTGGGGGCTTCCGGTGGCTCCACCGGCGTCGCTGGAGTCTCTAATGTGAGGCTCCGATCTCTGTGTCAGTTAGCTGTCAACAACAGCGCTCACCAGCTGTTTGTTGCAGCGAAAAAACTCCTCTTCGGGCAAAGAAGGGGAGTAGAGCTTCAAGAGCCGGGTTGAGCCCTTCCAAGACCCCTGGAACAAGTTTTCAGGGGCAGAGAAGGTGTGCTCCCCAGGCACTTGAAATGCTCCTGCTCAGAGACGCTTCTGTCGGCTGACAGAATTAGACGCCGTGACCGCCTCTGCTCTTAAGATTGACTTACAAGGACTTTAAACAGACGGACTGAATACAGGAGTCTTTTGATTATCGCAAGTATACTGCTATTTTGTTTCTGCCTTTGTATTTATAAGTTTTCTTGAATCAACAAAAACTTTTTCAAAATGGCAATCGCTTTCTCTACTTAGTGAAAGTGAAAAATGTAAAGTGTGGATTGCGCAGGAAAATGAAAGTGAAATCTTTTTCCTCTTTCTAAAGAGAAGTTTGAGTGACTATTTGGATTGGATTTATTTGGACTTTAAAAGAAATTGATTTAACTGGATTTTAAAAGAAATTTAAAAGGGAGGAAGTGGCAATTTTTTTTTTAGCTATTTTTTTTCTTTTTTCTTCCTCTCTCTTTTTAATCATGACAACGAGACATAAGGCAGCAGTTGCTGAGGCGGCTATGCCCTCTCTAGGGCAGCTTGTAAAATCACAGTCTGCTCCTTTAGAGTCTCAAGAGCCTGTACAGCCTGCTTCAGAAATGATTACAATTAAAGATTTACAGACTGCTTTAACAGTAGCATTATCCCCAGTAAGTGCTGCATTATCCTCACTTAAAGACAGAATGGATAAAATGGATTATAAATTAGAGGAAAAGATGGCAGAACAGAAAAAAGATTTTAAAGCTATGACGGAAGTATCTAACCAGGAGATGAGACAAGACATTGTGGAGGCTATTAAGGGTGTCTGGGATTACACCATCGGTGTTGAAGAGAAATTAGAGAATATTGAACAGCAATTTGAAGAAAAATTAGAAGAAATTAAAAGTGATGTACAAGATCAGGCTACTTTGACACAATTTCATCAGATGCAGTTTGCGGTTAGAATTAGGGGACTTAGAGAAGCCCCAAATGGGAACCAAGAGGGTTTAAGAAAAATTGTTATTGAAGCTCTATCAAAATTTTTGGATGATTCAGTTGAGAATGTGGACTGGCAGATTGAACGGTTGTTTAGAATGAACTCACGTATCGCAGCACAAAGAAATTTGCCTAGAGATATTGTGATATATTTTAATACAAGAAAATACAGAAATTGGGTTCTTTCAACAGCCTACAATAAACAACTGAGTGTTGCTGGTCAAGAAGTACTGGTTTTGAAAGAGATACCTCCCAAAATGCTGAGGTTAAGGAAAGATTATGCTTTTTTGACAGAGGAGCTTAAAAGAAGAGAGATACAATATAGATGGGAGGTTCCAACTGGACTTTCTTTGTTTTTTAAAAATAATAGATATCGTCTGACTACTGTTGCCAAAGCAAAGGATTTCTTTGACAATATATTGATGGCTGATAGATCTACCTCCCCAAAATCTAAGAGGGCAATTTTGGTTAAAGATTTAGAATCATTGCAAATTTCGGAATCTCAACAACCTCGAACAATTCCTTCGATAAAGCAGTTGAACAACCAGTGCAGTTAATTGATATTTTTCAACCTCTGGTAGCTGATAAGCCTAAAGATCCAAGGGGTCCACGTGAATTAATTCAAACCAAGCAAGCTGATCTGACGTCTTTGGAAGCCATGGGAGCAAGGCCTAAGAGGAAGGAAGAGGTAGTTTCGGCCCTGCAGAAGCTTTCACGAAAAGATCATGTCAAATAAGTATTTGACATGGAATGTCAACGGTTTAAATTCTCCACAAAAAAGGAAGAAGATATTTCATTATTTGAAGCAATGTAAAAATGACGTAATTTGTTTACAAGAAACTCATATTAGAACTTTGGACCAGAAATATTTGATTAATAACAAATTGGGTACACACTTTGTGGCATCATCTTTAGACAAAAAAAATGGAATTGTTATTTATGTTAAAAATCATATAAAAGCTAAATTAATAGAAGCAGATACTCATGGAAGATTTTTAGCTATAGAAATTTTATTGGATGGGAAGAAAGTTTTGTTGGTGGGTATATATGCTCCAAACCAAAAACAAGGTATATTTTATAAATCATTGCATAGAAAGCTAATACAGTTGGATTATAGATCTTGTATTTTAATGGGAGACTGGAATGGAGTTCTTGATGCTGGTTTGGATAAGAAAAAGATCTTATCTGTTCCTCAAACGCGTTCAATATTGCCTAAATCTTTTTTTGATATTAAAGATGATTTTAATTTGTTAGATATATGGAGAGAAAGACATGGGAGGGACCAAGAATTTACTTTTTTCTCTGATAGACATCAATCATTTTCTAGAATTGATTTTATTTTAACTACGAGTGATTTTATGTTAAGTTTAAAGAAAGCTAAAATTTTACCTAATGTATTGTCTGATCATAACCCAGTTATGATGGAACTAAGGACTGGTCAATATATATGCAGATCCTGGAGACTTAATGAAAATTTGTTTAATTATGAAATGTATGTGGAAGAATGTAAAAAGGCTATCAAGGAATTTTTCAGGTTAAATCTGAATATAGGCTTACCAATAGAAACGGTGTGGGACGCTAGCAAGGCCCATATGCGTGGTATTTTAATTGAATTGAATGCAAGACATAGACGTAAACAAGAGGAAAAGAGAAGAGTTTTAGAAGCGGAGATAAAAAAGAAAGAGTTATTATTAATAGATAAACCGGATGATAGTAATATTAAAGAAGGGATAAAGGTTTTACGGAAACAATTTGATATTTTGATGACCGATCAGGTTGCCAGGAACATACAATATGCTAAACATAACACTTTTTTTAATGCTAATAAACCTGGCAGATGGTTGGCTTATACATTAAGGAAAAAACAAAAATCCCGTTTAATTGAGAAGGTAGAATATAAGGGGCAAGAAGTATTTCATCAGGATGCTATTAAGAAGGCTTTTCTAGAGTTCTATACCAAATTGTATGCTGAAGAAAAAGTTCAAGAGCAAGAGGTAGATGCCTTTTTACAAAATCAAAATGTTATGGAAATTACTTTGGAACAAAGAGATAGATTAAATGCTGTGATTAGATCAGAAGAAATTATTGACGCAATTAAGCAATTGAAATTGGGAAAATCTCCAGGAACTGATGGTTTTACTACGATTTATTATAAGTGTTTACAGGAGGAAGTGGTCGAACATTTGAGGGAGTTATTTGTGAACATACAAGAAGGTGGTCCGGTTCCACCCTCCTGGAAAACGGCTAATGTTTGTTTGATTCCTAAAGAGGGCAAAGATAATGTACAAGTAGAAAATTTTAGACCTATCTCATTGTTAAATACGGATTACAAGATTTTTGCAAAAATTTTGGCTAATAGATTAATGACAGTTTTGACACAGAGGATACACCCGGATCAGACTGGTTTTTTACAAGGGAGACAGATGAAAACCAATGTTAGACAACTTGTTAACATACTGGAATACTTGGATAAACATATTCAAGTGCCGGCTGTTTTAATGTTTTTAGATGCAGAAAAAGCTTTTGATAGATTGAATTGGACATTTTTGCAAAGGCTTGTGGTAAGGATGGGAATGGGGGACCAGTTTATTAATTCCATAACAGCTATATATCAGAAACAAACAGGACAGATTATAGTAAATGGTCAATTAACAGATTTGTTCAACATTGAAAAGGGTACTAGACAGGGTTGTCCCTTATCTCCTTTATTGTTTGTTTTAACTTTAGAGGTTTTATTGAATAGGATTAGAGCATCAGAGGAATTAAAGGGGGTACAAATTAGAAAACATGATTATAGATTATGTGCCTTCGCAGATGATTTACTTGTGACATTGACTCAGCCAATTCAATCGGTTCAGAGTTTGATGGAAATTATTCGAAATTATGGAAAAGTATCAGGTTTTAAATTAAATTTATCCAAGACAAAGATGTTGGTTAAAAATTTTGATAATAAATTAAAACAAGATTTGGAAAGAATAACGGGATGTGAGATAGTTAAAAAAGTTAAATATTTAGGAATTTATATAGAAGCCTCAAAATGGTAAATTATATAAGAATAATTATGAGTTCTTATGGAGTAAAGTCCAAAAAGAAATGGAGAATTGGAAAAAACTACAATTATCTATCTTGGGTAGGATAGCCGCTATTAAAATGAATGTATTACCGAAATTTCTATTTTTATTTCAAATGTTGCCAATACTTAAAAAGGATGGGAATCTTGATGAATGGCAGAAAGGTATAAACAATTTTATTTGGGATGGCAAGAAACCAAGGGTTAAACTTAAAATTATTCAAGATACAAGAGAGAGAGGTGGAATGAAAGTGCCTAATTTCAAATTATATTATTATGCAGCAGTTCTAGTGGCAATAAGTGATTGGATTAATTTAACAAATGAAAGAATACTGAATATAGAAGGATATGGGTTAGTGTATGGGTTCCACGCCTATTTAGTTTATGATAAAAAATTGGACAGGGGTTTTAAAGAGCATATATTAAGAAACTCTGTGATGCGTGTCTGGAAAAAGTATTATTATAAGTTAAATGGTAAAATTCCTTTATGGACTGTTCCCAGACATGCAATACAGAGTGTGGGTATACAACAAATTCAAGACGTGGAGCCCTATGATAAACTTTTGAATAAAGATGGGAATAGTTTAGAACTGAAATCACTAGACAGATTAAGGGAGGAAGGTATAGCTCATAATTGGTATCATCATGCACAACTTCAAGCCAGATGGCAAAAAGATGTTAAGATGGGTTTTTCTTTAAAGGATGAAAAACTGATTATACAAATTAGAGACCAAAGAGCGATGCATATTAAAAGAATATATGACGCTTTAATTGAAATTGATTCTGGAAAGGAACTAGTTAAAGACTGTATGATTAAGTGGGAAGGGAATTTTGGACATTCAATCAGGATAGAAACTTGGAAAAGAATATGGGTGAAAAATGTTAAGTTTACACAAGCTCAGCATTTAAGAGAGAATTTTTATAAAATGTTTTATAGATGGCATTTAGACCCCAAAAAATTGTCGCTTATGTATCCAAATCTGAAACCCAAATGTTGGAGATGCGAATCTATGGATGCAACTTATTTTCACATTTGGTGGACATGTAAAAAAATTAAGGCTTTTTGGATAAAAATATGGTGGATTCTTCAAAATATTTTGAAAAAGCGTATTGAGTTTGTACCACAGTTATTTTTGTTGGGTATAACAAAGGACTGTTCCACCACAGAGACTAAGTTGATCTTGAACTTGACTACGGCTGCAAGACTGTTGGTGGGTCAATATTGGAAGTCATCTGAAATACCATCTATTGAAGAATGGACATTAAAAGTTACCCATCTGGTGGAGATGGCTAAGATATCAGCCTACTTGAAGAACCACTCAAATGAAACATTTTTGATGGACTGGAAAAAATGGATTGATTATATGCAAAAGAAATATCAATTGAAAGAATTAGATATGATATATAGATAAATAGTTACTAAATAGTAGATTAGCGGGGTTTCTTGCACTTTTACTCTGTATTCACTCCGGGAAGCCTGGGGGGGAGGGGGGAGGGAGATAATAAGTAATAGATTATGTTTCTCAACTGTAGTTGGGGATATTAAGGGAATAGATTTTTTCTCTTTTTCTTAGGGCGCTCGGGAAAACTCTAGACACCGCATTGGATGGTGAGGAAGGTGGTTTGAAGGTTAGGGGTTAGGATGTGGGAGGATGTGGTGGTGGGGGGTTTCCGAGCAGCTATTTGTATTGTTTGTTAAATTTGTTATTTGTTTGTTATCAGTTGAGTTATTATATTTCTGTGTTAAAATTTGTTAAAACTTTATAAAATTTAATAAAAATAATTAAAAAAAAAATTCCTTGCCCAGACTGGATCGCCCACCTGTAGTCTCCAAGGTGCCAGCGGGTGTGACACCTGTGAAGCCACCCGGTCTGGGTGCAACCTGTCCAGTTTGGTAATGAGTCTGTGACCCCAGCGGAGTCCAGCTGGGCTCTTCCCAGTGGCAGTACAAAGTGTGGTGCTGTGACAAAGAAGAAAGTCAGCTAACCTGTGATGCCAGTTGCCATGAGTGATTCTCTTTAAAGCATCTTTGGTAGTACGCACCATACGCTGAGCCTGGCCGTTGGAAGCTGGATGGAATGGTGCAGATGTGGCATGCCGGATCAAGTTGGCTTGAAGAAAAGCCTGAAATTCAGAAGACGTGAATTGGGGTCCATTATCAGAGACAAGGATGTCTGGAAGACCATGTGAGGCGAAGATTCCTCTCAGTACCTGGATGGTCCTAGCAGTAGTAGTGGAGGAGACAGGAACAACCTCTAGCCACTTGGAATGGCTGTCCACGAGGAGAAGGAAGAATTGCCCCTAAAAGGGCCCAGCGTAGTCGATGTGTACCCTCGACCATGGAGTATGTGTCTCCTTCCACCTATGTACAGGGGCCTGGGGCATTTCAGGCCTTGACTGTTGGCACACTTGGCACCCATGAACCTGGGTCTAGATCTCTTTATCGAGCCTAGGCCACCATAGATGGCTACGCGCAAGCGCCTTCATCTGGACAATTCTGGGATGACCTTCATGTAAAGATTGCAAGACTCTAGTCCTCAATGAGGCTGGGATAACTACCCTGCTACCCCATAGTATACACCCCTTGAAAGTGGAAAGCTCGTGCTTTCTTTGCCAGAAACTCTGGAATTCTGCACCAGGACATGTGTCAGGCCATCCTGACAACACCCATGTCAGCACGTGTGTAAGCGTGTGATCAGTGGCAGTTTCTGCAGCCACGTCCCTAGCACTGATGGAAGATTCAGGCAATTCCTGAATGGAGAGAATGCGCAGAGCAGGAGCAGGATCTGCCTCTACCTGCTGTAGAAGTAATCTGCTGAGGCCATCTGCATGGCCCATTTCTTTACCTGGTTTGTGAAGCAGGGTGAAGTCATATGCTGACAGGAAAATTGACCATTTCAGCATTCATGGAGATATTATGTGAGGGGATTGTTTGTTTGTTGTAAATAAGCCCAGCAGAGGCTTATGGTCTGTGTAGACCGTGAAGTGGCGGCCATATAAGAAATCATGGAATTTATTTATGCCAGCCCCTATTGCCACGGCTTCTCTGTCAATCTGTGCATAATTACACTCTGCAGATGAGAGAGTCTGGAATAGTAGGCCACAGGGACTTGTGTCCCATCAGCCTTGAGGTGTCTCAGCACAGCCCCAACCCCATAAGGGAATGCATCACAGGCTATGCATACAGGCAATTGCCCATTGAAATGAGCTAACACAGCATTTGAGGCCAGCAAGGCCTTGGCTTCTGAAAAACTCTTTTCATGGACTTGTGTTCACTGCCAAGGAGCCTGTTTATCCAAGAGCCAGTGTAACGGCTCAGCCACTGCGGCCTTGTGAGGTAGAAATGCATGGTAGAAGTTTAACATTCCCAGAAAAGCCTGAAGTTTGCTTTTGGACTTGGGACTTAGGGCCTGCTGAATTGCTTTGAGCTTGGATTCAGCAGGATGGATGCCTTCAGCATCAATACAGAACCCCAGAAATTCAGTGGAGGTAACTCCAATCTTACATTTGTCTTGCTTCAGCTTCAGCCCTGCTTGGCGGAAACACAGCAAGACAGCCCTCAGCCTTTCAGCTAAGTTCCCAGATGACTCCCCAGCAACGAGGACGTCCTCAAAGTAGGGACAGACCCCAGGAATACCATGGAGCGTTCGCTCCATCACACTTTGGAATATTCCAGGGGCTACATTAACCTCAAACTGCACCCTTTTTACCTTAAAGGCTCCCCAGTGTGTCACAATTGTTTGGGCCTCAGCCGTTGCCTCATCAACAGGTAGCTGTTGATAGGCCTGAGCCAAATCAAGCTTTGCAAAGATTTGCCCCCCCCCTTGAGTGAGGCCAGAATGTCGCTCACCACAGGCACTGGGTAGGCATACTGCTGCAATGCCTTATTAAGTGTACATTTATAGTCCGCACAAATTCGGACTTTTCTATTGGCCTTCAGTGGCATGACTATAGGGGTTTCCCATGGACTAGAGTCCACAGGTTCTCAGATGCCCTGCTGGAGCAGCTTGTCCAGCTCTGCATCTATTTTGTTCTTTAGGGCAAAAGGCACCCTTCGGGACTTGATCCCGATGGGTGTGATGGCTGGGTCTAAACGTAAAGCAGTGGGAGGCCCCTTGTACGAGCCAAGCTCTGAATTTAACACATCAGCAAACTCCTTGCAAACTTCTGCAAGGCCTGACGTTTGCAGATTGTGAAGTCCAGTCACTTGAATTCCAAGGGCCTCGAACCAATCGAGTCCAATAAGACTCGTACGATCACCCCCAACTACCACCACATCTAGCAGCCCTTCAAAACTCCTATGCTGCACCTTGAGCGTGGCCTTCCCCTTCACGCTGAGTCTGGAATTCTGGAAGTCAGTAAGGATTAAATTTGAAGGCCTGAATTTAACTCGTAGGCCACTTCTGCTGAAATCTTTTTAAAAGTGTCTAAGGAAATGATCGATAGAGCGGACCCTGTGTCCAACTCCATCGACAAGGGAACCCCTTGCAACTTCACGTCAATGTTTTAAGTGGTCTGTGAACCCCGGTTTTGAAAACGGCCCTATGGGACACGCAGAAGCCCACACTGTTTTGGCTGGGGACCTTGGTACCTTTCAGAGGCAATTCTTCTGGAGACCTTTCCTTCTAGTGACCCAAACAGATGGAGGCAATGTGGCCTTGCCTTCCACATGCCTGACAGATAGTGGAGTGGAACCGACAGTCAGAGCTCTTGTGGCGTCCTCCACACCCGAAACACCGAGGGAATGAGGTTGTCTGTTTTCTACCTTCCTGAGGCCTTCTTTCTGCTTCCTGCTGAAGCCTGTCTATCTCCAACTCTGGATCCTCTTCTGGAATCTCCCAAGTGACCTTATGATGGACAGTGCTAGGCATTGGGGGGTTCTTGGCAAACTGCATGGCCTTCACAGCTCCTCCCGCTGCTTCTTCAGCTGCAATCTCTCTCAAAGCATCTTGAAATGAGACATCTTCTTTTGCAAAAAGTTTCTGTTGCAGCTCACGACTTCGTAGGCTACAAACCAAGCAATCCCGGAGCCTCTCTTCTAGATCCTTAAATGCACACGGCCTAGCTACTTGTCTTAAGGCAGCAACAAAGTCCGCAGCAGACTTACCAGGCCTCTTATCCCTCTGCTCAAAGGCGTGCCTCCATGCAATTACTGAGAGCTTGGGTTCAAAGTGCTCTCGCAGCATCCTCTTTAAGTCAGCATACACAATTGATTCCAGTGGTGCTGGGGCTACAAGATTCTCGGCAATATCGAAAGTCTCTTGCCCACAGTCACACAGCAATGTAGTAGCTTTAAAGCTGTCTTCTTGGATCTTGTTTACTCGAAAGTAATTCTCTACTCGAGCCACGTAGGAACTCCAGCGCTCAGGGTGAGAAGTATCAAATTCCAATAGACAGCCTAGCTTTGACATCATTACAGCCTGGAGCCTCTTTGATGCCTCTCGCTGCAAGGTATGAGAAGGGGTCCCATGAAGCTGAGCTCATCTCCAGCGTTCTCGTACTGGCAGGCAATCGCTTCCTCCGGACGCCGAACTTCCCAGTGCTTCAGCCTCCTCTGGTAAGTCAGCCTAGCTTCTCCTGTTGTTCTTCTTGCAGCCAATCCCACCTTCGTTGCCAATGTTCTGTTTTAGAATCAGAGACATTGAAGCAAGGCAGGAGTAACAAACACAACTTCTTTATTGAGATCACAAACAGAACAGAACAGCAAACAAAATGGCGCTGGCTCTTTTATACTTCCCTTGCAGGGACAGCATCAGCCTATCAATGCTCACAAGGCTGGAGACAGCCTGTCTGGTCCCGGGCAACCACATGGTCTGCTTGGGCCTTCTGCAGCCTCCTGAGCCTCCTGAGTCATTCAGCAGGCCCAGACATAACACATAGCAAAATATTTCTATGGATTAAAGATAAGATATATTTGAAAACATCTATGATATACTATAGAAGACAAGTATGCCTACACCTGAGCATAGTTCAACCTTCTGTCACTAATAGGTCTCAAAAAGAGCCAGGGATATTCAAAACTGAGGGATTCTTGGTGGTCTCTGCACTTGGTTGTTTTCTTGCAGACAATTCATTACTCAAACCGGGTAACATCAGCAGGGATGATGAGCTATAAATATTCTCCTTTATTGATATTCAATGTGCTTCAGATTTTCTACCCATTGAAAAGCATTATGAGGCACATTCATTACAGTGGATTGAGTTTCCATTTAATTGAGATGAAAGCCAAGCCAATTAGATCTAAATGGGTACAGAATGGGTACAGAATGAAAGTTTCTGTAAGCAGTTTCCATTGCAGAAGTTTCCCTGAACATGCCCTGAACGAGAGATATTTCATGTTTCTTGTCTACTGTACTTATTAGCAGTCTTCACATTGGTGAAATTCCTGATAGATTTCTCAGAACTTAATTGAAAAGCATAATGAAATAAAGGAAAATTTGAATGCATTAAAAAGTTTATTAATGGATCAAGAAAATATTTCACCTGCAGGCCAATAGGGTAGAGTATAAGGAAATAAGAAATATTTCTGCTGTCTGGTTCTGCTCTTATTTGGCAGCATCAGCTTGGTGGGAAAAGTGTTTATTTATGAATTACTTTTCTATCGCATGCTTGTTCATATAGAAGACATTGGGACCAACTTAAAAATGAAGAGAGGAGCATGTAGAACTTCAAGGCCAATCCACAGCTACTAGTCAAAGTGTCTTTTATGCAAAAGACTAGTGTAATACTGGATTCAATTGCAAAATGTTGTCACTTGGAATTTGTGATTACAGCATTTTTTTTAAGCACTATTTTAGTAAATGCTGTATCAGGAATGGTATTTTATCACTGCTTTAAGCTTTAACAGATGATATGTGCTCTGGAAATTTTCATATTGTCCAGCCTCCTAGTTCTACTTTACACAGTAGCCACTTCTTTCACTTCCACCCAATTCATATTGTAGCAAAAATTCTCAAATTAATTATTATTTTGTTAATGTTCACCAACAACCTTTCTAAACATTTATATGAAGATGTTAAAGGGAATGGAGACAACATGGAATCTTAAGGCACTGTATAAAACAAAAGAAAAAATAGTACATTAACAATCTTTTGAGAATCATTTGTTAGAAAAGACTAGGCCTATGTTGTCATGTATACAAAGAACAAGTATTCTTGGGCTAGCATTCCCAAAACTTATGATGTAGGTTAATGGCAATGATGGTGAAAGTCTTGGAGAAACCCAGTGAAATCAAGTCCTTTCATAACTTAACTATCAAGAAACCAGATGCCTATGAGCTGAAATCAGCTTCCATTTCTCCAAATGTTTTTGAAATATAACTCCCAAATTTAACACTCTGTCCTGGAACTCTGGACTTAAAGTTCTAAAATGTTTAGAAAGCCTCAGATTGGGAAATGCCATCAACATAAGGCTTCCAGAATTTTCTAGAATTGATATGACACCACATACTCCAACATAGTGGACTTCTTTAAAAGAGTAAATTCCATCAGTCTCCTTTAGAGTAAAAAGATTACATACAGTTGAGCTGCTCTCTGTTTTTTTAATCTTTCTTCCACCCTGCATTTTGTAAATCTTGTTTCAGATACCTGATTTTCCAGTGCATCTCAATGCAGCTTGTTTCAAAATGGGAGCATGTTCATGTGGTTTTCAAGTTGTCTAAAATGAAAATGATAGATAAGTCTTGAGCCCAGGTGAAATTGAAGTCAGTAGGAAAACAAAACAATATGAATAGATCTTCATGAGAAGTTTTTGTGGGGGATAAAAGAATTCTTGGAATGAATTTTCCATTAATTAATAAAAAGTTATACCTATCATGCCTACATATTACTTCTTGCAACCAAGTCAGGCAAACTATACTTATAATAAAGAGCAGCTTTGATTCTTATTGCTCTTCAGAAGTATCCTATGTTGGCTTTCACTGTAGCAACCACTGAAGACTCTCTGCCTATTACCGATGCTGGATTTGAAGCATCCATTATCTTGGTGCTTGGCTTCTGTGACAAATTCTCAGTGATCTGCCTCCTTTAAGACAAGAGAGATGCTGTGGCATTACTTCCACCAGCTCCCCTCCTTTCTGTGCCTCTGAGGATAACGCAACATCCAAACACAGCTGTCAGTCAGGCTCCTTGGGGAGCAGTCTGTATGTTTACATGAATGATCATATGGTAACCTTGTCCAGTTATGGGCAAGTCACACCATTACCTCATCTGCAGTCAAATTATCTCATCCATGTGAAATATAGCAAGTGCAAGACAGGAAGTGAAGCACACAACTCTCCCTGGTATGGCTTGCTCATTAAGAGACAGAAGACCTACCCACTACTGGACCACTCAGGAAATAAACCTGAGATCTGTTCATCTTATAATTATCCCTACTCATGGGGCTAATCATAAGTCAATGGGATTTATTTCATGACAGGCTCGGAAGTGTGTCCTATGTCCCTGTGAGGGTCTGATCTCAGTGGCGTTATATTTACCCTTTGTAAGTCACATGGCAAGTCCTCAAGAGACATCATTTATCCTTTTTAAGCAAATACAAAGAAAAAAATATAACACAAGCAGGTTATATGTGACATTGCAGAGGTTGCAATGGAGCTTTTCCAGTGTATTTGGGACTTGAAATTTTATGTGCTGAATTTCCATGTTTCCTTCATGTTCTCTTCCTTTAAAAATATTACATGTGAGGCGAGGGAACATAAAGCAATTATCTTTGTTATAGGCTGCTGCGTTTACCAGCCTCCATCAAGTTATTCACAGTGTAAAGGACAAGCTGACCTACAGAGGTCTCTTCCTTCTACTCAGCATCTATAATGTAAAAAGATCGCCTTTATTTATCCATATGTCCCAGTAAGCCTTCAGTGTCCTAAGTAGATATTTGTTCCACTTATTTTATTTATTTATTTATTTACTTAGACTTATATGCCACCCTTCTCCTAGGACCCAGGGCAGCTTACAAAAACAATACAATAAAATTACAATAAAATTAATTCCATTCATACAACATACAATCACAGTTAACTCACAATCGCTGATGGAGGGACATTCCTAGGCTCAGGGGCAGAGCGCAGCTCATACTTACTACCCTACATGCTATAATATTTGCAATTTCTGATCCGTTTATGTTAAAGCCACTTTTTTTTTAAAAAAAAAAAGCACATTGGAAAGTGGGACAAGGAACTCCTAAGCCTGCATTCTTTACAAATAAATATCTTGAAAAAACATGTATATAACATCTATTTGTTTCAGGTTATTTATCATTTCTAATGTGAACGAACAGCTGTCCTTATCTGTCATGATGCGATACTGTAAATAGCAGATTAAAACTATCCTCTTTGTTTTCCCCAAACTTGATATGTGAAACTGTTTCTGAATGGCTCACAGTATAATCTATCTAATGCACATCTGGAAAAACATACTAGAGAATAGGCCTTGGGATCCCCAGGAGCACTAGCCAGACTGGGAATGAAAACCAGTATCCATGGTGAACCTCCCTATCTCACAGGACCAGGTGTCTATACATGTAATTTCTTGGAAAGGCTGTCCCTAGGGAAGAGAATCCAGGGGAGTGGTAATTAGGGGCTACCTTACATAGCGCTATTACCTTACACTGCTCCTGAAATCTGGAGGTAGTAGAGGAAGTACGTAGACGAGGTTTCATGTTTCCATAAGGCATTTTTTTTTGTCCACCCTTCATGAGAGCTGAAAGAAATACAAAAGTATTTTAAAAACTTGGGAACGATAACATGTTTTATTGAAGCACATTGGTGCAGAGTGCTCGCTTTGTCTTGAAATAGGATCCATATACCAATCAGTAGATATTCAGATTGAGAAGAAATATTTCTGACAAATTCTTTGCCAATCTCAGTGATGGAAAGAGATACTTTCTCTGACCTGCTAATCAGGGACTAATGAATAAAACAGACTTTTTTCTGCTAGGTTCTGGGCACAAAATTTCCCATTTGCTTAAACTACAGAATTTAAAATAGGGCAGGGTTGTCCATTAGCCCTTTGATTTAATGCTTTTTGGATACAGATCAGTCCAACTCTCTACATCTTATGCAATGACAGCCAACAGAGGGTTTGGGGGATAGGAGACCCTGCGGCTAAATAGCAGCTTTTTCTTCCACCCCATGATTTTTTTAGTCATGTCTCTGGGGCCTGGCAGTTGGGTGATCTGCTGCTGCATTAAAAAGCTAATACAATATGAGGTTGCATTAACAGAGGACTAGAATCAAGATCTTTCTTCGTATTACTTTGTAATAATACCACTTTATAAAGCCCTAGTAAAACCACACTAATGCATCCAGTTTTGGTCACCCCAATACAAAAAAGATGTTGAAATTTTGGAAAGAATTCAAAGAGCAACAGAGGATTAGGGGCCTAGAAGCTATAACATATAAAGAACAATTGTAGGAACTGGGTATACCTAGTTTAATGAAAAGAAGGACCAGGGTGACATGATTGCAGTCTTCCAATACTTGAAGGGCTGCCATAAGGAAGAGAGGGGGGGGGACTTATCTACCAAAGCACCTGAAGGCAAGACAAGAAACAATGGATGGGAACAATCAAGGAGAGAAACAACCTAGAACTAAGGAGAAAATTCCTAACAGTGAGAACGATCAACCAGTGACACAAATTGCCTTTGGAAGTTGTGGGTGCTCCAACACTGGAGGCTTTTAAGAAGAGACTGGACAGTCATTTGTCAGAAATAGTATAGGTCTCCTGTGTGAGCAGGGGGTTGGACTAGATGACCTCCATGGTCCCTTCCAACTCTGTTACTGTTACTATTTGGCAGGGTTGGCAAATAGGTGGTGCAGAGAAAGGATTCTTTGAGACAATGGAAGAGATCTGACTTTCCCACTGCCAGAAGACCCTGAAAATATTTGGCAATTAGAAGCTAGGAAGACATATCTGCCAAGAGGGCCAATAGAATCAGGGCAGCTCTTGTCCCTAAATGTACCTCAACACAAGGTATCCCAGAAAGATATGTGGCAGAGTTTGGGTTGGAAGCAGCTGGAGAAACCATTTTAAATCCTGAGGAGGAAGCCACAACTTTACGCTGTCTTCTTAGAGGGTCACAAGTGAATTGAAGATGAAATTATTCTAAATATGATGCTGAAGTACCTCAAATCCAATCAGTAGGTCATGTAGATTGTAGAAGATTCTGTAGCCTGAAAATGCCTTCTGTCTGTATTGTATTAAATATGGAATGCTGACTACACACAACAGATAGTTTCAGGTCATTCTGCAAAATGATTCACGCAGTGGTGCCAACGAAAAGCTCTCGGAGAAAGAAACAGCTGCCATGGACAAAAATTTGTTGCCTCATCATATTAATGTTTATTCAGAGAAAAAAAATCCCCTAGATTCCATAGATTCTTAGATTCTAAGGAAATATCCTCGGGTTGAATTCTTCAAGTGACAGCCATAGAAAGGATGTAAAGTGAAACGTAAGAGGAAATATTTAATTTAATTTAATTTAATTACTTAAACTTATATGCCGCCCTTCTCCTGGGACCCAGGGCGGCTTACAAAAATATAATAAAATTATACAATAAAATTAATCACATTCATACAACAAACAAGCACAGTCAGCTCACAGTTGCTGATGGAGGGACATTCCTAGGCCCACCTTCCCACCAAAATAGAATGTATGAAAGTAGAATAATTAGAGAGGTTTATTATTCAGTTTAGAAAATTACACAGCTGCCCATTTTAAATGTAACTCTGGGCAGCGGAGAAATATGTAAAAGCAATATTTAATAAAAAGTAGTATAAAGCTATACAGAATACATGATCCAAGCTGGGTTGGTCACCATAAATTAGTCTTCCAAGCTTTCCGATTCCTGCTGGAGCCCAAAGTCAGGGAACTTCCCTCTCACCAGAATGTGTGCTTTGGGCTATTCCATGCATAGCATTTATGCATAGCAAATATGTGAGGTAGATAGTGTGTACTGCTTTTATTTTTTTTTATTTTTTTTAATAAAAAATTCCTTTATTAAAACAATCAGCATTGTACACAAAATCTTGAGAAGCGATCATCGTAGAACATAACATACAACAATAGGGATACATTCTTCACTCCTCATTTCAAGCCTCTACTATACACCTGCTACATTTTTTGACCTGTGTGGTCCCTAATACTAGATCCTGAGGTAGTAATTCAATAACCTAAGGTAGATATTCAGTCTGCTTTTTCAATATTAAAAATGTTCAACATTAGCCATAAGATCTTATTAATAAACAATCACCATTTATAACACTAAGTATTAATCTTTGTAAACGTCTGGTTTGGTAAATATTAGAGCATATACATTCAACATTAAATGTTAGTTTTTTGTAAACATTTGATTTGTTATACTTTCTTCCCTCCTCACGTCGAGCCTTAGCTAAACGCCAGATGCATTTTGTTTGATTGGTGTTTCTCTTGGATATAGTCTATCCATTGTTTCCAGTCTGTCAAATATTGTTCATTGGAACGACCCTTCAAGTATGCTGATATTTTCGCCATCTCCGCCAGGTTTGATACTTTCACAGTCCATTCTTCCATAGGCGGTATTTCTGGGTTCTTCCAGTATTGTCCCACCAACAATCTCGCTGCTGAAATCAAGTTCAGAAATAAGGTTGTCTCTGAGGTAGTGATGTCCTTTGTAATCCCTAACAAAAAAACCTGAGGTAGAAATTCTATACGCTTTTTAAAAATGGTTTGAAGTGTCCACCATATCTTCCTCCAGAATGCTTTGATTTTTCTGCATGTCCACCATATGTGAAAGTAGGTAGCTTCCCCGTCCCCACACCTCCAGCATTTGGGCTGGGAGCCTGGGTAAATGAGTGATATTTTTTTCGGGTCTAGGTGCCATCTATAGAACATCTTGTAGAAGTTTTCCCTTAGTTGTTGCGATTTCGTGAATTCTACGTTCCTCACCCAGATTTTCTCCCACGTGTCCATGCTGCTAAACTACACACTACACACTCCAAAACTCTCAGCTAGTAGCCAGAGATTTGTATTGATTTTAGCGTCTGATCCTAATATGTAAAACTGTTTGATGATTCTGATAGCAGCTGCACTATTTCTCTTTTTCCTTCAGGAATATTAATAAAAGAAAACAGTGTAAGATTGTGATTTTGATCCTTCCTGATAGAAAGCAGAGAAATCTTCTTTCTGCAGAAAAATCTTTTGAAAAATTTCAAAAAGATTTTTCTGTCATTTTTGGCCATCTGTGGTTAGGAATAAATTCTCAACAATAGAATCCATGGCAACATTCCAAATCAATAGTGTAATTGTTTTGTTGCTTTGAGATTAGATTTTTATTTCAATTAAAGCTAAAAAAAACAAAAAAAGTGTATTTAATTAAAATAACTGAAATGCATAAACCTATCCCCCCCCTTTTTTTTTTTACAGAAAAGGCAGAATGAAATACTCAAGTAATTTTGCAAAGGAGAATGTCATTGTGGTTTTTCTCTTTACATTGACAAAGTTAAAAAAATGATTATGAAAACATTACAAGATAGAATTAATTGTGAAAAAGAATTAATTACATTCAGGTTTGCTAGGGCCATATTTCTCTATACCTTATTTACAAGTTACCCAAATGATGGACAGTGCATTTAAAGTAATGAAAGACATTATATGAAACTGTGATTATTCTGATTTGTCATAAAATGCAAAATTTAGATAAACTTCAGCTAGTATATTCCCAGTGAAAAATGGAACAGCTATAAATGGTTGAAATGCTAATCAGAAAGCCTGTTGTCAACTTCATCCCACAAGCCACAGTGAAGATGTCACATTAACAATAAAATGCTCCATTACCAACGAAAGCAATTAAGTCAAACTAATTGAATTACAATTAACAATTATTTAATTTTTGCACTTGTGGAGCATTATATTATCAGCAAGCTGTCTGTGCAGTATTTTGGCTACATTGTAAATGGTTTCAAAGTCAATGAGTATTTCTGGCAGTCAGATCTTAAATGTGCATATTTGGAAAAAATTCCCATAGAGGGAAATGGATTTTATTAATGTGTATATATGTTTTTGATTATTTATTTAATCTTAATGTTAAAGTTGGGCCAAATCTGTAGCCAAGCTACCTTGCTTTTAATCTGAAAACCAGCATGATGGTTGTTTTGTCACTAAATCACTGATATCTTAATTTACTTTGCAAACTTGTCATGAACATAAAATTTGGGAGGTATATCTGCCATATATTATTGTTTATTTAATGCACATTTTTATTTAAAAGCCTGGTTTAGGTTATTCAGCACAAAGAAAAGTGTCTTTGGTGCAATAGTAATGGTTTCAGTATTGCACATGGGTGGAATGAACTGTCTTCATTTCATGTTAGCCAGTGGTCCGGAAATTTTTCAGCTTTCCAAGATCCTAGATCTTCAGTGTCATTTCAGAAACAAAGGAATAACTAGAAGACTTTGATTGTGCATCCCAGGCATGATTTGACCCAGTATTCTCTCTTCTGGGAGCAGCTATTTCCTGCCCTGTGGTCTTCAAAAATCTGCACTCTTTAAGAAATTCCCAGATATGGAGGATGTATGAAGTAAGACAAAGCATACAGAATACCAAACTTCAAGTACAGCAAATGTTTCTGCAAAATTGGATATTGTTCAATTGTTTACCTGAAAATACTGGCTCATTCCATAATTCCACTGAATTCATGATAATGATGGTGTTCTCAGGAAACAAAGAGAAGGAGGACATTTTTATTATTACTAAGTAATGCCAGTTATTAATTTTAGAACATTGATCCAACCAATCAAGTCTGCCTTTGCTAGACTTTCCCAACTTCATAACTGTGGTGTATAGAATTCACATTATGCCTAGCTAACAAGGCTAATACTGGCTGAACATTGGGAGAATTGCAATCAATATAGAAGGGAAAATTGGAGAAAGTTCTCTATATAGATTGACACAGGCCTTTCAGGATTCTGAAGGAGCTTTCCTATTCCTGCTTGGAGATGTTATGTACTAAAGTTGAGACCTAACATTTATTTATACATTAAATGTATATCTTGCTTTTTCAATCAAGAAATATATATATGGCAATCACTCTTCATTTCATTTTGGAACAAGTCCTATTTACACCAATCAATGCAAGTATTCATTTTTACAGAGAAATATATAGATGCATTGATGCAAGGATACATGCCTTTGCTTAAAGTTTTTGTAATGTCTACAAATTTAAAATAGATACACTGTAGTTGCAGAAGAATATACAATGCTGCATATTCAGTGGCTGTGTTTGCTGAACTGAATCATATACACAGTTGGAGATTCCAACTCTGGCGGTACCTGAGAAATGCAAATTGCATTTTAAAAAGGAGCAGAATTGTATGGAATCAAAAAACAAAACAAAAAGATTTCTGCCCTTCAAAAAAACCCCACTCTTTCTTATTTATCAAATATTAATTTCTTTCCACTTTTATTTTGTAAAATTCCTTTGGTTATAAAAAGACCAAAACCCATAGAGTTGCCCAATCATCTGTGCTGTAAAAAAATAATTAAAATATTAACAAGTTCTGTGCTAAAGAATTTGCAAAAAAACCCCCAACAAACCCCAGTTAGTAAGCACATATAGCACATACAGAAAATTCCATTCTGAAGGACAGCTGACAACATCCAGCTATCAGCCATTGGTACTGGGAATAGGATAGCAAAATTTGGAATAATCTCTGGCAGGAATGATCAGTGCTAGCTCTTATTGACCTCTTGATGGATTTTGAAACTATTCACCCTGGTATCCTTCTGGATCAGCTCTGTGGGTTTCTGGGCAACACAATATTGTGCTAGTTTGCTATCTTTCTACAAGGCTTTTACCAGGTGGTATTGCTTGGGAGTGAGAGGTCAATCACTGTTATATGGGGCTCGGCCATATTTGGTAATTTATCAATTTAATGTTTACTTAAGACTGCTGGTTATTGTTGTCATGCGGTGAGGTATCATCCTTACTCTGATGATACCCAGTTATGTATTTCTGCCCCAACAAACTAAGCAATGGCATTGATATTTTATCCTGGTGCCTGGAGGCTATGGGGATCTGGATGGACATAGCAGTTTTCAGCTGAACCCTTGCAAAACTGAGTGGCATTGTGTTTTCGGATCTTCTAGATCTGAGACTTTTTCATCTTTGGTTCTGGCTGGTGTCCAACTCCAGACAGATCCCAAGTGTGCAATTTGAGGTTCTTTCTAGATTCATGACTCCTGCTTGAGGACAGGTGACAGATTATTGAAATGTGCTCTACATCAGAGGTCCCCAACCTTTCTTGGTTGGTGGCACAGAAGGAAAAGGAGGGGTATGCACCTGTATGTGCGCATGCAGAGATGCAAACAGGGTCGCATGCATGCACCACAAATGGGGCTGCAAGCAAATGGAGCCACAGCACAGGAACAATGCTCGCCGCGACACTAGTGTCTGCAACCCTCACGGCTTGCAACAATGCTAACGGCAACCCTCGTGGTGATTCTAGTGCCCACACGACCCTTGTAGCACCTGTGCGATACCCGGGCGACACTAGCACAAGTGGGGGGTTTGAATGCACACACACAAACACACTCACTGGCCCGCCACTCGTGGCCCGGGGGTCAAGAGGCCATGGACCGGTAGTGGGCCTTTGCTCTACATGGAGCTGCTCTTGAAAAGCATTTGGAAGTTGTGACTGACTGGAAACAGTGGATAGACTATATCCAAGAGAGACACCAATCAAACAGAATGCAGCTGGCGTTCAGCTAAGGATCGATGGGAGGAGGGATGAAGGGCTAACAAATCAAATGTTTACAAAAACTAACACCCAACGTTGAATGTATATGTTCTATAACTAATGCCTCTTAACATAACCTTATGACTAATGTTGTTTGCTTTAATATTGTTAAAAGTAGACTGAATCTCTACCTCAGGATATGAAACTTTTACCTCAGGATCTCGGGTTGGGGACCATAAAAGATTGCACTAGTAATGGGATGAAGTCAACTCAGAAGCGCAAACGCACAATATGCGATAGACTAGATACAGTAGATAGACCATATATAAGAGAAACACCAATCAAACAAAATGTATTCGGAGTATACTTGAAGATGTAAGGGAGGAGGGAAGAACGTTTACTAAAACAAATGTTTACAAAGATTAATACCTAATGTTGTATGCTATGTTCTAGGATGATTGCTTAGCAATAGGATCTTATGTTTAATGTTGATCACATTAATATTGAACCAGATAGGGGAAACACCAATCAAAATAAAATGTAACAGGAGTATAGTTGAGGCTAGACGCGAGGAGTGGGGAAAAAGGCTTACTAACTCAGACGTTTTCAAAGACTAATACTTAATATTGTATACCAGGTGTCATGATGATTGCTGCATAATAGGTTTTTATGCTCAATGTTGATTGTTTTAATAAAAGAATTTTTATAATAAAAAAAATAAATTGCTAAAAAGAAAAAAAAAGAAAGAAAAGTATTTGGAAGATCAGGCACATAGTGTGGCTGCATGGACAGTTATGTGCATCCCTAGGATGACACATGTAACACCTCTGTTCTGCGAGCTATATGGCTGCTGCTTTGCTTCCGGGTGCAATTCAAAGTTCTGGTTTTCACATTTAAGGCCTACATGACATGTGACTAGGTTATCTGAGGGACTGCCTCTTCCCAATTACATCTACTTGCCCATCAGCTTGAGCAAGTGGGTGATATGTTGCGGGACCCATATACCAAAGAGTTCCAGGGGGCATGCTTTTTCTGCTGTGATCCCACCTCTGGAGCATCATTTCCTCTGAGGGAAGGTTGGCCCCCATCACTGTCTGCCTTTTGAAAGGCCCACAAAGCCTGGTTTGTCTATCAACCTTGGGCATCCCATGGTGAACCTACAAGATTGGTGTTATTCTCCATGTTCTTGATTTTTAATACTTTTTATTGATGTTTCTGTGTTTTATGGTTTTCATTGCTAATATGTTTGCCACCCAAAGTCGTGTTTGTCAGATTTGTGGCTATATAAATCTATTGAACTGAATTAAATTGAAGGAAATCAGTCTGTCAAAGAACACAGTGGCTGGACACTATCAAACCTGACACCAGCCAGAACACAGAAAAACTCAAAAGAAACAGTGCAAGTTTGGAAGTTGTGGAGAGACCTGGCCATTAGAATCGCCAAGAGTCAGACTTGACTGAACGGATAATATCATCATGAATTGAATTGATACCTTCAATCAGTATGTGTAATAAAATGTTAGCTGCCACACTCCAATTTCTTGAATCTTCACAGATCAACTATCTGAAACAAATTATCAGTACATTTAGTGATGTTAATGAAATTGTTACCAGTTTTTAAAAAAATGCTGGTTTAATTCAGAATTGTTCAAAATCTAATCAAATGCAACTCATTATTGCTCTTTAATTTAAATTATAATTTGTCTACCAAATGCCACAATGCACTAGATAAGAGATTGAGGACCCCTGCACTAGATGTTAACTATATGAAATTACTGAGGGAGACAGAATTTAAAATTATTTGCCTGTTTTCCTTCATTTTCTTTTCAGGTTTTGATTTGAATTTGATTTGTTAAAAATAGATGGCAATTTGCAATGACAAAGAAAGACTGTGAAATGTTGTTTTGAGGAAGAAGTGAGGGGGTATATTTTGAAGATCTTGTTTTATACCCCTTTGTCAGCTCTGGGAACAAGCATATGGAATGCTTGTTTATAGACTAAACTTTTGGAGGCGGCATTCTCATTATAATGTATTCATAACATGAAATAATTTGTGAACTTAGATTGTTGATTTACAACCTGTATGTTCTCAGTTTGCCCCGAAAGCTATTGCTAAGTTTGGAGATGGGGTAACTAGCTTTTCTCAGTTAACCAATATTCTTTGGATCCTGATTTTTTTATTTTCTCATGCTAATTCAAATAATTAAGATTCCAAATGTGCTGTCCAAAGGTGAAAAAAGATCCTACAAGATTGGCAAAACAATGGTTGTTTCAGCTCAATATTTAACAGCAGACTTCAATATAATTGAATCTCTGAGTTTCCGTCAGGCAATTTTAGAGCCTATCCAACAAACACACTGGCTTTGCTCCTCCTGCCTTCTTCTCTAAAATTTTGCTTCTGTATTATTGCCTTATTGGTGCTCTGTCCTTCCTTGTTGATGACCAGTGCTGCCTTCAGCCCAATGGGTAGGCACAAAAAAAGGTTCCTTTTTCCTCTCTCTTGCTCTCTCATTTTTTATTTGCTGGACTTTTTTTGCAGCAAAATAGTACACATGAGCAACCAGTGGCAAACTCTGTTTTGGAACAGTTGCAGAGGATGGGTTGCCTTGACTGGAAGGAAGTGAATCCTTGGAACTGGGAGGCAGAATGCAGTTAAAGTTCTCACAGTAGAAAATAACCTGTCCCGCAGTTCCAGAGAAACTGCTGCAAAGGTATCGTCTTCTGGATCAGTAGCTGAGCCAATAATTGCCTCAGATACCTAAACTATTCCCAAACTACACATAAATCCAGCAATAGAAATATTTGTGGGGGGGAGGAGAGACCAATCTGATCAATATTGCCCAGGCATGCAGAAAGGACCTTGAACTTACCACATTATAACTTCATTAATAGTAATCTTTCATATCTGATTATTTTATAGTACATCAACTCACCCATTTTAGTACACAAACCTTATTCTGTACTTATTATTTTGGATAGGGTTGATGCATGTATCTTATCCCCTATTTTGTGCTAAGAAGACAAGCTTAGATCACAAGAACCCCAATCCATTCATCCTCATAATATCCCTGTATGGTAGGTCAACAATATCCTTATTGTATAACAGACTCAAGCTGAGGCTGATTATTCACGAGCTGCCAGGGAGTTCAAGGGGTAAGGAAGGAATTAATGAACCAAATCCCCTAAGCTGAAGTTCCAAATTCTATAAGCACTGGCTCTTAAAATAGCTTAAGCGTGACAGAAAGAGAGCTTCAGCCTCAGAACTGTCTGCCTGTGACTTTGTATGACCTGATTCAAATGACCAGTAATATATCTAGATATGTGCATGTGATGTAATATAGTTGACACCCCAAATCCTATTTACCATAGAAAGCTGAAATTACTATCCAGGTTATATGCAGTATCATTCATGTTGTGATAGGCATACGTTTTTCCATAAACTGCTATATTTTTCATCATACTATGATGTTTATTTCTGGATAAAATAAATAAATGTATATAAAATTTATAAACCAGTAAGGTACAAAATCAAGAATGACTCATTTTTTTTCACAAGCAGCAGATAATTTTAGATTATGGACTTAACGTATTGCTTAATGCAGAGGTCACCAACCTTTTGGGCACCAGGGAATGGTTTTGTAGAGAAAGGTTTTTCCATTGACCAGAGAGTGTGTGGTTGGGGATGGGGTTTTGCTTGTTTGTGCGGACCAGTTGCTGGCATGCGACGGCCCGGTACCGGTCCACGGACTGGGGAGTGTGGACCCCTGGCTTAATGTATGTATTGCTCCCAGTTTGGTCTTTGATGATACATAGTTACAGAATTCTGCTACGTTTGGGGATTCTTCTATTAATTGTACTCTGTGGATTTCTGAACTTTTGTCCCAAAATCCTTCCTTATAGCCTGACTATCATTTATATAGTTACTGCAAGTAATTTTAAAATAATGCCATCAGATTCATGAATGCCATACATGAGAAAATAATCCTTTCCTCTATTATTTTATCACAAGGGATATTGCTAGAGATGGACTCAGGAGACATTTTAGAGATGGAGATTACTCTGGTAGCCTTAAAACATACACATAAAGAATTATTAGTGGAAAACTAAAAATCATCCAAGACGCAAGGGAGAGAGGGGAACTCAAAATGCCTAATCTAAAGCTATACTACTATGCAGCAACGTTGGTGGCGGTTAGTGACTGGATCAACATGACAAATGATAGAATTCTGAATGTTGAGGTGCATGGTCTACTATTCGGCTGGCACGCATACTTAGTATACGACAAAAAGGCAGATAGGAACTTCAAGGAGAACCCACTACGAATCCCATTGCTATGGGTCTGGAAGAAATATAAGCACCTCCTACATGACAAGATTCCCATCTGGACGATCCCTGGACACGCAACAGGGGATATGAACACATCCCAAGGGCAAGAAGTGGTGCCCTACAGTGAACTTATACTGGGAGAAGAAAACGGGTTCCTCTTGAAACCTCAAGCAACGCTAGCAAACAGAGGAATAGGAAGTACCTGGCTATCATATATACAACTACAATCAAGGTGGCGTAAAGACAAGAAGAAGGGCTTCTCCCAGACCGACGAGAATCTAATTAAACAGATTAGAGAACAGGGGATTATGCACATCAAACGAGTGTACAGCATTCTGATAGAAATGGACTCTGAAACCGAGCTAGTCAAGAACTGTATGATAAAGTGGGCACAAGACTTCGGACACCCTATCGCCATGGACACGTGGGAGAAAATCTGGGTGAGGAATGTAGAATTCACGAAATCGCAACACTTAAGGGAAAACTTCTACAAGATGTTCTATAGATGGCATCTAGACCCGAAAAAAATATCACTCATCTACCCGGGCTCCCAGCCCAAATGCTGGAGGTGCGGGGACGGGGAGGCTACTTACTTTCACATATGGTGGGCATGCAGAAAAATCAAAGCATTCTGGAGGAAGATATGGTGGACACTCCAAACTATTTTCAAAAAGCGTATAGAATTTCTACCTCAGGCTTTTCTGTTAGGGATCACAAAGGACTTCACTACCTCAGAGACAAATTTATTTTTGAACTTAATTACAGCAGCAAGATTGTTGGTGGGACAATACTGGAAGAATCCGGAAATACCGCCTATTGAAGAATGGACTGTGAAAGTGACAAATTTGGCGGAAATGGTGAAAATATCAGCATACTTGAAAAATCGCTCCAATGAACAATTTTTGACGGACTGGAAACAGTGGATAGACTATATCCAAGAGAGACACCAATCAAACAGAATGCAGCTGGCGTTTAGCTGAGGCTCGATGGGAGGAGGGAAGAAGGGTTAACAAATCAAATGTTTACAAAAACTAACACCCAATGTTGAATGTATATGTTCTATAACTAATGCCTCTTAACATAAACTTATGACTAATGTTGTTTGCTTTAAAACTGTTAAAGCGGACTGAATCTCTACCTCAGGATATGAAACTTTTACCTCAGGATCTCCGGTTAGGGACTATAAAAGTTTGCACTAGTAATGGGATGAAGTCAATTCAGAAGCGCAAACGAACAATATGCGATAAACTAGATACAGCAGATAGACCATATATAAGAGAAACACCAAACAAACAAAAGGTACTCGGAGTATACTTGAAGAGGGAAGGGAGGAGGGAAGAACGTTTACTAAAACAGATGTTTACAAAGATTAATACCTAATGTTGTATGCTATGTTCTAGGATGATTGTTTAGCAATAGGATCTTTGGTTTAATGTTGACCACATTAATATGGAACCAGATAAGAGAAACACCAATCAAACAAAATGTAACAGGAGTATAGTTGAGGCTAGACGCGAGGGGTGGAACAAGGCTTACTAACTCAGACATTTTCAATGACTAATACTTAGTATTGTATATCAGGTGCCATGATGATTGCTGCACAATATGTTTTTATGTTCAATGTTGATTGTTTTAATAAAAGAATTATATATATATATATATATATAAAAAGAATTATTAGTGGACAGAAGGTGGTTGGTAATCAAACTGCTTCCAAGAAAGGGGAGGAAAAAAAAGATACAAGTTGCCAAAGTATTGAAATGCCATAGAAAGGATGGAAGTAATTAACAGAGTGTGAACTTTATTTATTTATTAAATTTGTACACCACCCAAGTCCCAGCAACTCCAATTCTGAATGGGAGCTGTTCACTTGGAATTAATAGCAATAGAAAGATGCTAAGCCATGAGATGCATGCTACTTAGATGCTAAACTGATCTCTTTGTTCAGTAGATGTTTGGTGTTACTCTTTGCCTCTGAAGCTTGTGGTTCATGTCATGCTTTCACAAGTTTGGTAATGTAAAATTGCTATCTGCTGTCCCACATTTATGCACTTTTATGCAAAATATACAATAAGGCTGAAGGGGGCAATAGAGATGGGACTGTGGCAGATACACTATATAAAGATATAGCTTTCCTATTGTGGATCCCATTGTGGATCAAGGAGAGAAGCAACCTAGAACTAAGGAGAAACTTCCTGATAGTTAGAACAATTAACCAGTGGAACAATCTACCTCCAGAAGCGGTAAATGCTCCAACACTGGAAGTTTTTAAGAAGAGACTGGACAGCCATTTGTCCAAAATGGTATAGGGTTTCCTGCCTGAGCAGGGGGTTGGACTAGATGACCTCCAAGGTCCCTTCCAACTTTACTACTACTATTATAATTATTATTATTATTATTATTATTATTATTATTATTATTTCCAAAGTAGTCCCTGTACTTATTTTAGAGTAAAAAATATAATAAGATAGTTGTTACTTAAACGGCTGCCCCTTTATATCTTAAAGAGAATGTGAACTACGGCTCTCATCAAAGGCCGGGTTGACCAACAACTTCCCAAACTAGAAAATATTGATATTTTCCCAAAAATAAATTGAAACTCTTTCAAAAATGCAAGAACTTTGGAGGCTTTAACCATAATCTAAGTATAAATTCCAAATTATGGGAAATAACCAGTTTAATATATTCTGTTTTGATTACACCCCCATTTCAAATGCTATCACCTGAAGAAGGATTCAGAGAAATTGTAGCAGGTTTAGAAAAGGGTAACAAAAATAATCAGTAAGTGAAGACAGATTAAAAATGGCTATCTTCAGTTCTAAGAAAAATGAGCAAAGGGATATATGATGCCAATCTTCAAACACCAAATACCTGAAAGGACATAAAAAGGTCAAAATCTGTTTACTCTTCCTCATAATAGAAAATCATGGATTTAACTTACAGGACACAACATTCCAATGGAGCTTTAGACAAAAACTTTCTAAGAGAGAAAGATAGTGGGCTATCATTCACTGGATTTGATTATGTGAAGACCAAGGTCTGAGATACTTTAATTTGGATTCATAAACTAAGCAAGAGTCTAGATACAAAGGGCTAAATTATTCCTTCTAAATCTACCGGTATGTTCTATTGAGGATGCAATTGAAGATTTTCAAAACTGTCAATATAACCTGATTTGAGCAGATTCCCTTTTTTTAAAAAAGGGAAAGGATTGAGCAAAACAAGACTTGCCATTGGGTATTCATACGTAGTACAATGATGTATTGTGTTGTGACGCAGTCTGCATGAGAGAGGCCATTTTTCTTAACTTGATACTTCCTTTACCTATACTGACCGGAAATTCTCACAGCTTCAATTCCAATTCATTTGAAGGATACCAAAGAAGGGTGAAAAAAGGAAAGACATTTTTCCACGTGTTATGCCTAGATCAGTGTTTCATGGCCTCACCAACTTTAAGATTAGTACATTTAAACCTGAATTCGTCAGCCAGCATGGGTTTAATTCCCACATCTTAAAATTGCCCAAGTTGGGAAATACTGGTCTAAGGAATTATCTCAACAGGCCAACCTTTTTAATTTTAATTAATGTATCTTCTTTTCTTCATGGAAAAATATGTCACTTAATCATTATTATGTACTATAAGGTGCAAGATAGGAAAATATACATGAAAACAGTAATATATGAAAGACTTGCCTTTCCCCAGATAACTATCCATTAACTGCATTGGCACTACAAAAACTCATAAAATTCTCATTTGAGAATTAAGGGACTTGCAAACCCATGATATATAGAATATGCTGAATTAGGAAAATGCCAGTAAAGAATGCAATTTAAGCCCTGAAGAATAACAAGGTTGACAATACTACTGTCTCCTTGTTTTACTTTAGTCCTACAATGCTCCTCCAAGTACCTATATATCTTTCTTTTCTTGCTATAATTTTAGATGCTCCATCCATGTATACTATTTGGAAGGTGAAGATAGGCATTATCAATAGATAGGCAAATCAATAAAAAAGGGAGGTGCTCGTTAAGAAACAAAATACCTGAATGGAAGATTCGATATGATCAATTGTATAGTTAGCCAGATGTTTAAAGTTGAATTGGCATTTTTATTCACTTATTGAGCCCTTCCCAAGGTTCCGGGACAGGCAGATGTTCATGCTTAATGGTGTTAAAGGTATTGTCGCAGCATGTAAGCTGTTTGAAGTAAACCTGCCTTTTGCAATTGATTGATGGTGATTTTGTCCATGCTGAGGGTGTTCAAATGGTGCTCCAGATGTTTTGGGATTGCACCCAATTATTATTATCAGTTGCTACTCAATAATTGTGAGGCTTTAGTTCACATGTTCCCTCCTCCTATTTTTCCCATTTCTATGCTTTAAGATAGCACAAAAGAAATAGCTTTCTCCCACTGCCTTTCTTTCATTCACCTCCATCCCAGCTTTGGAAAAGCCCAACTAATTATTGAAGGTTGCAATGCTTGATATATAGAGCAGCGGTTGTTTCAGGTGCATATGTCAAAAGATCAGGTGTGACTGGTGGGAGGAGAACTAGCTACAGCTGCAATTCAGAGAGACCAGATGGCTTGCAAGGAATGAAGTAAGAACTCTAATGATTAGAAGCTCTGAAGGAAGTCTTGGGATGCTGGCAAGCTAGGCATCCTGGGAAGTATTGTAATTAGCATTCATGAGGCAATTGTAGGACATTCTTCCATATAATGCCTTATTCTATAGATGGGTACCAGAACAGCTGAATATGCCTGAGCAGCATGAGTTTAAAACCCAAAGAAACTAGCTGTTTCTCTGCCTAAAGTGCATTTGTTAAATCTGTGCTGATTAAAGTCAAATAAAAAAAAGGTACCAGTTACAGTGTTTTGTACATTCCATCTGTTCCAGGTGGTCTTATACTCCAAATAACCTTTTGTTATTTCCTAACTAGAGGACGGCGTGGAAAGAAAAGGGGGAAATATAAGCTAGATTCTCTATTGGGATGGCATCTCTGTCAAAAAGTCTAGGCATTTGGCCTAGGTTTGGGGTGCTGGCTTTCATAAGTAGATAGTAATTCATACTTTAGAGAAAGAGGGCCTGAACTTAGCATGAGGGTAGTTTATGGAAAGAAAAAAATTATGATGTAACTTTATAGAGAGAAAGCAAAATGTAAATGAATCTATAACCACTATCAAGATAATTGGAAGTTGCTTCTTTATAATTTTCCTTTTCCTTTTTTCACTATTTATTATTATTTTTTATTATCTTTATTTTCTTTTATGGTTTTTACTTTGTTAATGATTTCTTCAATTAAAATTATGAAAATAGCATAATGATGCTACCTAAATGATAAGAGATGAAATTGTTCTTGATAAATGAGAGTCATTGGCAGCACAGAACAATTCACCTAATCATTCTTGCTATCTGAAACTAGATAGAATAATGATCACCATCACTGAAAGTATGTTCTGATTTTAGCCTTGTTTACAGGACAATTAAAACTCCAGTAAGTCTGAGTGACCTACTGGGAAACTATTAGACACTAGGCAGTTGTTTTGTTGTTCTTTAGTTTGTTTCAAAGTAGAAACATTTAAAGTTTCTCAAGCAGATAATTTGAGATTGCTCCTCCCCCCCTTCCAACACAACATATTAGAAAAATGTTTCTCCTGCTTATGTTAACATCACTAAAATTACAATGCTGAAAAGATATATTAGTAATTTTAGTGCTGTTACTCCTTGAAAAGTGAAGAAGAACCCATGTTTATAAATATCCATCACATGGCATCTCAACATTTATTTCTGGTATTCTGGTTCTGAATTTTCCTGTTCTTATTTGGCTTTATAAAGATCCACATTCTCTAATTTTATGACCCATAATTTTTATTACTATATTCTAGAACTATGCAAAGCAAGTCAGTTAACACTAGATAACCCATGCCCCAACTGGCTCATCATATCAGAGAGATTTCCTTACCTAAACAAAGAAACGCAATGACCACACGTGGTCAAAAAACCAGTAGGAGCATGAGCAACTTTGTAATCCCTGCCAGCTTCCCCATTGGCTTTCCTTATGGGAAGCTGGCAGGGAGCATCTGAAATCTCCCTCCCTCCCTTCCCTTCTATTCCCAGCAGGTAAGTAAATGGCTACTGATGTATGGGGCAGAGAGGGATTGCTAGACTGGCTGGAAAACTGTCACAGAACATTGAAAATGAAGATCATATTACTGTAACAGCAGCACAGCAGCAGCCAATAGCACTGAAGCCGTCAAAACTTTCCTCAGGAGTCATAGGTCCTAGATTTTGGACACATTTTGTAAGTTAATCCATTTGAGATATCTTGGTTCAAAATTGCCCTAGGATACATTGTTTCACCCAGTTAAAAATCATAACAATGGGTAGACAACGTGTGATAAAACTGAACAGATTGCCTGATGGCGCCAGTTGGGAAGCATAGAGACTCTCCGAGCTTCAAGAAAAATGGAGGAAAGGAAAAAGCTCCGGCTGGTCTGATTCGGAAGCAGCCCCGGCGATGAGAAACGCGTCAGTTTAGGGGAAGCCTGAAGGAGGGTCAAGGTTTTGCCATTTGGAGAAAACAAAAGATTCAATGTGACTACAAAAAGTTACTTAAAAAGGAAAGAAATGTGAATCCTCAGAGGAATGTTGGGTATACCGAAGATTATCCCGAACACCTGAAACATCTTTATTTAGCTGAAGAGGAAATGCTTCAGAAACAGCAGAAATCTAAATATAAACCAGTAATACTTGAAGAGAAGGAGATGGTAACTTCAGAGAGCAATGTGATTCAGATAAAATGTAAAGCAAAAACTTCAAACCAGAAAGCAAAAGAGGATTATGAGAAAATAAAGATTGAACGAGACAAGAAAAAAGAAGCAGCCAAAAAAAGGAGAGAAGAAAGAGAACAAGCTCAAAAACTTTACAAACAGAAGAAAATGGAAACATACAAAATATTAAGTAAAAGGACTAGAAAAGGACAGCCAAATCTAAATTTACAAATGGAATATCTGCTTCAAAAAATTGAGCAAAAAGCATAACTTGTCACATTGTTTTAAATTACAGACACAAAAAAATAATATGAATTGGATACGGACTTTTTTTTCTGCAATGGTCTACCCTTTCATTTTGTAGTGTCAGCTCTTACTAAAGCTTATTAAATTATAATGGAAATATTTTTGCCAATTTAGATCTATTTGCAAGGATTTTAAAATTAAAATTAAAATTTGAATAGTCTTATATGAAAATGATCTTTGTTTTAAGAAATGCAGCGAGAAGACGGCGGACAACGACGGGACCGGAGGGGGCCGGAAAAAATACTCCGAGAGGTTCCAATAGCAGAGGCCAGCAGAGGGAAGAGGACCCCCGGCAGGACCTTCACAAAACCCCTCCCAGCCCCCGAAAGGAACCAGAGGAGAGCGAGCGAGCGAGCCGGGAGTTCAAGCGTTCCTACTTCCGCGCCTGGAGAATTGCTGCGAGATTAAATTGAGGCCCGAAGGCGCTGCGCTACAGAAGGGAGCGGGCGCGAATGGAACAACTACAGAAGACGCCGCTACAAGCAGCGAGGGCCGCCGGGAGGGCCTGCCGGCCTGAAGAGGCTCACCCGAAGGGCAGAGCACGGAGAAGGGCGCCGAGAGACCAGCGGAGGAAGACTGGCGCAGAGAAAAGAAGTGGAGGCAAGCGGAATCGTGGAAGAGCCGACACGAGCAGAGACAAGCGGCGCAAGCAAAGGAGGAGAAGATTACCTGCGTGAGGCCGGGAACGGACGTAGGAAGATTCTTCACCAACCCACAGATGGCCAAAATTGCACCACACAATAGAGGCGAGGAGAGAAGATCAAAGAAGGAAGCAGCGAAGCGGCACAGAAGCAGATGGTGGGGGAAGACCCAGGCAGAGGGACTGGTGAGTGTTTCCCCACGCGCTGCGCCCCAGACCCACCAGAACGGGAGCCCCAGGGGTACAGAAGAGGGCAGGACTTACCAGGGAAGAAGGTGGGAGGAAGAAGAAAGGTGGAAGGCAACCTGGAGCACTACAAAGGAAAGGCAGAAGGGATCTCTAAACACAGGCTGCCAGAAGACAGGAGAAGGTGACCTGGGCAAGACAGCAGAGAAAGAGGGGCAAAAAAGAGCCAGAAAAGAATAAAGAGAAGGAACAGGCTGGCAGAGGGGAGTGAAGAGGAAGCCAAGGCAAAGACACTGAATAGGCTCCCTGAACATAGAACTGCCTGAATATAGGCTCTTACCCCTACACTGCCTAAACCCTGAAGCCTCCCCCCCTGAAAGGCTAGACTACTGGACCATCATCAGACCACAATCTAATGTCCAATTTGGTCCAAGTTGGAAACCAAAACAGGGACAGGACAACAGGAGGATAACCTCAAGATGGCCTCCAAACAGACCAAACTGACAGAAACGATGGGAGTTGTATCCTCCCTTGCCCAGCCTACTAAACCACCAGGAAGCACCTTACGCACCCCCACACCCTCCCATCCAATGGCAGATCCCCAGACCCATCAATGCACACAAGCCAGCCCAACAACACACATAATACGAGAATTAAAAGAAGTAATAGGGACGCTGGTAACAAGGATGGATGGAATGGACAAAAAGTTGGAGGAAAGTTGCAAAGACATAAAACAAATGCTGATAAACCAAGGTAGGGAGCTGGAGAGGAAATGGGAGGAGCAACGCAAGGCGATGGCCGCAGACCTGGACCAAATGAAGGAGGCGATGCAAGCACACTACAAGGAAATAAGGGAGGAAATGGAGAAAAACTTCCAGGAGATCAGGGAGAAGGTGGACAAGCGGATGGAAGAAGTGGAGAACCATGTAGAGGGACAGATAGCAGAAATGAAAGTCCACCATGATGCAATACTGGCAGATGGCGTCTGCAATCAGGTTTAGAGGCTGGAAAGAGGAGCCATATGAAACCCAAGAAAGCCTGCTTGGAACCTTCATAGAAGCCCTCGCAACGTTTCTGGGAAAGAGAACCACAGAGATCGTAGGGCAATTTGACAGAATACACAGAGTGGGCGCATGGAAGGCAACAGACAGGCGTCGACCAAGGGATGTGGTTATCCATTTTGTGACGCAGGGGTTCCGGAACCTCATCTCAGCCACATCTTACAACAAGAAATTATACATAGAGGGGCAGGAAGTGAAAGTACTGAAAGAGATCCCCCCAACGATGCTGCGAGACAGAAGGGACTACCAATTTTTGGTCGACGAACTGAGACTACGCGCCATGCGATTTCGATGGGAAGCCCCAATGGGGATGTCACTTATCTATAAGAATAAAAGATGCTACCTGAACTCGGTCCAGAAAGCCAGAGAATTTCTTGCAAAGGAACTGACGTCAGGTGGGCCTCAACACATCACGAGAGAAGAAGCAGAAGGGCCACTGGGACGCGGAAGGGACCGGGAACAACGAGCAAACCACCCAGAAATACAGACGGACGCAGCAACAAGAGAAAGGAAAGGACCAACTCGAGACACGACAACGCAGAGAACAAAAAGCAACAACAACAAGGAAACAGGACAGACTACAGAGAGCAGAATACTAAGATCCACTACCAAACGCACGGAACAGCAAGGCACGACTCCTCTACACAACATGAGCACCAACTTGGATACCATGGGAACGAGACCAAAGAAGAACATAAGGGATAGAACAGAAGCGGTCTTGCAAGAGTATTCTGACACTGACAATGACAACTAAATACTTGACATGGAACGTTAACGGACTAAATTCCCCACAGAAAAGGAGAAAGATATTTCATTATCTGTTTCAAGGAGGAAACGACATAATTTGCCTACAAGAAACACACATTAGAGCAGCGGACCAGAAATACTTAATCAACAACAGACTAGGTACACATTTTGTCACAGCGGCACCACGAAAGAAGAACAGGATTGTTATATACGTGAAGAAACAGGTAACAGCCAAGCTAATAGAGTCAGACTCCCAGGGTAGATACCTAGCAATCAAAGTGACACAGGACGACAAGAAAATTCTAGTGATGGGCATATATGCACCAAATCAACAACAAGGAAAATTCTACAAAAAGATACACAAGAAGTTAATACAATTTAACTACAGATCATGTATTATACTGGGAGATTGGAACGGGGTCATAGAGATTGCCTTGGACAAGAAGAAGACAAAACCTAAACCACAAAAGCACTCCAAGTTGCCTAAATCTTTCTACGACATGAAGGAGGACCTTGTACTGACAGACGTCTGGAGGGAATGGCACGGCAAAGAGCAAGAATTCACCTTTTTTTCCGACAGGCATCAGTTGTTCTCCATAATTGATTTCATCCTGACATCTAGCGACTTGCTAGTTCGCCTAAATGCTGTGTCAATCCTACCCAAAGTACTAATAGACCATAACCCGGTAAGGATGGAATTAAGACAAGATCGGAAATCGAGAAGATCCTGGAGGATCAATGAAAACCTGTTTAGACACGAGAAAAGGGTGGCTGAATGCAAAAGTGCCATGAAGGAATTCTTCAGTATAAATATGAACAATGAAACACCCATTGAAATGATTTGGGACGCTACCTAGCAAGGCATACATGCGCGGGATCCTCATGGACATGAACGCCAGGCACCATCATAAACAAGAACAAAAAAGAAAGGAGCTAGAGGAGGAGATAAGGAAACAGGAGCTATTATTAATAAAAAGACCGCAGGACAAAGCCACAAAAGAAGGAATTAAGATATTAAGAAAACAATTCATACGCCGAGGAGAAGATACAGGACAAAGAGATAGAAAAGTTTCTACAAAACGAAAACTTAATGGTACTCACCGATACACAACGAGATGCCCTGAATGCCCCAATCACAAAGGAGGAAATACACTCATCAATCAAACAACTGAAAACAGGAAAGTCACCCGGGATGGATGGGATAACGGCTACCTATTATAAGCATCTCCAAGAGGAAACGATAGAACCCCTCAGAGAGCTATTTGTCAACATACAAGAAGGCAGCCAAATCCCACCCTCCTGGAAAAAAGCCTACATTTCTCTAATTCCCAAAGAGGGAAAAGATAATGCGCAACCGGAAAACTATAGGCCCATCTCACTATTGAATACAGACTACAAAATCTTTACAAAGGTTCTGGCCAACAGACTAATGACTGTACTACAAAAAATAATTCACCCGGATCAAACGGGGTTTATACAAGGACGTCAGATGAAAACCAATGTGAGACAGCTGCTGAACATAATAGAGTACTTGGAAAGGCACAACCAGGTACCTGCAACCCTCATGTTTGTGGACGCAGAAAAAGCCTTTGACAGATTGAATTGGCCGTTCCTGACGAACCTAGCCCGGGGGATGAAAATGGGAAAGCAGTTCCTCAACTCCATAACAGCAATCTACCAGAAACAAACGGGCCAGATCATCGTGAACGGCGAACTAACAGACCCATTCAATATAGAAAGAGGCACGAGACAGGGTTGTCCACTGTCACCACTGCTATTTGTCTTAACGATGGAGATTCTGCTGAACAAGATAAGAGCAGCAGAAGACGTAAAGGGCATACAGATTGGAAAACAGGACTACAGGCTGTGTGCCTTTGCAGATGACCTACTGGTGACAGTATCGCAACCAGTACAATCAACAAGGAGTTTGATGGAGATAATGAAAGACTATGGCAAGGTATCAGGTTTTAAAGTTAATATATCAAAAACGAAGATGCTAGTTAAAAATCTAGACAGCAAAGCAAAACAGGACTTGGAAAGAATAACGGGTTGTGAAATAGTTAAGAAAGTTAAATACCTGGGAGTGGAGATAGGAACAACGAATGCGAAATTATACAAAAATAACTACGAAGTGCTGTGGAGCAAGATACAAGCAGATCTGGAAAGGTGGAAAACACTACGACTATCCTTGCTGGGCAGGATAGTAGCAGTAAAGATGAACGTCCTGCCAAGATTTCTATTTCTCTTCCAAATGCTACCCATACTCAAAAAGGATGAAGACTTGGACAATTGGCAGAGAGGCATCACCAGATTTATTTGGGATGACAAGAGACCGAGGGTGAAACTAAAAATCATCCAGGACACGAGGAAGAGAGGGGGACTAAAAATGCCTAATCTAAAGCTATATTACTATGCAGCGACGTTGGTGGCAGTGAGTGACTGGATCAATATGACGAATGATAAAATACTTAATGTTGAAGGGCATGGTCTACTATTCGGCTGGCACGCATACTTAGTATACGACAAAAAGGCAGACAGGAACTTCAAGGAGAACCCACTACGAATCCCATTGTTATGGGTCTGGAAGAAATATAAACACCTCCTACACGACAAGATTCCCATCTGGACGATCCCCGGACACGCAATAGGGGATATAAACACATCCCAAGGGCAAGAAGGGGTGCCCTACAGTAAACTTGTACTGGGAGAAGAAAATGGGTTCTCCTTGAAACCCCAAGCAACGCTAGCAAACAAAGGAATAGGAGGTACTTAGCTATCATATATACAACTGCAATCAAGGTGGCGTAAAGATAAGAAGAAGGGATTCTCCCAGACCGACGAGAACCTAATTGAACAGATTAGAGAACAGGGGATCATGCACATCAAACGAGTGTACAGCATTCTGATAGAAATGGACTCTGAAACCGAACTAGTCAAAAACTGTATGATAAAGTGGGCACAAGAATTCGGGCATTCTATCACCATGGACACGTGGGAGAAAATCTGGGTGAGGAATGTAGAATTTACGAAATCGCAACACTTAAGGGAAAACTTCTACAAGATGTTCTATAGGTGGCACCTCGACCCGAAAAAACTATCACTCATCTATCCAGACTCCCAGCCCAAATGCTGGAGGTGTGGTGACGGGGAGGCTACCTACTTTCACGTATGGTGGACATGCAGAAAAATCAAAGCCTTCTGGAGGAAGATATGGTGGACACTCCAAACCATTTTCAAAAAGCGTATTGAATTTCTACCTCAGGTGTTTTTGTTAGGGATCACAAAGGACTGCACTACCTCAGAGACGAGCTTATTTCTGAACTTGATCACAGCAGCCAGATTGTTGGTGGGACAATACTGGAAGAATCCAGAAATACCGCCTATAGAAGAATGGACTGTGAAAGTAACAAATCTGGCGGAGATGGCGAAAATATCGGCATACCTGAAAGATCGCTCAAATGAACAATATTTGGCAGACTGGAAACAGTGGATAGACTATATACAAGAGAAACACCAATCAAACAAAATGCACCTGGCGTTTAGTTGAGACTCGACTTAAAGAGGGAAGAATGTTTACCAAATCAAATGTTTACAAAGACTAACACCTAATGTTGTATGCCTATGTTATATGACGAAAGCATCTTAATATGATCTTATGCTTAATGTTGTTTGCTTTAATATTGATAAAGCGGAATGAATTTCTATCTCAGGTTATGAAACTTCTACCTCAGGATCTTTGGTTAGGGACTATAAAAGATTGCACTATTACTGAGACTAAGTTAATTCGGAAGCGTGAATGAACAGTATGTGATAGACTAGATATAGTAGATAAACCATATACAAGATTTACCTCAGGTTATTAAACTTTTACCTCAGGATTTTTGGTTAGGGACCATAAAAGATTGTACTAATACTGAGATGAATAATATGTGATAGACTAGAAACTGTGGATAGACTATAGAAAAGAAAAACACCAATCAAATAAATTGTAACAGGCGTCTAGTTGAGGCTTGATGCGAGGAGTGAAAAATGTTTACCAAACCAGACGTTTATAAAGATTAATACTTAGTGATGTATATCAGGTGCTATGATGATTGATGCATACTATGACTTTATGTTCAATGCTGATTGTATGAATGTAGATAGACCATATACAAGAGATGTATTTTCGGGTCTTATGAAGACAGCTTATTAATATGAACCCAGATTTAATGTTGATTGCTTTAATACTGGGAAAGCGTACTGAATTTCTACCTCAGGATACTGAATTTCTACCTCAGGATTATTGGTTAGGGATCATAAAAGATTGTACTAATACTGAGATGAAAAATATGTGATAGACTAGGAACTGTGGATAGACTATAGAAAAGAGAAACACCAAGCAAATAAATTGTAACAGGCGTTTAGTTGAGGCTTGATGTGCGGAGGGAAAAATGTTTACCAAACCAGACGATTATAAAGATTAATACTTAGTGATGTATATCAGGTGCTATGATGATTGATGCATACTATGATTTTATGTTCAATGCTGATTGTTTTAATAAAAGAATTTTTTCATTAAAAAGAAAAAGAAATGCAGCTAAAGTTTTGGAATGCATGTACATTGTTGACTGTGGTGTGATTGATGAATATGTGTGGGGTTATATTTTTAATGTTTTGCTTGGACTTAGTTTGATATTGTTGTTTTTATATATATGTTGTGAGCTGCTCCGAGTCTTCGGAGAGGACTTCCGAACAAATTAAATAAATAAATAAATAAAATAAATTTGTGCTGTAAAAAAAAAATCATAACAATGAGAGATTTAGTAGTATTTGATAGATTACAGGGAGCTTATTCCAACCTCTTTTTACAAGAAAATTTAATTGCCTTAGGCCTAACATATAGGGACCCATTCAAAGTACATTCAGAAATTGTTTAGATTGACATGTTTCATTCTATGCAAGAAAGCTGATCAAAATATGACCACAAGAGTTATTCCAATATTTTATATTTCTTCACATTCTTCTCTTTATAAGGTATTTATAAAAAAAAGTGAAAATTTACATTGCACACAATCAGAAGGAAATACAGAATATCTTCAAAAATGCCTATGTGTCATGGATCCACCCCCAGACCCCTTTCTGGATGTGAGTTTGAGTCAGCAGAGGAAAGTGTGGAGCCAAGTGTTGGTCATACTCGGGGCCTTGGGGAATGCTAACCTGCCAGTGCAGCTTCATTTGGGTTGATCAGATGAGCAACAGGCTGAGGCTGAGTCAGGTGAACCACAGCTACAGCAAATTGGCCAGGAGGCTCCAGGCAAGGACCTGAGCAGCTTCTGCATATTAGCAATAAGGAAGTGGAGTCTACACTTCCTCCTGATTCAAGGACACATAGAGCAGAGAGGAGACAGGCACAATACCAGTCAGCTAGACTACTTGTGAGGAGGCAACTTTGCCTCTCGTGAAGGGCTTCACTGGCATTACCTACTTAATCCTGCACTGAGAACCTGAGTGTTGCTGGAGCAACATGCCCAGTTCTGTGCCTTGTGTGCTTGTGCCATGTATCTTGACCTATTTGATTTATGGACTGCTTTCCTGAACTTTGTGTGTGCCTGTTGGACTTGATTACCCTATGATTTGTGCTGCATTGAGATCAGAATCTGGACCTGTGCAATGAGGTGTTTTCTGAGGACCTGTTTGGGGGGGGAGGTTTGAATAAACACCTGTAGACTCTTGCTGTACATGTGTGTATGTGGGACCAGGGTAGCACTCTATGTCTGAAACACCTGCTGAAAAATAATATACACTCTATTTTAGCATACAGGTTGTGTGAGCACTTGCTACCATGTGATGGGTTCTTAGTCAGCTGGTTTTCCACATGTCATCTCAGAATTATATCCATTTCAGTGGCCTGCTTTAAGCCAGTCTAATCTATGGGCTCAGCGTGCTCCAGGATGAGCATATGCTGTTGTAGAAGAAAGCTTGCACATACTGAGATTTTGTTTGCTTGGGGTTTTTTGATGGCAGACATGAAGCCTTGTGGCTGTACTTAAATTTGCTGACATCGGTTGAATTCTTTTTGTTTTTGGTTAGCCTTGGGATCTATTCATAGGCCATTTTGTTTTCAAATAAGCATTCACAATATGTCCCCCCCAAATACACAGATGGCTGGCTCATTTTTCCAAAGAGCAGGAACTTGCCAGAACTAGGCTCCATAAAGGTTAATTGGGTGTCTTTACCCAGAAGAAATGCAAAAAAGCAAGCACAATTTGCCTCTTTATTTTAGTTCAGAGCAAGTTTGGTGTTTGCCTTGTATGAAGGTCAATATAATTTAGTATTCAGGAACATTGTCTTGCAAATGAATCCTGAAAATTCAGGAGCAGGTTGAGTTTTTAAGGTAATTTTAAATTATGATAAACTCTTAGATTTTGAAAACCAACTAATTTATCATTCAGGATGTTTTTTTTTTTAAATAAGTGCCTATAAATGAAGGAAGGAAATAGGGTCAGTTCTGGTTTATCCTTACTTGAAATATATTTTATTTTAAATCTCCACTTCTTATTTTTTATAAGAATATGGATGTTCCTTCATTTTCATATGGCTGATAAAGAGCACTGCAGCATGCCTAGTTTTTGAACTCTGACCTGGCAACATCTCAGAGGAAAGAGAAGTAAGCAAGTTCATCAAAGTATCCAGCTGGGCTTTTTAAAGGGAGAAAGGAGTTAAATACAATGCTCTTTAAGAACATCTTTCTTCTTCTGCAAAATATCTAGGCAACCAAAAGACTGCACTGAGGAAATGGTACCTGAAACAACCCCTGTACAGTGCATGATATCCCACATTCATTCTATTCCTTCCATTTCCTTTAAACCTTCTCTGTCTTGGCTTCAAGAAGGATCATGGACCCAAGTGAAGAAGCCCAATCTAAACCCTTATACTGCCCATCATTTTGCATAGCATACAACTGCACTAATAGTAGTTAAGGACACTTTTAAGTAGGTTGTGACTTGACTTGTAGATTAACCAGAAACTTCTAATTCTGAAAGGTAATTTTCAGTTCTCCCAGTTATCTATTTATTTGAATCTTTTAAAGAGTGAGCAACCCTGAATAGTGTTTAAAGTGTGTATGTGTAAGATTTTTACTGTTGTGTATTAATACCTTATACACATATCTTAGGAAGTGGATCAAGCCATTTATTTATTTATAATAGTTCTATTCCACCTTGTAATAAATAAGATTCAAAGCAATTAACTAGTTAAGTAAACCTAGAATCAAAAAATATTTTGCACTAATTAAAATAAAACATATACCTTTAAAATATTATGGTTCTTAGAGGAGTGAAAATCAGTTACAAGAGGGGTGTCAAACTGCCAGCCCACGGGCCAGACGTGTCACAAGAAGCCACACCCACCCCATTGCCGGCAATGGGGAAAAAGCTCCGATACATCGCGCAATGTCATGTGATATCGTGAGTTTGACATGTCTGAGTTAGAATATCTACTAAAATGTTTTCACATCTCTCTTCTTTTAATAATTTGAAAGTTGTGTTATAATTTAATTAGGAATGTTTAAAATATTTAGATAAACAATTGAAAATAAATTCAATAAAACCTTTAAAAATATTTCAACTGCTGTTGAATTCTCTAAAAACAACAGAACAATAACAGCCAGACATAAAAATGCAGCAGTATCAGTTTAAACCAAAACTTGTTGACTCAAACTTGTGCTATAATGCCACAACTACTCATGACCTTAGTTTAGACAATATTTCCCTTGATTTTCATTGATAGATAGTGCTTATACAAATACATATATTGTCCTTTTTACCTTAATGATAACACTTAAAACAAATTTATGTGAGCTGAGCTTTCAGTAACATTCTTTATACCATTATTACTATGATCATGTTTTTGGATTGTAATATCTATTCCCTGTATTACTTTTAAAAATGTGACCATTTAAAAACAGCTAATTATTAGTTCCATTGCTGAAGTTTCATAATCCAATTTTAGCAATATCATATAGGAGAATGACCTTTCCAGTTGCCTTGATTTGGTTTATGCTTGTGCTTCTATAGCATCTTTATATATGTGGATTAGCATTTTTGGAGAAACACAAGTAATTTTAAAAATCCCCATTTGTTCCTCTAGTAGAAGCAGGATAGATTTTAGTTTAATTTAGGAATGAACCTGCAATATTTGTAATTCTAAATAAGGGAGAATTCCATATAGGGTTCTGTTTTCAGCAACAACAAATAATTCTGTTCATTATATGATACTGTGAGGTGTATTTTATTTAGCTGTCCTTTCCATATTTCATTGTAAACTTTTTATTAAATTATTACTTATGCTATAGATAGAAAAAATACCTATTACCACACCAGACTGGAGGTAATCTAAACCTTTCCCTGAATATCTTTATTAAGATTCTGGAATAGAAGCGAAGGAGGAAATTACAGTAACAAATAATCACACACACACACACACACACACACAAAACTCAACATCATTGTTCTTTTCCAAAATGTGAATAAACAATAGATTAAACCTTTGATTGCAAACAGATTAAGATTTAGAGTGCCCAGATTAAATATCAAGGGTCAGCATTTTCACAGCATGACTTATAGTGTCAAAAAAACCCTAACTGGCCAGATATGAAACATTGAGTACCCCTTTCCTTGGGTGCATCTGGCCATGGCATAGACTGAAAATTGAGGAAGCCAATAAAGCTTTACTGCCAAAGAACTTGTGCATTCAAGACAGCCAAAAAAAAAAAAAAAAGTCCTCTACCAGGAACTATTTGCCCTCCTGCTGCAGAGCCTATAAAGAAAGCTGCTAACAAAAAGGTTATTCAGAAGGTTGCTTGAATAAACCCAAAGGTAACAAGTATCCACTGAGCAGATGTCGTGAGACTGAACTGCACTTTGGAGAACTGCTGAGATATTTTAAAGTAACGCTTTCTCATTAACCTAAGCACAATGCTAAAAGTCCTTTAAAATAAAACTTTCCAGATGCCACCTGCATCTCAGATGCTAATAAGATGGATGCCAGTAAGCCCACTAATACTGGAAATACTCTTAAGAAACAGCTAGGACTGATTGTACTGAAACAAACAAATAAAAAACTAATTTATGTATTCCTGCAGCTGCATCATCAGGCAGTGCATATAAGGAGGGTCCAGACCAATTCACAGCTGACTAATGCCCCCTCCATCTTTGCAGATTTGGACATTTAACCCTAATTAAGATTTATTGTTTGCAACTTGCAGTTCAGACCATGCATCACTATATGGATGCTTTTTTGTTTACTAGTAAAAGGTCTATTAGAAGAAATCCTTAAAACTGCCATGCGTTCATAATTTTGCAAAACAGTGGATTATTGATATAGTGTGTATGTAAACTATATGTTGTTTAGTGCCTGAAGCAAAATATTTTGTTTTCATTAGCTATCTGGATTACTGAAGTTCAGAAGGCTAGAGGATGAGCCTGATCATATGTAATATTTGAATAAAGCAGAACTAATTTTGTTATATGCAAAAAAGACAAAAAAAATTGTCTCTGCACTATGGAGATCCTGTGGTTCAACTGTTGAGTCTCAGGTTGAATTTCTGACATTGTTACTTCAAACATATCAGATATCAGGTGATGGGAAGAACTGACTGCAACTGTGAAGACTTTGTAGTATACAATATTGGACTAGGCAAAATAACCAAATTGCTACCCAGCAACTTCTTATCCAGTGTATGAGTAATTCTGCTTTGATTATTTCTAAAATTCTTAGCAGAAAATTTCATACCTGATTGCCTCTTTACATTTGCATAGCATGTACATCAATGGGAATCTGCTAGGCCCTCATTTCCACTGCAACATCGTTTTATATTTGAGAGCATAACAGTAATATATACACCTTGGCTAGGCTGGTTGAGAATTATACAGCTAGTCCAAAGATTTGGAGGACCCAAGCAGAGAAATCTGGATTAGGCCGAGGTAGCTCTTTGAATTGGATTCATGATTTTCAGGTAATGTTCCTTGTGGCATATTTTATTCTTCCATACAGCTTGTCTAAGGCATCTTTGTGCTAGAGTAACCTTATTCTTGTCTCACAACTGATTGAATGAAATATGAATAAAAATCATAGCAGAAGGATATGGAAGATCCCAGGAGGTTTTCTATCTCTTCTAAGTGTGCATCAGTTACAATATGTAATTTTATCTCCTTATCTAATTGGCTATCAGGGCAGCACATGCCCTTCCCTTTCCTTGTCCTTACAATAATCTTGCATAGTAGATTCATTTGAGAGCTCAAGATTATACAGTGATTTCATGGCTGACTGTAGATATTAACTTAGATCTCTCTGGGAAATCTATCCAGACCAAAAATAAAAAAGGTGCAGTGGGATATTATGAATAATCTGCCTTGCATTTCTTGAATGTATTCTTTGCCCATTTTTTAAGGCATCCATTACATTCTTTATTTATGTATAATATAGGCAGTATTTTTTTTCCCAATATAAAAATTATTTTATTAAAACAATCAACATTGAACATAAAAACATATTATGCAGCAATCATCATGGCACCTGATATACAACACTAAGTATTAGTCTTTGAAAACGTCTGAATTAGTAGGCCTTTTTCCCCTCCTCGTGTCTAGCCTCAACTATACTCCTGTTACACTTTATTTGTTTGGTGTTTCTCTTATCTGGTTCAATATTAATGTGATCAACATTAAGCATAAGATCCTATTGCTAAGCAATCATCCTAGAACATAGCATACAACATTAGGTATTAATCTTTGTAAACATCTGTTTTAGTAAACGTTCTTCCCTCCTCCCTTCCATCTTCAAGTATACTCCGAATACATTTTGTTTGATTGGTGTTTCTCTTATATATGGTCTATCTACTGTATCTAGTCTATCGCATATTGTTCGTTTGCGCTTCTGAATTGACTTCATCCCATTACTAGTGCAATCTTTTATACTCCCTAACCAGAGATCCTGAGGTAAAAGTTTCATATCCTGAGGTAGAGATTCAGTCTGCTTTAACAATATTTTTTTTTCTTTTTTTCTTTCTTTCTATTTTTTCGCCACGGACGGAGCGTAGGGGAAGCCGGGTGGCGAACCCGCCCGGAGGCGCATCCGGGTGCCCGTTTTAAGCCTGGAAGGTCACCGAGGCGGGGAGGCGTCTGCTCCGCCTGAACACCGACCCGGGTCGGGGCGGCCCGCGGAGGTCCCTCCCCGAGGCGACCGAGGAGTCCGAGATCGGTCTGCTTTAACAATATTAAAGCAAACAACATTAGTCATAAGGTTATGTTAAGAGGCATTAGTTATAGAACATATACATTCAACATTGGGTGTTAGTTTTTGTAAACATTTGATTTGTTAACCCTTCTTCCCTCCTCCCATCGAGCCTCAGCTAAACGCCAGCTGCATTCTGTTTGATTGGTGTCTCTTTTGGATATAGTCTATCCACTGTTTCCAGTCCGTCAAAAATTGTTCTTTGGAGCGATTTTTCAAGTATGCTGATATTTTCGCCATTTCCGCCAAATTTGTTACTTTCACAGTCCATTCTTCAATAGGCGGTATTTCCGGATTCTTCCAGTATTGTCCCACCAACAATCTTGCTGCTGTAATTAAGTTCAAAAATAAATTTGTCTCTGAGGTAGTGAAATCCTTTGTGATCCCTAACAGAAAAGCCTGAGGTAGAAATTCTATACGCTTTTTGAAAATAGTTTGGAGTGTCCACCATATCTTCCTCCAGAATGCTTTGATTTTTCTGCATGTCCACCATATGTGAAAGTAAGTAGCCTCCCCGTCCCCGCACCTCCAGCATTTGGGCTGGGAGTCCGGGTAGATGAGTGATATTTTTTTCGGGTCTAGGTGCCATCTATAGAACATCTTGTAGAAGTTTTCCCTTAAGTGTTGCGATTTCGTGAATTCTACATTCCTCACCCAGATTTTCTCCCACGTGTCCATGGTGATAGAGTGTCCGAAGTCTTGTGCCCACCTTATCATACAGTTCTTGACTAGCTCGGTTTCAGAGTCCATTTCTATCAGAATGCTGTACACTCGTTTGATGTGTCTGATCCCCTGTTCTCTAATCTGTTTAATTAGATTCTCGGTCTGGGAGAAGCCCTTCTTCTTATCTTTACGCCACCTTGATTGCAGTTGTATATATGATAGCCAGGTACCTCCTATTCCTCTGTTTGCTAGCGTTGCTTGGGGTTTCAAGAGGAACCCATTTTCTTCTCCCAGTACAAGTTCACTGTAGGGCACCACTTCTTGCCCTTGGGATGTGTTCATATCCCCTGTTGCATGTCCGGGGATCGTCCAGATGGGAATCTTGTCGTGTAGGAGGTGCCTGTATTTCTTCCAGACCCATAACAATGGGATTCGTAGTGGGTTCTCCTTGAAGTTCCTGTCTGCCTTTTTGTCGTATACTAAGTATGCGTGCCAGCCGAATAGTAGACCATGCCCCTCAACATTCAGAATTCTATCATTTGTCATGTTGATCCAGTCACTCACCGCCACCAACGTCGCTGCATAGTAGTATAGCTTTAGATTAGGCATTTTGAGTCCCCCTCTCTCCCTTGCGTCTTGGATGATTTTTAGTTTCACCCTCGGTCTCTTGCCGTCCCAGATAAATCTGTTGATGCCCTTCTGCCAGTTGTCTAAGTCCGCATCCTTCTTGAGTATGGGTAGCATTTGAAAGAGAAATAAAAATATGGGTAAGACGTTCATCTTTACTGCCGCTATCCTGCCCAGCAGGGACAGACGTAGTGATTTCCACCTTTCCAGGTCTGTTTGTATCTTATTCCACAGGACCTCGTAGTTATTCTTGTATAATTTCGCATTTGTTGATTCTATCTCAACTCCTAAGTATTTGATTTTCTTGACTATTTCACAACCCGTTATTCTTTCCAGGTTCCGTTTTGCTTTGTTGTCTAGGTTTTTGACTAGCACCTTTGTTTTTGATATATTTACTTTGAAGCCTGACACCCTACCATAGTCTTCCATTATCTCAATCAATTTCCTTGCTGACTGTGCTGGTTGCGACATTGTCACCAGCAGGTCATCCGCAAAGGCACATAGTTTGTAGTCTTGCTGTTTAATCTGTATGCCCTGTACGTCCTCTGCCGCTCTTATCCTGTTCAGTAAAATTTCCAGTGTTAGGACAAATAGCAGGGGTGACAGCGGGCACCCCTGTCTCGTGCCTCTCTCTATGTTGAATGGGTCTGTTAGGTCTCCGTTCACAATGATCTGGCCTGTTTGTTTCTGGTAAATTGCCCTTATGGAGTTGAGAAACTGTGCTCCCATTTTCATCTTCTGGATCAGGTTCGTCAGGAATGGCCAATTCAGTCTGTCGAAGGCTTTTTCTGCGTCCACAAACATAAGGGCGGCTGGTACCTGTTTGTGCCTGTCCAAGTACTCTATTATGTTCAACAGCTGTCTCACATTTGTTTTCATCTGGCGTCCTTGTATAAATCCCCTTTGGTCCGGGTGTATTGTTTTTCGTAGTACAGTCATTAGTCTATCGGCCAGAATTTTTGTGAATATTTTGTAGTCCATGTTAAGTAGTGAGATGGGCCTGTAGTTTGCGGGTTGTGTAGTATCTTTCCCCTCCTTGGGGTTTAATGAAATATAGGCTGTTTTCCAGGATGGTGGAACTTGGCCTCCTTCTTGTATATTGACAAATAGCTGTCTAAGGGGTTCTAACATCTCTTCCTGGAGACACTTGTAATAAGTCGCTGTTATCCCATCCGTCCCTGGCGATTTTCCTGGTTTCAGCTGTTTGATCGCTGAGTGTATTTCCTCCTTTGTGATTACGGCATTCAGGGCCTCTCTCTGTGTGTCGGTGATTGCCTGTATCTTTTCGTTTTGTAGAAAAGTTTCTGTCTCTTTGTCCTGTGTCTTCTCCTCGGCGTATAGCTTCGAGTAGAACTCTGTGAAGGCTTTCTTAAGGGTTACTTGTTGAAATTCCTCCTTGCCTTTATATTCTATCTTTTCAATTATGCGGGATTTCTGTTTCTTTCTTAGGATGTAGGCCAGCCATCGACCCGGTTTGTTGGCCTTGCAGAATGTCTTGTGTTTTGCATATTGTATGTTCCTCGCCGCTTGGTCTGCCATCAACATGTCGAACTGCTTTCTTAAGATCTTAATTCCTTCTTTGGTGATTTTGTCTTCTGGTCTTTTTATTTATTTTTATTTTTTTTCCACATAATTTTTATTGGTTTTTTTAAATTTACAAAAAAGATACATAATAATAACTCAACCGAAAACTAACATATACTACATTTTCCAAACAATTAAAATAACTGCTCGGCACCCCCACCACCACATCCCCCTATCCCTAACCACCCTTTCTTCCTCTTACCATCTACCTACATTCCTCTCACTCCTCCTCTACTTCTCCACCCACCATCTCTACCCCCACTCTTGCCTCCTCATACCAACTTCCTACTTACCTCTACCTTCACTCCTCTTTCACTTCTCCTCTTACCCACCAGATGTGGTGCCAAGAGGTTCTGGTCTTTTTATTAATAGCCTCTCTTTCTTGCTTATCTCCTCTTCTAGCTCTTTTCTTTTTCGTTCTTGTTGGCGACGGTGCCTTTTATTCATGTCCATAAGAATCCCACGCATGTACGCCTTGCTGGCGTCCCAGATCATTTCTATCGGTGTTTCGTTGTTCATATTTATGCTGAAGAATTCCTTCATAGCATTTTTGCATTCCGCCACCTTTTCTCCATGTCTAAACAGGTTTTCATTAATTCTCCAGGATCTCTTCTGTCGCCCGCTGTGTCTTAAGAACATAAGAACATAAGAAGAGCCATGCTGAATCAGGCCAAAGCCCATCGAGTCCAGCATTCTGTGTCACACAGTGGCCCACCAAATGTACATGGGGATCTTGAGCAGAAAGAGAAGGCAAAACCCTCCCTTTCCCTTGACCCCCAAACAAATGGTACTCAAGGGAATCCTGCCTGCCTCAACCAACATAGAGGCGGCACATGGACATCTGTTTTAATAGCCACCAATACACTTTGCATCCATGAATCTATCTAGCCCTGCCTTGAAGCTGTCAAGGCTGACAGCTGTCACGACCCCTTCAGGAAGTGAATTCCATAAATCAACGACCCTCTGGGTGAAGAAATATTTCCCTTTATTTGTCCTCACTTTCTTAGCTATAAGCTTTAGGGAGTGCCCCCTTGTCCTGGTATTGTGTGATAGAGAAAAGAATTTTTCTCTATCCACATTTTCTATCCATGCATGATTTTATACACTTTGATCAAGTCACCCCTTAAACGCCGTCTTTCAAGGCTGAAGAGACCAAGGCGTTGCAATCTGGTTTCATAAGGGAGGCGCTCCATTTCCTTGATCATTCTTGTTGCCCTTTTTTGCACCTTTTCCAGTTCCATTATATCCTTCTTGAGGTGCGGTGACCAGAACTGTACACAGTACTCCAAGTGTGGTCTCACCATCGATTTGTACAGAGGCAATACAACACTTGCTGACTTATTTTCGATTCCCTTCCTAATCATGCCAAGCATGGAATTTGCTTTTTTTACTGCTGCTGCGCATTGGGTTGACATCTTCATCGAGCTGTCCACCAAAACCCCAAGATCCCTTTCTTGGGTTGTCTCAGAAAGTTTGGTCCCCATCAGTTGGTAAGTATAATTGGGGTTCTTTGCCCTGATGTGCATAACTTTGCACTTGTTTAGGTTAAAATGCATTTGCCACTTTGTTGCCCACTCACACAATTTCGAGAGATCCTTCTGGAGCTCCCGACAATCAGTTTCACTTTTCACAACCCGGAACAATTTAGTGTCATCAGCAAACTTGGCTACCTCACTATTAACTTCTATATCCAGATCATTGATGAATAAATTAAAAAGTAAAGGCCCCAAAACTAAACCTTGGGGTACACCACTTCTCACTTCTTTCCATCCAGAGAATTGTCCATTTATTGCCACCCTTTGCTTCCTACAATTGAGCCAGTTGCCAATCCAGGACAAGACCTGTCCTCTAATTCCATGGCTGGAGAGCTTTTTTAGGAGCCTTTGGTGAGGGACTTTGTCAAAAGCCTTTTGAAAGTCAAGATATACAATATCAACTGGGGCCCCTTTATCTATGTATTTATTTACACCCTCAAAGAATTCTAACAAGTTAGTAAGACATGATTTGCCTTTGCAGAAACCATGTTGATTTTCTTTCAGCAATGCCTGTTTTTCTATGTGCCCTGTAATTTTATCTTTAATAATGGTTTCCATAAGTTTGCCTGGAACTGAGGTTAGACTGACTGGTCTATAGTTTCCTGGATCACCTCTGGATCCTTTCTTGAAGATCGGGGTTATATTTGCTTCCCTCCAATCCTCCGGTACAGTGCCTGATCTTAGAGAAAGATTGTATATTTTAGCTAGAAGTTCAGCAATTTCACACTTGAGTTCCTTGAGAATTCTAGGGTGGATGCCATCTGGACCCGGCGATTTGTTGACGTTTAGTTTAGAAAGGCATGCAAGAACATCTTCCTTGTTTATCTCTATCAGGTTTAATTCTTCTATTTCCCTCCCTGGGAAAACTAATTCAGTGGCAGGCAAATGTTCTCTATCCTCCTCGGTGAAAACGGAGGCAAAGAAGTCATTTAGCCTCTCAGCAATCTCCTTGTCTTCTCTGATTATCCCCTTCTGACCATTGTTATCAAGTGGCCCAACTGATTTTCTGGTTGGGTTCCTGCTTCTGATGTACTTAAAAAAGGTTTTGTTATTATTTTTAATATTCTTGGCTATATGCTCCTCAAAGTCTCTCTTGGCTTTCATGACTATCGCCTTGCACTTGGTCTGCCAGAGTTTGTGATCCCTCCTGTTCTCCTCGGTAGGAAGAGCCTTCCATTTCTTAAATGAGTTTTTCTTCTTTCCAATAACCTCCTTTACCTCATTCGTAAGCCATACTGGTATCCTCTTGGACTTTCCAATCCTCTTTCTTCTTTTAGGAATGCATTTTATTTGAGCCTGCTGTAACGTATTTTTAAACAGTTTCCAAGCATTTTGGAGGGATTTGACTTTTTTTTACTGTTCCTTTTAGTTTCTTCTTTACTATTTTCCTCATTTTGTCAAAATTCCCTCTGTGAAAGTTTAAGGTCTCTGTGTTAGTTTTCACTGACAATTTGCTATCCATGGTTAAGTTGAAGGTTATTGTGTTGTGATCGCTGGTTCCTATGGGCTCGGTTACAAGGACATCATGAACCAAATCCTGTGCGTTAGTTAGAACCAAGTCCAGGATCCCCTTTCCCCTGGTAGGTTCCATGACCATCTGCTCAAGGGAATAATCGGCTAACATGTCGAGGAACTTTGTCTCTCTTTCATGTGTAGAACAAGAATTTACCCAATCTATTTGGGGATAGTTGAAGTCCCCCATTATGACTACCCTATTTCTTTTTGAGGCCTCCTTAAATTCATTTTTCAAATAGCAATCTGCCTCTGGAGTTTGGTTGGGAGGGCGATAGCAGATCCCTAACGTCAGATTAGTTTCCTGTCCTGGGATTTTTATCCACAATGTTTCTGTGGGTGAGTTTGAATTTTCTTGAATTTCGAGTTCATGAGATTCTAACTCCTCATTTATGTACAAGGCCACGCCACCACCATTTCTCCCTCTCCTGTCCATCCTATACAATTTGTAACCTGGAATCCTTGTGTCCCATTGGTTTTCATCTGTCCACCTGGTTTCTGTTATGCCGATAATATCAATATTATTTTCCTTCACCAAGCATTCCAATTCCCCTATTTTTGCTCGAATGCTTCTAAGTGTCTTAGTTCCATCTTCACCGGATTGTGATCTGTTAGCACTTTGGGCAGGATTTTCACCGCGTTTAGACAAACTAACAGGTCACTTGATGTTAATATAAAGTCAATTCTGGAGAATGATTGATGTCTGTCGGAGAAAAAGGTGAATTCTTGCTCTTTGCCGTGCCGTTCCCTCCAGATGTCTGTCAGTACAAGGTCTTCCTTCATGTCAAAGAAAGGTTTAGGCAACTTGGAGTGCTTCTGTGGGCTAGGTTTTGTTTTCTTCTTGTCTAGGGCAATCTCTATGACCCCGTTCCAATCTCCCAGAATAATACATGATTTGTAGTTGAGTTGTGTTAACTTCTTGTGTATCTTTTTGTAGAATTTTCCTTGTTGTTGATTTGGTGCATATATGCCCATCACTAGAATTTTCTTGTCTTTCTGTGTCACTTTGATTGCTAGGTATCTACCCTGGGAGTCTGATTCTATTAGCTTGGCTATTACGTGTTTCTTCACGTATATAACAATCCCGTTCTTTTTTCGTGGCGCCGCTGCGACAAAGTGTGTACCTAGTCTGTTGTTGATTAAGTATTTCTGGTCCGCTGCTCTGATGTGTGTTTCTTGTAGGCAAATTATGTCGTTTCTTCCTTGAAGCAGGTAATGAAATATCTTTCTCCTTTTCTGTGGGGAATTTAGTCCGTTAACGTTCCATGTCAAGTATTTAGTTGTCATTGTTGGTTTCAGGATACTCTTCCGAGACCGCTTCTGTTCTATCTCTTGTGTTCTTCTTTGGTCTCGTTCCCATGGTATCCAAGTTGGTGCTCAAGTTGCTTAGAGGGGTCATATCGTGTTGTTCCGTGCGTTTGGCGGTGGATCTTGTTATCCTGCCCTCTGCAGTCTGTCCTGTTCCCTTGTTGTTGTTGCTTCCTGTTCTCTGTGTCGTCGTGTCTCGAGTTGGTCCTTTCCTTTCTCTTGCTCCTGCTTCGGTCTGTCGTTCTGGTGGCCCTCCTGCGTCTTCTCTCATGGTGTATTGAAGTCCATCCGACGTCAGTTCCTTTTCAAGGAATTCTCTGGCTTTTTGGACCGAGTCCAGGCAGTATCTTTTATTTTTATAGAAAAGTGTCATCCCCGTAGGGGCTTCCCATCTGTATCACAGAGCACGTGATCTCAGTTCGTCGACCAGGAACTTGTATTCCTTCCTGTCTCGCAGCATCATCTGGGGGATCTCTTTCAGTACTTTCACTTCTTGCCCCTCTATGTATAAACTCTTGTTGTACGATGTGACTGAGATGAGGTTCCGGAATCCCTGCGTCGCGAAGTGGATGACCACGTCTCTTGGTTGGCGCCTGTTTGTTGTCGTCTGTGTGCCCACTGTGTAAATTCTGTCGAATTGCCATGCGATGTCTGAGATTGGCTTTCCCAGAAATGTTGCCAGGGCCTCTATGAAGGTTCTGAGCAGGCCCCCTTGGGTCTCGTTTGATGTCTCTTTCAAACCTCTAAACCTGATTGCGGATGCCAGTTGCCAGTACTGTATCATGGAGGATTGGTCTTGGGTCATTCCTTTCATCTCTGCTATCTCTGCTATCTGTCCCTCTACTTGATTCTCCACTTTTTCCATCCGCTTGTCCACCTTCTCTCTGATCTCCTGGAAGTTTTTCTCCATTTCCTCCCCTATTTCTTTGTAGTGTGCTTGCATCGCTTCTTTCATTTGTTCCAGGTCTGTGGCCATCACCCTGCGTTGCTCCTCCCATTTTCTCTCTAGCCCTTTACCTTGTTTTTTCAGCATTTGTTTTAAATCGTTGTATCTTTTCTCCATCTTTTGTTCTGCCTCTACACACCTCCTCTCCATTTTTGCATCCATTTCCACCAACTTTTTATCCATTCCATCCATCCTTTCAACCAGCATTTCTATTACCTCTTGTAATTTTTGTAACATGTGTGTTGTTGAGCTGGCCTGTGGGGGTAGATGGGTCTGGGGGCCTGTATTTGGATGGGAGGGTGTGGGGGTGGGTAAAGTAGGTCCTGATGGTTTGGTACGCTGAGCTGGGGAGGATACAACTCCCTTCGTTTGTGTCAGTGTGGTCTGTTTGGAGGCCATCTTGAGCTTGTCTTCCTGTTGTTCTGGCACTGTTTTGGTTTCTAGCTTGGACCAGGTTGGACACTAGACTGTGATCTGGTGCTGGTCCAGTAATCTGACCTTTCAGTGGGAGGGGAGGCTTCAGGGTTCAGGCAATGCAGGTCTAGGGACCTGTAGGCAGGAAGGTCTGTCCGTGTTCGGGGAGTCTATTCAGTGCCTTTGCCTATCTGGGATTCCAGGCCCCTTCTGCCTTCCCTCCACAGCAGCCCAGGATGCCTTTTTGTCTTCCTCCTATGCCCACCTTTCTCCCTGGTGGGTTCTGCTCTCTTCAGTATCCCTGGGGCTCCCGTTCTGGGGGGTCTGGGGCACAGCTTGTGGTGTATCTCTCCCCATCCCCCTGCAACCCAGGAAACCCTTTTCTTGTGTCCTCTCCCACCGTCTGCTTTCTTGGCTCTTCCCTCTTAGCTCTTTTCTCCTCCCCTCTATTGTTCTGGCTTGCCTGATTCCAGCTCCGTTGGCTGCGTCTGTCCCTATCCGCCGCTTCAGGCCGCTCCGCTGTCCTCTCAGCTGCTCCACCCTCTTCGGCTCTTCTGGGGGATCTGTCTAGTTTGGGATGCCCCCCCAGTTGCCCTCGCCTCTCTTACTGATGTCGCTCTCGCCTCTCTTCTCACCCTTTCTCCACTGCCCGAGGCCTCTTCCTTTTGTCCGGCTGCCCCGGCCCTCTCCGCCTCCGAGTTCTGTGTCCGTCTCTCACCTCCGCTCTCTCGGTCTCTGACGCTTCGGGCGGCTGAAAAGTCGCAGAAAATCCGATCCGCCTCTGTTTTCCCGCGCCAGGCTTCCTTCGGTGGTCTCTCGGCGCTCTTCTCCTTGCTCCTTGCTTGTTCTGTCCGGTGTTTTTCTTCGGGCCGGCAGGCCCTCCCGGCGGCCCTCGCTGCTTCTGCCGGCTTCCTTCTCTTTCTTTGTTCCCCTCGCGCCAGCTCCCGTCCGTAGTGCAGCGCCTTCAAGCCTTCCGGCCAGCCGGCCGGCCACCATCGGCTTCCTCGGCCTCTTCCGCTTCTCTCTCGGACCCTTCGGCGGCGATCTTTCCCTTGCTGGATTGAGCCGAGGGTCCTCTCCGATCGTCTCCTCTCCTCCGCTATCTCTCTCTTTTCTTTGCCCATTTTTGTTTTTCTCATTTATTCTCAGGATGTTTTGGACTTCTTTCCATCTTCTTTTGAGACTACTTTTGAGTTTAGGTTATAGGGAAAGTGATGGTGTAGAAGCATTTTCCTATATCTCTCCATTACTCTGAAGCCCCCTGGCTGCATGGTTTCCATAACTGAAGAATCCCAATGGGAGATATTTCCTCTTCATACCTGCCTTTGGAATTTGACTGAAATATCCTTAGTATGGAAGGCTGCTAATTGTTGCTGGAGATTTACAGACATCCCTTGGTGACCTAGGCATTTTACTGAATTTCTCTCCTCATTTGAAATAAAATTCAAAAGCAAGTTTTCTGTTGAATGACAACCAGTAGAAAAACTGTAGGATTTTTTTTTCTGAATCATACTGCTGGCTATAACTGGATGGAAGAATATTCACATATAAAAGATTTCATACAGATTCCATTTCAATCCAGTGTCAACGTTTTTACATGATATGAAACTCAATTTAACTTTCATTAATTTCACCAAATCATAGTTGACTTGTATATATTAGGTATTGTTGTGGGTGTCTCTAGACCAGCTGGGGAAATGTCAGATGATGATGAAGAACAACCAGGCCCCTCTGGGTATTTTCCCCTCCCGGCAGCCGAGCCAGACAGTGAGGAGATTTGTATGCAGTCTGAGTCAGACTCTCAAAGCGCGGAGTCAGATTTGGAACAGGACAATATATGGCTTGATCCGAGATTCCGAAGGTTTGATAGGCGGAGGGTTCAGTTACGTGGAAAAAGGAAGTAATGGGGGAAGTGACGTATCGGAAACTATATTAGAAGATAAAGGAGGGACTAATTCTTTGTCACGAGCAATGTTAATATCAAGGAGTAGCTTGATGCCTTGCGCAGTTCGTTTGAACTCAGTTTTCTGGTGTTTTTGGACTCTACGGAAGATTAATGAGCTCTTGGACAACCTGAGAGATAAAGAGTAAGTTAATTGGAAGGGAGAGAGAGCATGTTTAAGCTGAATGTAAATAAATCAGACTTGGCCGTTCCGGCCAACAAAATGCCAGCAGCTTGCTTTGCAATGAATCTCTTGAAATGGGTTAAATAAAACTCTTAAAGAAATATTCCTGTGGATTTTACTAAGCTGAGAAGGGCCAGATATAACAGGTATGGGATATGTATTTTTTGGTATTTGAAATAAGTTTGAAACTACTACAAGATTAAAATATATTTACTGTTTTATTGGATTTCTTTTTGACAGTTTTGTCACACAATTTCAATTTAGCTTCACACATAAAAGATTTTACTAGACATTCTTCTTTAGGATTTGCTTTTAAAACTAATCACATAATTCTTTTAATATTGGGAGGTAGTGATAACTATATGTTCATCCCAGAAACTGATATTTCAGTTCAGGTATATAAAACTTGCTTTTTATGTCCCTCAGCTCATTACCTTCTTCTCCATCAATATCTGAGGTTTAGATTGCAAATTTCATGGGAGAGAAACTTCTCCATTTACTTACCCACCCATCCATCTATTTTATCTATTTTACTCATTCCGGTATGTATAGCATAAGGTTCAAGAAACAATGGAACTGTGTAATTTGTAATATTATTTCTCCATCCTTTCTCTCTGACTTGTGCTTTTTAAGTTATATTATTAGATTCCAATCTATGTAAATGTTTTCATGTCTCTTGTGTAGATAGTCAGATAGCTTCCTTACTTGGCTGACTTCGTTGTATGAAGAACTCTGATCTTGGAAGGTATCCATGCATATAGAAGAGACAGCCATTTTGCGATACTTTGCATATGTTCATGTTTCTTGAGCATCACTGACCAAGGTAGGTCACTATACTTCAATTACAGCTAGGGCTTGTCTACCAACGCTACATTCAATTTCAGAAGACACACTATACTTTCTTGAACACATGCTGATAAGCCTCTGTTGATAATTAAGCTTTTTTTTCTTTTTTTGCCAGATATATACTCATATAGCAGTTGAAACTAATGTCTCCTTCTTTAGCAATCAGTCTATGTGCCAAACCCTTTTCTTTCTTTAACACTTTAGGTGGAGGAGTATGCAGTGCAGACACAGAGGGGGAATCCCCAATGTTGGGTTACATTCATCATTCTTGCCTCCCTCGGTTTGCAATCTGTTATGCATTGTGGAGTGTGTGTGTGTGTGTGTGTGTGTCTTCTGACAATGTGTGGCATCTTCCTGTGGGTGTTATTCAAGTGGAACTCTGAGAATTCCAGAGTTCTTAAAGACTCTCCAAAATGCAAGGTGAGCAGGTCATAGGGAGGTGGAAAAAATATAAAAAAAGACAGTGACAAGTTAGAACAGAAGGTGAATCAGTGGCTGGAAGGGACCCTGGTGCAGCTCCATCTGGAGAGAGGAGAGCTGTTTGGTGTGTCTGGAAAGCATTATTTCTGCAAAGCACTGAACCCTTTTTCAGCTTAAAGATAGGATCTTAGTCCACTGCCAAACATAAGCCTTCCTGATGGCACATTATTGGGGGGGGGGAGTCAGAGAATAAATACACTAGTGACACAATGTAGGGGGAAAGGTGGCCAATCTTTTTTGCTTTAAGACCCATCAGGCATCTGGCCTGGTCCCAGGAGGCAGTCTACAACTTCAGATTGCATTATCCGAGACTCCTACTTCATATCACTGGATGCTCCATTTTGATGACAATTTAATTGGTTGGATATGAAGGGAGATCTAGAAGTCTGTACTGATTGATTGTTCTTAACAGCTCAGCCTCACAGAACGGGACTGTTGTAGTCTGCCTGCTCATCTTTTTCTTTTTTTTCTTTTTTTAAAAAAAGAAGTTCAACATTCTTAATATGTAAATGTAACAAATTTCAAACTGATAATAACTTTCTGGTTTTGTGGGTAAATTAAAAACAGCTCAGATCTACCTGCAGCTTTGTCATAATTTTTTTTTTGCCCCTTGAAAAATACTGTTTATTGACAGTATTTTGTGGTTTTGATTTGCCCAAATTTCAGTATCTTTATAATAAAACCTTATGCATGACTGCAAAGTTCAGTGGGGCTTTTTTCCAGGTGACTGGGAATAAAATTTCAATATGGCATGCCTGTGGTTTGGAGTACACAGGTTTCTAAGAAGAAACCAAAATGTTCAGTTTCTCTCCTGACTTTTATTTTTAGAGCATTCAATATAATGGATTTCTATGTAGTGAATGTTTAAGACTCTGCTCTATAAATTACATTGGATAACACCCAGTTAGGGAGCTCTCAGGTGTTGCTCTAATCCTAGATACCAGCATACGGGCATTTACTTCTTTGGTTGGGGTTTGCAGTGATTAGAATGGTTTTGATAGCATGATAATTTTACTTTATGCGTCAGACTTCTTACATATGTGGCTGAAATGGTGATTTGTAAGTTTGTTTGGATCACTGTGATGATAAACAGAAACACTTATTAAGTTGCACACTTATGTAGTGTCCAGAGATAAGCAACTCATAGATTTCATTTGCAATAACCTAGTTCCATTTGTACTTGTTTGATTAGAGTACTGAATGTCCACTACAAATCACTGATTTTCAAGTGTGCAATTTCATGGTTAAAAAAATAAAAATATGTACAATAAGTGATTAAGTGCAATGCTGCTTGGTCAGAGCTTCTCTATTTTTTGGAGACATTTCTGAGCAAATGTCTGGTAGATTGACATGTGGCAGTCAACCATCCTCCCTTCCCAATACTTTTTAAAAGCAGTTTCCCAAATGGTTGTGAGTCAGGAAGTTAAATAAATCAATGGCTACATGCAGTACCGTGTGAAAGGATTCCCATATGCAAAACTGCTTTATTCATTGTCTTCACTATGGACTCTCCTAAATGTAACACAAAGAACACACTAATTCTGGAGAACAAAAATGGGGGACCGTATATGAAACCAAGATTCTGGCTGATTAATGCTGCATGTTCTGCTGGCAAGCACAGGACTGAATGGGATCCATCCCCAGAAAAAAGGATCTTCTAAACAAAGAACAATCTCTACAGTCAATACAGTAGGGGAAAAAGAATAATCAGTATCTGGTCCTCTCTTTATATCAGAAGATATAGAAGGCAGGAAAGTTTTTTTTTCTCCCTATAAATGTCCTTTCTCTGCACCTCAGCTCCTTGCAGACATGTCTAATGCAGCCTGAATTTATCAGAAATCCAGAATGTTTTTCTTTTGATTACAAATGCATTCAGATTTTGTCCTGATGAAGGGAAAAAAATGTTTGCTTTCACAGAAATCCCCAGTTTCAAAGAGCTACAACTCTTTCAGTTTTTTTTCTTTTTGAAAAATATTTTTCTATGCGGAAATATGACAAAGGCTCAGGGGAACAGGGCTCTCATCCAGTAATAGTTTTAATTACTTCACATTAACCACAACAATAAGAGTATACTAGCCCCTTGATAAACAAACTTGCTTGTAGATTTAGCATTTGTAAAAAAATGTTTAAAAAGTTCAAGTTTATAGAAACTAAAAAAGGATACAGAAATTTCAATTTTTAGAAGCTGTGTTTTAAGTTTAAGTCCTTATAGTGTCTCTGAAAAAATATCTTTTCTAGGTCTCTTACACTGAAAGCTTAGATTAGGAACTTCTTTAAACAGAGTTTTCTTTAACCGGAGTGACGCTCACTCCTTTAAAGTGTTTCTCCAAGCCCAGTAAGAAAATTGTTCAAGGAGTATTTAACAGTAATTCCCAGTCTAAGAGAACTTAAGGCCCTTTCTTCTGAGAGCAGTAAAAGCCTCTTGGATCCCTTTGAACTATAGATTTGGTGTGTATGCACGCGCGTATATGTGTGTATGTGGGGGGGGGGGCTGGAGTATGCTTGGGAAGTGGGCCGATTAAATTTTTAGCTCAGTTCCTACTCTGTGAAAAATGCTATAAAGGTGGTTTCACTGCTTTTCCTCTAAAGCTCAAGGCGGGTGGGTGTCTTCTTAGAGCTGAAGCTCACACCTCATTTCCCTGATGCTCCTGGGGTTTCCCCATCCCTGCCAGATTCAGAAGTATTTAGAGCAAGGGCTTTGCTGCTCCCTCCTTCTGCACACACACTCACAAGGGAAACCTGACATGGTGCTGGCTAGAGCATGCATTCCCCCCCCTTCCCTCTTGCTACAATATTCTTCTAGTTTCCATAACATTTCACTTTGTTTATCCAATCCTAAATTTTCTACTGACAACTTTGACTGTTTTTTTTAAATCTGTGATTTCCTTTATTCTTTATTATTAATGCAAAGTTACTATTTATAAAATTAATGGTAATTTTAAAGGTTTAAATTTCCAAATGGAGGTTTTTTTAATGGCTTAAATGCTTTTTTTTGTAGCATTCTTATATATTTCAGACCTGCAAAAACATTTTAAGATAAGACAGATCTGAGTTAAAGCAAAAAAACTAGTGGTGAGGAATTCCCCAATCTTTGCATTTTTTTTAATACCTTTAGAGCAGGGGTCTTCAAACTTGGCCCTTTTATGACTTGTGGACTTCAACTCCCAGAATTTCTCAGCCAGGCACGCTGCTTTAGAGCATGATCTCTTCATATCTAAACAAAATTAAAAGTTTCTAGGACTGTAACAGATAGTAACTTTAGCATCTTGTTATATAAATATTTAGAAGACTAAACCTAAGACTGACAGGAGCACAAGAGTGGTCATTCCTAATTCCAATGTTTTCCATACAGTACCGCCCATCATAGGCTTTCAGCTAGGGTTAACTTCTGTTTTTAAATTTAAACCCTCCATTTTGAAAACCCACCTCTCATCTCTGTTCAGGCAGCCATATCTGAATTGCGATCTTTTCCAGCAGGGCCTTTTGGACATGGGGCTTGGAATTCAGGGAGTCCCCACATTATCTGCAGAACTTCAAGTTGGCCTCTCTGTTCACATGATGCTACCCTGTTCCTTTTAGGCTTGTATAGTGTTCCTTCATGTTGTTGTTCTTTAGCCAAAGCTGTCATTTATCCAAAGAATAAGAGAAGCCATGTGATGATTTTTTTTTTCAGGATTCCTTTTGGCCAATGGCCCAGTGCTAATGAAGCCCCTTCCAATGTGCTAAAGAGCTGTTGCCAGAATCAGTTATAGTGAAAACAATAGGGGAGTGGCACACAGACAGGAGACCCAGTGTATGTGTGCGTGCAAGCGTATGTGAGAGAGTTAGTGAGTGTGTGACCCTGTGTGTGGAGGGAAGAAAGCTTTTTGTTGTCCTTTTCCCTTAAATTGGAGGGGGATATAGCACAAAGAGTTCCATAACATGTTTTGCTTTATTTTTTATGCTGGATTACAGGAAAAACAATCTAACAGGAATTCAGGCAACCAGGTTTCATACAGGTTGAAGAAAATTCAGACTGCAGCCCATAATTGGAACTAAGCTCCATTAACATAATGGCATTTATTTCTGAGTAAACAAGCCATGAAGCCAATAATTTATTTAATTTCATTTATATCCTACCTTTATATTCAAACAAATATGTTAGGTGGCTAACATATTTATTTGTATCTAATTACAGGAGACATCCTGACCTTTATAAATGTCCTGTTACATTGTTTGTTTTCATAACAGAGCAATAATCTTAATACAGTAGAGATGTAGGTAGGGAAAATTATTAATCCCATAAAGCCACTAAGATGCATTTTACCAAATCAGAATTTGTTAAATAATAACTTTTATTTGCTATTGGTCATTTATACTTGTATTTTTCTGTTAAATATTTGGGTTTTTCTAAGTAGTTTCCTATTGACTAAATAGCTTGTTTTAACTTCCCTATAGTTTAATCTATTTTTTTTTTAAAATAAAATTTTTTTTATTAAAACAATCAACATTAATCATAAGATCATATTAAGAAGCAGTCCTCGTAAAACCTGTAATACAACACTAAGTATAAGATCATATTATGAAGCAATCATCGTAAAACCTGTAATACAACACTAAGTATTAGGTAATCTTTGGAAACATCTGACTTGGTAAACATTCTTCACTCCTCACTTCAAGCCTCAACTTCAAATGCGTCTAAATTTTTCTCCATTTCTGCCAATTGTATTACTTTCAGAGTCCTAACCTGATAAGTTTAATCTAATTTTTGATCTAATACCTAAGAACATGTTTATTTCCTATTGTCTCCATTTTACTTCATGCACAGACTTTGACAAATATCACTCCCCACTTCTTGCTATCTAATGTTTGTACATTACATTTAGAAAATGTCTATGGAGATTCTTAGTCATCCAGATCATGATTGTATCAAAGGTGCTTTTTCAAGAGGCACCTGGACTTTCTTTGTTTTTCCTTGATGATGTTTCACTTCTCATCCAAGAAACTTCTTCACTTCAGAACTGAAGAAGCTTCTTGTATGAGAAGTGAAAAATCTTCAAGGAAAAACAAAGAAAGTCCAGTTGTCTCTTGAAAAAGCACCTTTACTAATTTGAATTTAAATTTAAATTTCACGATTAAAAATGTGAAAAATCGTTAAAAATCAGGTAAAGGCTACACAAGTAGCCTTCCTGAGAAATCTTGGATCTGAGTCTTTCCCCAAATTTCTTATGCCTTTTTGTGTATTTATGTGAGCAGCCAATTCATTTTCCTGTTTTTATATTCATCCTGTAGGCCTGCCTTTTGATTTTTATGAATCAAAATATCATGGGATTGTGTTGCCTAAATGCACTTTCAGGTAGCTAGTTGAGTTTGTAGCCATCAGCACCATCTACTGGAGACGTTTAAAACAGAACAAGGTTTTATTAATCAGAATAATTGGGAATATACCGGTAGGTAGCCCTCAATTTACATCCATTGATTTAGTGACTGTTCAAAATTACACACAGCCCTGAAAAAAGTGAGTTATGACCATTTTTCACACTTATGACCATTACAACATCTCCATGGTTACAAGATCAAAATTTGAATACTTGGCAACTGGCATGTATTTATGACGGTTGTACTGTCCTGGGGTGGTGTGATCACCTTTTGCAACCTTCTGACAAGCAAAGTCAATGGGAAAGCCAGATTTACTTAATAACCATATTACTACCTTAACAACTGCAGTGATTCACTTAATAACTGTGGCAAGGAAGTTTATAAAATGCGACAAAATTCACTTAACAATTGTCTTATGTAGCAACAGAAAATTGGGGCTCATTTGTGATTTTAAGTCAAGAACTACCAGTATGGTGGCTGGTAGCTATGGGTGCTGTTGCATACATTTTTATTTTCTCTATTTTCTTTCACAGTGGGAAGCAATATTAATAAAGGGGAGAATTTCTTTAAATATACATCGAATGTCATAATTTTCTCCATAAGAGATACCAACTCATCTCTTCATATGCAATGGAGGATTTTCTTATTGAAAGAATAGTAGCTCAAATTATATAAAAATGGTTTTTATGTTTCAAAATATAGACATTAAATCATCTCATCTTTCAAATGCATACATTTTATAAGGAGATGTATTTTCTCTTCCTCATACATAAGTAGATAATGCCACAACTCGTCCTACAGCTAAAATATTTTTTGTGGGATTAAGCAACATTATGGAAAAGACAAAATAGGAGTAAGAAATAGTAAGTTAAAGAAATGTAGACTGCAGTAAGAAAGAAAAACTAAATCTAATTTATACCCACAGCAAATACTTTATCTCTTCTTATATTTCTATCCTTATCAACATCCTTGTTTCTCCTACTTCCATATATTACTTTAATGCTTATCTCTACTGAACTATAGCTTTCTTAGACCTCCCCTTCTTCTCAACACGTTTGTCCTTCTATTATATGTGTTTTACAATTATTTCCCTTTTTTTTCTCCATGTATGATCAAACCAACTTAACATAGGTCTTGTCTATCTGCCAGTTAATTTTTATACCAAGTCCATATTCATTCAGCACCCGTTTATTTTTTATTCTACCTTCTTGTTTTAAATCATAGCTATATTAATTCCCTGTTTTCACTGCATTCAATTTACCTTTTCATTTTTTTCTGGCATATTTAACTCTCACTTTCACATTACAAAATAAGCAAAGTCATTTGTTTTCACAAACATTCATTCCTTGTAACAGATCACATATTAACCACTATCTTTACATCTGTGTTTGCACATCTCAAAACTTCTTTATTTTACAGTTTTGGCCTACATTCTACCAGGATACATACATTTGTTCACTTCCTTTGTTTTTTGCTATTTCTGTATAATTTATAATTGGTCATTTCATTTTTCCTGCCAAACACAGCAATCATGATTTTTCATACATTACTTTTAAAATCCATACTTCTCACTTCAGTCATACAATCTAACATTTACTGGGCCAACAACGTAGCATCAAATGCATATGAAAATACACATACATTGTCATTTCAACCTATAATCTTATCATAACATTTTTTTTCACATTTATCTATAAATATATTAAAAATTCAGGAAAACATCACCTATCCTCTTAGGGCATTAATTTCAACGTTACATTTGAGCAAGAATAAAATAGTCCCCTAATTCAAGTATACTGACTTTATATTAGACTTTCGCTAAACCAATAAGTGTACAATAATCTTAGTTTCTCGTATACATCCTGCAATGACCTTATAAGAACAAAAATCTGGTCTGCACATCCATTACCAGTATAAAGTTCAGTGCACTTCCCAAATGGTCATCTTTCAATCAGAATTCTGCAAACATCTTCCCAGATACACTGAGCAAATGAATCCCCCACTCACTGTTGTATTTTTCCCTTTGTGTAGAGGAACAATAACACCATTCTTCCAATTGTCAGGCATAAATGCAGGAGCACACACAACCATTAAACACATCATACATTGAGTCACTCCATATCCGTATGTTCTAGGCCTCCTTTAGGCATGAAACCAGTTGGGCGACTTTGGGCCTATCATTTTCTCTCAGCCCAGCCACCTCAGAGAGTTGTGGTGGTGGTGGAAAAAATAGTAGGCAGGAGCTTGAACTCTACAAAATAAAGGTTTTTATTTTTATTTTTATTAATTGAGTGGTGGTTATATTAACTTTGTCTTGTTTCATCTTAAAGACTAACAAATGTGCCACTGCAGCATTTCCGCAAGTATGATCCATGGCCTGGCATCAGCTCTTAGAAGATATAAAAACAGTTGTTCATTTTTCATTCCAATCAGAGTTTTGTAGCATTAATCTCACTAGGGCTCCAGTTGGTAAGGAAAAAAATTACCATTCAATATCATAATCAAGCTCTATATATCCATTTCTAGGTATTTATTTATTTTGTTCCTTTAAGTCAATTTTGTCTTTTGGTGACTTCATGGGACAATTGCCTTCATGGGACAAGTACCTATTTATCTATTTATATATGTTTTTCATCTTATTGTGGATTTTTAGTGGAATGGAAATGTACAAATTCGATAAATGAATTTAAGGATGCATTAAGAATTTAATGTAGTATGTATTCAAGAACTTCAGGAATAAATTACTAGAAGATTTCATTACTGCTGCATTAGAATATATTTATAGATGGATTTTATAAATACAAATTCACGGTAGAGGATTTCTATCTTTTAATGATTCTGAGTAATATTAGTTAAATGTGGTTTTAAAGAAAACCAGTATGATCAAAGGAGATTATCACTGTGCTCCTTAGTGAGAATGCTATGAGATCCTGCATGACTCTTATTTTGTTTACCATGCTATTGACATCACCATGAAGCCATTACGTTGTTATTCCACCAATCATCAGATGAACTCCTGATTGCTTCATTTTATCCAATCAAGTGCAGCAATTGATAGTTTGTATTAGCAATAGACATGTAATTGGCAAAATAAAGCTTAGTAAAATGAGGTAAGCAAAATGCATGATGGGTAGTCCATGTATCCAACTGAGTATATTTAATATGTTTTGGAAGATGATTCATTCAGAAGATCAAAGATGTGAGGGATGTTTTTGGATTCAATACTGATGGAGACACAGGTGGCTTTGAGGGCTTTTGAATTGATAGTCTTTAACATTCTATCCAACATTTTCTCCTCTATAATTGTTGTTAGCCTAGAATTTAAGATAATTTTCTCTGAATATCCCTGGCTTTTGAGGCATGGTGGATAGCTACTAGAGATAGTATCGTGTTGGTAGTGATGTCCTGACCATAGAATCATACCTCAAAAGAGCCATATTCAGGACTAGATGAGAGGCTGCTATTTTCTCATGTTCTTAAATCCTAATAGTTCTCAGTGTTTTTATTCTAATTCTTTTATTGAAACATTATTTATCATTATTTTAAGATAAATTTACACTGTATGTGTTTTAATACAACTGATGATTTTAAATTACTGTAAATTACTAAGGGGAGCTGAATTTGGAGTTAGGATCGAAACCACATAAATAATAACAATGAAAAATATCTAAAACACTTATTTGTTGCAAATGTACAGATTATTTTAGAATTCTCACGTTTATCATTAAAACAATCTTGTGAAGTGTGTTAGAGTCACTCTGGGAGTGATATGGGGTCCATAAGTTTTAATAATAAATAAAATAAAAATAAATAACATTTATTTATTTATTTGACTTATATGCCGCCCTTCTCCCCAGACTCAGGGCGGCTTACAGCAAAATACAAGTACAAATATAATATAAATTAATTAAAATACAAATATACAGTATATAAAAAAACTATATAACCACTCATACAACATACAATCCAATCAAAGGACCAGGGGCAGAGCACAGCTCACACGCCCCAAACCTGTCTGCATAAATGAGTTTTTAAAAGTTTTCGGAAAGCTAGGAGGGAAGGAGCAGTATGAACCTCTGAGGGAAGTTGGTTCCAGAGGGCTGGGGCAGCAACAGAGAAGGCCCTTGTCCTAGGCCCCGCCAGATGGCACTGTCTAACAGACGGGACCCATAGGAGGCCAACCCTATGTGCCCTAACCGGTCGCTGGGATTCATGAGGCAGAAGACGGTCCTGCAAGTATCCTGGCCCATTGCCATATAGGGCTTTATAGGTCATAACCAACACTTTGAATTGTGTTCGGAGACCAATTGGTAGCCAGTGCAGCTCACGGAGGGCTGGAGTGATATGAGCATGTCTTGGGAGACCCAAGATGGCTCGCACGGCCGCATTCTGAACTACTTGCAGTCTCTGAACATTCTTCAAAGGTTGCCCCATGTAGAGAGCATTACAGTAGTCAAGTCTCGAGGTGACAAGGGCATGGGTGACTGTGAGGAGTGACTCCCGGTCCAAGTAGGGCTGCAACTGATGCACCAGGTGAACCTGGGCGAATGCCCCCCTCGCCACAGCCGAAAGATGGTATTCTAAACTTAGCTGTGGATCGAGGAAGACACCCAAGTTGCGAACCCTCTCCAACGGGGATAAAACTTCCCCGCCCAGAGTGATGGATGGACAGATGGAATTGTCCTTGGGAGGCAGAACCCATAGCCACTCCATCTTGTCAGGATTGAGTCTGAGCCTTTTAGCACCCATCCAGACCCCAACAGCCTCCAGGCACCGGTTCATCACTTCCACTGCTCCGCTGTAATGATGCGGGGTAGAGATATAGAGCTGAGTGTCATCAGCATATTGATGACAACTTACCCTGTGTCGGCGGATGATCTCACCCAATGGCTTCATGTAGATGTTAAAAAGCAGAGGTGAGAGAACAGACCCCTGAGGGACTCCACACGGAAGAGACCTTGGAGCCGATCTCTGACCTCCTGCAAACACCGACTGTGACCGGCCAGAGAGGTAGGAGGTGAACCACCGCAGAACGGTGCCCCGCACTCCAAGCCCCTCCAACCGGCGCAGAAGGATACCATGGTCGATGGTATCGAAAGCCGCTGAGAGGTCAAGAAGCACCAGGATAGTGGAATAACCTCTATCCCGGGCCTGCCAGAGATCATCGGTCAGCGCGACCAAAGCAGTTTCCTTGCTGTAACCGGACCTGAACCCAGACTGCTGAGGGCCCAGATAATCAGTTTCATTCAAGGACCGTTGGAGTTGGAGTGCCACCACCTTCTCAACAACCTTCCCTAAAAAGGGAAGGTTGGAGACTGGACGATAATTATTTAAAACTGCCGGGTCCAGGGAAGGCTTCTTGAGGAGGGGGCGCACAAGTGCCTCCTTTAAGGGAGCCGGAAAGGACCCCTCCCTCAGTGAAGCGTTAACAACAGCCTGGACCCAGCTCTGTGTCACCGCCCTGCTAGCCGAAACCAGCCAGGAGGGGCACGGGTCCAGTAAACAGGTGGCAGAACTCACAGCTCCAATGGCCTTGTCCACGTCATCAGGAGTTACCAGATCAAACTCCTCTCATTCAACAGGACTAAGATGGGCCTCTGTCATCTCGACTGATTCATTGTCAGCCGACACTGTATTCCAATTGGAGTCCAAGTCAGCCCGGATCTGAGCAACCTTGTCTGTGAAAAAGCTATTAAATTCTTTGGCATTGCCGTGCAAAGGTTCCTCCTCCCTATATCAAGGAGAGAGCGAGTCACCCTAAACAGGGCAGCCGGGTGAGATTCCACAGATGCAATCAATGCGGAAAGATGCTGAGATCTTATTGCTACGTAGTGAATTTAATGCTTGGTTGGGCTTTGGATTCTTGTTTCTCATATCCAAATATAACACATTTCTGGCTTCATGATGGAACTCATACTTTGCAAACATCATCAAAATCTGAGCTTTACTCCTTGTAATCTTCAGAAAATGTGGTGAAGATTCATTTCTAAAGAACCCTGTAATTCGCACAGTATAGATCTAGACCAATCACTGTCCTGGATTACTGTAAAACAGTTTTTAGCTTTATTTTTTCCAGTCATAACATCCACCAGGATTTCTTTTGCTACTGTATAATGGTTATCAATATAGTTCAGACTCAAGATGCCCTATTGCCCTGGAGATAGGAGCATTCTGCTGGCTCTTTCCTGATACCCACTGTATGAAAAGAACCCCTTGTTCTTTTCCGTCAAGTGGAGCCAGTTCAGATGTAATATTTATGCATATAAATGTTTCAGGAGAGCTCTGATTTATCAACCATCTCCTCCTCTTTCTCCCTCTTATTCAAAGATTTCAACAGAGCAACAGATGGCCCTGGCAGGCTATTTACTGTGACTGAAATGGTAACACCACTGAGAAGAGTTCAGAACTTTGTGACTAATAATGAGTGCTACTTCTTTTGCAAGCACTGTACTCACTGTATCCAAAAATATTTTGTTTCTTTCAAGAAAAACAGGCATCTGGGCTTGAACCACCTGCTATTTTCTGTTCCTAGTGCATGTAATTTTAAATGATAATTAAATATGGATTTATGTTTATTGTTTACATTTTGAAAGTGATTTTTGTTGTCAAGAGCAGCATGCAAGCTCCCTATTAATTCAATTAGATCTATCTGGGATCTATCCTACTCTATTGGAAATAGGCCTCCACTTGAGTTCTGCTTAAATAATGGAACCATGAAAAGAAGTTAGCATCTGGGCAGAAAGCAGAATAACTTGGCTATACTCTTTCCTATTGCAGTGAGATACATTATATTTATTTCAAAATTATTATTTTTTTCTCATTTTGCAGGTACAAATGGAAATTATTTCTCTACTTTTTCATAATGCATTCCCTTTTTAGTGGGAATACAATAGATTAGATTTCAATTTTTTTCAGTCCCACCGATATTATTTTTGTAAACAACTCAAGGAATTATTTATACCTAATACTTCTTCCTCCTTCTATTTTCTCTGAAACAGCAGTCCTGTGGGGTGAGTTTGGCTGAGAGAGGGAGTGGCTGGACCAAAGTTACCCATCCGGTTTTCTGCTGAAGGCAGGAAGTAGACTACAGTCTCCCAGTTGCTAGCCTGGTATCATAGCTATACGTATCCTCAAAGAGCTGTAAAAACTCTCCGCTAAGCTTTGCCCTACAATATTGTCAAGAGATGTATAAGTAGTAAATGGATGTCCTATGTATGTGGTGGTACCTCTAAGGAGAAGGAGATACCAGAAATAGAGAAAGTAGAATATGTGATACATGAATTCAACAAGAATGTAATTCTTGGTAATAAAGAAGATTGTTCATCCCAGTAAAGCATGATATATTATTTATATTGTTGTTTATGACAACAGTTGTGTACAGATGATTTTGCTTCCCATCCCATCCCATTCCTTGAAGCAACTTTGAGCTAACTTATTTTGATTCTTTTGTGAGATGGGAGAAAAATTTACACACACACACACACACACACACACACACACACACACACACACACACACACACACGGAGTTCTATGACCAGGATTATATAACAGTAAAACCTACATAGATTAACTGTGGTTGTTGTAATGCTCCAGTTTCATAGGAAAATGAAGTGTTGAATTGAATGTACATGTTGAAAGGTAAGGCTGAGGGTAAGATCACAAGCTGCAAAATTGTAGCTGAGGTTTTTGAGGTGCCAGTAACATTGCATATTTCCAAGAAAAATAGTTTTCAGTTTTCCTCAGATAGAATGTCAAAGATAAAAGGAGTATATGCTGGGTTACATATACAGTAAAAACCTGCTGGTAGAAGAAAAATACATTTGGAAAGTTTCCCCTCTCCCAAATGCAATTAAAAAACTTGAATAGCTAATATAAAAAAGGCAGTTTTAGAGTTAGATTGCTCTCACATAGAAAGTGTAAATAAGTTTCTATATGCACATATATACACATATATATTTAAAGATTCTATATACACACACATATATATATATATATATTAAAAAAGCTCAGAGTCTCCCATCCTATATTATGTACCGGTAGCACTTGAATAGCATGCTGGAATTTGGTTAAGGAATGCTGACAGTGAGAATGAGCTCCACAGATACAATTCATAAGAGACTCTTAGAAGCAGGCACCTTGCTTCTCTGCAATGATGGAGTAAAGCTGAAAACAGCATGTAATGAGGCAAGTATCTCTTTAAGAATTCCTAGGTTACTAGACTTCTGTAAGTCTAAGAATATGTGGATGAAATGATCTAATAGATCTTATAAATCAAAAATTCACATCTTAAATATATCTGGGGAAAACGTCATAGAGCATTCCTTGTAAATGTTATAAAAAGGACACATTGTGATCAATCCTGCATTTTGTGATGAACATATTACTAAGTGATAAAAGCAGGATTTATCATATGGAAATGTACAGTTGTACCAGATTATGGTAACCCTCAGAGCAAACAAATAAATGAATACTTTTTGACATCATTTTGTACCCTGGATTCAGAAGCCAAAAATTATGAAGGCTAAAATGACAGCAAACATTTAAACATGCCTAAAAATCCAATTGTATACAGGTAGTGATGGTCAAGTTAAATTGATATAAAAGATATTGACTTATTTGCAGAATGGATCTAATTTACTTCAGTTCCATTCCTATACCCACTTTTCTCCTTTCTGGAGCTGTTACCACCCAGAGAGAGATATGGCAAGAGTATGCCTCACTTTTCAATCTATATATTAATTTAATAATTCAGGCTCTCACATCTTCGATTCTTATCTTCAATGTTAGCAGATTCTGCAATTGCAGCTTTGTTATATGCAGATGACATAGCAATTTTTTTTTGAAATTCAATCTGCTTTATCAATATTAAAGCAAACAACATTAGGCATAAGCTCATGTTAAGAGGCATTCGTCACAGAACATAAACATACATTAGGTGTTAGTTTTTGTAAACGTTTGATTTGGTAAACATTCTTCCCTCCTCCCTCCTCACGTCAAGCCTCAACTAAACGCCAGATACATTTTGTTTGATTGGTGTTTCTCTTGTATATAGTCTATCCACTGTTTCCAGTCTGTCAAATATTGTTCATTGGAGCGATCCTTCAAGTATGCTGATATTTTCGCCATTTCCGCCAAATTTGTTACTTTCAAAGTCCATTCTTCCATAGGCGGTATTTCTGGATTCTTCCAGTATTGTCCCACCAACAGTCTTGCTGCTGTGATCAAGTTCAGAAATAAGTTCGTCTCTGAGGTAGTGCAATCTTTTGTGATCCCTAACAAAAAAACCTGAGGTAGAAATTCAATATGCTTTTTGAAAATGGTTTGGAGTGTCCACCATATCTTCCTCCAGAAGGCTTTGATTTTTCTGCATGTCCACCATACATGAAAGTAGGTAGCCTCCCCATCACCACACCTCCAGCATTTGGGTTGGGAGTCTGGATAGATGAGTGATATTTTTTTCGGGTCTAGTGCCATCTATAGAACATCTTGTAGAAGTTTTCCCTTAAGTGTTGCGATTTCGTAAATTCTACATTTCTCACCCAGATTTTCTCCCATGTGTCCATGGTGATAGGATGCCCAAAGTCTTGTTCCCACTTTACCATACAGTTCTTGACTAGCACGGTTTCAGAGTCCATTTCTATCAGAATGCTGTACACTCGTTTGATGTGCATGATCCCCTGCTCTCTAATCTGTTTAATTAGATTCTCGTCAGTCTGGGATAAACCCTTCTTCTTGTCTTTATGCCACCGTGATTGCAGTTGTAAATATGATAGCCAGGTACCTCCTATTCCTTCCTCTGCTAGCGTTGTTTGGGGTTTCAAGGAGAACCCATTTTCTTCTTCCAGTACAAGTTTACTGTAGGGCACCACTTCTTGCCCTTGGGATATGTTTACATCCCCTATTGCGTGTCCAGGGATCGTCCATATGGGGATCTTATCGTGTAGAAGGTATTTATATTTCCTCCAGACCCACAACAACGGGATTCGTAGTGGGTTCTCCTTGAAGTTCCTGTCTGCCTTTTTGTCGTACACCAAGTATGCGTGCCAGCCAAATAGTAGACCGTGCCCTTCAACATTCAGTATTCTATCATTCGTCATATTGATCCAGTCACTCAACGCCACCAACGTCGCTGCATAGTAGTATAGCTTTAGATTAGGCATTTTTAGTCCCCCTCTCTTCCTCGTGTCCTGGATGATTTTTAGTTTCACCCTCGGTCTCTTGCCATCCCAAATAAATCTGTTGATGCCCTTCTGCCAATTGTCCAAGTCCTCATCCTTTTTGAGTATGGGTAGCATTTGAAAGAGAAATAGAAATCTTGGGATGACATAGCAATTTTGTCTGTCTCCCAAACAGGAGTGAAAAAGGCATTGGCTCTCTCTTGTCTAAAGAATAATGATAAAAAAGTAACTAGTGGTTTTATTTTTTTGCACAATTAACTATAAGATGCATAAATGGCCAATTAACAGGGCATCAATAGAGCAGGTGTGTGCTTATAAATACCCTGGAGTGCAGTTCAAGGCCTCCTTATCTTGGAGTACACATTTCTCCTTTTGGGTCAGACTTGTTCAGTGGAGCTCTTCAGTTGTCTTGAGATTTTTCCATTGAAAGAGAACACATTTTATTTCTGCGGCTTGCTTTTGTTGTTTGTGGTATTCATTTTTGTACTTGCATAAACTTTAATATCCTATCCAAGGTCAGCCCAAATTTATAAGAGCTATGGTTGCTGTGCTAAGATTCATCAACAATGCTGCCAAACAGGTAGAGATAGGTTTAGTTTATGTAGAAGTCAGAGTCTGGTAATATTACATTAATTACTAGTTAAAATTAATGTTTTGTCCCCTGTGGATCTGGCTCCAGTGGCTCTCAGTGATCATTTTAAATTAACCTGGCTAACACAAGCTAATACCAAACTCCAGTCTTTAGCTCTCTTCAAACAGCCTCTGCCCATTGAAGTTTGAAAGTGCTAGGAGTGATCTTGAGCAGCATATCTGGGCATTGATTTCTGAATCAGTCTAAGCCTAGTATACAACACCACAGTCTGTGTTTCTTGTTAAATAGGCCTGTGCCATCATCCTATCTCTCCTTCATTCTAACTCTGAAATTTTGCCAGGATTTCACCTTGGCCAGATTGGATGCACTCCCCAATGCAGTCCTGTAGGGGTGTTATTTTTTATAATTTTTAGTCCATCTTTATTATGTTATAAGAAACTCAAGATAGTAAACATCCCTAAAACTCTTCCTTCCTCCTATTTTCCCCACAACAATTCTATGAGGTGGGTTAGACTGAGAGAAAGTGACTGGTCCAAGATCAACCATCCCGCTTTCATGACTAAGGCAGGACTAGAGGTCTCAGTCTCCTAGTTTCCAGGCCAGTGCTCAACCGCTACACCAAGCTCGCTCTTATAAAAATAATCTTCAACATTTGCAGAGAGCTCCATCTCAAATCATATTCATCTATTTCATTTTAAAGAAATCTTCAGCAAAGATTAGGATGCTTATTTGTTGCTTCTTCTATTCACAGCTTCTGGAGGCAAGTTGTTCTATTGATTAATTGTTCTAACTGTCAGGAAATTTCTCCTTAGTTCTAGGCTGCTTCTCTCTTTGGTTAGTTTGCATCTATTGCTTCTTGTCCTGCCTTCAGGTGACTTGGAGAATAGCTTGACTCCCTCTTCTTAAAAGCACCTGAAAGCAGGACAAGAAGCAATGGATGCAAACTAACTGTTATGTCCTGGGCCTGTGATTGACAGAGCAGGTGCAGGAAGCTGCAGAGAGATCCGGTATAAATGGCTGCCTGGGCCAGACAGGCTGTCTCCAGCCTATTGCACATACGCAAAGCGGGAAACTACATTGCATTTATTGGCTGACGCTGTTCCCTGCAAAAGGGTATAAAAGGGATCCATGCCATTTTGTGTTGTTCTGTTGAAGCTTGAATAAAGAAGCAACTGTTGTTTCTCCTGCCTTGTCTCAATGCCTTACCAATGCACAGAACAGAACACTAACCAAAGAGAGAAGCAACCTAGAACTAAGGAGAAATTTCCTGACAGTTAGAACAATTAATCAGTGGAACAACCTGCCTCCTGTGAATGCTCCAACACTGGAAGTTTTTAAGAAGAGTCTGGACAGCCATTTGTCTGAAATGGTATAGGGTTTCCTGTCTGAGCAGGGGGTTGGACTAGATGACCTCCAAGGTCCCTTCCAACTTTATTATTATTATTATCAAATGGTCAGTATGTATCTGTGATGGGCGGATTTTGAAGGTTTATGAATCTGAAGGAAGATCACATAGTTAAATAGCAATTAAATACAGATATTCTTTGACAGAATTAATCTGTCAATTAATATGACTAATCTGTAATTAATCAGCTTGTGATCTTTATATGTGAATAATGAGTTGCCAATGACTAAGGTACATGATGACATATTTCAGGATAAGGAAGTTGGGTATTGATTAGCTAGATCAAGGCCAAGTAGATATATGGCACAGAGGCCAAGTGTACCATCAAGCAGGGAGAGCAGAAACAGGTGACCACACTTGTGTAATATTTAAGTTCCCACCATTCATAAATAATACCGGTAGTAGTCATCTTAATAAAAATCTGCTAGAAGTGTAAGCATTCTGACAATATTTAATATTTCATTTTAAAACTGGAATAATGAATGCTAAATTATATAGCAATATCTACAGCAGTATATATGACATTGAAATTAATACTAAATGAATTCATTACAAGAAGGATAATTACTATGAATGGTTAATAAATTAATAATGACAGTACATTTAGGATTCCATGCATATATAGAGCATTAAATATCCAATTAGCTAGCTGTTTGTAACTGTAGGACTAAAATGTGACAAAGATATTTGAAACTGGTATATCTATTGGATTTTAAAAAATGATTACTTAGTTTTTTTTATTGTTCTACCCTGTTTATAGAGCTATTGTTTCTAAAGTGCACATAATTTCTTCCAAGATGGTTATTTAGATCATTTTGGAAAAAAGTGCTTTCTATTCTTTCTTTCCAAGATATTAATAAATAATATACAAGACAGAAGAGGACCTTGTTTAGATAGATGCACAATCAATGACTATTATTTGTTACAAAGAGTTTGTCATAGTACAAATTTATTTCCAGCTCATGGGGGCTCTAGTGCTAGCATTTTTATTTCAGTGCTAGCCTTCAGTATATGATTAAATGCCTAGTTACAAAGTGCATTTTGCTCTGTAATAGAGTTGACTGGACTTGGGCAGCTAATGCACTTAAATAATAATAGGAAATTAGGAGAAAGGTTTTGAGACAGATACAAGTTCAAGCACCTTTTTCTAGAAATTAAAACCTGACAACATAATAATTAAAATTTTCACACTTTCTTAATTAATTTAGAAAAAGCTTTAGCAATGCAGCCATAATGGAAATACATTAAATTAGCACTGCTATTCCATTTTCACTAGAAAGAAAACCCACCCTAAAACATGCGGTAGATTAGTATATTTACCTGAAGCAGAACAGACAGCTCACCTATCCTGCTATGAATTAAAATCCTCCCCACCTTGCGTGCCCCATCTTGTCATTATGGAGCTCTGATGCATTGCCAATGGCAATGAGACAGCAACAGAAGTGTGCCCATCCCAACAGTTGCTTGTTCAAAATTTCAATGGTCTACAGATGAGGAAGAAGAAAGTTTGTCCTTAATTTAAAATTCAGATCAAACTACTGTTGGTGTTCCCAGCTGAAATTGTTTTTATGATTAGATCATAATCAGTTGCATCAGTCACAGAATCTTAGATGCCTTCCTGTGATTTAAAGCCATTATTCTGTTCTGTGCACACTGGGACAATAGGCAACAACTCTTAAACTTCTGATGTGTGGGATCCACTCAGGTACTTAAGGAGTTGTACTGGTCTCTTCAGTCATCTTTTCATTAACTAAATATATTAGTTCTCTCATTCATAATTCTTAGTTTCCAATTCTCCCTGTTCTTGCAGCTGTTTCAGCTTTTCAGGTTTTCTCTTAATATGGTATCCAGAAATGAATGCAGTTTGCCTGATGGAAATCTGACCAAATGCAGTATATAATGGAAATATTACTTTCTGTGATTTGGAAACAAAATTTCTATTAATGTAGCCTGAAAGTGAATTTGACTTTTTTTCCCCCTGCAATAACACCGCACCTCTATATTTAGTTTGTGATCAACTATAATTCCAAGGTCTGGTTCACATGTGCTATTATCAGTCCATAAATTCTTCATCCTAAATATTTGCATTTTATTTCTTTTTTATAAGATAAGAATTTTGCATCAGTCTCTCTTCCATTTGTTCTATCAATATAACATTGAATATTATTACTGGCTTCTGTTATCTGCACCATTCGATTTTGTGTATCAACGGAGCTGATAATTTGTTTTTTTTATTGACCTCCTCCTCCAAAATATGAATGAAAATGTCTTGGGGCCAAGACAAAACTTAAAGCATTTTACGTAATAGATTACTCCAGTTCCATGACAAACTGAACATATTTAAAGTACAATTTTAAAGCCAGTTGTAGGACCAACTACTGAACAACATTACAAAAATCTAGCAAAGATACTACTACTTAAAAGTCCTTGCTAACGTTTGGATTATGCTCTATTGGTGCTTATCAATTGATTGTTTTATAATCTGCTCTAGAATCTGAAGCTATTAATCAGAGTGACTGGCCTCCACAGTTTTGGTACCTTCTCTTCCCTTTTTAAAGCTATGGACAGTATTTCTCCTGTAATCTGATACCTCACTTATTTTGTACAAATTCACTAATGTAATCTATAGGTTCAACCAAACTGTCTGTAAATACTTTTAATATCTTGAGAAGTAATCTATATAGCTTTCTCCCACTGCCTTTCTTTCATTCACCTCCATCCCAGCTTTGGAAAAGCCCAACTAATTATTGAAGGTTGCAATGCTTGATATATAGAGCAGCGGTTGTTTCAGGTGCATATGTCAAAAGATCAGGTGTGACTGGTGGGAGGAGAACTAGCTACAGCTGCAATTCAGAGAGACCAGATGGCTTGCAAGGAATGAAGTAAGAACTCTAATGATTAGAAGCTCTGAAGGGAGTCTTGGGATGCTGGCAAGCTAGGCATCCTGGGAAGTATTGTAATTAGCATTCATGAGGCAATTGTAGGACATTCTTCCATATAATGCCTTATTCTATAGATGGGTACCAGAACAGCTGAATATGCCTGAGCAGCATGAGTTTAAAACCCAAAGAAACTAGCTGTTTCTCTGCCTAAAGTGCATTTGTTAAATCTGTGCTGATTAAAGTCAAATAAAAAAAAGGTACCAGTCACAGTGTTTTGTACATTCCATCTGTTCCAGGTGGTCTTATACTCCAAATAACCTTTTGTTATTTCCTAACTAGAGAAGTAATCTATTTAAATGTATAGATATGAATTTATTTAGGTTTACAAAAGTTCCTAGTTGGTATTTCTATAAAGCTCAAATTGGGATCTAGATTCTTTAAACAGTTCATAAATGCAAAGTGGAATACATATCTTATTATCAGAGAAGATAAAAATTAAAGATTCCTTCTACACAATTCAGTTCCTGTTAATATCATGGATATAACTATGTAGTTCCTTGGCAACATTGTCGTTGTCTCTTCTGGAATATTTTAAAAATATTCCTACTTTACCTAGACGCCTGATATTTCTTGGTAGCCTCCCTTTCAAGCACTAAATAAAAAATGAATTGTTCTTGTTTGTTATGGTTGTGTCCAAACTTTGAAGAAATACTTTGTTCTGATAATACTTCAGTTGAATCACACCATAGTAGTATATCTATAATCAAAACATAGATGTGCTTCAAAGTAAATCATGAATCTCTACTTCATATGAATTAGAACATTTAATTTTTGCCATAGTCATTGAATAGTTGATATATATTCTCTTTCCATCTTGCTTCTTCAGAGTCCAACTTTCACTTCCATACAGTGTCACAGAGAAAACCATTGCCTGCATGATTCTGATTTTTTACAACTCCTTTTAATATCTCCTTCTCTAAGGGCTTTCATCTGTATCAGGCTACTTTTCACATTAGCTTCTGTTGCCCAGAAGATTAAGGAGAGAAGCAACTTAGAACTAAGGAGAAACTTCCTGACACTTAGAACAATTAACCAGTGGAACAACCTGACTCCAGAAGCGGTGAATGCTCCAACACTGGAACTTTTTAAGAAGAGACTGGGCAGACATTTGTCCGAAATGGTATAGGGTTACATGCTTGAGCAGGGGGTTGACTTGATGACCTCCAAGGTCCCTTCCAACATTATTATTATTATTATTATTATTATTATTATTACTTCCTACTGTTCTGAATTTAATAAAGTCTATCTTCTTTATATTCAACATTATATGATTATATTCACTTTAGTTTTCCTAAATATAAAGTAATCAAATATTATGAAGATTTGGTATATTGAGTTTGTTTAATCTTCCGAACTGCTTAAGTTCAAGTCAAGTATAGCTGATTCCCTTACTACTTTTTCCATCTATGAAGAACAAATTTGTCATAGATGGGTGGGTTAGGAATTTTGCTAAGCAGAGTTTGTCTCCCAGTACATGTTGGGAAAACATATTTTCTCTTTGAGTGTGAAGATTATTGTTTAGATTGTTAGTGGCATAGAAAAGACTTGAAAGGTACTTCTGTATCCTAAATTATTTTACTTAGTAGCCAGGCTCCCAAATCTTGATTCACTAAGTCACATAACCTGCTCTGTTGGTCCTGTTACATGGCTGAGTAATCAATTATCATACTTCATGGGCAAATGTTTACCAACCGAATTACAGACCAGGAACTTTTCCCTTAATATGGGGCCTGGCCATATCAATGAGGGCCATTATCAATCTGCCACAGGTATCTCCATTGTTTCCCACCTTTGTTTTCCAACAATAGTTGCAACCAGTGCTTTTTTTCTAAAAAAAAAAAAAGGTGCTAGAACTCACACACGTCATACAATCCGCCTTGCCTACCCTACAAGGTTCCATCCAAAAAAGGTGCCGGAACTCCGTTCTGAGCATTCTATGACAAAAAAAGCCCTGGTTGCAACTATTCTTGGGGTTGATGTGACTTCTCAATAAGACTTTTTTTAACCATACAGCAGTCCAATAACATCTGTGTTATAGACTGACTAGCTTTAAGGGCTATAAAAGCCATAAGATGGCAAAGAGAAGGTCTAAATATGGTCATATATCATGTTTTCCTGAAACACTGCTTAGGTCTCATACCTTTAAAAATTTATTTTAGAAGAATAATGTGCAGACAGATAGTCCTCAACTTACAACAATTCATTTTGTGACCATTCAAAGTTACAACGGTACTGAAAAAAGTGATTTATGACCATTTTTCACACTTATGACCGTTACAACATCCCCATGTGATCACCTTGGCAACTGACTCATATTTATGACGGTTGCAGGATCCTAGGATAGCGCAATCCCCTTTTGCAAACTTATGACAAGCAAAGTCAATGGGCAAGCCAAATTCACTTAACAACTGTGTTACTGACTTAACAACTGTAGTGAGTCACTTAACAAATGTGGCAAGAAAAGTTGTAAAATGGAGCAAAACTTAACAACTGTCTTGCTTGGCAACAAAAATTTTGGGCTCAATTGTGGTTGTAAGTCAAGGACTACCTGTAATAGTTTTTCATAGTGTGCTCAGAAAATATTGATTTCTGTGAATTTTTCTTATACAATTCTGAAATTAAACCTGCTCAAAATAGCTTATTTTGATATTAAAGATGCACCCGGAATTTGTATCAATATCCCACAACTGTGTGTACAATGAAAATGTAATTCTTGTTTTAGTATTCGGAAAAAGAGTTGTTGTGTGGCAATAAAAATGTATAGAATTATATCTATACATTGGAAAATTAACATTCAAGCATTGCTGGAAGGGGGGAAAAAAGGCCAATGTTGATACTTCACAAATTCATTGTTGAGGCACATCACCAGGCCCTGCAGAACCAGCTTGTTCAATTCCATACTATGAAGCTCTTGTTCACTTGGCAGTGAAACAAATACCCTATTTTTCTTTGTCAAATATTCAAGAGTATGCAATACCACTCCATTCATTCTCATCCTACCTCCTCACAGAGTTTTCTTTGTATTTTCCTATGTATCTGTATTTTAGTGTTTAGCCTAGCACTTCCTTATTCCCACTGATTTGAAACCAAGCCATGTAGCCCATTTGCTTGCAAAGCTTCAGCAATTCATCCTGCGGAAGGCAAGCCTTCAGAGGCAGCGAAACCCTACAGAGGATGCATCCTTCTCTTTCACAGCTGAACCAAACAAAGGCTGTTGCAAGCGAAAGAGTCCATGGAAAAATCAACATGGATTCCTCTGTTTTCAGCAGTTAGCAAGTACACACTGCTAGTGTGATTACCTATAAAAATAATGTCATGGATATGGAAATGAACTTTACCCTTGCTTCTGTGAAAGGGCAGTTGCTTCCTAAATCATCATTAAATCCAATGCTTAAATAGCAAGGGGGTATACAATTTCTGTTCTTTCAATTTGCATTCTAGTGAAATCCATGTGTGTGTTTGGGCTTTGAAAGTCAATTATGTTTTCAGTTATATCTAAGGAAAGTATGGAGAAATTATGCCCCAAGTTGGTTAAGGCATCACTAATTTACCCCAGTGTGATAGAGAGAAGAATTTCACCACTTGGCTCCCCCCCCCTTATGAAACCAGGTCCTCACTCTTGAAATAAAATCTTTTTGTCTTCTAGTCTATCCATGTGGCTGTTACTCTTGTTCCAGCATCCTTAGAGGGTATTTCTAAAGACGTGAATCTTCTCCTCATTCTTCCTGTGCCCTCCCCTCCTGCTGATGCAGTCCCTTCCCCTTCTCATCTTCTCTTTCTTTCTCCTGCCTAGTCAAAGCATACCTCACTTAGTGGATGGCTTCCTAGTTGGATATTAATGAAGGCAATTTTTAAAGTATTTCTTTAGTAATAAACCATTTTGCTCACCAGTTATAGCAGGTTATCATACATACTTGTTCTGATGGTCAGTCTTATTGTCTGGCATTGCACATACAATTCTTGATTGAGAATTTGGTGGCTGCTATCCTGTACCTATGGGCTCCTTTAATCATATAGGCTGCCTAGAATAATGACCTAACAAATTATATTTGTATTTAGGATTGCAGTTGAAGTCTTAATTTCTGGGCTATTCGGTTTGCAATGGAATATGATTACTTAGCTCCATATCCATATATTTAAAAATAACAATAATAACAACTCATAAGATAGTTTCAAGAAAACTACAGAAGAAAAGGAGGTCATAGTAATATAACACATGCACATTCGCACCCTCAAGATTCAATGAGGAACCACTTCAAAGATCTCACTGGTCCTCTGCAATCGCTGGAATCTATCATCTACATATCCTTGACATTTGAACTGGCTGCCACATAATTAGCATTCTCAGCAAATTTGGGTCAGGGTTGAACCCTCACCATGCAAATTTGGATTAATTTTGATGGAAATAATAAATTTTCCCTTTAGCTGGCAAAGATTTAAAGATCCTAAAGAGCAACCCTGCTTAAGAAATAATTTACTGGTATGTACCATTTCAGAAAGGTACTGCTCAGGATCAGAAAATCCGTTACATTCTATTTGATTAGTTCCTCATTTTTTCCAATGTAAACCATTTCACTGTATTTTTGTATCAGCTTCTAATGTTTTAAAAGAAGAATTTGCATGAAAAGTTATACAAATAATTCTGCAGATTTTTCCTAACTGCAATGTATTTTTCTCCAAAGAGCATTTTTGCAATCAATTTTTTTCCTGTGTTGTTTTTTCCTCTACCAAGAGAGAACTGAACTTCAAAATTCAGCAAATTGTATCTATTATTCCTGTACATATGCTGTAGCAGAAGCCTCCTTTTTTGAGGTCAAATGATTTCTGAAACATCCAGAACAACCTGTTCCGGGCTTGGTATATCCTGGGCATTTCCAGGGCAAGATTGTGGAAGGAATGGAGCAGAGCAAACAGTCTACACATCTCTGCTGTAGTTTTGGTTAAAAAAAATACTAGCAACATGTCGTTTAGAGTATTAACAAAGGAACAACTGATTAGTATATGACTCAGAAAACATATTTCATTTTAATTGAAAACTTTAAACATAATACAGGTCTCTTTTAGGAGAAAAAAACTACAGATGGAAATCAATAATAAAATCATAGGACAGTTTTAATGTTATGCATATTAATTCACTTGTGCTACAGTTGAGGTTATAATATAGACATACTACATGCATATGTTATTCTACAATTATGATTACACACTGAAAAACCTAAATGCCACAGTTTTGATGTACATATTTTTCTCCATCTGTTTATAGAAAGGAAGATTGAATAAACTAAAGCTTTTACCAGCAGTAGCCTCCAGTACGATACTTGCAATAGAATCTGTGGTTGCTGGCTAGTAATCAGTCTCCCGCCATCTTTTAAAACCTCCTTTTTTATATAGTGATCTAATTTAAGAAAGACGAATAAACCTATTTGATTTATATGCAACTTTTAGAATATGTTTTATATGTCTTTTTCTTATTTATATCAGTCCTATTTCAATGTTAAATGAAAACACACCCAACTGTCTGCTGAGCTTAGCTATAGGAAAAAACTGAAGAAACAAATTAGACATAATTCAGTGTTATTAAACTACAATTAAAAAAAGCTGGATTTTTTTCGGCATGTTGTCTCTTCTGACTTGTTATGTATCCTGAGAAGTTTGTTTTAGAAGGTAGCACCAATCTTTTTTCATTTTTAATTGATAAGTGTTTTAGCTGATTCTCTAAATCAGCGGTTCTCAACCTGTGGGTCGTGACCCCATTTGGGGTCGAATGACCATTTCACAGGGGTCGCCAAACAACGCAGTCTACCATTTTCCCCCCTTTTCCCCTCGGCCGGCGCAGGGGGCAGCACCGCGCATGCACGGGATAGCACCGCGCATGCGTGATGCGGGCCGTCGCGCCGCGCATGCATGATGCGGGCCATCGCGCCATGCATGCACGATGCGGGCCGTCACGCCACGCATGCACGGTGCAGGTCGGGGTCGTGGCCTGAAAAAGGTTGAGAACCGCTGCTCTAAATGAAAAATTAGGCATGTACTAGATTTCCATAATAACTGTAAAGTTTTATTGCTTCCTACACTCTCTCTTAGCTACTTTATCTTTCCCACTATAGGTTTCCTTCTTCATCCCTGGGGTTGTGTTAGTATCTCAATCCTTGAAAATATGTTCATAAGTGCAGTTTATTGTTAGGGAGGGTAAGCTATTTATCAGATGGGAATAAATGGGGAGTTACAACTTCCTCTTGGTTCTTTTGTTATACTTTGCACATTTCAGTTGAATAATAGAGCATGATTTTATTTTATTTATTTTAATCCCATTGGAAGCCTGTTAAATAATTTTGGATGTTCTCTATTTCAAATGAAATTTGCCTTGAAAATGCAGATTTTTACATTTAGAGATCAGAAATGTATTTGTAGTATGTAATAAACGTCAAGTTTCAAACTGATATACAGTACTTTCATTGCTATATTCATCCCAAAAACTGAGAAAAATAAAATGGAGTTGTTCCCTACATCTAAATATGACTGAAATAAGAATTTTAATTAGAGATAAGTAATACTAAATAAAAGTTTGTGGTTGTGAAGGTGAAGCAAAACAAAAAAAACCTGGACAGGACCCTTCAAGTTTGTGAGTTCTTCCACCTCTGTGTTAGACCCATGCACCTAATTAAGACTTTTAGGAGGGAAGCTATGATTAAAGCCTCACTGCAAGAAGTGGTGGTGGTCCCTTGTCTTGAATGAAACTGTGGTATATCCCTTAAGAGACCATCCATGGACCTGACCTTTTTGGACAATTTTTTTCTGGTTTTCTTTTCTTCAACATCTTCCTGAGAACTCTGGAGAGGGCATCCAGCAGCACAGGATCTGGTATCATCAGTTATTATTTATTTATTAATATGCTTATATCCTTCCCATGTCACTGTCAAAGACTCTGGACTTCTTACAGCTTCATAAAACAACAATATGGAACAATTATAATATTAAAAACATTAAGTATTAACAATTTAACATTAAAATTATAAAAAAACTGGATTAAAAAGTATCCAATATGTGAATGGTGGAGATATGATCTTCTCCTAGTCTACTAGCCACCTCCAGAGTGGTTGGACCTCATCAGGTCCCCAAGCCAATTGGCAGAGGTTTTCAGGCTATTTCAGAAGGCCATGAAGGTGAGGGCAGATCTCATCCCAAGAGGCACATTATAAAATAATTTCTCTTCAATTGGTTCATACTTATTCCTTCACTTATAGATGTATATATTTTGTAAATTATCCCAGAACTAAGACACATCTTCCATTATAAAGCAACAACATAATATTTTACAATTATTCATTTTTATTTTTTATCATCCATAATATTACATTTGACACAGAAAGTTTTGGAGTTGTGTTTATGAACATGAAAGTTGCCACTGAATTTTTCTTAAGAATTCACTGTCTAAAAGAATATGAGCAAGAAAAGTCTTTATATTATGTGGTATATGTATCAATAATTAATGGGGAATGTTATATTTATAACACAAAAGTGCTACCAGGAGTGTTGTAAATCTTACTTTTATATGCTGGATATGCTTGAGTTAGGAGAGAAGGAAATAGAAAAAAAGTAATCAAGAGACTACTTATGCTCAATGAAATGAAACAATGGTAGTCACTGACGCCCACAAAAAGTCCTTCACTTGGTAACCAAGACTATTTTGGGATCTTCCAGTGTATTCCATATGTCTACAAGGAATAGCACCCAAAGGGGTAAAAATAAAATTCCAGATGAAACAGTGCCAAAGAGAGAGGTTTGAGTAAACAGTATTTAGAATGGTCAAAATTTTCTATTCTTTCCATTTACTTTATTATTTTATGGAAGTCAAGTAAAGATATATAACTGTCTATTAAACAATGTTATCTTCTAAACCCCAAGAGGTATGCCTACTCAGTTGGCGTGCCTAGACTCTAGAATTATATCTTCACAGAGATTTATGTGTCTTTCATCCTAAGATAGATAGATAAATGATAGCTAGATAAATGATAAATAGATAGATAGATAGATAGATAGATAGATAGATAGATAGATAGATAGATAGATAGATAGATGATAGATCCGTAGTGGTGAACCTATGGCACGCGTGCCACAGGTGGCACGCAGAGCCCTCTCTGCGGGCATGCGCGCCGTCGCCCTAGTCCTAGGCTTTCAGCTGGGTTTTATAAAACCTTTTCACTTTAGGCCTCTGCCGCCATGTGCAAAAAAAAAAAGATTCAATCAATCAATCAATTTCTCATGGGAAAAAAAGATCTCGCAAAGTTGGAATTGATTGATTGAACTTTTTAGTCCCATCCAGTCTGCTGTTACCACCGCAGCCACGCCCACCCAATGGGCCATGCCCACCTGGCACCGACAATACATAAGTGGGTTTTGGGTTGCAGTTTGGGCACTCGGTCTCTAAAAGGTTCGCCATCACTGTGATAGATAGAAGATAGATGGATGGATGGATGGATGGATGGATGGATGGATAGATAGATAGATAGATAGATAGATAGATAGATAGATAGATAGATAGATAGATAGATAGGTAAGTAGGTAGCATTGTGATCCATTGGCTGCCAATAGAGCTAGCAGCAGAGTCAGATGAGAAGGAGGGGGGGAAGGGGAGCCTGGGTCAACTTCGGAGCCTTTGGAAGGCTCTGATGAGGAAGCAGAATCAGAGGCAGATGCAGAGCTGGGGCCATCTGTCCATGCCCAGACAGACAGGTATCTGTCTTCAAGGTCTGAGCTGAGTGAGGGAGAGGAACAGATGGGGCACCTCCCAGATATGTGTATGCGTAGAGAGGAGAGGAGAGGAGAGGAGAGGAGAGGAGAGGAGAGGAGAGGAGAGGGGAGGAGAGGAGAGGAGAGGAGAGGAGAGGAGAGGAGAGGAGAGGAGAGGAGAGGAGAGGAAGGGAGGGCAATAAGCTGGCTGCCAGGGAAAAGAAGTCGCCTGTTGTCACAGACAACCATTTGTTTTCCAGGGTACATCAGTCAAGTCAGATTCCTTGCTCTGTATTTGAAGTGCCAACTGAGTCTCCCTGCTGGGAACTAATAGGTGTGAACAGGACTGTTTCTGCTTGGCTTAATTCTTGAAAGACTTTCTATCTAGAGTTCTCAAGTGAACAGAGACTGTTCTTGCCCTGTGTCAGAAAGGGAAAAGACTTTCCTTTGTGACTATTTCTTTTTGGTTTTGTCTACCCAATGTGAACAAAGATAGTTCCTGCTCTATTTTAATAAAGGGGTTGTTTTACTCGCGAGTTTACTCTCATTACTTGCGAAGGCTGTGTTAGGATAGATAGATAGATAGATAGATAGATAGATAGATAGATAGATAGATAGATAGATGATTGATCAGATTTATTTAAAAGACTTTTAAAACAACCTACTTTATACACCGCAACCCTGGGGGGCTCACATCCAAGAAGAAATGCTAACAAGACATTCCGTTGTAGTTGACTATGCATTACCATCAATTGCCAAAAAGATTGACAGATTTGAGTATCATCAGCACAACAATGATATTGGAAGTCATGATCATGAATCAGGATACCTAAAGAAAACATATACAAAGTAAACAAAATGGGGACCTAGACTTAGGGGCAAGTACTACAAGAGGAAAGTTCTAGAACTGAAATCTACCATGTTACAGAATATTGCAGAAGAACAATAAGACCAAAAATATTTAAATCAATCAAATGTGTTAATAATTATGCCCCAAAACTGTAATATAGACATCAATATCTGATGGTCAAGTGTATCAAATGCTGCTATCAGATCCAATAAGACCAATACTGAAGTAAGGTGTTGTGGCTTGGCCACCAGAATGCCATTCAGAATTTAAGAAAATGAGAGGCCTATACCAAACTGTTCATTCTTTAAAGTCTATCCTATTTCTTAAGATACATTCTTTGAAAACTGAGTTCTGATTTGTGATGGTAATACCTTGATGACCACATGCTTAGACTCCTACAACATGTTCTATATCAGACTATCTTTGAGATGATTTCATAAATACAATTGGTCCAGAATGCAGCAGCCAGAGTGCTGGTGGAATAACCCAGCCACTGCAGGAAAACATGAATGTTTGGATGACTACATTGGTTCCAATAAGGTTCCAGGTCCTATTTAAAGGTTTAGTCACAATCTGCAAAGCCATATATGATGTAGTGCTGGATTACATAACGCAGTTCTCTTAATTGAATCTGCTCGTCCTGTTTAGACTTTTAGAGAAGATCGGCTGAGAATTCTACTTCCCCTGAAAATACACAGAACCTAGGTTAGGTAGCAGACCTTTCACTGTATTACTCTGCTTTTTGCAGAGGGGAATGTGGCACCTTTCCTACTCACAGGGCAGTGAAATTATTCTTGCTCCCTTGTGCTTTTGAGTCTATCTGATTGAATGTGTGGCCATATTAGCTTATGTTATCTTTTATTGTCTTCTTCAATTATTATTGTATGCACTTTCTTATTTTGTTGCATAGCCTCTAAGCCCAAAAGTAAGTAAAATAGGAATTTGGCATAATATTATCAAGTCCCACAGTGTTGGCAAACTAAAGAAACAAGAACCATATGGATTTCATGAGGCAGCTTTAAAGTTGGTCAAGTGCAAAAACAATCTTGAGAACTGAAAATGTTCAAGTTCCCAGACAGACATACAGCCAGCATCTAAGATGGAGTCTTTTTGAAATAATTTTCCCCATCATCTCCACGCATTTTGCACAGGCTTCCTATCTCAACCTTCCACAATCTGGTGGCCTCTGTTGGAGTTCGGCCTTCATAATCAATTGATCATACTGGTTGTTAAACTATAGAATATCAAGACCTCTGGAGGAAGTCAGATCAGGGATGGTTACACCTTGTGCAGTCAGAGAACTTCTCTTCATATTAGAGAAGAAGACAACACCTTAACATGTTCTACTTTGAGGCTCAATATATACAGACTATTCAATGTTCACTGTTTTGTGTATGTTCAACATTTTTGAAAAATATTGTGAAGGGTATTTTCTTATCTTCAATTAAAACAATCCCTCACCCATCTCATCCTTTTTGATATAGAAGCACATTCTGCACTCAAGAAGCCTTAGTTAATTCAGGCATCTCCTGAATATGAAAGAAAATTCAGCTTATTATTAATCTGCCTTCTAATGAAATTGAATCATGATTTTTATTTCGTTTAGGAGAAATGTAAAATAAATGGGATTCAAAGGATTAGTGCAGGAGGTAAATGTCAATTTTAATTTTTTAAAATCATAAATCCATAATGCTAGATAGCTAGCAATGTAGTCTGTCACAAAGCATAGCAGTATAGGATTAAACTGATCATATCACTTATCTCTTGCTCATCTGAACCTTGTATAGTTTTGACTCCTTCCTTTCACAGATCTAACACAAAACTCCCTCATTTTTGCAAGGAGAGGGGAAATCGTAGCAATTGCTTGCTGAGGTTGGACATTTGTTTCATATTTATGTTTTCACAGCAAGGCAGTCTTAGCTGTGGAATTGCTGTGGTTTAAAGAAGTGTGAGCATCCCTTATTGCTAACAGTGAACTATTTAACTTGCATACAATTATGCCTTTGGTGACCATACAAGAGAAGACAAGCTGGGCTTTGTCTTTCTTCTGAAAGGAAGTTTGTATTGGCTGCATTCAAGTAAATGACACTGTTTCACCCTTAATGATTCTTTTTTTCATTATTTTATATTTAACTTTTCAGGAGAATGGTACATCTTTGCTTCAATACATGACAAATTACTGAATGGCAGGACACAGCTAGATCTGTATCATTAGAGTTGTACTACTCAATATGTAGTTTGCAGTCCTATCCAAGACTTAAGATGTTTTGTGTGTTGGTGAAATCTTAAGATGTTTACATTACAATTCATATAGTTTCATGGATGTACACAGATTTATTGACACAAGCATTGCTTTCTACTTACTTTACATTATTTTCTAAAATGCAGGAGATATTTGAATCCAGTTTTTGAGGCTGGAATTGGATTTTACTTCATGGTTAACCCTATAGTAAAAAAACTGAACATTATAATTATATTTACAACTTCCTTTTCCCCCAGCACTCAAGGACACTATTGTAAGTGCTTTATCCTCTTTTTTCTGTGCAAAAGAGAAATACAAGCAGGAGATCAGGTTGGATTTGTTCAGAACTAATACATAGCATGTTTTCTGTCTCTTTGCTGTCAACTTCTGGGTGTCGGAGTTTCTGCAGCTGCTGTAATCCTGACAATTACAGAGATTATTATATTATGGCTATTTTTCTTTAAAAGATTGATGTTGTGTTTTCTTATGCCATGCCTGAAAATTAAAACAGCCAAAACAAACTATTTATATGCATTCTTTCCTGAAATTTATTTTTTTAATTTGAGAGCCATAAGCTTAGACTGCCATCTAAAGGCCATAAAGGTAATCTTCATTAGTTTCTTATGATACCGCCACAGCCCTAAGTGTTTACTTCATCTCCATCAAGCAGAAATCTGGCACTGTAGAGAGTTATCACAATATTATGCAATATGGACATGTGCTCCATCCAGTTTGATTCCTGTTTTGGCAAGCACATTTGATCAGGATAATAGCAATCATTTTATACCATATAAAAAAAGAAGGAATCTTCTGTCTGGTATCAGACTTCAGCCTTGGTTGTGCTTTAGTCCATTTAATCAACTGATGAACGTTAAGGAGACTCTGGCTTGAACCAAATGCTTTGATCTGTTGGATTGTTGCAGGAAGCATCTAACAAAGCTCTGACAACAGCATTTGAGAGGGCCACCCTTTGGTCAGCAATTGTCTACCAGGACAGCCTTTGGTTGTTTCATCTAGTCAATAACTTATCTAACTTTGTCTTTTAATCCTGCTGCTGCCATGATTACTGTCTGTGCATGTAACAGTATATCGTTTTATGGTCTTATCTGTTTTTCCAAATATTGGAAAGACTGCATCCTTCCTGAAAAAAAAAAGTTACTGATAACTTGGCAAAAGAAGGGAAAGTAGGTTGCATGGGTATCTTGGTTTTCTTTTAATTATCAGAGCAGTGTCGTAATTAAGATGCTGAATGTGGATTGGTGAGTCCAAGGTTCAAGGTTACCCTCAGTGATGGAAGCTTATTTGAGGGAATGGATCAGTCAGTTATTCTAAGACCACTTCACAGAATTATAATTGATGGGAGAAAAATGAAAGACAAAGTGCCCTCGGATGAAAGGTTAAGTATAAATCAACTGGATATTAAAATATTTTAAAGTAAGTGATGTTTGACTAATTATTTTAATGTAAATAATGTTTTATTCAGATGTTATTAGGAAATTATGTCAAACTGTTTATCTTACTATACAAAACTAATCAGAAATAGACTTGGTCATTATCTGGTTTGGACACCAGGTTTAGGCTGATATGAAAAATTAAAAGATTAAAAAAAAGTCCAGAGGAAAAGAATTTCCCTATTATCATGAAGAAAACTTCCATAAAATCACCAGGAATTAAGTTTGATTCAAAGGAAGACAATCTGATTCAATGGTAAGGTAAAACAATTTAGAACTTGAGGCAGAAATGTAATTTGAGAAAGAATCTCTGACATGATTCTATCTAGTCCTCATGGAGGTGACTGTGAAGCACATAGACTTGCAAGAATCTGTTACTGTAACCTTATAATAAAGTAGTATTAGTATTCATAATTCTGGTGTCCTAATCATGGTGTATCTTGAAGGTATGTCACGTAATCACTTGCAAATATTCTGCATCACATTTCTTTTTAAAGCTATTTTTTGAATCAACACCAATTAGTGCCCCTTTAGATATGATTTGAATTTCATAATAATACAGATAATTCTAGATCAGTGGTTCTCAACCTTTTTAATGCTGCGACCCCCAACTGGTCGTAAGTCGAGGACTTCCCAACCAGTCGTAAGTCGAGGACTTCCCAACCGGTCATAAGTTGAGGACTTCCCAACCGGCCATAAGTCGAGGACTTTCCCTGCCTGGGAGTGCCGCACATGCGTGGTGCCGCCCCCTGAGCCGGCCGAGGCGTAACTGGCAAGGGGCAGAGATGGCGCAGGGCGACCACAGGCTGGGCCATCAGCTGGCCCAGCCCAAGGAAGTTAAGGCACCCGCCGGGCCCCACGCGCACCAGCAACCCCTCCCTGCGCTCACCGGCCTCCCACCTCCCACCCCTGGCCCTCTTTTACTTACATTTTTAGTAATTACTCAGCAGGGAGGGGTGGAAACTTCTAGACAGCTTGCCTTCGCTGCAGACAACTTGCAGCACTGTTTGCAGACTGGGACTTTTGGCGGGCTCAGCAGGGCAGAGACAGCCTGGACAATTCCTATTGGCTTTTGAAAGCCAATAGAATTAGACTCTATTCAAGAGAGTCTATTCTATTGGCTTTCAAAAGCCAATAGAATAAGAGGGAGCACAGCTAAGGAAAAGGGGAAAAAATGGTGGACTGCGTTGTTTGGTGACCCCCGTGAAATGGTCGTTCGACCCCAAATGGGGTCGTGACCCACAGGTTGAGAACCACTGTTCTAGATTATCATCTTGAATTGTACCATTATCAGTTTTTAATGACAAGAAAGGATTTTATCTTCTAAGAATAGGATTTGGAGAGATTTTCCATGTCCTATGGCAGGGGTCTTCAAACTTCGTCCTTTTATGACTTGTGGACCAACTCCCAGAATTCCTCAACCTGTATGCCTGGCTGAGGAATTCTGGGACTTGAAGTCCACAAGTCATAAAAGGGCTAAGTTTGAAGACCCCTGTTCTATGACAATGTTCTGAACCGCATCATTTATGGAAACTGTAATACAAAATATCTGGGGAGCACTAACCTGAAGAAGGGAGAGTGCAGCTAAATGAAAACTGGTGATTTGTAAATTAACTTCTGTGGATGCTATGGTGCTGGCAATTACTGTTATAATGTAACTTTTCTTTTTATATATAGATGTCCTAAATATCTTTTTAAAAAACTTATCAGCATAATAGGTCCAAGTAAATGGGACACAAAATATGTTGAACAATGTTAAAAAGGTTGACTTAGTTATACCTCAAGGGAATATCATGTGATTAATCTGTTCAGCCACTGGGTGCCAATGTTGTAAAATAAATATTTCATAAGCTAATATTTTTAAAAATTAAACCTGAGACCTTCAATCTAAACACATATTCATATATTATAATATTTAGGGATCTAATATGATTAGAGATTTGAGCATTTTAAAAATAGGGCTGACATTCACTTTTAAATAGGATCCTGCCAAATACTTGTATTTTGATTTTTGTTCTTCTTCTTGTTCCCTCATTTTAAGTAACAGAAAATATGTCTGAGCTTTGATGTGATTCTAGGAATAATTATTTTAAAATAAATATTTTTCTCCCCCATACTTAATACAATATAGCTATTCTCTAGCTATTTCATGCAAACAGTGAAAATTGTGAAGGACCGCTAGAGGTCAGTGTATCTCATTCAAAGGTATTAACATTGTTAAGTAAGATTTAGCTACAAGTCCAAGCTTTAAATCCTATCCGTTGTTCTTAATATTTCCATATGATTTATCCATACACATCCCCCAATAAATTGTAAAACAGGATGCTTATTTAGTTGAATATTAGATTGTATCCCATGAATATCCAATGAAAATTATGTAGTTTGTCACTTTAGTGCAGTAAAAGGTGTTTAGACAAAAGACAAAAATAATATTGTTATGAGGTCAGTGGATTGGTCAAGATGATCACAAAGAGCCTCTTTATTCTTGTAAATGTTTGTCTGAAATTTTGTCTCAGGTTTCTGTAAGTTGAGCAGAGTGAGTTCCCAGAGGCAATGCCTCTTCAAACAAACAAAGGGAGAGTTGATTGCTTGGATTATGTGTCAATAACCCCAGGATTTGCCAAATCGTGCCCAGGCATCTCCTGGGACTCTTGAATGATAAGTGACTTCTCCTTTTGTCTTTCTGAGCAAATGGGAAGGGGACATTTTCTACCCCATTGCCCTTGAAACCTTTTGAGATGGAACTGTCTGAATAAATTCTATATACAGTCCTCAACTTACAACCCTTCATTTAGTAACCATTCAAAGTTACATGGCACTGAAAAAAGTGAGTTATGAGCGTTTTTCACACTTATGACCATCAGACCATCCCCATGGTTATGTGATCAAAATTTAGATGATTGGCAACTGGGCCAACTTTATGATGGCTGCAGTGTCCCAGGATCATGTGATCTCCTTTCGCAAACTTCTGACAAGCAAAGTCAATGGGGAAGCCAGATTCTCTTAACAATTGTGTTTACTAATGACTCCAATGATTCACTTAATAAGTGTGGCAAGAAACATCGTAAAGTGGGGTAAAACTCACTTAACAAATGTCTTACTTAACAACAGAAATTTAGGCTCTATTACGGTTGTAAATTGTGGACTACCTGTACTTGTGAGTTTCGAAAATTTGATGGAAGAATGAGTATTTGTTGGAGAGTAATATGAATTCTTCATTGAATGCTCAGTCTGTATATATACCATCCGCCTTCAATGACCTTGACAATGATCTATATTTTTCAACCCCTAAAACTTCTTGCCTTCTTGAGAAACTTCTTGAGAAAAATGGGCTATGACAAATGATCACCATATTGTATTAGAAACATCTTTCCTTGTAAATCTGTTTGGAATTGGAGACATTTTTTTTAGGAGAGATAGGTTAGAATGAAGAATTTCATGAATAGTTCATAATTTAATAAAGTGGATGTTGAATGGTATATAAAATACTATGAACAAAAGTATTAAATGAACAGTAACTTCATTTGCTATATGTTTCTTTCAAGAGTTGCAGAACAGCCTTCTTAGAAATATTCCAGTTCAAAATATACTTAAAATTTTAATTTTAAAAAGCAATTTCAGAAATAGCATCTTCCTTTACTATTCTATATCCATAGTTTATAAAATCTTCCCCTTCACCTGAAATCCCAACTCTGGCTGTGCTGGGCTCACCATGGCAGGGGAGTGCTCCTGGGAGGGATGAGTGAAAAACATTAGGGGTATTTGCCAATATTCCCAAGAGAGATCACCAAGGTGTAAAGGTCAATTCCAGCTCCTCAGCTGAAGCAAGCAGGCAGGGCAATAATGATATAGGAAGATACTGAGGTAAATTATCACTTCAGTCCCAGTGAAAAAAAGGCTTTAATTCATATTGTGTGGGAGAAAGGGAACTGCTCCTGTGTCTTTACCAAGAAGAAAATCCATATGAATAGAAAATAGAAAATAATTGACAATATAGTGTTGGATGATGAGCCCCTTAGGTCAGATGGCACTCAACATGCTATTGAAGAAGAACTGAGGATTTTTTTGGAATAATGGTAGTGTTTATGGGGTAGGGCTATATTAAGTCTTGGAAACTGCCAAGAAGATAAAAGTAAAAGTAAAGATTTCCCCTGAGCAGTTGTGTCTGACCCTAGAAGGCGGTGCTCATTTCATTTTCTTAGGAGAGGGAGCCAGCATTGTCTGAAGACATTTCTATAGTCATGTGGCCAGCATGGCTATATGCCAAGGTGCAGGGAATGCCGTTACTTTCCCACCGAAGTGGTATCTATTTATCTACCTGTATTTGCATGTTTTCGAACTGCTAAGTGGGCAGGAATTGGGACAAGTAATGGGCGCTCACTCCATTGCACAACACTTGGGTCTTGAACCAGGGCTATCAGCTTTCCAGGAGACAAGCTCAGTGTCTTTTTTTTTTTTTAAATAAAATTCTTTTATTGAAACACTCAACATCAAACATAAGATCGTATTGAGAAGCAATCATCATATAACCTGCAGTACAACACTAAGGGTTATTCTTTGTAAACATCTGATTTGGTAAACATTCTTCCCTCCTCACTTCAATCCTCTATTATACACCTGTTACATTTTTTTATCCTCTGTGATCCCTAACAATAGGTCCTGGTTAATCGCTGAGCCATCATGCCTCCTTGCCAAGAAGATAAGAAAACCCAAAACCAAGAAAGGCAAAAATATTAGAAAGTAACTTATCAAATAATTTCAGAGAATTATTAGAAGGGGGAAAGAAACAGTATTACAACATCTATAAAAACATTAAAGGTGAAAACAAACACGGAAAAACAAGGAAGTCTTTCAAAAGATCTCTAAACTTAGAAGGCGATCCCAATTTTGAATTGGTATGTTAATGGTGCCAAGTAACAGAGAGCAACTGATTCAAAGGAGATCAAAGGAAGATGAAAGATTATACTGAAACATTATACGTAGAGATGTATAATCATATGATATCATAACACTCAAGATTTCTTAGTAGATACTCCTTACTTATAGGAATATCTAGTAGTAAATCTTCGAGTTAGATAAGCACTTCAGTCATTACCAAATCAGAAAACTACAGGAACTGATGGAATACTCAGTGATAGAAGAAGAAGAATTCACTCAAGATTCTAACAAGCCATGCCAGCAAATCTGGGGAATGACATAGTGGGAAACCAATTGGAAGAGGTCAATCTTCACTCCAATACCAAAAAAAAAAGGGAAACTTAACAGTCTGCAAACTATCATAGAAAACCTTTTATTTCACATGCTAGCAAAATTATGTTAGGATCATCCAGTGCAGATTTAGAATACCTTTAATTATGATTTTACATGCAACAAATCATTTTACACACAACAAATTGTTTCATATTATCAATAAAGTATGTTAACTTTTTAACCCTGTGTAAACTATTAACACTGAGGAATCATGGTTCCAAGCCATAGCTATTGTGCATAATTATAGATAGCAAAACTTGTGGCCTTACACCAGAGAGACTCTGCTTCAGGCATCACTTTTCATTAAAAAAATCTTGATCTCATGCATCATTTTGCAAAAACTATGTCTGACATCATAAATCATTTAACCACAGCGGTCACTGGCATTTCATTCACCACAAAATGAAAGCTGCTTGGTGCTTCTGCTGATCTCTTAGAAAGCAATATTGCCCACATTAATGTCATACACATGCACACAAGAAATTGTGGTAATGATCCATTTAGGTTAAAATTACACAAAAAGGCTAACAAATTTACTTATATATTGGGGGAAAAAATCAGAAATACTTCATTTTATGGCTCCTAAAGTAGTGTTTCATATGCAAAATATTAACTTTTTTTTTAAGTTTCAGAAGAAGAATGGAAACCAAGATGCTGATGTAGCTTATAAAATATAAATGGCATAAATATTGTTGGCATTTCATTCATCAAGAAGATAATACCTTCCATCACTATACATTTAGAAAAAGTAAGAATTATTTTTTTGTCTTATTAGAAACTAAGTCTAAACAAGCTTAGATAACAATGTATCCAAGTGTCCATTTTATTAAAAAATGATACTAATATAGAAAGACTGTAGAGTAAGCAGATCTTCATAGGCTGTACATGCTGTCTTCAATTTACAATCACAAGTTGGGATCAGAATTTCTATCATGTCAGTGGAATCATCATGTGACTGGACCTGACTTTATGACTATTTTACCACAGTCATTAGGCAAATCACTATCATGGGGTTGTTAAATGAGGCATGCTGTCATTAAGCAAATCCAGCTTCCCCAATTGACTGCTTGTCAGAAGTCAGCTGGGAAGGTTACAAATAGTGATCACAAGGCATTGCAGATCGGTTGCCAAGTGCCCACATTGTGATCATGTGACTGCAGGGGCAATGTAATGGGCATAACTTCAATGGCAGGTGATAAGTCACTTTTTCCGAGGCTGCTGTAACTTGAATGATTGTTAAATGAATGTTGTAAGTTGAGAACTATCTATGCTGTCATAAAATGTAAGGAAATCATTTGATTGATTTATTGTCTTCTTTGCTCAAATTCCCAGTCTTCATTGTGAAGACTCAATCCATTTTAAATAGTTTAAATTAAACCTGTGCAGCCATAGGTAAAAATTCCTTTCTAGAGAGATTATTCTAGAGCAGGGTGCCAAACTGGTGGCCTGCGGGCCAGATGCGTCATACGCAGGCCACGCCCACCCTGCTCCACAAAGGCAAAAAGTGTCACGATATGTCACATAATGCAATCAAGTTTGACACCTGTGGTCTAGAGCTAGCTAATTGTGAAATTCGGGGAATTAAAGTCTACACATCTTAAAGTTGCTGAGGTTGAGGAACTCTGCTCTGGAGGATGATACAAATATAACTACATTCTAATAATTTTTGGGCACCTATTTTGGGAAATATTCATAAATAGGATTTTTAAAAATGTTTTTTAAACAAGGAACAGAAAAAAAATTCTTTAAATAAGAATTAAGCAGGAAAGTCACCTTGCTCTGGAGGAAGGGGCAGAGAGATGATTGTCTTTCTGTTCTCTAAAACCATCACTGAATGGGCAAGTGATTATTTCCCAGAAAAATCTGCAAGACCCAGGAGAATCTTTCTATTATTTTGATAACACCCTCATGCATGCTTTTAAAAAGTCAACAGGGGGAAAATCTAGTTCTCTGTCTACCTCCTGATTAATCACAGGGGACAATTTCTCCTCTTACCATATCTTTTAGGATTTTAGAAGATTCCCCCACCTTTTGGTTTGCTGCTTTCTTCACTCACAGAGACCACACCTTTGCAAGCCAAGGAATGAAAGAGGAGCAAACAAGTTGCAAGTGTGGTCTCATAGCTAATTATTCTGCAGAGTTGTAATTTGAGAGGATAAAGATCCATGGCAATACCCTCATGTTGTCCTAAGCTAAGGATTTGTTTCCCTGGAGAATTTATTTTGTTTATGATTTATTGAATATATTTGTAGAATGCTTTTAATTATTACAGCAATTGCAACAATGACACATTTATGAAATTGTTATTTGACTCTGAAGTAATCCTCTGCACACTTTTTTTTTGCTTTTTAAAATATTTATTTTACCATTACCTAATAGAAGAGTAACTAGCAAATCCCTGTAGTTGCCCCCGCATTGTAAGTGCTGTCTACAAATATTTAAAAATTGATGGCTAACAACATGTGTTATTATGACTAACAGCAAAAATGCTTATATGATTCATATAGCTAGAATCTGGGTACTACAAACAGCTGGTTTAGTCACAGTCTCCACAACAAGCATTTAAAAGAAAAATGGAACCTAGGCCAAACTCTGTGGGCTTTGTGGCTTCGTTTCTTCATAAAGCTGTTTTTTTTTCTTTTTGGCAGGCACACACACAAAAAGGCAGCATCCCTCAGTGATCACATCCGTGGCCTCTGGGGAGGGGGGGAAGCCTTTATAATACGAAGGCGATGGACAGGCAGATTTCAATGAGTAACACTGCAGCGAATCCAGTGTTGGATGTAAAGTTTGAGTTGCCAGGCACAAGTCTCTTCCCAGGCAGGCCGCTGAGAACTATGCAGTCAGAAGACGAGAATAATCTCCTTTTCCATAAAGATCAGAAGGTCTTGGCCTTGAAGGAACAGCATCCATCAGAGATGCAACTGACTTGTTTCCTTCTTCCAACTTACAAACACTAGGAAAACAAGCTAGCACAAAAGCCAGGCAACTGATGCATCTTGAAAGGGCAGTCCTGCAGCACTTGGAGTGTGTTGGGCAAGAGCCTGCTTGCCAAGGAAAGTCAAAGGTCCTCCTCACCCTGGCATGAATTTCTTGCTGTCTGACAAAACTATCTGCAGATACATGAAGTTTCGCTATTCGAGTGTCCCAGATATCCTTAACCAAAGTTCTTATCTCATCAGCCTTTGGAATATTATCTGCAGCATAGTTCAGCAGCAGTTTAGTTAATTCCATGTAAAAAGGGTTAGGCATTGGGGTGAAAGTGTCCTCTTTGCGTTCTTGATCTCGCATTTGCTCCAACTTTTCCACGTCCATCCAGTCCGGGGGCACCAGCCGACACTTCTGCCTCTGTTTCAGGTTGACGGCCAGCCAGAGAGGCGCCTCCACAGGCAGCCCCGGATTGAAGGGGCCCAGCTCACCCCCGATGAGGTAAATCCTGTCCAGGCTGAAGTTGGGGATGATGGTGACCATCTCTCGCTCTGCCAGGAATTCGACCTCGGCGGCATCCATTAGGACGGCAGGAGGGTAAAAGCGGCCGGAAAACGAAGCCGCCAAATCCGACTCGCCGTAGACTGAGTAGAAAGCCGATGGCCGCCACGGTCCCTCTGCACACTTTTAAAAGGGCAGTAACAGTGGGACAGGAAAGACACTGAGTGACTGAAACACCTATAACTCTGTGTGTGGGTGTAGTGGTATAAAAAAATCATGATGAGTGGTCATGCCTGTGCGATTAAAGTTCTGTTTCTTTTTAGGTGTAATACATTATGACAAATAGAAAGGAATTAAATTACATGGATATGGCTGCTGAGATGGTATAGGCCCTCCTGCTTGAGCAGGGGGCTGGACTAGAAGACCTTCAAGGTCCCTTCCAATCAGTAGTGTGATTCAAATATGTGAACAACCAGTTCTCTGTGTGGATGCCACTTTTGGAAATCTGTTCTGGGCCTGGGCAATAGAAAAATTAGCTACTGGTTCTGCTGAACTGGTGCAAATCGGCTGAATCCCATCACTGCTTCCAGCTCTATTCTATTCTGCTATCTGATTCCTTTGATTTTTCCCTGCCAGTGTAAAATTGAATGAATATTTTTCAACTTGTTCAAGAGAAAATCTTTAGCTTATGACTGACCATGTGTCTCGCATTAAAGAGATTTCTAGTTTCTAAATATAAAGTTATTCCTGGGAAATTCAATCTGTACAACCAATAATGACCTACATGGATCAATGGGGTAACTGAATGTTAGCTTTTACTGTTTCTATTAACCTCAGTTGCATTTGCTTAATAAAAGAAGAGGAATACCATGGCCTGGGGATATATGAAGACCATAGTGTTAATTAGTAAAATTTGCCTCTCTTTATAAACATGTATGCACCCATCAGCCTTGAAAAAGCCTTCAGAGGTGTGAAGGGTCCACTATCTTTTATTAAATAAAAGGGGAAAAAAGAATACAACATATCTGAGTTGTGTTGCATAATGTATTTAATAACAACATTCACAACTAATGTACTAAATGTACTAAAATTCCAAAGCTTTCTATAAATTCACATTTCAAGCATGCAAAGTTCACTCCTAAGGGAGAGGGAGGCCAGCATTTCATATCTAGTTTCAGTGATGTTCCTTATGCTTATACAACAGGACACTGGACGAAAAAGGTTAAGGGTGTTCCAGGATCCCAGTCCCAACTGTTTCCTTCCCACTGTATTGTGGACCATATGGAAGGACTACAGCAGAGAGACAGAAATAGCCAGGACTCCCAAGAAATCAACAGTTATTAAGGAAAGGACAATAGGAAATGCTAGACAGGGTGGTTGGCGAGGAAAGGAATAAGGATATATTATACACAAAGTCAGATGGCTGATTTTAAAATCCAGAGTTCAGTTGAATAGCAGATGCAAAATACCTGTTGCATTTAAATTATTTAAGAGTGTGTATTGCAATTATGCAAATAGGCTAGGTCAGTATCACAGAAATTGCCAGAGATTGATTCCTTCCTTCCTTCCTTCCTTCCTTCCTTCCTTCCTTCCTTCCTTCCTTCCTTCCTTCCTTCCTTCCTTCCTTCCTTCCTTCCTTCCTTCCTTCCTTCCTTCCTTCCTTAATTTGAGTGGTGGAATCAGAGAGATTTTCAGGGGACACAAAAAGGGGATTAGTCAAAGGGGACCTGAGATTATAGGATATTCACTCTTAAGACAAAGAGACATAGAATTTACAAAGTGTAGTTCAGAGGTCAAGTGCAAAGCTAAAATATTGAAGCTACTATAAAAAGTCAGGGGTGATATCTATAAGCTGTATGACTACTCCAGCTGGCTGTTTCACAGAAGTCTGTGATTGTGGTATTTTTTTTCCCCCCAAGTGAGTTCTAGCTGACTTTCATCTAATATACTGCCAGTAAAATTGATTGACTTTTCCCTATTGCTATCATGTTTAGAACAACTATTTGGGGAATGTCAACTATTTGGGAAATGTCAGTTTAAATACTATGGTATGCATCAACCAATCAATCAAGAAATAAATTTACTCACCAAGAATGCTCAGCATTACCTGGACTGAGTTGAAAAGCTTTGATTTGGCTCTTGTGCTTCCACCAATTAATGCCTCTTTAGATATGATTTTAAGTTCATAATAATATAGATAATTCTAGATTATCATCTTGAATTGTACCATTATCAATTTTTAATGACGAGACAGGATTTTATCTACTAAGAATAGGATTTGGAGAGATTTTCCATGTTCTATGGCAACGTTCTGAACCGCTGAAAGTTTCACAAATTAATAGACAGGAGCACTTTGCTTTTCCATTCCTGGTTTCTTAGAAACCATGGAAAGAAATGCAGGGGCATCTCTAGTGACAGTAAGAGGCTTCAAAATGGAAATATGACAGGCAATCAAAACTCTATGCCTTGTTAATGTGCATTGCATGAATGTAAAAAACAACACTTTGCCCAGTCATGTCCACCACATGGAAGCCAGTAACCATAGTTGTGGACATCCCTGATAGGAAGGTTAGTTAGACATAAATTAGTGCAAAAGTGATCCATCCTAGTAATCCTACCACTCAGTAGTCAGTGGTAACTTAGGAACTTAATAATTAATATACTGAGCTGGAAGTAAGAAAACCTAGATTCAAACCTATAGCGTCAATCTTCCTCAAGGCAACAGGCAACAGTATTATTTACTGGGTGTGAAAATCTCTTTCATTTTGCAGCCATTTCCAAATTAGTCAGGTTGGTGGTTTGCTAGTTAACTGACAAGTCAAAATTTCTTGAGCACATATTGCTAATTTTCTTATTTTTAGTGTATTTGCAATTTCTATTATTTTTTACTAATTCTTGTTCTTCAGACTTGAAGAAGGTATGAGAAAAGCGGTCATGTGAATTTGTAATACATGCCTCCAGCAGGGCAGTTTACCATTATGCACAAGTTGCATCTGGATAATTAATCAGATGAGAAAATGGCTAAACCCCTTATATAAAATAAATTGGCTTCTATAGTGCATGAATGAATACCAAGCCGATTAAATATTGTTTAATGAAGCATTACTCAGAACATACTATTTCCCCAAATGCCTCATTTTTAATTGTTATTTATTTTATTTTGTTGCCAACTAAATTTGGAAGACACATTGACATACTATTAAGATATAGAAATACTTTTATATTATACATGCTTTCAACTATACTTTTTTCTAGCAAGCCTGTAAATGATAAATATTCTAACGTTTTTATTATGGAACCAGAAAACTAAGGAAATATCTGCTATTTTTTCTCATAATTACAAATACCAGATGGAAATGTATAATCAATATGCTTATTGTATTTAAATCTACATTCAAATGAAATTCAGTTTTATCCAGTATAATTTGTTCTTCTTCTGTAACAATAATTGCCCATTATCCATCTATGATGTTAGACATTTTTAAAATTAATTTCTCAATCCATGAGTCCCAATCTCATTAAAAACATCTACTGTTAAAATATTTTGTTCCATTTTGTATTAACATGTCTAAACAGAGTGTTCATCTCCTTTAAATAATCTTTAGTTGCCTCTGGTTCCAGTGTACAATATTTAAAGACCCTTCTTATCAGGTTATCTTTCCAGCCAACCAAAACAGTTGCAAGTTTCCACAGGAAAGATTAATATATTTAATTACAAATTATCATTTCAGCTGGACCTCTAATCCATTTTTAACTTTCCAAAATCATAACTTTAAACCTTTTGCTTTATTTATTAAAATATTAAAATATTTTTCTTGAACCCTTAAATATATATGTTATGTTTCTCTTCAAAGAAGAAAGAAACTAAGATGGAATTTTTTATTTTCAGCCCCTCAGCTTAACCCATTACAAAAATATCTGTTCTTGAGATCTATTCACCCACTCTCCTTGATCCTGAGAGACTTCTCCAGTCCAGGTTCTGCATCCAGCCATAATCCCTAGCGTAGGCAGTATCCCAGTCAATCATGGACATCCAGTTTGCCATGAATCATTATCAGAGGTTCCAGTGTCAGGTTTTACAAGATAGTCAGAAGAGGCTCCAAGGGCCACATAAATTAGTCTTGCATGTGGCTGTAGAGTGACATCATACTTATTTTTCACCATAATGCAGTTTCTTTTGACTTCACACAATATCTGAACATAGCGAGTCATAGTTTTAAAACTATGGTATAGGGTATGATATTTATATAGAGGTAATTATTATTGTGATTATTGTTATGGTCACTAAACAGTACATCTCAATAAAAGCTATGTTATCAGTGTAATGATAAAATAATAAACAATAAAGCACTATACAAATTGATAGTAAAAAGAATAGAACTAAGGAAAGATAATTAAATTTTGATTGGTTCTGCGGGCAATAAAAATAAATGTAACAACATATAAAATGATTGAATGTTATGGTAGGATAGTAAATAATGTAGATAAAATGAGTCTGAATGGCTGAGAACTTGACTAAATGGTAAGGCTATGAAACAAGTATATTATAAAGCAGGGGTGTCAAACTCAATTTCATTGAGGGCCGCATCAGCATTGTGGTTGCCCTAATAGGGGCGGGTGAGGGTGGCCTGGTGGGTGCAGCCTACTGGGTGGGTATGGATGGAGTGGGCATGGCCTACTGGGTCAGCGTGGCCAGCTCTACATCATTCGCATCAAGGGTGTCTGTGGGGACCTGGGCAGGAATGGGACAGATCTCAGGGTCTCTGGCAGAAGGGGTGGGACCAGAGCGAGTGCCAAGGCATGGTCCACTGGAGGAGCGTCACTGTTCCTCTCAGGTCATGTGGGGGGGGGGGCTGGTTGGTGGTACAGGCTGCCGGGAGCCCTGGACAGCAGAGGTCAAATGCCCAGCCTGGCCCTCAAGCACCTGTGGCACCAAGCCCAGCCCCACTTCTCCAAGGGGGTGCCCAGCTGCACTTACCTACTCCTCAAGGCTGCTGCTGCTGTGCTTGCTCTCCTTACCCAGGTTGCTCGTGGGTACAAGGGCAAAGTCAGAGGGGGGGCATTCCCTCTCTATGGGAGGATACCCGGCTTTGTATCCAAAGCTTCCTTAGCAAGGGGGCAAGGGAATGGTGAAAGGGCAGCAGAGAAGGACTAAGGCAGGACTTCCCTCAGACCGTCCCTCTCCTTCTTTCCTTCTTTCCTTCTTTCTTTCCTTCGTTCCTAAGTACAGAGTGGTGGGAAAATATTAGATGAGGGAGGGAGAAAAACAGGGAAGAAACACAGCTGGGGAGGTGTCACCCTTCTTGAGGAATGAAGAAATGCACCATCGCCTGGAAGTGGCCAGCACATGGCCCTCACCTACTTCACATATCTGGCTTGGTGGGCTCTGGGGGAGAGGATGCCATGAGCAGCGTAAGAGTCAATGTTACCTGCGCAATGCCGCCCAGCCCCCAGCCTGCCTGGTTTTGGCAGACAGCGGGGTGCTTTCCTCACAGTGCCAAGAGGCTGAACCAGGCGACACAAATTCAAAAAGAAGCACAATGCCGCCCAGCCTTCAGTCTGCCCAGTTTTGGCAGGCAGCGGGGCGCTCTCCTCACAGCACCAAGTGGTTGAGCCAGGCGGTGCGAAGCTCGCCAGTTTTGTATCTTGCTGCCTGCTGAAACTGGGCAGGCTGGGGGCTAGGCAGCATTGCACTTCTCATCAGATTTGTGCCACCCGTCTCAGCTCTTGGCGCTGTGAGAGCGCCCCACTGCTTGCTGAAATCTGGCAAGCTGGGAGATGGGCAGCCTCGCTTTTTGGATTTGCGCCACCTGGTTCAGCCTTTCGGCACTGTGAGAGCGCCCCACTGCTTGCCAAAACCCCTCCCCCAGAGCCTATCAAGCCGGATATGTGAAGTAGGCAAGAGCCATTTGCGGCCACTTCCAGGCGATGGTGCATTTCTTCATTCCTCACAAAGGGTGACACCTCCCAGCAGGCACCCAGGGGGTGGGGCCGACACGGCAGGGGCTGGTTCCTTGTGTTTCCAGATGGCCTTGTGGAGCTAAGATTGAATGCGTTTCAGCATAGATGGTCATCACAAAATTGTACATTGGCTCCCGGCCGGCCTGGGCCAGGGCCAAGGCAATGAGGGCCGTTCCCTCAGTGTTTCCAGGATGGCTTCACGGGCCACATGAAACCACTTCACAGGCCACATCTGGCCCCTGGGCCTTGTGTTTGACATGTCTGTTATAAAGAAACTGAGTCACAAGTTTGACTACATCATATAGCCCGGCTACATATGTTGTTTTTTTTAAAGTCTCTTCCAGAATAATCATATTGACATTTTGAATCAAGCTAACAATAATGTTCATCTAAATCAGTGGTTCTCAACCTTCCTAATGCATTGACTCTTTAATACAGTTCCTCATGTTGTGGTGACCCCCAACCATAAAATTATTTTCGTTGCTACTTCATAACTGTAATTAATCCCACCTGTAATGAACTGGTGCTCCCTTCCCCTGCATCCCACAAGTAGGAAGCCATCAAGGTGGGGGAGGAGGAGGGATTGAGCAGCAGGAATCAAAAAGTACATGCTGTCTTATGGAGGGCCACAGGGATCTCAGAGGAGGAAAGGACAGGGGCGGGAATCAGCTGCCGTGGGAAGAGAGCAGCTTTTTCTGGGAAGCAAATGGACATACCACCATCCATCCCCCACTTGGAGAATGAGGAGACCGCTCCTTCCTTTTATAAACTGCCTGCCTCAACGTAAAGCTTGCCGGGATTCTTGCAAGCTCAGTCGCATCTGCGCGCCTGCTCACAAGATCTCGAAGCTTGGTTTTCTTCCTCCACAGCAGAGGAGTTGGGGAACTTTCCTAGCCATCCAGCTATCCATCCGCCCACAGAGGAGCAGTGGCTTTTTGGCCCGCCCATCCCCGCTTTGAGCCAAGTGTCAGTTTTATAACCTGCCATCTGCCTCAAAGCACTTCTCCGTCGCGAGGAGGTGGAGGTAGCAGCCTGCCAGGCGGATGCCTTCTTCTTCTTCCTCTCCCTTCTCCCTGAAACTACGAGAGTAGGACGCTGCTGGCTGGGTCGCCCTGCAGGGGAAAGTAGGGCCACACTGGACTGCGGCCTCGCTCTTTCTCTGAAAGGCGCTTTAGCCAGCTGAGGCTCCCGGCAGCAACGCAGCAGACAACCTCTACCCCGAAGCACGCCAGAGCCAGACCAGCATCCGCAAGCTCCAGAAGCAGCATCCGAATGCAGCTCCGCCCTCGCCGGGCCAGATCCCTCCCTGCTCGGGCTTTCCTCTGCCTCCTGCTTCCCTCGCCTGGAGACGGATAGAGGAGCGGTGTCTCGGTTCCTAAGACCATCGGAAATATGTGTTTTCCGATGGTCTTAGGTGACCCCTGTGAAAGGGTCATTTGACCCCCAAAAGGGTCACGACCCACAGGTTGAGAACCGCTGATCTAAATTGAGCCACTGTAGTTCCATAAAAAAAATCTAGTCTAGTACTAGCTGGAGTTATTGAATGACTTTTCTAGGGAGTGAAGGTTGGTTCAATTGCTCATCCACATCCAAAAACCATCACCTTAATAATAATTTGGCCAAGATGAAAGTTCTTGGCAAATCCTTCATCAATAAGTGAAAATATTTAAACATATCTCCATCTCCACCTTCTTAGTAGGATATTTGGAGCAAAGCAATGGTATATTGCTTATATTATTATTAATATTGCTTTATTGTCATTTGTATTTACAATACAAATTGCATATACTGTATAAAGTTCTTTTGGAGTGGGCAATAAATTATTATTATTATTATTATTATTATTATTATTTAATTTCTATAAATCTAATAAATAAAGACGTGTTTGTACATGAAAACAAGGTATTATATTCATTGTTTATGAAAATTATATAAAATAGGTTAAATGATCCTGAAAGCTAGCAATGTGATATCTTTACAAAATCAAACCTATTGAGCACAGAAAAAATAATTTTGGGGTATTTAGTTCTGTATCTGGACTAATAAAAACAGACACAATTTGTTCAAATATAGTTTTCATTTTACAAACAATTTTTTTAATCCTATTATCTTGTAATGAGAGAGCCTCTAGTATTTTTATATCAAGCTTCAAGTATTTATATTTTTCTGTCAAAAATTTAATTGGAATGCTATTTAACAACTGAAGCATTACCAATAAGAATCTTTCTTTCTCTTTCTCTTTCTCTTTCTCTTTCTCTTTCTCTTTCTCTTTCTCTTTCTCTTTCTCTTTCTCTTTCTCTTTCTCTTTCTCTTTCTCTTTCTCTTTCTCTTTCTCTTTCTCTTTCTCTTTCTCTTTCTCTTTCTCTTTCTCTTTCTCTTTCTCTTTCTCTTTTTCTCTTTCTTTCTCTCTCTCTACCTCCCTCTCCCTCCCTCCCTCTCTCTCTCTCTCTCCATCTCATCTATCTATACCTATCTATATTTATCTCTATCACAGTGGTTCTCAACCTTTTTTAGGTTGAGACCCCACTTTGCGCTGCCCATGTGCGCTGTGACCCCGACCTGGGTGCGTGCGCGCGTGCACGCGCACGCACCCCCGAAAAAAATGGCGGACCGCGACTCACCGATCTGCGCGTGCACGTGCGACAGCCGATCTGCGCATGCGCGTGTGACGGCCGATCTGCGCATGCGTGTGCGACGGGCCTGAACCACGCATGCGCGCGAAGCGCCGAACTGAACATGTGCAAAACCGGCGGGCCCGCCGGCTCCACACGAGGCCAGCCTCGCCTCCCATCGCTGACTTACGTTCCAGGGCCGGCCTCCAACTCGCCCTCCAGCAGCCGGCCAAGCGGTCGGGGCAGCCGGACCTCGAGGCGGGCCTGCACTTAACCGAGACCGGCTCGGCTGTGGCGAGAGGCGCCCGGCGGCCGCCTCCGTCCCCCAAGTCCGCGCTACGGACTGGCGTCCAGGTCGCAGCGCTCCGTCTGCCAGGCTCGTCCGGGACTCCCGCGCCTTCCGCAGGGCCGGCAGCGGCCGTAGGTAGGTAGGCGGGCGGCAGGACTGGGGAGCCCGCCCGGGCCAGCTCGCTCTCAGCGCCGAACTCCTTCCCCGACTCGGCCTCCCCCCACGCCCGGCTCCTTCCCCGGCTCGGCCTCCCCCCACACCCGGCTCCTTCCCTGGCTAGGCCTCCCCCCACGCCCGGCTCCTTCCCCGGCTCGGCCTCCCCCCACGCCCGGCCTCTTCCCCAGCTCGGCCTCCTCCCATGCCCGGCTCCTTCCCCGGCTCGGCCTCCCCCCATGCCCAGCTCCCTCCCCGGCTCGGCCTCCCCCCACACCTGGCTCCCTCCCCGGCTCGGCCTCCCCCCACGCCCGGCTCCTTCCCCGGCTCGGCCTCCACCCACGCCCGGCTCCTTCCCCGGCTCGGCCTCCCCCCACGCCCGGCTCCTTCCCCGGCTCGGCCTCCCCCCACGCCCGGCTCCCTCCCCGGCTCGGCCTCTCCCCACGCCCGGCTCCTTCCCCGGCTCGGCCTCCCCCCACGTCCGGCTCCCTCCCCGGCTCGGCCTCCCCCCACGCCCGGCTCCCTCCCCGGCTCGGCCTCCCCCCCACGCCCGGCAGGGACTCACCAGTTCATCTTGCCGATCCACTGGCTGGGCGTCTTACCGCCTGCTTCGGCCGCCGCCGCCGACCGAGGGAGGGAGCTGGCCCGGGCGGGCTCCCCAGTCCTGCTGCCCGCCTACCTACCTGCAGCCGCTGCCGGCCCTGCGGAAGGTGCGGGAGTCCCGGACGAGCCTGGCAGATGGAGCGCTGCGACCTGGACGCCAGTCCGTAGCGCAGACTTGGGGGCCGGAGGCGGCCGCCGGGCGCCTCTCACCACAGCCGAGCCGGTCTCAGTGAAGTGCAGGCCCGCCTCGACCGCTTGGCCGGCTGCCGGAGGGTGAGTTGGAGGCTGGGCCTGGGATGGAGCGGAGCGGAGCGGGAAGGAGGCAGCTTTGCGCCCGCCTGCTCCGGACCGCTCCTCCGTGTGCCTGCCGGAGTTTCTGAGGCAGCAGTGGGAGGTGAGCGGGCCGGTTGCGCTGCGCATGGGCCAAACTGTGCATGCGGGTTGTTGTGCGCGCCGCACATGTGTGGTTCGGCCCGGCGCGTGCACGTGACGGGCCGAACTGCGCATGCACCGGCCAAAAAAAAATTAAAAAAATTAAAAAAAAATTAAAAAATTAAAAACAAAATGGCGGCCCGTAGTGTCCGGCGACCCCCGCGAAATGGTCTTGCGACCCCAAATGGGGTCGTGACCCCAAGGTTGAGAACCGCTGCTCTATCACCTATCACCTATCATCTATCTATCTATATCTATCATCTATATCTATGTATTATTTATCATCTGTCTGTCTATCTATCTATCTATCTATCTATCTCATCTCATCTCTCTTGCTCTCTTCCTCTCCTTTCTCTGTCTCCATCCATCCATCTCCAGAATCTTTGCAAGGAATATAAACTATAAATGAAGGTGAATATACATGTCCAGGATAATGTTTCAGGATTCAATCTGGGTCAGTCACGAGGACCAGAAATTTAGTCTTCCAAGCTTTTGGATGTGCTGGAACTCAACCTCAGGGAATTGCTCTCTAGCAGCATCACTCTGCTAGAGAGAAGTTCCTTGAGGATGGGCTCCGTCATGAGTCCAAAACCTTGGAAGACTAAATCTCTGGTCCCAGTGATCAACCCAAATTGGATCCTGCAATATAATACCAGAAACAATCTGAAAAGAAAGAAAGAAAGAAAGAAAGAAAGAAAGAAAGAAAGAAAGAAAGAAAGAAAGAAAGAAAGAAAGAAAGAAAGAAAGAAAGAAGGAAGGAGAGGGAGGGAGAGATAGATAGATAGATAGATAGATAGATAGATAGATAGATAGATAGATAGATAGATAGATAGATGGATAGATAGATAGATAGATAGATAGATTCAGAAACATTAATCAACCCAATTTCACCAATGAGCCCCCAAACTAACAGGGATTTTGAAAGTCAAAGAGGTGAAACAGTAATTCAAACCAATCTAAAGAAAATGCAGAGAGCAACAGAGGACTATCAGCCTGGAAAACGGCAGTGAAGATAACAAAGATTCCTGAAGTTGATGTATTCCCTTCTTGACATACAGAGCCATTCCTGATAATAGTAAATGGAAGCAGCTTGTGTGACTCAAAGAGCAGATTGCTGTAAATGAGTGTAGCAGGGCAAACTCATATTGAAAGTTCCAAAGGGATGTACATCACAAAGAACAAAGTACTGCATTTCTCTACAGGGGCAACTAAGAAGACTTCAGAACTTCTCTGAATATATGATCGTCATGAGAAAGGAATAAAAATAATAGCATTGTGGAGCATCACCATTTGTGCACTTCCTGAAACAGTAGGTAATACAAAGAATTAAATCTGAGGAATATTATATTGCATACGTTTAACACTGCAATTGGTACGTGATTGATACTGTTCATTTCAACCTCTTCCTTATAAATCTATTTCCAATGGATGTAAGAAAGATAATTTATATTTGGCTATATCATTTTAATTAGAGAGGTGGCTTGAGTTTTATTTTTTCAGATTATTTATTTTAAAATTTTATATGTGAAATACTCACAGATAGCTCTGGTGGATTATAACCCACATAAACACTAATAATTATAAACCATTTTATAATCCACATAAAATGATACAATCAACAGCAAAAAGAAAGTTTACAAGCTCCGTGCTAAACTAGGATAAGGAGAGAAGCTCCACCTGGACCATAAAAGCGTTAACACCATTTTTCTCTTTCTCTTTCCACAGATTTTGCTTTTATTCCAGAAGTTTGCTTTTATCATTTTATCTTATTACTATATTAATGTAATGGAAACCCTTACAGTTTAAGTTACTTAAATCTTATGCTGAAGAAATTTTAAAAACCTATAAAGGTAAAATGAAAAAAGAAATAATGCCACAATCTCAGTTACCCAATTTTCTTGTTAGTGTACATATACTTTGATATTAGCTATATATAATCCTCAATAGTTTGCCAATCCACATTCTGGAAGTAGGTTCTGTTTGTTGCTGTTTTTTCTTTATTTCCTGCTCAGCAACAAACTGCTGAGGCTTTTAATACATAAACAGAAATCAGAAGGACAGTGAATGCTACATATTTAATGTACCTTATATTTAAGCTGCCATCATTTACATAAATTCTAGATTATACCATGAGTCTACCTATTAAGTGCATTGATAGGAACAAAAGTAAGAAGGGGTTGTTTTGCTCAATCTTTTGCTTTTGGATTCTCAACTGGCATCTGTTTGATAACTTTGGTCCTAATATCACATATATGTTTTACACTTGTTGTGAGACTTGTATTTAAGATCCTAGATTTTATGTCTGAAACAAGAGATAACCAGACAGGCAACAACAGACTTAATAGGTTGTTCCTGATATCAATCCTAATCCAGTACTTCTTAAGGAAGACAGTTTCTATATATAGCAGTAAGTCCTCAAAAAATGCCCAGTCATCTTTTAATCATCCCATAGCATTAGTTGTATTGGTCTGCTTTTGCCTCCCTTCTTTTTTTGGCCAAGATCATGAAGAAGTATGTCAATATAATAAAAATGTGATATGTCATTTGTTTGATGATGTTGTAGGATAATATACTGAAATGTCTCCCAGCAGTCAATCCATGAGTGTTCATCTCTTCTGTAAAAGAAGACAAGCTGTAGTCCTTTAAATTTTTTAACTTTGGTGCTCCAATTCCTATAGCATCTCTAGATCTACAGCTAATTTTTTAAGTTTGTTTCCACAGAATGAAGAATTTTTTTCTCTTGCAACTCTCTGTTGCTCACTATGCTTTTGATACTGAATAAAGAATGGATAGATTGACTGATAGACAAACTCTTATTTGTTGGGCTTATGTCTTACCTTTCAATCAGGAATTAAAGGCAATATACAGAGAGCTTTTTTTACACAGCTATAAGGTAAGTGGGACTGAGAGAGATTGTCTCAAAGTATCAGACATGGTGATGTCTTATGGGAAAGCTAGTTATTAATGCACTTGACCAGATACATACCTAAGGTTAGCAACACAATAATTTCTGTACCAATGCAAAACATATTCTTTCCCCCAAAGAGCAAAAGCTTATTATCATTCTTTACATACAGTATCTAGGACCAACATCCAACAATGTGATGGAAGACTGCAAAATATACAGTATATTCTCTTTTCACAGAATGCACAGTTTATCAACACTTCACCTTTCCCCTTATTCATGTCAGGGACAGTATGGAATTTTTGAAAGAGGATTTGGAGAGAATTTTGCATTAGAGAAGGGTGAAATAGATGAAATGTAACCTGAAGGATTATGAATTTGGTACTAGATTCCCTGTCCTATATGAAGAAGACAATTTTGCCACAATTATTTTTTTTTAATCATTTAATTGCTATTTATTTTCATAAACATGAGGTATTTCAAAGTGCTATAAAGATGCAGCACTAAATGTATATCGTTGGAAGAAATTAAACACAGAACTTTGCAATTACCCAGTTCTATGCAACAAACATTAACAAATACATTAACTGGAAGAAACAGGCTAGGGAAAAAAAGGCATATATAGTAAATTTCTTTACAAAAGTTTTTCTTAGTCCAAAAAAGTGATAAAGTAATATCTACTCAAAACTTTCCACAACCATTTTCATACGAAAATATAAGTATCAAATTTAGTTATGTATCAGCATCATACTAAAGTATACAGGCAGTGTAAGAATTAGTACAGTACATAACAAGAGATTAACAATATATTTGTATACAAAAACATGCTCCTCAAACATTGAGGTATTACAGTACTTAGGTATGAACTTCCAGTCTAATATTGGTAGCAAAAGTCACCTCTCATAACCCAAGACGTGTACAAAAGGCAAACGTGTATATGGTATTTACACAGGTGGTTCCCCTTCCCCCTGGGTATAATATGCTTCTGCCCCATAACACCTGTAAAACATAAGCACCATTAAAACGGAATGAATGTTTCCAACTCAACTGGATGTCATAAGTAAGTCCCAACGCTCACAACATTGCAAGAACACCGACAGTTCCAAGATGAAACACAAAGCCATTCCACCGTGGTTTGGTAGCCTCTTCAGTTCCAGAGAAGGACATCCATCTGATCTTCTCTTCAGGTAACAAGGTGGTGTCATCTACACAAGAGACGGGATTGAAAATAAAACCAACATTCTTAACGTCAAAAAAACATAGCTCTCTTTAAGGAATCAAAAATGTGCAAAGTGGCAATAGCTGTCCAGATCAGACAAATATATATAGATATAAAGGTCAGGTGTTTGTTTGTTTTTTTTTAACTCCCACATTAGCAAGTCTGCATATGTTCTAATTTTTTTATCAACTGCTGTTGCCTGATTTGGAGTTTTTCCTTTTCCAACAACAACTTGTGCTCCTCAGCCTGCAGGGAATGGACATACTCAGTGGCTTTTTTCAAGATGACCACTTTGGCGGCCTTCTCATTTTTCACCAGTTCAGTCACGTGGTCCCTTAATGTCAGAAAACTCGACCTCAGATCGTTACGCCGCTGCCGTTCCAAAATGTTGTGGTTGCGTCGGCGCTCGCTGTCTTCTGAATCCGAATTGCGAGGACTGGAGCTCTTAGGCTTTGGTTGAGTCACTGGCTTTGACAGACGAAGCGCTTCGTTTTTTAGCTTTTTGGGCAGAGGCACATCTTCCCTCTTGATGTAAGGGGAAGGCGCAGCGTAGTTGTGCTGCTGGTGGATTGGGGCACAGCGCTTTAGGATGACCTCACTGGGCTGAGTTCTCACGGAGGCAAAGGGAGTGCCGTTCTTGGGACGCATCGCAATGGTCAGGGTGGTGATAGCTTTGTAGGAGGAAGAGCGCCTCTTCTCCACAGTGACCACGTCAATTTCTTCCTCATCGTCCTCTTCTTCCTCATCTTCATCAGAATCACTGAGTGTGTCGTCTCCCGAACTGTTGTTGGCCCGGCTGTCACTAGTTATACTTGGGTGGTGGCTGCTTCGGGGTGAAGGGACTGCCACCCCTTGAGCCAGGCCACTGCTGCAGTTCAAGCTGACCCGGGCCCCTGCCACTCCTCCTCCGGAGGAGACCGGGGCTGGGAGATCTGGCTTCTTAACGGGGAAAGGGAAAACCACGGCTGGATCCACACACTCCGACACGGAATTGTTGAGCTCTGCTTGGCTGCCGCTATTGTTTCCAGGGCTGGTTTTGGAGGGGTGGGCAGCTGGGGGGATGGCGGAGCCAGCTGGGGCAGGCGCTCCAGCTGTTCCTCCTTTAGTCTGTGGCTTCTCGGTGACTGCCCTTTCCAGTTTATCGCTGGTTCCAAAGCCGCTCCACATACAGTCCTGAATAATGATGGCATTGAGGTTGCTGCTTTCTCCCAAACCCATCTCGAAGGAATCTCCTCCATCGCCACTGCCCCACAGGTCAGCTTCGGGAGGCAGCAGCAGCAACTCGGATGCCCAGTCCAGAGGGTCGCTGGTTCGGTACCCCCCTAGAGCCGTTCCTCCCCATGACACGGGGGCTCCTCCTGGGGGGTTCTCCTGCAGACCCGCTGGGCTGGGAGACAGAGGAGGTGTAGGCAGTAGCTCAAACTTTTTCCAGATATCCTCCCCCGGAGGAGCAGAGTCGGGACCGCACAAATAAAAATCATCTTCGTCTGGATAGAAGCAGGGCTGCAGAGAGTCGAATTCGAGATCGGAATTTTTACTGACCATCCCTGGCATCTCCGCTGGTGGCTTCAGTCGGGATCTGGTGGCTTCAGTCGGGATGCTTAATTAGGATATTACAATTGAAGAAGAGAAATTGTTTGTTTCCCACTGGGTGAGAAAAGACACCCGGTTCCTAGCAGAACTCCTTTCTAAGAAAGAAAAATGCAGAAAAATCTTAACAGGATCGGTTTCAGCAAGAAGGGCAGAAGCCTCCACACCCTCTTCGTAGAAAAAGGGGTTCAGAGCCTTCCCAGATGCAGAAAAAAAAATCCCTTCAGCATTGGCCCTGCAGAAAAGCCTGTTGGCTATTCCAAGCAAAGTAAAGAGGCTTGCCACAATTATTAATGCACGAATGGCATGTATGCTAGCGTAATATAATGTGTTATATGTGGACCATCTTTGAAAATGTCTGGAAACTTCAGCTAGTGTTGTAGATCCTGATTGTTAGGCTGAAGAGAAACAGTGGCATCAAAGGCGTGGGATAAAAAGTTAAGATGGTACAAAATGAACGAGAACGTTAACCACACACTCACAGCTTTCACCTCAATATTTGATAGCTCCATCCCCAGTTCCTGTTCCTGAAGACAAAAAAAATTAATGCGTGACTCATAACACTGGCAGTGCATTAAAAGTATTCTCTTCAGATTTTAAAACTTGAAAACTATTTTAAGGCCAAGTTACGGAAGGAGCATCATCACCAGTATGAACTTGTATCACATTTTAATGTAAGTGATGAATGCACTTTTTACATGTTCATTTTTCAGGGCTTCATACTTTATGCATGTCAGAAGCACTTTCAAATTATAGACATATAACTTTTAATACTGACCAAATAAAAATAGGTCATAAAAGTATAACATGTGCAAAAAGTATGTAAAATGAATAGGATTAAAACCAAATGACATTAGTCCAGTATCAGGTCATGTTGACAGTTATACTGATAAGGGAGGAGGCCTTTGCTATATAGCAATAGCATTTTAATCTATTTCTCTAAGCAGTTTACAAAGTCAGCCTTTTGCCCCCAACAATCTGGGTCCTCATTTTACCAACCTTGGAAGGATGGAAGGCTGAGTCAACCTTGAGCCAGTCAGGATTAAAGGAATTGAAGTCCTGCTGTTGTGAGCAGAGTTAGCCTATAATACTGAATTCTAATCACTGTGCCACCATGGCTCTATATAAGTCCCAAAAGGTGGAACAATTAGGTTTCATTATCATAAACTTTCATAAAAGTATGAAAGATTTCATTCTTACTCTTCTTTGACTGAATTTTATTGGATTGTTGAGATAGTTAGCTTAGATTTAAATGCCGGCTTGCTTTTCGAAGTAGGCATTTCACAAATGCTTGCTACTTTATTATTTCATAGGCTTAGAGTATTGTTTTGAATTTTATTTTATTTTTTTAAATTTTTTTATTATTAGATATCCATTTGTACATGCAAACAAAGAAAAAATTCAAGTTAAAGCCATTCAACTTAATACAATCATTTTAAATTTGTAGACCTTCTTCACTCCGTATATCAAAGTTTAACTATAAGCCAACTACATTTTAAAAATTTTAAGTTTCACTTCTTTTCAGATCTATCCATTGTACATCAAACAAACAAGTCTTCTTATTAAAGTTAATAATTTTCATGTCGATACACCCTCCCTTCAACGCGTACATTCTTAGTCTATTTAATATATATCTTCCATTAATCACCCTCTCATGTCTCTTGCTCTTACACTAAGTCCTTAAATCAGTCCATAATTCTTTGCCTTTAATTCCTTGCATAAAATATTAAGTTTCTCTTCTTTTCAGTCGAATTCTGGGTTTCTTCCTCTGCCAGGTGGATTTCCATAACACAGCTTCCCTTCCAAGTAATAAGTCTCTCTTTATTGCTTGCAATGTCCCTTGGTTCCATATAAGCCATACTCTATGGATTCTGTCAGTTTGCCCAGAGAAATTTTTAGCCTCCTCTCCTAGATATTTTCCCAATGCTTTTATAACAATTCTTTTCAAATCTTCTTGTTTCTCATTTGGGGATTTTTCCAGTCTCTTGCCCCTAATTGCTGTCGTCATCTGGCGATGGTACATCATAGTTGAGCGGTTTTGCACCTCACTTTTCATTTCAGTAAGTTGTCTCTCTTCTTGTCTCTCCACCTCTTCCATCTTTTCTTCAACCCCTTCCCAGACCCTCTTCGAATTTCTCCCAGTATCTTCTCTCATTTTCCCACTGTGCGTTTGTACTGTTTCTCCGGTTTGGTCCAAGTCCTCAATAACTGCTTTGCTTTGATCTTCCACCATCTTCTCTACTTCTCTGCTTTGTTCCACTGCCTCCATCGTCCTCATCCTTTCTTCCCACCTTTTCTCATACATGTCTATTATCATGTCCATCTTTCTCCTTATTTTTTCAAAAGTTGTTGACGTTGCATCTTTTAATTCTTTCATCGTCATTTCTGGAGAGCTTATATACATCCTTAGGTTTATTTTGCAAAGTTTTTAAGTTATGCGTCTCTGCTGCCCTCTAGAGGTCTCTTTCGCATTACAGTTTCTCCTTCGCCTTTCTCTTCTGGTAGCTATCACTTTAAATTAAAAGCGGTCGCCATCTTGGGTGCCTTTTGTTTATTGTGAACGTAATTGATCCGAGGTAAAATATAAGAAATACTTGCTTTTTAAGCTCCTGCGTTCAGTCTGTCAATCTCTGTACTTCTTTGAAATGTTTTCCTCAAGTGGTGGCTGGTCTCAGCATCTTGGTCTGTCAGCAGACAGATGCTGCGCCGGGCTGGAGCTATTGTGAGCTCACGTGGAGTCCTCTTTCTTTCCCCCGAACGTTTTTTCGGGGGGTTTTCAGAGGATCTCAACCCACACTCACAGCTCTTCGCCCCTTCTCCTACTGAGGAGGGTTTTTTCCACTGCGAAAAACAGCTGTTTTGCGCTGTTTTGGCGGCTTTAGAGGTCCCATGTGGCAGAGCCTCCGAACAAGGCTATTTCGACCCTGAGGCAGCCACGCCCCCTCTCCTTTTGAATTTTATTGATTCAAAACCCTTGAGAGAGATTTTTGTCCTTAAAAGTAGCAGAAAATATTTAAAAATAAATTTCTTTTAAATCTGCAGTGGCCATCTTTAAGGATTTTGATTGATAGAGCAATTATTCAACACCTTGTTTTCACTCCATATTTGCTAATATCCTCTGTCCAAGATTTACCAAAGATGACAAATGAATCCTAGTCTACAGAAACCTAATTACCTTCCAATGACTATGATACCTTATACGAATTGATAATCATATAGGTGGAAAGATAAATAATTCAGAGGAGAAATTACAGTCCATAAGAACAAGCTAACAATTATTCAACACCTTGATCTAAAACTGATGTTTATGTTACAGACACATTCCAAAATAGCATTCATCTACTGTAGCTTTGTGGCTCAGCCTCTCATGCTATTATATTAATTCAGTAATACTAATTTACTAAGCTGTGTGGGTGTATTTGTATAGATTTAGAAAATCAGTAAGGAGGAACCATGGCAGTGAAAGGCTAACTTGGGAGGGGGAGCTCTTTCCCCAAAACTAAGAATGATTTAGAAAAACTAAAAAAAAACAGTGCCAAATTCCTCCCCTAAACAATTAATCAAATAACAAACAGGGGAACAATGGCATGATTAAAGTCTTAGTGAAGTAAAAATGTACAATTTTGAAGATCAACATAGCCAAACATGGTAAAGTAAGGATGATTTAGGTTAAGAGCCCAGTGATATGCAGACCTTAGTTTGTGTGTGTTTTCTTCCATCCTTCATATAAACATATTTAAAAATGGAAACTTAAGATTAAAAATAATGCAAAACAGTGGCTCAAGAGGTAGAGCTCCAGCATGTGTATTTTATTCATTATTTTCAATATGAATACTTAAAATAAGGTGTTCATAGCACAGTCATATGCAAAATAATGCTTCGTGACTTCCCTAATTTAGGAAACATTTTATTGATTGGTTTCATTGGAACAAGTGGAGTTAATCACCCTGTGGATCTATGCAAATTGCCCAGTGATCTGTTCTTGGTTTACCTTTTACTTATCTCGATAACGGTAATATGACCTTAAAATAACCAATAGGAAATAGATTTCTTCACTCTGGATAAAATGGTGAGATACAAATTGAAACAATAACAATAATTAACACCCAGACTCAACAATTGTCAATAAGAAAGACAAAAAGGTCTGGATAGTGGATGTGGCAGTACCTGGAAATAGAAGAAGAGAAGAGAAAGAACGGAAGAAGATTAACAGAATATAAAGACCTGCAAATAGAACAACTGTAGTAAAAGAAAGGAGAGGTAGTACCAATAGTAGCAGGTGCTTAGGGTGCCATCCCAAAACATTTGGAGCACTACTTGAACACCATTGGCATGGATAAATTCAGCATCTATCAGTTGCAAAAGGCGGCATTGCTTGGAACAGCTTATATCCTGCGACGATAGCTGCCTGTCCCAGATGCTTGAGAAGGACACTATAGCAGACAAAAATACCAAATGCAGTCAGAACATCTGGCTGACTATGCAATGAACCATAATAAAAGGCAATACATAACATTATGCCAAAATTATTGTTTGTGAGAAATATGACATTCCTTTTATTTATGTGAAAAATACTTATCGTAATATGGTATCCATCTGAGTCAGGCATCCATCACTAGAGTTTGACTGTACCAAGAAGCCTTGCCTGAAAGTCAGTATTTGGTTTCTCCTTCAATTAGCCTCACCAGATAGTAGATTTCAGCGGTCTTGTGTCCGTTCTTTACCTGGCTCTTCACTGCTGCATATTGCTTGTCTTCTAGTCTACTTCCTTCTGGGAATAAAATTCAAAATAACATTGGCTTGACATATAGCTCTCTAAGGTATTTTTTTCTCTTTTATTATTCTCTGCACCACACAGAATATAAGAAATAAATGATATAAAGTAGCTGATGACTCTGGATGCCCTTCCTCAGGAGAACTGTGGGGCAATGCGGTCAAAAGAAAAATTGATTAGGAATGTAGACTTGATTTAGCAGGGGTTACAGAGACAAAAATGCAGAAAAATTCCCATAGTGCAGTTTCTCTTTCTCTCTCTGAGAAAGAAAGCTGGGCAACTGTTCAGATTGTTGTTGACCACAGATAGTCCTTGATTATAAGAGTAATGAAGCCTGCTTATCACGATGATAACTCATAAACCTGGTTGGTCATGTGACTGATCTGATTTAGTCCAGATCCCTTCTCAAGCAGGAGAATCTATACCATCTCAGACAAGTGACTGTCTAGACTCTTCGTAAAAATCTCCAGTGAGGGAGCACCCACGATTTCTGGAGGCAAGCTGTTGCACTGGTTAATTGTCCTCACTATCAGGACGTTTCTCCTTAATTCCATATTGCTTCTCTCTTTGGTCAGTTTCCAACCATTGTTTCTTGTCCTGCCCTCTGGTGCTTTGGAGAATAGTTTGATGCCCTCTTCTTTGTGGCAGCCCTTCAAATTCTGGAATACTGCTATCATGTATCCCCTATTTCTTCTTTTCTTTAGACTAGCCAAACCCAAGTCCTGCAGCCGTTCTTCATATGTTTTAGTCTCCAGGCCTTTAACTATCTTAGTTGCTCTTCTCTGAATTTTCTCCAAACTCTCAACATCCTTTTTGTGATATGGTGACCAAAATTGGCTGCAGTATTCCAGGTGTGGTCTTACTAGGATTTTATAAAGCAGTACTAATACTTTGCGTGATCTTGATTCTATGCCTCTGTTTATGCAACCCAGGATTGTATTAGCTTTTTTGGCTGCTGCTGCGCACTGCTGACATACAGGTTGTCCTCAACTTATGACCACCATAGAGCCAATTTTTCTGTTGCTAAGTGAAACATTTCTTAAGTGAGTTTTGTTCCATTTGATGACCTTTCTTGCCACAATTGTTAAGTGAATCACTGCAGTTGTTAATTTAGTATCACGGTTATTAAGTGGGTTTCCCCATTGACTTTGCTTGTCAGAAGGCTGCAAAAGGTGATCACATGACCCTGGGACATTGTAGCCGTCATAAATATGAAATATTTGCCAAGCATTTGAATTTTGATCATGTGACTACAGGGATGCTGCAATGTTGTAAATGTGAAAAATGGTCATAAGTCCCTTTTTGAACGGTCACTAAATAAGCTGTTGTAAGTCGAGGACTACCTATATCAGTGGTTCTCAACCTTTTTCAGGTTGAGACTCCACTTGCGCCGCCCATGTGCGGCACGACCCCGGCATGCACGCGCACACACGCGTGCGCAATGGGCCGATCTGCGCATGCGTGGCGCGTGCGCGACAAAAAAAACAAAAAACAAAGAAAACAAAATGGACCACGACGGGCCAATCCGTGAATGCGCGGCGCGCGCGTGACGGCCTGAATTGTGCATGAACGGCACGTGCGCGATAAAAAAAAGGCAGACCGCGACGGCCCGAACCACGCATGCGTGGCGCGTGCGACGGGAGGGGAAAAATGGCAGACCACGGTGTCCAGCGACCCCCGCGAAACGGTCATTTGACCCCAAATGGGGTCGCGACCCATAGGTTGAGAACCGCTGACCTATATAGTCACCAAGGTGACTTGTCTTAAGTCGAGGACTACCTGTATTCCATTCTAAGCTCCCTCCTCCTTCTGGTTTCATAAGCTTTCATAATTTCAGCAAGCATTGCATGCTTTCCCTACCTCCATATTTTTTCACAATTCCATAAATTTTGGGGGAAAAAAATAAAGAACAGGGGCTTCTGGGTTTCCAGTGGAAACTTTCCTGGAAGCTATGCTCTGCCTCCTTTCCAATCCAATTGGTGGAAGAGTGATTCAAAAGTCTTTCTTTCCGTCAGCAGAATCCTTCTCCAAAAACTGAGCAGAACAGGGCTGACGGACAGGATAATCTAAGCCAGTGTTGTACTGGCTGAGCAATTCTGTGAATTGAAGTCCACCCATCTTAAAGTTGCCAAGTTTGAAAAATATTGATCTAAACAGCCCCCCTTTTTTTCAGGCAAATTCATAGAGTGAAATGTCACACTTTTATGGCTTTGGCCTCTTTTTGTGACTGCCTGTAATGAAAAAGCTGAGCAATTTATAAAGATGAAAGCCGCTTATACCACAGTGTTCCCTCCACCACCATGTCTTGGAATCTACTAGGGTGCAGACTTGTAATACTGCCACTCAGGACTCAGGATGATTTAAGTCAACTTCATTTTAGCAATTTTAGTTAAACCCAATGTGTACCTTCCTGTCTGGGAAAATAAAAATGAATGAATGCTGCCTTGAATTATCTGTAAAATAATAAAAGTAGGATACAGATTAAATAATTAAAAATAAATACTAAAAATCTTAATGATTAAAACAACATGTCTAAGATGGAAATGACAATTACAATAACTCCATTGGACTTTCCAGTCTCCAACTGGAAATATGGAAAAGTGTCTCCCATAGCAGCACTAAATCCAAGATATTTATTTTATTTTATTATTTTATTTTATTATTTTATTTTATTATTTGCCACCCATCTTATATCCAATGACTATATTTGAATAGAACATAATATGAATGTGGAAGAGGTATACTCGTATTTAAAATTAAATTGTACATCTTATACACTGTGAAAAAAATATACTTTGTGTACTATATCCTTACTTCCATCAATACAATATTCCTGTTGAATTGCATGTCATACATTTATTCTAATTGGAATAAATTATTCCAATTATTCTATTCTAATTTATTTTAATTGAAAGAACTAAAACACTGGGAAAGAGGTTCAGTATTGAACTATCACCTTCATTTCCTGTCCTATGTGGTTTTATTATGCTGCAGTAGCACATTTATTTGTCCCTAGAGTAGGGTAAGCAAAACAAATCATTCCTTAAGAGAGGTAAATCAATATTGCTTTATTGATTTGCTATGATTTATATGTGAAAAACTGGCACACTGATTCTATTCAGCACAGAAGCTACTCAACCTCAGTTGTATGAACTGCAGGGCTTTTTTCAAAAAAGGTCATGTTCTCCATCTGTTCATTTCAGTGGCACAATCCTCGGTATAATACAATCCTTCAACGTTCAGCTAAATTGAAACTGTGCATGTGTATTTACATCCACATAAAGTTTTTATCCAATAATAATTACGATGCTTTATAAACAAAGCTTCATGAATTTTACAAAGCTCAATCAGTTTTTGGTGATACTACTTCGAAATCTCTCAGCCAGAGCCCAAATTTATCATATATATTGCTTTGATGACCAGCAGATACTGTACATACATTTAAAAATTATACAGTTTTAATTTTAAAATGCAGTTCCCTGGGCTATTGCACTTCAGAATGCAGGGACATATTTGGGAAGCACCTGATATAGCTAGCATGTTTTCTGCAGTGTTTAGCAAAGAATAGAAAAGGAGCTTACAGACAATTGTATAATCAGATTCCATTCCTCACAATAACTCCATTTGCTGTGACTGTTTTCTTCTCTTTCAGAGACCGCTCTTCCTAGAAAAATCTCCAAAGCGCCTTAAATCCTCAAAATGAGTTGTCCTTGCTACTATCAGAGACTGGAGAACTGTCACAAATACCTGGCTCACACATATATAGGTGTTCTAATGAATTACCTTTCTAGGTGAGTAAAGTATCAAATTCCAAACAGCAAAAGGACATGAATATTGTTGGATTTAGCCATGCAGTTGGGAAGCTTCAGAGGAAGAACCATGACTGCTTGATTGTAACAAAAATTTCTAATCTGCCCAATAGCTGAATGGATTGCAAAGTAATTAAAAGTACAGAAAATTGCTAAAACATTTGCTAGAAATAATAATAGAGTAAAAATAATAAAAATAATAAACATCATGAATACGTCCAGAGGCTACTTCAACTCGATCTGAGAAAAAAATACAGATATGTTTGGAAGGAGAGGCGCTAAAGCCACTGCTGTGAGCACCAAGGTTACATCAGAGCATTAGCTCTTTTCTATTAACAAAAAACCTCAGCTGAGAAAATCCTTTTGATAATCCTTTTGAATAATTTTATCTGGCAAGGGCATCCTATTCTTCCTTATCTTTTAATACTAAGCTAGAATATAAAAATATCATTCAGTCAGAAATTATGAGCCCAGGCAAGTGGGAGGACCATTCCAATACAAATGTGAAAGATCCATTGGTGGCAGGGAAGGTGGCAGCATTCAGGCCAGTTCAAGGGAGTTTGCCACTGTCTTCCCTTCCCATCATTCCACATTTTAAGATGACAAGGCTATTAAATAATCTTATTCTAGCCCTGGAGTGTTAGCAATTTGCTCCACTGCATTAGAATGCAGCAAACTAAAACAAGGATTAGGATTAGGGCTCATACACAGCCTTGTTAGCTTTAAGGTTACTTCCCCCATAATTTGCTGTCTTGGGCAGTTATCCTTACTACGTTTAGGGTGTGGAGTTTCAAGAAAACCAAAGATTCTGGAAAAAGGAAAGAAGAAGCAGGCACAGACACAAATAAAGGAATAAGCCAACACAAAATCTGTTCAAGCATTTTATACCTTCCTCATGAATGAAAACAAAGGATGTTGATCATACTTCTACTGTTATTCTAAGTCCAAAATTAAACTTCCAAGTTATTGAATACCACACAAGATATGATTATCACACTGGAATGCCATCCACATATGTTGGTCTATCCTCTAATGTAAAGGGATTCTTCAACTCATATTTTACATATTCTCTCAAAGAATGATGATTCATATAATTTTATAGGATTTACCATTACCTGAAACACATGTTTTCCTTTAAGAAAATAAGTTCTGATTATAGTATGAAGGGAGAAAAATGCTTTGTTCATCTGAATGGAAATAAAGCACTAAACATTATTTCCATTGCTTGTTGCCTATGTACAGCACACCATATAAGCTTTCCTTAGAATAACTACTGTATATTTTATATGCAGTACAATATCCACATATCTTCAAATGAACTTTTCAGGTTTATAATTCCACAGCAAGAAGAAGAAAAATGTCTGAGGCTATAGAATTGGGGTTGAAAATTCTAGATGTATAGTATATTTAGATTATTTATAAGAAGAGTGGATGCTTCAAAGTAATTCATGTTGTGTAAAGACAACATCAATTTACTATTTATTAAAGTGATTATGAGATTTTTTAAAACTTTCCTGACAGACTAAAAAAAGATTACAGTTGCTTTAAAGATTTTATTGAAAACATTTTTATTACTTCATTAAGGCAGGATCATCTTTTTTTCAAGCTGAGTTCTTATGAACAGCAAAAAGATATTTGCTTGTATCTCTATGTAATCTAAATAAAGTTTTGAAGCATGGACTGCCATTATTTACTCTTTATTACAACAAACTGATAGTCTTTAAAATGAAACATTCCCTCTTCTGCTTCAGAAGAAGCCAGCGCCTTATTATCATTTGTTTTAGTGCCTTATATAAAAGAAAAGATGATTAAAAGATGAACAAAAAAAATCTCTGTAGACATTATCCTTAAGTAAGTGTAGTCTTTCAAACTAAACTTCTTAAGATTATAACATTTGTTTTTCCTAACAAATATTTTCCTAACATAAGTCTCCCCAGTTCACTGGAGTTAAATGCCAAATTCAGTCTAAACATCTGGCCAAGAGTGCAGCCTACCATAATATAATGTATATGTATTCTATGTATATTTGACAAGATTCAAAATTGCCTACCTACATCTTCTCTCAAAGAATGATGATTCATGTAATAAGGTGAATGTCAAATACCATCTGTGTACTAAGTAACTCATCCAAGCTTTCAAGAGAAAAAAATATGAGAGCAAAATAAAATGAAACAAAAATCAGTAGCATTATAATCACAGCTTAAGGTAAACGTACTTTATTTCATATGAGTTTTATATACTACACTAATATATAACAAGCCAGTTATTTAAAAATAGCAAAGGACCATGAGAAAAAATAGAAACTGTTTGCAGAATTCTGTATGCAAATATTTCTATCACGGGCTGGAATTTTTGCACAATATCAACTGTATCTATATTAGAAATTCTGCCCCATATGCAGTTGCGCACAAAGCCATGATGCAAGTACAAAAGGTACAGACTTTGCATTATGACATTGTGATACATATTTTGTCATCTACCAGATTTGTAGATCTCCATGATTGGTAACCAGCAGTTTTAATTCTTTATTTAATTCTATGTTTCTTTTAATACATCAAAATAAATATTGTAGGAATATGTTAGATATTTATTAAACAAATTTATATGAATTAACTGCACATCTTCATAAAAAGGGATTATGGATAATCAATAAAAAACAATAAATGTATAAAAGTAGGCATTTAAAAATAAAAACAACATTAAAAAAACAAAACATTAAAAACTGAAAATAATTAAATTAATTAAAACTAAAATATATACAAACCCCAAGTAGAAAGAGAATGAATGCATGCAGCTTCAATAATAGAACCATTTAAACAAGTGTCTAATTTAAATATCTGGAGAAGAAAGTGATTTCTTCAAGTCTTATTTATAGTTCAATCACTTATGATTTAAAGGAGAAACCTATTAAAAAAATAACTCTATAATCCTAAATATTTAGTGGTATGAAGAGTTAATTTTACTAACAATAAGTGAATTACGTAGTGATGCCGATTAGCTGTGGACTATTATAATGAAATATGGTTACCATTCATTCAAATGTTTCTGTAGAATCTAAATGAAACTGAATATATTCCTGTATAGTTTTTCTTGTTTTGTTTTAATTCACTTATAATTTTATGTTATTTACTCTTTCTCTTTGTTTTTTTGAACTTAATAAAATTAAAAAATGAAAAAGAAAAATGTAAATCAGTAGAAAAAAATATAAAACGGTGCAATAAAGCACTTTAAATACAGCATGTGAGTGCTGTCATTATGGTATTCTTGCAACTTATCTGTTGTTTTGAAGATGAGGTAGAAACATTACATCCTGTGTTAGAATAGCAAAGATCTTCTAACGGACTAGTCTAGAGACTGGTATGCAGATTTCATATGTGCTACATATCTCAATAATGAAGTAAAATACTAGATATCATGGTGAATTATGATGTTGTATTAACATAAGGTTAATACAACATCATAATTACATCATAACAAGAACATCAGGTTCTTGTACAGCGTTGTAGAGATGTCAATCACAGTGTTTACATGTGCTTCATTGATTTCGAAAAAGCTTTGATAAAATAAGACACAGCAAACTATTAGAAATCCTGAAACAAAGGGGACTAGATGACAAAGACATCCAAATAATAAAGAATCTGTATTGGTATCAGGTACCAAATGTGAGACTAGGCCAAAAATACTCAGCTGGTGCAGAAATAAGAAGAGGGGTCAGACAGGGATGTATTCTGTCTCCACTGTTGTTCAATATCTACTCTGGGTCAATCTTCAATGAGGCACTGGAGAACATTAAAGTAAGTGGTGTTTGGATCAACAACTTAAGATATGCTGACGATACAGTTCTGCTTGCCAGTAAGCATGAAGACCTTCAGCTCCTCATCAGCAGAGTCACAGAAACATCTGAAAAATACGGCTTGAAGCTTAACACCTCAAAAACCAAGATCATGGTCATTAGGAAACAACCGTTAATTTACCACTAATAAATTCAGAAGGAATACCACTAGAAAAGGTTGAAAGGATCACACATCTTGGTTTCAATTTACATGAAAGCTGGGACATGATCATTGAAGTAAAGACAAGGATAGAAAAAGCTCAAACAGCATTCTTCAAAATGAAAAAGGTCTTCTGAAGTCACGACATAAGCCTAAGACTGAAAATCAGGCTTGTCAGATGCTATATTTTTTCTATCCTGCTCTATGGAGTAGAGAGTTGGTCTCTGACAGAAGGCCACCTGAAGAGACTAGAAGCATTTGAAATGTGGATTTACAGGCAGCTGTTATGTATTAGCTGGGTTGATAAGATCAGAAATGAGGAAGTGATAAGCCACCTGGGAAAGCCAAGGGAAATCATCAAAACAATTAAAAAACAAAAATTAGAATATTTCAGACATGTGATGCGACACCCAGAAAAATACGGCATACTCCATTTAATCCTCCAGGGAAAGATTGAAGGCAAACAAGGTCCAGGCAGAAGAAGAACATCGTGGCTTCAAAATCTAAGGGACTGGTTTGGACAAAACTCAGCAACAGTTTTTCATGCAGCTGCATGACCACCAACCTCTGATAACGGATATGGTACAAGAAGAAGATTAACATAATAATACTCAACTCAGATTTGCTCCTGCTTCTGTATATTTTCTTAATCTTATGCTTGTTTAAGCAGGCATTGGTTAATACTACCCATAGCTTATCATAATGTGTGAATCTAATAGTTGTTCTACTATACTGAATTGAGATTTGGGCCATATTCCTAACTCCAAATAATATTTAATTAAGCATAAATACCAACAATCATGAAGCTTGCAGGAACAACTTTAGTTCCCATCCCACCTTAGAATCCTGAATATCTACTGCAGTGTTTCTCAACCTTGACAATTTTAAGGCATGTGGACTTCAACTCCCAGAACTCCACAGCCAGCAATGGTGGCTGTGGAATTCTGGGAGTTGAAGTCCACATGCTTTAAAATTGTCAAGGTTGAGAAACACTGATCTACTGGTTTAGGTTTAAAGCAATGTATACAAACTTAAAGAAGATATGAGACCAGGAATGTGTCCTGAATACTAGAAGTGGATGGGATTTGTGGTTCATAGGCACAACACCCCAACCCCATTATTCAAATATTCCATATTTTAGCAATGTAATTTAGAGTATGGGGATTTTTTTTCATTGCTGTGAAATATAGGGCAGTTGGGGGTCCTTTATGCTATACTGCAAATTAGTCAGAATTCCACCATTAAATTCTGATTTTGGACTAAGCTGGAAATTTATCCCTGCAGTAATTCCTTGCATTTCCCCCCTACTTTTATCTCTGTATATAGAGACCATGATGTTGATAATATACCATTCTCCAATCTGACTGTATGAAGAAATTCTGTCTGGTGAGAACCTGGAAGTTTCTCAATGAAAAAAGATGTTTTATGGAGATTTAATTTTTTGTCAGCTGCTGAATTTTAATGACATTTTAAATTGCTGGTTCTGAGCAAAATACATCCTTTGGGAACACACAGTTGCTATGCAGATGGTGGTTTTTCCACTTTAATAGTGTTCTTCCTAACATGTAGCAATAAGAAAAAGAGATGATATTTCTGCTCTCAGGATCATATCTCCAACTGCCTTAGCTTTAACAACAAACACTGAATTTATAGGAGTCGGATATTCAGCATTGCAGCATCAGCCTCTTTTTCATAAGGGCTCCATTCTTCTTCTTTTTACATATCCCTATATCGTTCTCTGCATCATTCTCATTAACAAGCATTTCTGGAATCATCTGTCACACAGGCAGGATATTATTGTCATGTGTGCATTGTGTTCTTCTGTTATAAGACTGAATTGAAGACAGAAGGTTTTTAGGACCCAGAGGGATGACTGCTATCGTGTGGAGAAGCACACACACTCATCCGATCCAAAAATGCATAGCCCCGTGGAGGCAGAGCTTGCTCATTCACAGTTCTTTAGAGAGATCTTCAATTGAGGCTGCAAAGAGCGAAAGCTGTCTTACACCCATCCCTATCTATGAGCCAGGGTGGAGCTTTATGACACTCTAAAGGTATTTGAGATGCATCTTTTCTATGCTTGCAGTAGCTTTTGTTTCTTCTCTCTCTCTCTCTCTCTCTCTCTCTCTCTCTCTCTCTCTCTCTCTCTCTCTCTCTCTCTCTCTCTCTCTCTCTCTCTCTCTCTCTCTCTCTCTCTCTCTCTCTCTCTCTCTCTCTCTCTCTCTCTCTCTCTCGCCACGCCATGGCTGCGGCGTTTCAGCACTATCTTATGTGGACAGCTCTTGTCTGAAATCCATCTGTTCTTAAGCTTTCCTTCCCCCACCACCCAACTCTTCTTCCTCGTTTTCCCCCGTGGCTTTTTTTCCCCCTTTAAACTCCCACAGAGGTTAAATTCGAGCACCTTGAAATTCTCAGAGGAGAGCAGAAAAATAAGCACATGTGTACATGCATGCACACGTATATACTAATATTTCTAGGAGCCTTAAGTGAGGAAGTTCAATTGAAGGTTACAATTTAGAAAAAAAAGGTCAAATTATAGGAGTGGGTGGGTGGGTGTGTTGAGAGGATGGATGTATCTCTCAGCAAGGAAATAAGACAATTGTAAAGTTCAGTAGGCAAAAGCTGTTTTTAAATAATTTGCGCTCTGCTTCCATAACTCTTAAATTTGAAGAGATACTAACCCCCCCAAAAAAGGAACAATTCAAATCACTTCTAAATGAGAAATTATTATCAGTCAATAAATAGGAGGGTGAATTTCTTCCACCTACCTCATCTTTTTTACTTTACTGTAGAAAGTAATGATTTATTTTTTCCCCTTATGAGGTATAAAAGTCAAGATTTTAATAAATATAACTTAATGCAATGAAATAATAGAATTATTTTACAATATATTTCTAATACTGTAATTTTTTATTGGGCTTGTCTTTGAGGAAAATGGATGAAAACAATAATCTAAAGTTAAAGAACAGATGGCTGTTCTTTGTTCTTAAATACAGTTGGTTTATATTTGGAAGGGACAGAAAAACATGAGACACACATGGAGAGAGAAGTTCCCTGTGGTTATATGGTATAATGAGACAATAACACAGATTGTCCTAGTACATTAAAAGTTAGTGCAGAGCCAACAAGTAAAATGATGTTATGTAACAACATGATGTCATGCACAACAGGGTATGCGTTTTTCTCTTTCAGCTAGTAACAGGGTATTGTTAAACAAATTCTTTTCCTGGTTTGTTTTCAGTGATTAAGCTATTGTTGTGCCTGTCATTTTTAATGAGATTATAGCAGGTATATTGATAATTCCCCTGTTTTGTTTACTCATCCCTCTTCTGAAAATCAAGAACCAAACAATCAAAATGCAAGATAGAATTTTTTTTAAAGAGAGAGAGATAATGCTTTCTGATCATTTGATTGTCATTGCATGGAAATTGTTTTGCTTTGGCTCTTTAACCTTTTTGAAACTAGATTATCAATAACATATTAATGTAATTAAGCATAGTTTGTCAATTCAAAACAACAGAATTGGACCTTCAAAACCATCACTGATATAGTGATATTAATTGAGAGATGGATTTTCTACATAGTACAGAACCTTTTTGGGTGTGTGTGTGAACATTTGTTGTCTTTATTGACAAACAATTTATAACTGATGACTTCTAAACCAAACAATTTCAATAAAGAACTTCAGCGTAATATAATGATATAATAATGGTTTAGAAGCAGCATGGTTTAGGAGGAGCCAGATTTAAACCATAGAAGCTCATTGGGTTACTCTGAGACAATCATTCCTTTTCAACACAACATTCCATCTTGTGCTCCTGAAGGAAAAATGGGATATAAATTGAACAAGCAAACCAATAATATCTGCCATTGTGACAACATTTGGTTGAATAGTTCCACTTAAACAGTGAATCACTGGCCTGAACTTATAATAATGACAAACATCAATTATTGCTACATAAATCTATACAGATCTATATATCTATATCTACTGTATATCTATGCCATCTTGTTGTTGTGGAGAAAATAGGAAGAAGAAGGTGTATTTGATTGTTTATCACCTTGACTTATTTGTAAAAGAAAAAAGGAATAAATAAATAAATGCAAGTATTATAATTGGTGTAATAGTAGTTATTACATCAAACATTTGCCAATACAAATCAAATATGTTAGAATTGCAAAATAAATAGAAATCACAGTTTTTCAAACGTAAATGATCTTCAGATCATTTGATTAAAATTTAAGTCATTTCTAGCCTAGTTAGGGAGGGTTCCCCAAAGTTTGAAATGATAAAGAAATATAACAAATATATTAGATTTTTTTTTCATTTTTTAATCCCTTGAACTATAACATATTTTAAACATTTTGATTTCTGTTGTGAGAAGACAAATATTACATTAAGATACTGTAGGGGTTTTTTGTAAACACAGTTACTGATTTTTGTAGAATCAGTAACTATAACATTTAGTCAATTTCCAATTAAATACTGTAGATATCTTCTCACATGTAATCTTTGCAGGATTAAGTGGTAAATGTGTTTGTGTATGTTTGTATTTTTTCTTTCTTTTTTGGGGGGGGATATGCTTTCAAGTTAGTTCTGATTCTTGGAAACTGCCTAGAAAGTCCTGCAGTTTTCTTGAAAAAAATTGGAAATAATTTGCCATTGCCACCTTTCTAAAGCTGAGAGAAAGTGACTAACCAAGGTCACCTAGCTGATTTTGTATTTAAGTCATTACTAGAACTTACTATATAATATTTTAAAAAAGAAACTGAAGGCTTGCTTTTGGCTGTGCAAGAGCAAGCTATTCAAACTAATGCAATCAAGGCCAAAATTGAAAAAGCTTTAAGTGATTCAAAGTGCAGATTGTACAAAGAAGCAGAACAAAGAGTAGATCATACATTCAGCTCATGCTAGAAGATCATACTAATTAATTATAAACAACATAGCACATTTGCCAAAACGATTCACTGGAACATATGTAAAAATATGTGCTAATAACGAAAAATTGGTGGGTACATATAGTTGAAATAGAAGTCAACATTGAACATGTTAAAATATTATGGTATTTCTGAATGTAGACTGATAAAGTCCTGGCTCATAACACACCATATATAACTGGTTGAAAAGAAGAAAGTGTGGGATAATTGGGAATAATAGAAAGATAAGCAAAGAATCAGACAAGATCACAAAGTATCAAGATGTGAAAATTGAAACTGAAATATTATGGCATAAACAAAAATCTTGAATGGCACCTAGAAAATCTGCCCATTGATAAAATTTTCATCTGTCAATCTGTAAAAGGCCACACTACTTGGATCAGCTGATACACTATGGCATCCTAGGTTTGATGGTTTCATACTAAAGACCTGGCAGCTGTGTCTTCACATTTTGAAAACAGATTATAACAACAGGATAGGAGTCTAAAGCTATGTTAGGTTAATTAACATGTAGCAATTTATATTGTTAAGGATAAATGTTAATTGTTAAAGCTGAAAATTAATCACATTTTTGTTTAATTGCTTTATAGAATGCAAGAATTTTTATGAATGAAACAACTAGTAGGCATAGTTCAGCCACTAAATGAACATATTATAATGGCCAATAGCAGTTTATATTTAGTAAAACTATCAGGAAATGTCAAAGGAATATTGATTATTCTGGCTTCCTAAATGTTGCCTTAAGGCCAAATGTTAGAATGAAAGAAGGATGTGAAAATGAATGTGTAGTACTGACTTTTTAATGATTTTATACGTGGTCATGTAAAATGGGGAATTTCACCAAAACAGTAAACCTGACATTTCATTTACTTATGTGAAAAGATTTAATTGCTAGTACAAGTCAACCTCTTCAGTACCACACATGCAATTGGAAATATTATCAGCTGCCATCTATCTAGCACACCTTCCTTTGCTCTTTTTTTCTTTCTTTTCACCAGCACAATTGATAAAGACTGACATTTCCTGTGACTTACTACGGTCTATTGAAATACCATCAAAAGCTGCTTAACATAGCACAGGATTTACCCACAAATGTATACATCTAGGCTTACATCTAGACATATAACTGTAATAAACAAATAAACAATGACTTAGCAGGGCTAACTTTTTGGATAGTTGAATAGATTATATATAAGATCCTCAGAGTCCAGCATTAATAATGACTAAGATGCAGTACAAGTAAAACTTTTACTAAGGTCCAGTCTGTCTTTATGCTTCTATGGATAAGACACTTATATGGAAGAACTTTATACTTTTAAAGCTTATTAACCCCTAACTGGTATATCAGTTATCCCTGAATCTGGAGTCATCTCTGTGTTTATCAGGGGAAACTCACTTGGCTTCCTCAAGAAGGAACCGTAGAAGAGAAAGTCATTTTTTTTGGTAAAAAATTTTTTATTAAAACAATCAACATTAAACATAAGATCATATTAAGAAGCAATCATCATATAACCTGAAATACAACACTAAGTATTAGTCTTTGTAAACGTCTGGTTTAGTAAACATTCCTCACTCCTCACATCAAGCCTCAACTATACGCCTGATACATTTTATTTGATTGGTATTTTTCTTATATATGGTCTATCTACTGTTTCTAGTCTATCACATATTGTTCATTCGAGCTTCAGAAATAAATTCGTCTCAGTAGTAGTTCAATCTTTTATGATCCCTAACAAAAGATCCTGAGGTAGAAATTCAATAACCTGAGGTAGAAATTCAGTACGCTTTTTCAATATTAAAGCAATCAACATTAAACTTAAGAACATATTAAGGAGCAATCATCATAGAACATAAAAATACAACATTAGGTATTAGTCTTTGTAAACGTCTGATTTGGTAAACATTCTAGAGAAAGTCATTTTTGATGCAGTCTCACTTATTCTTGTCCTGAATTGTTGTTCTTTTGGAAGCACTCAGGTTTTTTTTTTTTTGCCATCTTGTGAGGAAGAGTGACATCTGGGTTCAATTTCCGCAGGCATAGGATCCTATACCTGACTAGTACCTATAATCATCATACTTGAGGGGGAAAATAAATCCTTTCTGATGAATGGATGAGAAAGTAAGAAAGAGAATTAAAAAAATGTGACTGTGTCATTTTGCATATTCAAGAGTCAATGACAATTTGATGGATGATCATCTGCTCAGACATTCTATTTGTTTTGGATACATGGTTCAAGCATAGGTTGTTCATTTGTAACACAAAAGGGAACAGATTTAAATATGTGACTGGTTTAATTGTTTATGATGAAAGACTGAGAGAATTAATGAGAATGCAAGGGTGAAAAGAAGTTCTCAGTTTGGGACAGGGAATTATATGGTACTTCAAGAATAAATCTAGGAGAAAAATGGACCTGAAAGAAAAGTAGAAATGAAAGAAAGTAGAATGAAAATGGAATTATTTCTCTTTCACTTTCACTATAGTCTCTCTTCCTATTTTCTGCTTTTCCCTCCCTTCCCCCTCTTTCAATCTACCATAGATATGTGAATTTCTCATCAATATAGATACAGATAAATTATTTGAGTCCTATATGTGTTGCAGTCCACACACACACATTTATTTATTTATTTGACTTCTATGCCACCCTATTCCGGAGAACTCAGGGCGGCTCACAACATAATAGAAATCACCAATAAAATACATGAATATAAAAACCCCTAAGTTAAAAAAGAAAAACCAATCATTCCACAAACATACACACAAACATACACTGGCTAGGGGCAAGATGTTAGCTGCCCCAAACCTGCCGGCAAAGGTATGTTTTAAGCAGTTTACGAAAGGCGGAGAGGGTGGGGGCAACACGGATCTCCGGGGGAAATTTGTTTCAACAGAGGAGACTGATCCCTTTGACTCTCTGCTTTGGAATATGTGGAAAGTTGTGGGAGATGTGGGAGTCCAGGAATCTCTCTAGAAGGAACTGACTGAATCACCTCAATGTGTTAATGATTAGGTAATTTGCATGTCTTCAATAGAAATCATTTCTAATCTTGCTTCAGAGTTTCACCAGAAACAATTATGTAGGTTGCAATGCCATGCTTGTATGATTCTCTAGAATAGTTTTCTTCGGATTGTCTTCAGCTAAGGGCTTGTGGCTCTCTGGCTAGATGAATGAATGCAATTCATCCACTTTAGTGCATGGGGGAGGATAAAGAAGGAAGGGAGGGCAGGTTCTGGAGCTCAAAGGCTGTTTTGTGGATGTGATTGTTAAAAACTTATTCCTACTAGAAGAGCAATGGTTTGCACACTGCACAAAGGGTGTGGTGCAAAGTGCATGTATATTTATGTTTTGTGTAAATTCCTTTCCACATGTCTGAAAGAATAATCTGTTGTTGAGGATTAGTAAGAACTGTGTAAATATTGGAAACTGTTCCGAGTATAATTCTTTGGAAATTATGATCTCAAATGGAATTAATTTCCATTAGCAAGAAGAAAACAGGTTTTATTTACAAAAAGTGTTATTATTTCTCAGAATACCTAAATCACTTTCAGTCTTCATTTTTAACTTTATTCTTGTTAAATAAAGAGCAATAGCATAATACTAAATATTAAATCAATGTAACATCTGATAGGTCAGTGCAATTATATTTTCATCATGATGTATGGGAGGCATAGAATTGACAGCAATGTTTTATTCCATTCAAAATAGTTCAATTTTAATCAGATCTATACTGGCAATAAAAAGAGAGATAGAGAGTTTTGAAATGTGCTTAGTGAATTTTTGTTTATTCACATATGATTAGTGATTTTGATATATATATATATTTGTTTTACAGAAAATGCAAATTTGTACACTGGATGGATTTCTGGGAATATGAATGGAATTACCTGTGAAATTTTTTTCTACTCAATATAATGCAAGAGATAAATGCACTTGAATGGATCACCATATACTCTTAGTTGAATGGGGCCATTACATATTCTGACCATATTTCTAAAGCCAAGGATTTAGAAAAGCAACTTTTGAAGACATGACCCATTTGCATACTGGACTCAATCCAGAAATCATAGAGAAAGCCCGTCTGGAACTTAATGAAAACCCAGATGTTTTGCACCAGGATATTCAGCAAGTAAGGGACATGATAATCACAAGACCTGACATTGGATTCTTGCGTACAGATGATGCCTTCATCCTGAGATTTCTCCGAGCCAGAAAGTTTCATCAAACAGATGCCTTCAGATTATTGGCTCAGTATTTCCAGTATCGGCAGCTGAATCTGGATATGTTTAAAAATTTCAAGGCTGATGATCCAGGGATCAAACGAGCTCTGATTGATGGCTTCCCGGGAGTGTTAGAAAACCGTGATCACTATGGCAGAAAGATACTTTTGCTCTTTGCAGCCAGTTGGGATCAGAGTAGGTAAATGTAGATAGCATCCTTATCTATTTTAAAATACAACATTCATTAGCAAATGATTGATTATATAATTGATAATCCAAATATTTTGTATTATGAAGCTTATTCAAATGTTGCATTGTTTGCCCATTATTTGACTGATCTAATATTCAACATGATAAATGAAGAATGTGCTTAAGTCTTGTTTTATATATGTATTTAATATTTCACGTGCATAATTCAGATTTCAACAGAATGTTTATAGGAAATATTGCCTAGTAAAATTAAAGTACTATTAGAATTGGGATGATATATTTTCAAAAATAGTCCCTTTTGTAATCATATTTACACTGTTACATATTTTATAATATCATAATACAGCTGAACTACAATTGACTATAATACTTTGTTTCCCACAGTATTTGTGTCCCAATAAGACCCAAAACAAAAATAAGCTCTATCATGATTTGTCAGGATGTCATATTATAAGTCCCACCTCCAAAGTAAGCCCCAGTTAAGATCATCAGCCAGATAGACACATTTAAGACCTAACTAGAAAATAAGCCCTAATATATCTTTTGGAACAAAAATTAATATAAGACCCTGTCTTATTTTTGGAAAAACATGGTACTGGTGATTCTATATGACTAAAAGAAGTTTAAATAACCCAGATGTCGAGGGAAATTCTTATTTGCTATAACCAATCTTTCCATAACAGTAGGTCCAATAACTTCTACTTTGTTAACCCAAGATGTCAAATACTTTTAACATTTGCAATTGAATAGTGAATGGGATAGAAAGAGCAAAACATTACTGTTATGTGAAAATGAAGAAGGAAGGGAGGGAGGGAGGGAGGAAGAAAGAAAGGAAGGAAGGAAGAAAGAAAAAGAAGGAAGGAAAGAAAGAGAAAGAAAGAAAGAAAGAAAGAAAAAGAAAGAAAGAAAAGAAAAAGAAATTAATCAGAGTAATATTTTTAAACTTTCTGAATATAAATAGGTGTTTAGAAATGTGTTTACCCACAAACTCTATTAAAATGAAAAGTCATTTTAGTGTTGCAAGGTTTCATTAATGGTAAAACAAAGTTTGCAAAATCTGTCTTTGTTCTATAGACGTAATGTCAAGACTTCTGTCTGTAGTGTGAACAAAAACATTTGCAACACATTGAATTTTTAATTTAGATAAATTATATTTTGATTAAAACAATATCTTTTAGTCCATTGGATTATTAAAAAAATAGTGGTACAGAAAAAAAAAACAGCTTTAAACAAAATACTATACTGATATTTATGAAAGTAAAAAGGAAGGGATAAAGGTGCTTATTATGGGTAAAGTCTACTTAATTAATCCATATTAATGCTCTTTTTTCTGTTTGATGAACCACAAATTACACTTCAAAATAGGAAACAAGAATCTATGAGAAATAGTAAGAAAAAATTTCCATTTCTATCTTTTACTGCCAGGATTAAAACCATTCCACTCTCACTTTTGTGCAGTTTTCAAAGGTTTCAGTGGTAAACACACACATTCATTTTTTTTCCTCTTGCCAAATAGCAAAGACATCATAAATGACAAGATTATGACAACAGCAAGAAAAATGTTAGCAGGCTCCAGAAATTAAAGCCACATGAAAATGGCTCTGTAATCAAGTATTACAAAGGCTTACCCACACAATCCTTTCTGATATAGAATAGAAGTAAACCATTCTTTCTTTAAGGAATACATTAGTGTTTCTGAAACAAGACAACTTTAAGATATGTGGACTTTTATTCCCAGAATTTCCCAATCAGCATGCTGGCTGGGAATTCTGGGAGTTGAAGTCCACATATATCAAAGCTTCCAAGGTTGGGAAATACCGAGTTAGATAATACAGACAAGTGATTCAAGCTAAATGGATCACATTCAGTGCATTTATTGGTTTTTCCAAATTTGTTTATGGTAGGTATGTGTTTTTGAAAAATCTGAAAATATTAAGTTATTAGAAAATTACCAGAAATATCTTTGGTTTTTTTTTTAAGAAACAAAGAAGAGAGAGGTGCATTTGTGCATTACATCTTCTAAGAATGAAAAATATCTATCAATTCCTATCAGATAAGCTCTGGAAAAAGGAAGGTGGTGATAAATTCATGAAAATGCATTCTGGAGTGATAAAAAGTGATTTCATGTTTGGTTTTGTTAGGCTACAGGATGAATTAGTTCTAATCTTGTCATGATTTGTAGCTTTTCAGCTAAAAGGATCCAGAAAGCTAAGACAAACAGATACTGTGAAATGTGATGAGGTCTCAAGGTAAGAAAGTGGTCTGAGGTAGAGGTATCTGTCTTAAGGATATTCCTGGATCTAGTTTTGTCATTAGATTTCATGGTGTTTGCAATGACCAAGAGTATCTATTTTCAGTTTTAACTGATTTACTATAGTGTAAGTATCTTTATAATTTCATGTCAATTATTCCACATCTCTTGAAGGTGATGCAGACACTTTAAACGATGCAGGCTAATCATGTTCAATTACTGAGCAATGTGTACAATTAAGATGATACCATATCAATTCCCCATAATCTCCAAAGACTATTTCCTCCTAAAATTACTGCAAACTACTGCAGATGCTATTTAAGATCCTGATTAGCTCTGAGTCCAAGTATTCAATGGAACAGTTCTTCCAATGTATATTAACTCAGTTTTTAAGGTAACTGGTGGAAGGCTTGGTTATGGTGCCGTTAATGGACAACATCTGAGTGACTGTTTTTATTAATATTAATAATATTATTATTTGCGAAGTACTCTTGGATTTTGAGAACTATAATCCAACACATCGGGCTGGCACTATTTGGGGGAAGACTTCCCAAATCACAAGGAATAACAAAGTTCTTCTTGAGACAAGAATCATTGCAATTCCTTAAGAAAAGCCTAAATCCTTTCTGTGGAGAATAATTTTTATTATAATTTAATATAATGTAGCACTTTCTCCACTTTTTAATAGCTGGGCATAACTATATGGGTATTATAATGCTTCCTTTAATGATCACTCATTCAGTGACTATTCAGATTCATAACAGTCCAACAAGTGGTACTTATGTCTGGTTCTTGTATTTACATTTGTGGCAGCATCCCTGCAGTCATGTAATTGTGATTCAGGCACACAGCACCTAGCCAATTATGATATTGCAGTGGTCCACAGTCATGTGATTCCCATTTGTGACCTTCTTTGCAAGTTTCCTAAAGGCAAAGTCAATGATGAAGCTGACTGAAGATTGCAAATCACATGATGTCCTTGCTTAACAATCCACAGTGATTTATTTAATGACAGCACCTGGAACTATTGGAATTTCCATTGCTAAATCACACTTCACATTTGAGTCATTTAGATATGGAAATTCTGGTTCCAATTCCATTGTTAAAGTAGGACTATCTGCATTTATTATTTGATTTTCTTTACAAATATTATGTGTAATCAATTAAATAGGATTAACTCTGCTGATTAAAAATAAAGGTCAGGATTTTTAGAATAAAATGCAAAACATTACAAATTATGATATTAAAATAATGATAAAAAATGCTAGCATCTACAATGCCATCATGGATAGTGAACTATTATACTTCTGTTCTAGTGAACATTATTAAATTCTGAATTACTTGCAACCTGAAGAAAAGAACTTGCCTTTTCTGGTCAGAAAATTAAGAATTATATTTGGAGGACAGTAATTGTCAGAAAGTTAATAAAATACAACATTAGATAAACAAAAAATGCTATATGGAAAAAATAACATGTTTACAATTATGTATGGATACATACATTTTATCAGTTTTAATATTTCATTCCTATAATTTGATCAGATAAAGCCACAAACAAATGAGATAGGAAAGAAAAAGAAGAAATGAATTAATACGAAATGAAGAAAATGAACAAATTGAGAAACATGTAAATAATATTGTAAGTGAATGTGAATGGATGCATTTAGTTCAGACAAACGATATGAACATATTTTTGATAAAAAGAATATAATGAATAATTGCTCACGCTTCTTTATATGTTTCTCTCTCTGTGTTGATATATAATACAAGTTCTAAACATGATGTAGGAGATGACCAGGCTGAGCCAAGGGAGGGATCAAGTGCATTATCAGTCTTGAGCCACTGCCCACCTTGAATTCTGTTGACTCTTACCCACTACCAATTTGCTTTGACTGTTATTAGTTTAGATACTTGTAGAATGTTAACATGCAATAAACCTGTAATCATTTAACTGCTTTCCTTCCTGTTTTCTTGTGGCTGACACTTAATCATTTAAACAGATTGGAAATAAGTCAGTACTGATTTCAATTAAAGAAATACAGGGAACTGATTATTATGTGAAATTGGGGCAAACTGAGCTAGGACAAGTCATTTTATTTTTTAAAAAACTCATGGATCACAATAAATAAGTTGGTTACAATGAAGCACTGGAGCAAGTGAAGTTAAAATTGGAAGGTAGTAAGAAAAAAGAAAGAAAATTACTTCCTGAATTATTGAAAAGTGATATGAAAGAATCTCCAAACAGAAATGAATGGTGCTGACAGCATATTTGCCAAAAATGTGAACTTTTGTCTACCTGAATATTTTATAAACCATTAACAGGCTATGAATGCAAGGTTTTGAAAAATACTTACTGCCTGCAACAAAGGCCTAACTCAATCTGTTGGCCAATTATGTAACTGAGTATTGTAAACTATTTAATTAGCAGCTGTGCTGGTGTTAATTAGGCAGGCAGTAGGCATGATTTGATTTATAAATTAAATGCATCAAGCTGTCTCTTTAAATTATACTGGCGGGACAGGGCAGGGAGAAAAAAGGAGAAAAAGAGAGAGAGAAAGAGAGAGAGTCAAATTTAATTCAATCATTCCAACTTTTAGATGAATTTTTGTTCTAATACTAATTGGAAAAATTTCTCTATCCAATTTTTCATTAAAAACTAAATGGGACAAAATTGCACCCTGAAAGTGAGTATTGGAGTGAATAGTACTTACTATTTTGTTGTCACTTTGTTTAAATTGTATTTAAGTTATTTTTCTTGATCTGGACAGCAGTGGTAGAATTCCTCACAGCATTTCTCTTTTAGGTGCGGCAATTCCCCCATTACCATTATGAAATATTTTTTCACAGTTCCAAAATGCATTGCATAAAAAAATGAAGGTTTACGTCACAGCCCATATATGTATAGAGACAGACAGACAGACAGGCAGAATTAAAACTTTCAACAAAATTCATTCTTTAAAAGTTTCCTGACCCTACAATTCTTCATCAATTTGCAGATGGATTTTTTGTTTAATGAGATATCTGATGTTATTAATTACAAGATAAAATTGAATTGACTAGTCTAATTCATTGACCAGAATACCAATTTGTCCACTTATCTATTAACTCATATAGTTTTATCACATGGGAGGGATATATTGTTGGGTAAGATGTAATTTTGATGGGATTCCATCTGAGCCTGCCTAGAACTAGTCCAATTTAGATCTGAAAGTCTTATTGCCAAGCTTCTTGTGTTAGCAAGAAAGATGTGGAAAGACAAAAGACATAACTGGAAATAGCTTTACTCATTCCATTAATTAACTGACTGTTTCTAAAAAAATTAATTTACTATATAATATAATAATTATGTTATTGCCATAATTTTATGATTTCTTGAACACATAGCTTTGAGGATAGCAATTCCAGTGATCAGGAGAGAAAAATCTAGTACAAGGAACCACATTTATTTATGCCAGAAGATTAAAGTTAAAAAGCATTAAAAGTAAATTCTACCGTAGTATCGTTAACTCTGGTGGGAAGAAAATAAAATTTCCCAACCCTATGATTACTATATTTTCTCCTTATTCCTGACTTCTATTTTGATATCCAAACACTATTTTCTTTGCTTTGGAAAATTCTATGGTCTATGGGGCTCTCAATGCTCTCCATGGTTCATCGGGTTCTCAAAATACTTTGTATTAGTTATTATATTTTAACATTATAACAATGCCTATTATATGTAATAATGAGAAGGAACTCCAGAAATAACTTTGCACAGGTTCAAAGAAGTAAAATCATCACTTTGTCACAATTTCTACTGGTAGAAAATGAACTGTATTTGTCTAATGCCACAAAAGCAAGTGGTTTTTTTTGTTTATTTGTTTGCTTCCAACTTATGAAAAATGATTTTTCTGTTTTCTCCCATTCCTAGAAATTCCTTCATAGATATTTTACGGGCTATTCTCTTGTCCTTGGAAGTTCTGATTGAAGATCAAGAGCTTCAGATAAATGGCTTCATTCTAATTATAGACTGGAGTAATTTTTCTTTCAAGCAAGCCTCCAAATTGACTCCTTCCATCCTCAGACTGGCCATTGAAGGATTGCAGGTATGTGGCACAGAAGAAAGTGTAATACCTTGAGAATACCTTGAGTTTTTTTTTCTTTTCTTTATTTTTCAGGAATACTGTTGTCAAGTACAGAAACAATTAAAAAATCAATAGAAAGTCATGTTGAAACTTGAGGCTTAATTAAGAATTTCAAATGTTTATTTGTTTCAGTGAACAGTGAGCCATTTTTACCACAGGGCTGTACTGCATGCAGCAGCAATTAGAAATGTTTATAGAGATTTGAGATTTAATCCATGGGACTTCCGGGGGATTAATAATTTGCAACATCTGCCAGACAAAATATATACCACACATATACAGAGTATCTGCATATGTGCCGAATAAAGGATAAAATAAGTATAGAGAGACAGAGCTTAGCATCAGACTGAATTATCATGGCTTTTTAAAAATAAAATAAAATAAAACAAAAACAAATCCAAACTATTAAAATCAGAGCTTGGGTGGAGATGTTGCCTATGTTTACATCCAGAAATAAATGAGAAGACATTCCTGGAATATTGGGAGCAACATAAGTAGTTTGCTCTTAAATATCAGATTCTGTCAATAATAGCATTTGAATTACTGTGCTTTTTCAGCTGAAGGCAATTTAAGGGATATTAGAAAAAGAAACGCTAAATGCACAAGCAAATTTTATTCAGTTCAGAAAAGTTTGCTTTTGGAATAGCCATCTTGAGGTTCTTGGTACTTTCTGAGCTTGGTGGTTTTCTTGCAGACATTTCATTACCAAACTAGGCAACATGATCAGTACTAGAAGGGAGTGGGATTTGATCTTATTTTTATATGCTAGTATATAAAATACTAGTATTTTAAAATGAGCATTTTGTATACTTTTTATATACTGTATATTGTCTGACTACCAATCTTTCCTGCAATACTATCCCCACTCCTTCGGGGATGTCTAATTTGCCATAATTCTCATGGGAAGTCTCTAAATTATTGTATTTTAATAGCTAAGCAATATTGATTAATAGTCCTAAATGGCTGCAATTATCCAGAATTTGCTTAATTCATCTAATATTCATAAAAAGTGCTTAGTTTATCTAAAATTAAAATGCCATTAAATTAAAGTCAGGCATGCTTAAATGTTCTATCTCTGATACACTGATAAGGAATAAGAACAAGAGTCTGCAATCCGTTGGATGCTATTCAACTTATTTTTGAGTATTATATTTACTATGACTATATATGATCATATTTACTGTATTATTCATTTGGTGTAATAGCCTTTCAGGAAACCTGGTTAACCAAAGTGGATGAACCAGTACAACTGCCAGGCTTCCAGGGATGGGCTTCCCCAGCTCAAAAAACAAAAAACAAAGGGAGACCCTCTGGTGGGTTATGCATTCTCATAAAGCAAGAATTGCAGTGGCAGGGGAAGAAACTATACAATGAAGACAAGTATTCGTATTTTCTAGCTGTTAAATTTGGATATAAAGAGTTCGAGTTAATACTGGTAAATGTGTATATCCCTCCAAATATATCACAGTATTATAACTCCAAATACTGGATGGGTCTGGAAATTATTCTAGATGGTATATATACTATATTATTTACTTATTATGTTGGATTCCATAAATATAGAGACCCCTCTCCTAGAGGTGTGGTTCTGCTGCTTGATGTTAATAATTATGTAATATTCAAAAAAGCTACACAGTATTTTCAAGGAGAAAAGTGAAATAATACTGGAATATGTACCACTGATAAATTTCCTTGTAGGGAGGAATGTTGTGTGTATAATAGATAATAGCTATATTGTAGTAACATTATTGCATGTGTGTGTGTGTGTGTGTGTGTGTGTGTGTGTGTGTAAACAATTGGGTTCCTCATTAGACTGATTTTTTTCCAAAGAATGTTAACTTGCAGTCAAAAATGAGGAAATGAGCTCTTTTGTGCAGAAAGTTACTATTTGCCTCTATCTTATTTAATTCAGTCCCCAACATTAGTTAAATGTTACATTTTTCTCTAGATGTAAGAAGAGCGAACTAGCTACACTTTGCACAAACAATTGATTAGTATGTAGGCAATGTTACCATGATTTTTAAATGAATTATGCATAATAATAATCTGTAATTTTTATATCATCAATAATAAAGGTTCACTGGGTTTTAAAAGCAAACATTTATTTACTATGCTTCTAAACATATGCCTAACATCCCTGTTGTGAGTGTTGAATCCTAAAGTATTTTAAAAGTAGATAATATAAACCTATGATTCCTCTAATTTTGGAGCATAAATCTACTCATTGGAAGCTTCCAATTAGCTGTGCTTTAGCACAGCTTGCAATGTGCTTTATTCAACACTAAGTGTTTGTATAATTAATAATTTTAATTTTGGACCAACACAGTTCCAGAATTCAAAATATCATTTATGCTGATTTTCTATAGAGCCCTTTTGTATATGGGGCAGTGAAATATATAGTAATCCTATTCTGTCCATCCTATCACTTCTGAAAAGACTGCTGATTTCAATTTAAATCTGCTGCATGTAAGCTCAGCCTTTGCAGTCTTAAAAACCAATGATTGAAGGACAGAAGAGTGAATTATACTTCTGTTTAGTTTAAGGCTAATAGTAGTTTTGGAACCTTTTGTTGGGACAAAGGTTTAAAAACTCTGCTGTTCCACAATTCAACCAACAGCTATTAAAAGTAAAGCTTTCTTGAGGTGAAGTTGTTCATGTCATTTATATTTTGTTTAGCACGTGAATTATGCAGATACATTCTTTATATAACAATGTATTAAATAGTAATAAGCTTCTTGTCAGGAACAGCATTTGAAAGAAATTTATTGTTGTTGGCTTTACCAAAGGCACAGGAAAATATGCACTGTTGTGCATTTTATTGCTATATTTGTCACATTCTCAGTATAACATCTCTGTGCCAAGTGTTACTCTGGAATGCTTTGTTCTAGATGCTTGTCAACTTTAAAAGATTTGTTTTTAAAATGTCAGTATCAGGACATTGGAATGTTGAGAAATTGTATGTTTTATTAAATGGTTTAAAAAACCGCACATTAATCTTTATCATTTAAAATTGTAACTTTATAGATAGGGCTTCATAAGCTCTTATAATATGTGAGAAGAGGTTCAGATCATTAGAGATAGAGGTACTGCTAATGGAACCATGTAATAGGGTATAAGCATGGTTTTGCTGCACCAATCCGTTCACTACTAGGACAATATTTTCTGGTTTTCAAGCCATTATGTTTGTTTTGTTTGTTTCCCAAAACTTAATAGAACAGGCAAACATAAACAATTGCAACAGAGTAGTGTTAGGTAAGGTCATTAATTTCCTTAATCAATCAGATTTATTACTCATTTTTCATAAATGGAACAATGTTGGGCATAAAATAACATTAATATTTTCATTACCTGACCAATCTATTCTGCAATAATAATGTCAGGTTATGAAAGTATAGAAAAAGAAAAGTCAAGCGCAAAATAGAAACACCTATCAAAGTTGCATTCTGTGATACTGCTGGTAAAATCTTAGAATTTAAAATACTGAAGAGGAAAAAAAATAAGATTCTCTAAATAAGTATTTTTGGAAAGTGTATTCTATTAAATTGGATGTTACTTTTGGCCAGGTCCTCTCTGCACTTCATTTTATTTTTGCATAGAATTTGAAACTGCAAGAAAATGATGAGATAAAATGAGCAGTAGCAATAAACTCCAAGAACAGGAGGATGAGCCACTGCAAAGACATGATCAGACAATAAATGTGAGTCCAAGGCTGAAAGCAATTTGAGAAAGCATATCAGACCTAACTTCTAATTCACTTGAACATAAAGGATGGGAGTGAAGAAGTGTACTCAGATTTGCAAGATTCTTTTATTGCAAGCTTGTAATAAAAGTCGTAATAGCATTCATAACTTTGGTTTCCTAATCTAATCTACCTTGAAGGGCTGACAGATATTGTTTATGATTACAGGGAAGAAGGTATAATTACTTTTTTCCCATAGCTTTTGTATTAGAGAGAAAAGTGGTTGGAAGCCTTTCATTCAGTGTTCTTCCATGAACATTCCAAAAGATCCTCCTGGCCTTTGAGACATCTGGGGGGGGGGAGGGAGAGAGATAAAAAAAACTTGGGTATTTAGAAATGCCAAACATTAGCTGAACAGACACATTTTTACCAAAACTGTATCAGTATCTAAGAAGGTATGCTCCTAGTAAGCACAATTCAAGGACCAAAGTAAGTAAATATTTAAGCCCTTTTATATCCACAAGTTCAGATACATTAAAAAAAACTTATACATATACATGCACACATTTTCTTGACTTTCAAATAAGTTCCATTACAATCAAATGGCATCCTTGGGTGTTACACAATTCCTTTAGGATAAGATAATTTTTCCTGATAGAAATATGGGCAATATGCTGAATAAAGGCTATATCCTTTTCTTGTGTTAGAAGTAAGTCTTCATCCTGGTTCATCCAAGCCAGGATAAATAAGCAAAATGGCGACTGCTTTGGGAAGAAGGTTACAGTTTATTGAAGAAGAAGAAAGATGGTCCTTGCAAGGAGCAGAGAGGAAAGAGAGCTTGAGCACATGGGCAGTAGTTTTTTATACCCCCTCTAGCCTTTTGGAATAGTTTTCTGTTCCTGTGGCATGAACCTTGAAGCTATTTCTGAATGTTTTTCTAGGACTTGAATCTGTGGTTTAATCCTATTATCATATCCTGCTTCCCAGGTGATGGGGTTAATGACTCCTAGAGTTTGGGTGGGGCATGCAGATCTTCTCTTTGTCTTCTTGAGTGCCCTGGCTTCAGCTTTCTGATGGTTCTGCATTTGTATGGGGCTAGCTCTTGCTTGGGGCAGGGAGATAGATTTGGGGCCAGGTTTGGTTTAAAAAAAATCCTTTTGAGGAAAAAAATATTTTTCTGCCCTTTTAATATTTCCTTCTCTGGGCTAACTTCCTTCAATCCCCGCTTTGTGCCTTAAGTGTGAGAATGTCACACTTATTGGCACAACATTAAAATTGATCTGGTCAGGGAGACTTGGTAGGCAAGTTTTTAAACTGTTAAGCCAAAAAATAAATAAATAAGACATTAATGGAGGCAGCAGAAAAAGATCCCTTTAGTGGCTCCCAAAAGGGGAGCTTGCACCCATAAAGTTCTAAAAGTCAGGGCAAAAATTTTGTTAGGTGGAAAAGAAATTTATAGAGTCCAATATTCTGTGCCAATCATTTTCAAATGTTGGATGTCACCTTTAGCTTCCAGTCAGGTTTGCATACCTCCCAAAATTCTTCACAGCCATGGTTTTCCTTAGTACATGACCATTGGCTGCCCATTTTCAAGGATTGTTTCCTGCCTTAGCTCTTAGTTCAGTGCATCCAGGTTTGTAATGTCCAATTGAGGTTAGCCAATATGCCAGGCTATTAAATTTTTCTTTAAATTGCACATAATGAGCTCTAGGAATCCCAATCTGAGCCCAACAGTGCAAGATATTCAGGGCTGAGGTTTGGGATTGCTTTTCTGTTGCTTCCTTAGTCAGGGCATAAGAATTGCAAATCACCTGAGTGGGCCTAGTTCCCTCCTTGGAATTTTCAGGAAGTTGTGCTTGCAATGCTTTGGTGCAATAGAGCAAAAAAAAAAATCAGCCAGGGGGGGGGACTTTACTAAAGGTAGGTGGAGGGGACAGACTCTGAATGGTGTGTGTGTGTGTGTGTGTGCAACTATTTCTACAAAATAGGCAATACAAACATTCTGGATAAATTTTCCCTCCCACCAGATAGAAGTCCAAGGTGTTCAGTACTTGTTCTGCCAACTATTCCCAAATGCCATCTCTCCATTAATACATTCAACTGGCCTGTTACAATACAAATGGGGCAAGAAAGAAAAGTTTACAGTGGGTTTCCATCCTCCTCCCACATTCTAATTTTCTCTTCTGAGGCTTCACATGGCACTAGTGGCTCCAGGACTCCTTCTTTCTGCAGCTCTCACAGGCATCTGGGGAATGGTAGGACTTGGGAAGATGTTCCACTCAGATTGCATGGTGGCTTTTTAGTGGATGGCTGGACTCAAAACTCAATTCCATGGCTCAGATGGATGGAGGCAGCATCTAGGTCTGTGTCTTCTAGAAATATTAAACAGAAACTGATGTCATGTTACCAGATTTAGGTTTATCTAGTCAACTTTCTTTGTACAAGAATGAAAACTGCTAAGTAGCAAGTGGACAGATGAAAAAAACTAAACAAACTAACAAAAAGGATATTGAGAAAAATTGTACATAGCATTTTTGTGAATAATCAACAATGACATGGATTCAAAAGCATGTATATTCATGTATCTATCTGCTACTAAATCTCTGATATTTGTTTGTAACCTTCAACAAGACAAAATAGCACATCAATTTTTGAAACAACATACCTCAAATAGGCTAATTTACACAATGCATGCAAAATCTGGGTCCATGACTCCTGTGAGATTAAAATTTGATAAACTTGAATCTGCTTCAGTACCGTCATACTGCTAATCCGCTGCAATCAGCCATGGTCATGTGACCATCATTTACAATGCTCTAGTTGCCAAGTTTGAAAAACACTGATCTAAAGGAATGTAGAATAGAATAGAAAAAGGGGTCCTGGCTAGAAAATGCCAAAGAACCTTGAAAAACAGAATTAAGAAAGCTTTATACATTTTCACTAAAGTGGAAGGTGGGATAAGCTGGGGTATATAAAACAAACCATCTAATAAACAATTTAATAATAACAATTGTCCTATTGGTCTCTAGATGTCCCTATTCTAAGCTTTGGTTAATGAATGCTCCAGGAATTAACTAATACCACATTCTATTTGCTGCAGGCCATCCCTATTCTTAACTTATAGCTGCGGTATGCAGGATGTTTAACTCTTTGTTACTGTTATCAGTTCTCTAACCACCTAGAATTGATAAAAGTGTTACACATGCATATTTTCTGTGAATAAACATTCTTTGTTCCTGGCAGACAGACTCCACAATTACAGGCATCCCAGTTTTCTTTCAAGTGTATGCCACAGCTTTGCTTTGTTTTAGCAGACAGCTCATCACTGCCTATCCCACCATCCAAATTCTAAAGATGTATTCTGAATTTGTAAAGTGTGAGTGGCAAAAAGAAGTTAGCAATTGCACAACTATGAGAGTGTCAGAAAGATGAGACTCCTTCCTTTTCTTTGTTTGTTTTCAAACTAGGAATTTAGTCAAAATCACTAGACAATCAATGGAGAGTCAAAATATATTCACTCAAGCTGTTAAGCTTTGCTTTGAATGAACAGCCACAGAGAGCATGATTTCTCCATCCTTTTTATAGATCTTTTAGTTCAAAATTTAGCCAGCAATTATCAATAAAATAAAATGTGCCAGCTTATTGCAACAGTTTTTGCTCCATCGGCATGAAAATCGTCCTCCTAGCATGAACATCTTCCTTTCACATTCTGTTAAAACATATGTTTCCTTATGTTAAAGTTATGGCAAACTTCTTTATTTATGGTTAAGCAGCCAACAGATCAAGTGCTTCTCTAGTGCTTGTATTACAGAGACATTTGTATTAGCATCATCTCACCAATATTGCACAAATATCCAGGGCTCACAGAGCAGCTCTACACCTTCCTGCTGCTCTCAGATACCAACCCGGCTACAACATATAATGTTGCCAGGTTTTGCACAGCAGTGCCTAAAATCTGTCAGATGATGAAAACAAATGATGATGAAAACAGATGATGAAAACATACTAACTTTTATACTTCCCTACACCCAACTAATTCTTCTGATTCCTTTTAGACCCTTGTTTTAATATATGATAGCAGTACTCCAATATGTCAGGGGCTGCCACAAAGAAGAGGGAATCAAGCTATTTTCCAAGGCGCCTGAAGGCAGGACAAGAAGCAATGGGTGGAAACTAATCAAGGAGAGAAGCAACCTAGAATTAAAGAGAAACTTCCTGACAGTGAGAACAATTAATCAGTGGAACAATCTGCCTCCAGAAGCGGTAAATGCTCCAACACTGGAAGTTTTTAAGAAGAGACTGGACAACCATTTGTCCGAAATGGCATAGGGTTTCCTGCCTGAGCAGGGGGTTGGACTAGATGACCTCCAAGGTCCCTTCCAACTTTACTATTACTATTATTACTATTATTATTATTATTATTTACAATCCTTGAACTCCAGGAGAAATATAAATCAGCTGTTTATTGTTAAAAATTTTAAAACAATAAAAGCAACTATTTACAATACTAAAACAAACTTAGCTTTCGCTGATCCACTGTCAGCGTCTTCAGAGTGAAGTGTTGGGGGTGGAGAGAACAAGGGGAGGCGGGATAGTTAAGGCAATTACAGTCAGTCAAGACGAATGGCCCTATCACATGGTCAATGAGTAAGAAACTAGGTTTTCAAGGCTTATAAGAGATCTCTCCACCCCAACACTTCACTCTGAAGACGCTGACAGTGGATCAGCGAAAGCTAAATTTGTAAGCGAGTTTTGCCCCATTTTATGACTTTTCTTGCCACAGTTGTTAAATGAATTATTGCATTTAAGTTAGTAACATGGTTGTTAAGTGAATCTGGATTCCCCATTGACTTTGCTTGTCAGGTCACAAAAGCTGATCCCATGGCCTTGGGACACTGCAGCCATCATAAATATGAACCAGTTGCCAAGCCTCTCAATTTTGATCATGTGACCATGATCCTGTAATGGTTATAAGTGTGAAAACAGTCACTTTTTTCAGTGCCATTGTCACTTTGAATGGTCACTAAATGAACTGTTGTAAGTTGACAATTACCTTATCACTATTCCAACAAGAACCTCTTAAAAAGTGACTATCAAAATAGCAATGAAATATCCCTCAGTTCCTTCCTATGAAACAATTCTTCCAGCAAAATTAACAAAGATACGAATCAGACTATATAGACTGTGTTTGTGTTCAACCATTTATTAGGGTGCAAATATATCCAGTTTATATCTTAGTTGCCATCTGACTTTAAATTTTCCTTTCCAAACTCTCTCAGAATGTATATTAAACTATTTTAACTATTGTTTCTTGCCGAGGATTCTATCAGAACACCTGAGACATATATAAGTCAGTGTAAAGTTAAGATCTTATTATTTATGTAATAATACTGGAGTTGCTTTCTTAACTATATCAAGTTGTTTGGCAAACACTTCAGGCCACTGCAAATTTTTCCATTATCTTCAAAGTGATTCAGAGGCCAAAGAGTCAAAAGATATATTGTACATTTTTTATTTACCAGATACATTCTTTCTTTTTCATTGGACCTTCAGTATTTAATCTAACAAAAAATTAATGGATTTTTTGATGATTTCTTTCCCTGGCATGTTTACCTATATTTTAATATAAGATTAAAGAAAGTGATGAGATGTTTGGCATAGTCAAGATGCTACTCAGTATTTTAAATGGGTAAGAGGAGTTTCAGAAGCTGAATATCAGATTGCCTTCATTTGTTAGTCTCTTCATTTGTTCAGAATTAAAGATGATCCTAAAAATAATAATAATAATAGTAAAGTTGGAAGGGACCTTGGACGTCATCTAGTCCAACCCCCTGCCTTCTGGTGCCTTGTAAAATAGCTTGACTCCCTCTTCTTTGTGGTATCCCCTGAGATATTTGAACACTGCTATCATGTCCCCCTCTCGTTCTTCTGTTCACTAAACTAGACATACCCAATTCCAGCAGCCGTTCCTTATATGCTTTAGCCTCCAGTCCCCTAATCATCTTTGTTGCTCTTCTCTGTACTCTTTCTAGAGTCTCAGCATCTTTTTTGCATCGCGGTGACCAAAACTGGATGCAGTATTCCAAGTGTGCCCAGTGTCTAACAAAATGAAATTTAATGGTGAAAAAAGCAAAGTTCTACATTTAGGCAAGAAAAACCAAATGCACAGGTTCTTTGCCTAACAGTATCAATGCTGACAATGACAATAACTACAAAGGCAGTGTTGAAATGAATTGAAACTAAACTAAGGATATTAGATTTGATTATCTCTAGATAATTCCTTCTTTTCTTTTCTTTTCTTTCCTTCCTTTCTTTTCTTTTCCCTTCCTTTCTCTCCCTCCCTCCCTCCCTTGGTTTTTTTTTTTTGGTTCCTCCATCTGGGTTGCTTGCTAGCTTTTGTCAAGCCCACAGGCTGGCTGTTTGTTTTCTTGTTTCCTAATTTCTTGACGTATTTGATTCATTTATAATGCTAACTTTCATGCAGAAATGAGTGAAACTGAATATAAATGTTCTAAATGGGAGCATGTGGGCAGATCAATCAAGTGCTTGATTTACCAGCAGGAAGTGAAGGTTTGCAGCTAATACTCTAGTGATATTCATGAACAAGGTGTGATAAACTTATGTCACAAAAGCATTATGAAGAAAGACTTCCTATTGGTTTTTTTTCTCCTTGCTTTATTTCCTACAGTGAAAAGTATGAAGGAAATGGTTTAACAGGATTAATCATATACTATTCGGTTCTGTGGTTCCATTTCCATCTAGGCTGGCAAAGATATTCAGAATGAAAAGGTTTATAACAGGATTTTTTTTGAAGAGGTATAACCTAGCAACAGGCATTCTATTAGGGTTTCTTAAACAGAAAATCAGAAGAGCCACAGGGACATGCAATATACTTCACCAAGAACCTACAGAATACCTGCATCTGCTTTAAGGTGCAGTAGTAAAAGAGATCTGATAAAAGAGAATATTTGTAGCTCAGGGTTGAAATGAAGGGTCCTTGATGCTTTCTGAACTTGGGCTGTTTTCTTGAAGATGTTTCATTACCCAAACTAAGTAATATCATCAGTGCTAGTAAGGAATAGAGTTTGCTCTTAGTTTATATTCTAGTGGCTTGCTCTGTCAGTGTTGGTGGGGGTAGTTTAGGGGGCCTTTGGTTGGGCTGTTTATTGTTGGCTTGTTTGGCAGTTCCTTGATTGGGGTATTGTTTAGTTGACTGTTGGTCTGATGTTAATCTTTGAGTTAATCAATACTCATCTGGGCGTTGATTGGTGATGCTTTGGTCTTTTTGTTCCCTTTTTGGCTTCTTGATTATTTCTTTTGCATAGTATACCGTAGATATTGCTTATGTGTTTATTGATGGCTAGTTTGTCAGTGTGCCAAGCTTCTAGAAATTCCCTAGCATTTTTGAACTTGGCTTGGTTTCCCAGTTGAAAATATGGTTAAATCTGATTGCTTGAATAAGGTGTTCAAATTACACATTTCTCTTGAAACTGTAGAAATTACATTTACCTTTTAAAGAAATTTGGCCTTGACCCATCTATTCTTGCATGATGTTCCACACAAAATATTACATCTGTAGAAAACATTCAACAAGGCTTTGCTTTCTCTGAGAAATCCCAATAGAAGCCTGGCTGCCATGTTCTGGTAACCTGCAGTTTCTGAATTTTATATACCGGTAATGCTTTGTGATCTTAACTCTGTTTTTCTACTGGTGAGCTTTTATTATTAATATTTTGTTTTTATATTGTAAATTGCTACTGGCTAGTGTTATCTGGAGCGAGCAGGTTATAAATGTGTTAAATGAATAATTGAGTAGTATATTTTAAAGACAGCTATTTTGTTCTGTTGAATGCACAGCTGTCTCCTATTCAGAAATCTCAGGAGAAGAGTTAGGGGCTTGGCTGTGCTCTGATTGGCTGGGGGGTTGGCTGTGTTCTGATTGGCTGGGGGAGTGTTCTGTTTGGGTGGGGACTTTGTTGTGCTGGAGAGATTCAAAGTGGCCAATGTTGCAGCTCTGGTCTGGCTCCTGGTCTGTGGTCTTGCCTCATCATTGGTGTGGGTTTGGGTTTGCTTTTTGCGTGGATGTGTGGAGGTGGCATCCTGTGTGTTTCTGGTGTCAATCTTTGAGTTAGGAATACGTTTGTCAATAAGGGCGGGTTTCCAAATGGCTGGTAGGTGGGAGGTATCATCTCGTTTGTTCATGCTGTGGGGGCGTTTTTCTATCTCGATGGCTTCTCTGATTATTCTGTTATTAAAATGTTCAGTTTTGGCAATTGTTCTGGTCTTTTTGAAATCAAATTCATGTCCTGTGGCTTTAAGGTGTTGGACCAGGGAAGAAGTTGGTTCCTCTCTTTTGACTGAGTTTTTGTGTTCTTCAATGCGTGCATTTATCCTTCTGTTGGTTTGTCCAATGTATGTGGTGGGGCAAGCAGTACATGGGATTTCATATACTCCTTGATTTTCTAACTCAATTTTGTCTTTAGGGTTTCTTAGGATGGTGGATATTTTTCTGTTTGTGCAGAATGCTGTTTTGACGTTATATTTGTGCAGGACTTTGCTGATCTTGTCTGTGGTGCCTTTTATGTATGGGAGGAGGGCTTTGCCGTTTTCTTGTTCTCTGTCATGGATTTTAGTGGGAGTTTCTTTTTGGATTAAGTTGGAAATCTTATTTCTTGGGAATCCGTTGGATGTTAGTACATTAGTGAGAGTGTGTAGTTCGGTTTTTAGGTGTTGCTCGTCAGCTAGGCATTTGGTTCTGGAGATGAGTGTCTTGGCTACGGAGTTGATCTGTGCTGGGTGGTGGTGTGAGCGTGCGTGCAGATAGCGGTTTGTGTGTGTTTTCTTCTGGTAGATGGTGTGTCCTAGGGAGCCATTGGATTTCTTGTAGACTAAGACATCCAGGAAGGGAAGTTGGTTATTAGCTTCTGTTTCCATGGTGAACTGTATTTTGGGGTGTAGGCTGTTGAGGTGTGTAAGGAAGTTCTCCAGTTTTCCTTTCCCATGTGGCCAGATTACGAAGGTGTCATCTACGTATCTGAGCCAGAGTTTGGGTTTGTGATCAGATTTTTCTAGAGCTTGGGTTTCAAAGTGTTCCATGTAGAGGTTTGCAATGACAGGTGAGAGAGGTGATCCCATGGGTGCTCCTTCTATTTGTTTGTATTTTTGTCCGTTATAGATGAAGTATGTGTTGGATAGACAGTGGTTGGTCAGATCTAGGATGTGTTTGGGGGGGTTATATTTGTTTTGGATAGCTGTTAAGGCTTCTTTGATTGGCACTTGGGTGAAGAGGGATATGACATCGAAGCTCACGAGTAGGTCGCTGGGCTGTAAGTTTTGTTTCTTTATGATCTCTATGAACTGGAATGAGTTGGTTACTTGTGAGGTGATGGATTCTGCATAGGGCTGTAGTTGTTTGGCGAGAAATTTGGCTAGATTTTGTAGAGGTGAGCCTATGGAGCTGACTATGGGTCTAAGTGGGGTTCCTTCTTTGTGTATCTTGGGGAGACCGTAGAGCTTAGGGCATCTGGATGATTTCTCTCTTGGAATGATTCTTTGTTGGATCTCTTCGCTGATGGGAGAGGCTTTTATTTTGGATCTGGTGGTTTTCTCCAGGTAGGTGGTGGGATCTGTGTTTAGGGGTTTGTATGTGGAGTCTTGGAGTAGGTTGGTTAATTTGGTTTGGTAGTCAGATGTGTTCATGACCACCGTGGCGTTGCCCTTGTCTGCTGGTAGGATTATTATGCTGGCGTCTTGTTTCAGGTTAAGTAGTGCTGTCTGCTCCTCTTTGGGTAAGTTGCTTTTGGGTGGCTTGCTGGTGCAGAGTATTTTGGTGATTTCAAGTCTGATTCTATTAGCGTCATCGGGGTTGATTTTGGTCAGGCTGGTTTCAACTCCGCATATGATGGTTTCAGTGGGGATATGTTTGGGAGCGACTGCAAAGTTGAATCCTTTGGAAAGGACATTGGTTTCAGCTTTGGTGAGGATCCTATCTGAGATGTTATGCACTGTTTGTTTCATGTGTGGCTGTGAGGGAGGAGGGGTTTGTTTCTGGTGTTCTTGTAGTCTTCAGAGTTTGTTGGTGAGTGTGTCTGTCTTGAGGGTGGTCTGTGTTTCAGCTCTCCAGACTGCGAGTTGTTTGGATTTGTCCCAAAGTGCAGGGTGGATTTTGTTGCTGAGTCTGAGGTGAAGAGTGAGGAGATCTTTGTTGATTCGGTCTAGGAGGAATCTCCCTTCATAGAGATCATAAAGAAACAAAACTTACAGCCCAGCGACCTACTCGTGAGCTTCGATGTCATATCCCTCTTCACCCAAGTGCCAATCAAAGAAGCCTTAACAGCTATCCAAAACAAATATAACCCCCCCAAACACATCCTAGATCTGACCAACCACTGTCTATCCAACACATACTTCATCTATAACGGACAAAAATACAAACAAATAGAAGGAGCACCCATGGGATCACCTCTCTCACCTGTCATTGCAAACCTCTACATGGAACACTTTGAAACCCAAGCTCTAGAAAAATCTGATCACAAACCCAAACTCTGGCTCAGATACGTAGATGACACCTTCGTAATCTGGCCACATGGGAAAGGAAAACTGGAGAACTTCCTTACACACCTCAACAGTCTACACCCCAAAATACAGTTCACCATGGAAACAGAAGCTAATAACCAACTTCCCTTCCTGGATGTCTTAGTCTACAAGAAATCCAATGGCTCCCTAGGACACACCATCTACCAGAAGAAAACACACACAAACTGCTATCTGCACGCACGCTCACACCACCACCCAGCACAGATCAACTCCGTAGCCAAGACACTCATCTCCAGAACCAAATGCCTAGCTGACGAGCAACACCTAAAAACCGAACTACACACTCTCACTAATGTACTAACATCCAACGGATTCCCAAGAAATAAGATTTCCAACTTAATCCAAAAAGAAACTCCCACTAAAATCCATGACAGAGAACAAGAAAATGGCAAAGCCCTCCTCCCATACATAAAAGGCACCACAGACAAGATCAGCAAAGTCCTGCACAAATATAACGTCAAAACAGCATTCTGCACAAACAGAAAAATATCCACCATCCTAAGAAACCCTAAAGACAAAATTGAGTTAGAAAATCAAGGAGTATATGAAATCCCATGTACTGCTTGCCCCACCACATACATTGGACAAACCAACAGAAGGATAAATGCACGCATTGAAGAACACAAAAACTCAGTCAAAAGAGAGGAACCAACTTCTTCCCTGGTCCAACACCTTAAAGCCACAGGACATGAAATTGATTTAAAAAAGACCAGAACAATTGCCAAAACTGAACATTTTAATAACAGAATAATCAGAGAAGCCATCGAGATAGAAAAACGCCCCCACAGCATGAACAAACGAGATGATACCTCCCGCCTACCAGCCATTTGGAAACCCGCCCTTATTGACAAACGTATTCCTAACTCAAAGATTGACACCAGAAACACACAGGATGCCACCTCCACACATCCACGCAAAAAGCAAACCCAAACCCACACCAATGATGAGGCAAGACTACAGACCAGGAGCCAGACCAGAGCTGCAACATTGGCCACTTTGAACCTCTCCAGCACAACAAAGTCCCCACCCAAACAGAACACTCCCCCAGCCAATCAGAACACAGCCAACCCCCCAGCCAATCAGAGCACAGCCAGCCCCTAACCAATCAGAACATAGCCAAGCTCCCAGCCAATCAGTTCAAACCCCCACTGGCAGTTAAAAGGAAAAAACAGCTTAGACCACACATTGCTCCTAGAAGCAGAAGCCAAAAGCACCAGCCTGAAGATGATGAATGAGATTTCATCAAAACGTTGCCAAGACACTTCAAATTCTACGCGGGAGAAAACCCGAAGAACCAAAGACCTACATACAAACACCCGTGAAAACCTCAGAAAGCATATATATATATATATAGTTTAAAATTGTTGACAAAGAAATAAGGGAATTTCTGATATAGCTATTTCGAGTTTCTTAACTCTCTTCAGTCAGACTCACCACACTGAAGAGAGTTAAGAAACTCGAAATAGCTATATCAGAAATTCCCTTATTTCTTTGTCAACAATTTTAAACAACATATATATATTTGTGCTTGCTGGATGGCTCTGGGTTGAGCTGAAACAAGCAAAAGGAAAGAATGATTCCTTCCTCCCATATTTGGGTTTACAGGGTGCAATCTAAAAAATAAACACTTGACATATATATATATATATATATATATATATATATATATATATATATATATATATATATATATATATATATATATATATATAGATAGATAGATAGATAGATAGATAGATAGATAGATAGATAGATAGATAGATAGATAGATAGATAGATAGATAGATAGATAGATAGATAGATAGATAGATAGATAGATAGATAGATAGATAGATAGATAGATAGATAGATAGATAGATAGATATAGATAGATATAGATATAGATATAGATATAGATATAGATATAGATATAGATATAGATATAGATATAGATATAGATAGATAGATAGATAGATAGATAGATAGATAGATAGATAGATAGATAGATAGATAGATAGATAGATAGATAGATAGACAGACTGACAGACAGACAGACAGACAGACAGATAGATAGATAGATAGACAGATAGATAGACAGAGAGACAGACAGACAGACAGATAGATAGATAGATAGACAGAGAGAGAGAGAGAGAGAGAGAGAGAGAGAGAGAGAGAGAGAGAGAGAGAGAGAGAGAGAGAGAGAGAGATACACCTAAAACATTTACTGTTAGTTTATTCCCTGTTTTCCTATGAATCTAATATACTGATTTAACAGGATCTATGAGAAACATAATTTCAGATGCTGCTTCTTCATCTATAGAAGCATTATGCTTACCTGAAAAAGAATCCCACTGTTGTTGGCTCTGAAAAGCTTGACTCTTATCTGCATACTAATTTGTTGGGTATCTCTTCAGAACCCTCAGAGCAGGCATTTGTGTCAGTTGCCATGGCGCTGTATGCTGTTCCTCCCTCTGACAGCTTCACTTAATATCTTCCTCTGTCCTTTATGCCCAGTTCATTCACCCAGAAAGTTCAGCTATTGAAACAATGCCTTGAGGAAGGGCTGAGGAAGGGCAAAGGCACAGGGTGAAGAGGTAAATCATGTCCATAGATGTCTAAGGGGACTTGGTTCTGGGAGCCAGTTGGGAATTACAAAATACAAACCATGCCATATTCATTCTGTGGTGCTTGAAAAGAGATTCACACATTCTTGTAGATATGCAATATACAGACTGTCATGGAAATAAAACTAGGATGAAGGTAAGCCCCACCTGTGGATGTTTTCAATTTTGTTCTATTGTATAAAAGAGCAAATCGAGCACTAAAACACAATGTAGTATGGACGGTGCTTGAGTTGTCTCTCAAATGCACCAGTTAATAGCCAAGCCTTCTGTTCTGACCTTCTCTGACTCCTCTGACAACAGTCCCTGCTATTTATCTCTGCTAGTCTCTGTTAATTACAATCTGTTTCTTCTCCACAGGACAGCTTCCCTGCTCGCTTTGGAGGCATCCATTTTGTGAACCAGCCGTGGTACATCCATGCTCTCTACACGCTAATCAAGCCCTTCCTCAAAGACAAGACACGGAAAAGGGTAATGAGAAAATGAAACAAGTCTGTGATGTTGCAAGGCTACAAGTGATATTAGGGAATTTCTACTCTTCTCTGCCTCTTCCCTTTTCTCTTTGTGGTTTGCAACAAGGGATGAAGTCTCAGCTGGATTTTGTCAGCAATTTACATTTAATCACTATTTCAGCAGGAGAGAATTATTTTCAGATTCCAAGCCAAGTCAGAAAATCTTTAATCATTTCCACATGGAAAAAGCAACTTTCTGTAAAATATAAAATTATCTATTTTTCAACCCAAAGCCCTTTAATGTCATGGACTATTCATCCTGTTCCCTTCTTTCAAGAAATCTTGCAAGAGGAAATCCAGGGTTTTAACAATCCACAATAGGTTGTTAAACACATTAATAGATAACATTTCAAGTCTGTGTTATCAAAGGACTGATCCTTTCCCCCCCCAAACATTTTAACCTTGGGAGAAATCTCTGATTTTTCTGCTTAGCATATTGTCTTTTATGTAACCAGATGAGAACAAAATCACTGATAACAATTAAACTTCAAATAAAAGAAAAAACTTCGGATATTGATTTTTATGATCCATGCATGCATACATATCCAGGCTAAAAGATTTCTTAGATATATATAAATATGAGATTATCTCATTCTAATAATATAGTCATAAAGTAAGATGATGACTATGCTTAAAAATATTTTTCAAAAGAGAACAAAAATAAAAAGAATACTAAAACAAGTAGGTAGAAGAGTAGGAATGCAATTAACCAGCTCTCATTTCCAGATATATGAGTTGTTGTTAGTTGGAGGTGAAGTCCAATACATCTGGAGGAGGCGGAAATACATGCGAAGTTTGGCGCAAAGTGAACTGATTTTATCTGGAGTTGACGGTCAACAACATAGGCATAATGGCTGTTTTCATTCATCACTGTTTAAGTTCATAAAACAAACCTCTTGATGAACGTGTGAATGTCCATATAGGGATTTATATTCTGAGACCAAAACCATTTGCCTGCAAACAAATCAGAAGACAATGAAAACAACAAAAGGCTGGCTAAATTCCAATAGGTCAATGACTTTTTTTCTTTTGCAAAACAGTACACGTAGTCCTCAACTTATGATCACTATTGAGCCCAAAATTTATGTTGTTAAGTGAGAAATTTATTAAGTGAGTTTTGCCCCATTTTACCACTTTTCTTGCCACATTTGTTAAGTGAATCACTGCAGTGGTTAAATTAATAATACGGTTGTTAAGTGAATCTGGTTTCCCCATTGACTTTGTTTATCAGAAGATCGCAAAAGGGAATCATATGACTCCCAGACACTGCAACTGTCATAAAAGTCAGTCAGTTGTCAAGCATCTGAATGTAAATCATGTGACCATGGGGATGCTACAACAATCATAAGTGTTAAAAATGGTCATAAGTCACTTTTTTCAATGCCGTTGTAATTTTGAATGGTCACTAAACAAACTGTCATAAGCCGAGAACTAGCTGTACAGCTTTCTGAACATTATTCAAAGGCAGATTTTATTTACATAAAGGTCAACTCCACGGTTCTTTCACTATTTACATACCTTTTTTATTTTTACAAAAAACTTGATTATTGGAATGGCACAAACACATTAACAACTTCTAATATCTGTTTTGTTTTTAAAAAGATCTTTCTTCATGGAAACAATCTTAATAGTCTTCACCAGCTCATACATCCTGATTGCTTACCCTCAGAGTTTGGAGGAACTCTTCCTCCCTATGACATGGGCACATGGGCTCGGACGTTACTTGGACCAGATTACAGCGATGAGAATGAATACACTCACACATCTTACAACACCATGCATGTGAAGCATTCATGTTCCAACCTAGAGAGGGAATGCTCTCCAAAGCTCATGAAAAGGTAAGATCAAAGAAAAAAGCGTTCATCTAGAACACGGATGTCAAACTCGATTGCGTCACGTGACATATCGTGATATATCGCAAGGTTTTTTTGCCTTTGCATAACTGGGGTGGGCGTGGCCTGCACGTGATGCATCTGGCCTATGGGCCACCAGTTTGACACTAGAGGGATTTTGTTTGTTTTCTCTCTTTAGCTAGAGGATTAGGAAATGTAACTGGGCTTGAAATCTTGAAATGATCAAGATGAGCAAGAAAGAGATGTTGAAAACTTTGCCATCTATTGTTTATACTGTATAGATTTTTGCAGCCAGATATGAATGTCTTTGGAAATAATGTTAATGGCTTCTCATTTCTCATCATATATATTTAACATTTTCCTGGATGTTATTAATGATAACTGATCTTCCTGTGGTTACTTTCTATCACTTTATGCTTTATTCCCCAGTTTATCCTGGGGATGGGGGACAGAGTCAGCTCTATGTGTAGGCAATAAGGGCACAGATGAATATACAAGGAAGCTACGGGCAGGTGTGGGATCAGGTTACTACTGCTGCATGCTGAGCAGCTGATTCACAATAGGTGCAGCGGATACAGAGGAAATGTGTGCCTTCAAGTCAGTTTTGATCCCTGGTGACTACCCCTGCAGTTTTCTTGGCCATATTTTTCGGAAAATGCTTGCCATTTATTTCTTCCTATGCCTGAGAGACATTATTGGCTTAAGATCACCCAACTGACTTAGGACTTACAACTCATGATCTCCCAGTTCTAGCCTGGTACATTGACAATTACACCAAAGTGGCTCTCAAGTATAAAGGAAGAGAATATTAAAACTGATGTGGTCTGGGTGTCAAATATACTAGGTACATTAATGCTTACCATGGTGTCATGTTATACATAACAAGTGATTTGGGTGCCTTCCGATCACACCAAACAGGATTGAAAGGAATCTCTTTATCATGGAAGCAGTAGAGTAAAATAAACTCTGATACTATAATGCTCTGAAAGTTAAAAAGTTAAATGTACCCATGTACTATTCAAACCACACTTCTAAATACAGTTATATTTCTTATAGTCTGATAACTGAACAATTCTAGAGCAGTTCATGCCATAACTGATCTCCAAGCAGTCTGAAAGCAATGTGATAATTATCAAAAAGCTGTATGGGCAGCTAATGAATAAGTCTTATGATACATCATTTTTTATTGCATGACTTTCTTAATCCATTTTTGAAATGCTATATATCTTGATATGTCTCTTGATTTCAGTAAAGATTTCTTAATATGTGCTATTTGGGTTATTGATTCTGACAATGTTTAGATATATTTGTTTAGTTTGTTAGATGCAGTTGGCACTAAATATGGTAGCTCCCAGAAAAACATCTCTGCTGAAGGAGCTGCATTGGGTTCCAAGAGTTTCTGGGTGAAATTCAAATTGATGTTGACTTATAGAGTCTTATATAGCTTGGCACCAAGGTACTTGCTAGACTGTCTCTTCCTACCGGAACCAAAACATTATGTACAATAATCCTACAAAGAAGTATTTCTTTCCCTCATTTTCATGCACAGATAGGAGCCAAGGCTTGTTGTTATTATGGTCCCACTCCTTTGGATTAGCCCTTATGTAGAAATCAGAATTGCCACACATTAAGGCATTGGACAGGCACAGAGCATATCCAGATTTTAATCTAGCATTTATTTGGGAGTGATTTTAGCTGGATATCATGAGGCTTAATCCTGAATGAGTATATGTAGGATTGTGCTCTCACTATTACAAGTTTTTCATCAATATGCATAGGAGAATAACTCTACATCATAGAAAACAAACACACAAACATTTTTCATGTACAATTCTTCTTGTTGCTGCACATAACAATAAGTACAATACAAAGTATTATAGCTATTACCTATTTGGTAATAGCAAATATAGATGGCAGTTTAAATACTAAACTCTTAATTTTAATAGAAGAGAATATATGTAACTCAGGATTGAAAAGATAACCTTAACGCTCTCTGAGCTTAGTTGTTTGCTTGCTGACATTTTGTTACCAGACTAGGTAACATCTTCGGTGCTGGAAGAGAATGGAGTTTGGTCCCTGTTTATATACAATAGTTACCTTGTCAGTGTTAGTGTTGTTGTTGTTTTCTCCTCGATGGTGCCTTGTTTACTACTTGATTATTTGTCTAAGTTGGTAGTTCCTTGATTAGGGTATTGTTTATTGCTTGATTGTTTGTCTGATGTTAATCAAGTTAATTATTGTTTATCTTAGGGTTGATTGCTGATGAAGAGGTAATCTAGTCTTTTAGTTTCCTTTTTTATTGTCCCATTTGAATGGCATGTAGTTTATCTCTATGTGCCTGTTGATGGCTGATTTGTCTGAGTGCCAAGCATCCAGAAATTCCCTAGCATTTTCTTTTTTTAATTTAGCTTAGTTTAGAATACTCACAGTTTCTTAGTTGAAACTATAGCTAAGTTTATCTGTGTGCTGTGAGATTAAGGAATTTTCACCACATCTTCTGACTGCTATTTGGTGTTCATGGATGTGAAGACTGTTAGTCTGCCTTTTTGTCCTGTATAGGGGCTGTTATAGTCCTATGCTGTATACTGTAGATGACTAATGTTTTTTTCTTTCTTGGACTACTGAGTCTTTTGATTTACTTAAGATGTTTTGGAGTGCTTTAGTTGATTTGTTTACTATGGTGCTATGTGGTTTAATAGCCTGTTGGTTATTCCTGAAATGTTTTTGATGTATGGCACTATTATCCTTTTTATAATTTTTGTTGGTTGTATTGTAATGAGTTGAGCAGTCAGACACTTTTTGATAAAGTTGCATGAATATCCAATTTATTGGAAGGTGTTGAATATCTGGTCTGTTTTATTTTCCTGGTATTCTGGTTACTGCAGTGAGTTTGTGCTCATCTGAACAATCTTCTTATACTTATCCCCTTGTGGGAGGTTGGATTGTTATTGTGGTAATGGAGCATGTGGTTAGTGTGGGTGGCTTTTTGATAGACTTGCTTTTCTAATTTGCTGCCATTTCCTCTTCTGAAGAAGATATCCAGAAAAGGTAGTGTGTGGTTATATTCTTCTTCCCTTTTGAATTTTATCCTTTGAAGATGTTGGTGATTGTTTCATGTGTTTTGTCAATTGTTCTTTTATTATTATGACAAATGTGTCATCAACATACCAGATCCATACTTTTGGTTGTGTGCATGGCAGTGCTATAACTTCTAGATGCTGCATTACAATCTCTGCTATGAGTGTTGAGAATGGTATTCCTCTGAATTAGTCTGAATTATTTTTGTGTGGTAAAGTAGTGGAACCTGGGTGACAGTTAAATCCAATTAGATTTCATTCTTATTTAATTAATGTTATGTATAAATCAATATTTTTTCTTTTGTGAAATCAATATTTATTTGGTAAAAACAATTGGAAATACCAAGGTTTTGGGAGACCTTTGCTGGTCCTATCCTCATGATGTTTGTGAATAAAAATCTACGTTGAAATGAATCCTAAATCACAGATGTAGAGATTTAGAAGCAGAGATTTCTGCTGAAAGGGGAGTCAAAAAGTCAAAATGGTAAGCACAAACTTGTGAGAGAGATGGAGCTTGATTTCACATCAATATCACACCAACTTTTGATCCCCTTGTGGATATCATGGTTTAGAAGGGCACTTTCAAACCGTTATGCCTAGAGGGACTTTATAAATAAAATGGCTGAACAAATTCCATTTTTTTCCTATTGGAAAATACTTTCTGCAGTTTGACTCCTTTTAAAAGATTTCTTTTTCATCTCTAGTTACTATGACAACTTAATTGTCCTCTGTATGCTGCCCACACTGCAAGAGAAAGAAGAATTGACAGTATAGCTTGTATATACATAGCTTGTTGGAGTACTAAAGGTATTGTTCAGTTCTTCTCAAACCACCACCACCACCTCCTCCTCCTCCTCTTCCTCTTCCTCCTCCCTCCTCTCTCCCTCCCTTCCTCTTCCTCTTCCTCTTCCTCTTCCTCTTCCTCTTCCTCTTCCTCTTCCTCTTCCTCTTCCTCTTCCTCTTCCTCTTCCTCTTCCTCTTCCTCTTCCTCTTCCTCTTCCTCTTCCTCTTCCTCTTCCTCTTCCTCTTCCTCTTCCTCTTCCTCTTCCTCTTCCTCTCCCTCTCCCTCTCCCTCTCCCTCTCCCTCTCCCTCTCAAAATGGCCACAAGTCTTTGGGGATTTCTCCTTCTAAAAAAAACCTAACACAGGTAAATATTGTTCTTTTTTTTAAAAAAATATTTTTTTTATTAAATTTTAAAAACTTTTAACAAAATTATAACATAATAACAATAACTCAACTGAAAACAAACAAATAACATATTTAACAATCACTACAAATAGCTGCTCGGAACCCCCCCCCCCACCACATCCTCCAACAACCTAAACCCTCTTCTATCCTTCTAACTACATACTTTCGCCTTTCTGTACATCTTCCCTCCACTCACCTCTATTCCCTATCTCCACCCTCTAACCCTCTACACATACCTAACCTTCACTCCACCTTCCTCACCATCCAATGCGGTGTCCAGAGTTTTCCCGAACGCCCTAAAAAAGAAAAAATCTATTCCCTTAATACCCCCAACTACAGTTGAGAAACATAATCTATTACTTATTATCTCCCTCCCCCCTCCCCCCCAGGCTTCCCAGAGTGAATACAGAGTAAGAACGCAAGAAACCCCGCTAAACTACTATTTTATAACTATTTTATAACTATTTATCTGTATATCAAATCTAGTTCTTTCAATTGATATTTCTTTTGCATATAGTCAATCCATTTTTTCCATTCCATCAAAAATGCTTCATTTGAGTGGTTTTTCAGGTATGCTGATATCTTAGCCATCTCCACAAGATGGGTAACTTTTAGTGTCCATTCTTCAATAGATGGTATTTCAGATGTCTTCCAATATTGTCCCACCAACAATCTTGCGGCCGTAATCAAGTTCAAGATCAGCTTAGTCTCTATGGTGGTACAGTCCTTTGTAATACCCAACAAGAATAACTGAGGTAAAAACTCAATACGCTTTTTCAAAATATTTTGAAGAATCCACCATATTTTTATCCAAAAAGCCTTAATTTTTTTACAAGTCCACCAAATGTGAAAATAAGTAGCGTCCATAGAATCACATCTCCAACATTTGGGTTGCATATTTGGGTACATAAGCGATAATTTTTTTGGATCTAAATGCCATCTATAAAACATTTTATAAAAATTTTCTCTTAAATGCTGAGCTTGTGTAAATTTAACATTTTTCACCCATATTCTTTTCCAAGTTTCTATCATAATTGGGTGTCCAAAATTACCTTCCCACTTAATCATACAATCTTTAACTAATTCAGTTCCAGAATCAATTTCAATTAAAGCGTCATATATTCTTTTGATATGCATAACTCTTTGGTCTCTAGCTTGTATAATTAATTTTTCATCCTTTAAAGAAAAACCCATCTTAACATCTTTTTGCCATCTAGCTTGAAGTTGTGCATGATGATACCAATTGTGAGCTATACCTTCCTCCTTTAATCTATCTAATGATTTCAGTTCTAGGCTATTCCCTTCTTTAATTAAAAGTTTATCATATGGCACCACATCCTGAATTTGTTGTATACCTACACTCTGTATTGCATGCCTGGGAACTGTCCATAAAGGGATTTTACCACATAATTTATAATAATACTTTTTCCAGACACGCAACATAGAGTTTCTTAGTATATGCTCTTTAAAGCTCCTATCCAATTTTTTGTCGTAAACTAAATACGCGTGGAACCCATACACTAACCCATATCCTTCTATATTCAATATTCTTTCATTTGTTAAGTTGATCCAATCACTTATTGCCACTAGAACTGCAGCATAATAATATAATTTAAAATTAGGCATTTTCAAACCACCTCTCTCTCTTGTGTCTTGAATAATTTTGAATTTAACCCTTGGTTTCTTGCCATCCCAAATAAATTTGTTTATACCTTTCTGCCATTCCTCAAGATTCCCATCCTTTTTAAGTATTGGCAACATTTGAAACAAAAATAAAAATTTCGGCAATACATTCATTTTAATTGCGGCTATCCTACCTAACATAGATAATTGTAATTTTTTCCAATTCTCCAATTCTTTTTGTACCTTATTCCATAAAAATTCATAGTTATTCTTATATAATTTCCCATTTGAAGCTTCTATATGAATTCCTAAGTATTTGACTTTTTTAACTATCTCACATCCCGTTATTCTTTCCAGATCTTGTTTTAATTTATTATCTAAGTTTTTAACCAACATCTTTGTCTTGAATAAATTTAATTTAAAACCTGATACTCTACCATAATTTCGAATAATCTCCATCAAACTCTGGGCCGATTGTATTGGCTGAGTCAATGTCACTAATAGATCATCTGCAAAGGCACATAATCTATAATCATGTTGTCTAATTTTTACTTCCTTTAGTTCCTCTGATGCTCTAATCTTATTCAGTAAAACCTCTAATGTTAGAACAAACAATAAAGGGGATAAGGGACAACCCTGCCTGGTACCCTTCTCTATATTAAATGAATCTGTTAATTGTCCATTCACTATAATCTGCCCTGTTTGTTTCTGGTATATAGCTGATATAGAATTAATAAACTGATCCCCCATTCCCATCATTACCACAAGCCTTTGCAAAAATGTCCAATTCAATCTATCAAAGGCTTTTTCTGCATCTAAGAACATTAAAACTGCCGGCACTTGAGTATGTTTATCCAAATATTCCAATACATTAACAAGTTGTCTAACATTAGTTTTCATCTGTCTCCCTTGTAAAAAACCAGTTTGATCCGGGTGAATCCTTTGTGTCAAAACTGTCATTAGTCTATTAGCCAAAATTTTTGCAAAAATCTTGTAGTCCTTATTTAACAAAGAAATAGGTCTAAAATTTTCTACTTGAACATTATCTTTACCCTCTTTAGGAATCAAGCAAACATTAGCCGTTTTCCAAGAGGGTGGAAACCGACCACCCTCTTGTATATTTACAAATAACTCCCTCAAAGGTTCCACCATTTCCTCCTGGAAACACTTATAATAAATCGTGGTGAAACCATCAGTTCCTGGAGATTTCCCTAATTTCAATTGCTTAATTGCATCAATAATTTCTTCTGATTTAATCAAGGCATTTAATCTATCTCTTTGATCCAAAGTAATTTCCATAACATTTTGATTTTGTAAAAAGGCATCTATCTCTTTCTCATGAACTTTTTCTTCAGCATATAATTTGGTGTAAAACTCTAGAAAAGCCTTCTTAATAGTTTCTTGATGAAATACCGTACTTCTTGCCCCTTATATTCTACCTTCTCAATTAATCGGGATTTTTGTTTTTTCCTTAATGTATAAGCCAACCATCTACCAGGTTTATTAGCATTAAAAAAAGTGTTATGCTTAGCATATTGTATATTTCTGGCAACCTGGTCAGTCATCAACACGTCAAATTGTTTCCGTAAAACCTTTATCCCTTCTTTAATATTACTATCATCTGGCTTATCTATTAATAATAACTCTTTCTTTCTTATTTCCGCTTCTAAAACTCTCCTCTTTTCCTCTTGTTTACGTCTATGCCTTACATTCATTTCAATTAATATTCCACGCATGTGGGCTTTACTAGAGTCCCACACCGTTTCTATTGATGTACCTCTATTCTTATTTAACATAAAAAATTCCTTGATAGCCTTTTTACATTCTTCCACATACATATCATATTTAAACAAATTTTCATTAAGTCTCCAGGATCTGCTAGGAATTTGACCAGTCCTTAATTCCATCATAACTGGGTTATGATCAGACAGTACATTAGGTAAAATTTTAACTTTCTTTAAACTTAACATAAAGTCACTAGTAGTTAAAATAAAGTCAATTCTAGAGAATGATTGATGTCTATCAGAAAAAAAAGTAAACTCTTGATCTCTACCATGTCTTTCTCTCCATATATCTAACAAATTAAAATCATCTTTAATATCAAAAAAGGATTTAGGCAAAATTGAACGCGATTGAGGAACAAATGAAATCTTTTTCTTGTCCAAACCAGCATCAAGGATTCCATTCCAATCTCCCATTAAAATACAAGATCTATAGTCCAATTGTATTATTTTTTTATGTAATGATTTGTAAAATATACCTTGTTTTTGGTTTGGGGCATATATACCCATCAAAAGAACTTTCTTCCCGTCCAATAAAATTTCTATAGCTAAAAATCTTCCTTGATTATCTGCTTCTATTAATTTAGCTTTTATGTGATTTTTAACATAAATAACAATTCCATTTTTTTTCTCTGAAAATGCTGCCACAAAATGTGTACCCAACTTATTATTTATCAAATATTTCTGGTCCGAAGTTCTAATGTGAGTTTCTTGTAGACAAATTACATCATTTTTACATTGCTTCAAATAATGAAAAATCTTCTTCCTTTTCTGTGGAGAATTTAAACCATTAACATTCCATGTCAAATATTTATTTGACATGACCTTTACGCGAAAGCTTCTGCAAAGACCGTTCCACTACTTCCTGCCTCTTAGGTCTTGCTCCCATGGCTTCCATAGATGTCAGATCAGCTTGCTTTGTATGAGTTGGTTGTGTTTTTTCTCTTTGTTCAATATTCTTTGTAGGTTCACGTACATGCCTTGGTTCTTTAGCCTTGTCAACTACCAAAGGTTGAAAAATATCAATAGACTGCACTGGTTGTTCAACTGCTTTATCCATAACTACCGATGAAATTAGTCGAGGTAGTTGAAGTTCCGTAGATTGCAATAATTCTATGTCTTTAACCAGCGTTGCCCTCTTAGGTCTTGGGGAGGTAGATCTATCAGCCATCAATATATTCTCAAAAAAATCCTTCGCTTTAGCAACAGAAGTCAAACAGTATCTATTATTTTTAAAAAACAAAGAAAGTCCAGTTGGTACCTCCCATCTATATTGTATCTTTCTTTTTTTAAGCTCCTCCGTCAAAAAAGCATAGTCTTTCCTTGATCTCAACATTTTAGGAGGGATCTCTTTCAAAACCTATACTTCTTGACCAGCAACACTTAGTTGTTTGTTATATGCTGTAGAAAGAACCCAATTTCTGAATTTTCTTGTGTTAAAATATATCACAATGTCTCTGGGCAAATTTCTTTGTGCAGCTATACGTGAATTCATCCTGAATAGCCGTTCTATCTGCCAGGCTACGTTCTCAACCGTGTCATCCAGAAATTTTGCTAAGGCTTCAATAAAAATTTTTCTTAAATCCTCTTGATTCTCATTTGGTATGTCTCTAAGTCCTCTAATTCTAACAGCAAACTGCATCTGATGGAATTGTGTCAAAATAGCCTGGTCCTGTACATCACTTCTAATTTCTTCTAATTTTTCCTCAAGCTGTTGCTCAACATTTTCCAATTTTTCTTCAACTCCAATAGTATAGTCCCATACCCCTTTGATGGCTTCTACAATATCTTCTCTCATCTCTAAATTAGAAGCTTCTGACATAGCTTTAAAGTCTTTTTTCTGTTCTGCCATTTTTTCCTCTAGTTTGTCCTCCAGCTTATCCAATCTATCATTTACTGAAGATAATGCAAGAGTTAATGCGGTCTGTAAGTTTTCCATTGTAAGCATTCCTGGAGGAGGCTGTATAGGCTCTTGAGATTCTAAAGGAGCAGACTGTGATTTTACAAGCTGCCCTGGAGAAGGCATAGCCGCCTTCGCACTTGCTGCCTTTTGTCTCGTAGTCATAGTTAAAAAGAAAAAAAAAGAGGGGAAAAAGAAAAAAAAACTAGAAAAGATTTTTTTAAAAAGTTGCCAATTCCTCCCTTCTCAATTTCTTTTAAAATCCAGTTGCGTTATAGTTTAATAAATAAATCCAGTCTAAATAGTCTCTCAAACATCACTTCAAGCAGAGAAGAGAGAATTCAGTTTCACTTTCCAGCACTTTCATCACTTTCATTTTCTTCACTTTCATTCAGAACAAAGAGCAATCGCCATTTTGAAGGGATTATGTTGATTCAGCAAAGATTGTAAGTACAAAGGCAGAAACAAAGTAACAGGATACTTGCGATACTCAAAGGACTCCTGTATTCACTCCGTCTGTATAGAATCCTTTGTTATTTTCTCTTAAAAGCAGAGGCGGTCACGACGTCTATTTCTGTCAGCCGACAGAAGCGTCTCTGGGCAGGAGCGTTTCAAGTGCCTAGGGAGCACACCTTCTCTGCCCCTGAAAATTTCTTCCAGGGATCTTAGAAGGGCTCAACCTTGCTCTTGAGGCTCTACACCTCTTCTTAGCCCGAAGAGGGGTTTTTCCACCGCAACAAACAGCTGATGAGCGCTGTTGTTAGCGGCTTTACAAACCCAGAGAACGGAGCCTCCCCTTAGAGAGTCCAGCGACGCCGGTGAAGCCACCGGAAGCGAGGTAAATATTGTTCTTGAAATCCCTTACGGTTTAGACAAGTGACACCATAAACATATATGTAGGGTTTATTTGGCCTGCTCAATTGAAAATTCAAAGAATGCTGCCAATGAAGGGTTATGCACAGCTTCTGGTCTTCCGTGATAATAAAGAAGATCTAAAGGAGCAATGATCTAATTCGGGTTTGCTTGAACACCAACTGAAATCCAGATAAACTGTTTATTTTCTCCAAATAGTGATTATCAAAAAACAAACAGATGCAGACACAAGGTACAGGACTTGATCAAACTCTTTGAGTCCCACATAACTTGAAAAGATTAAAATTCAATCTTCTCTACTTTAGTGAAAAAACATCTAAAATATAATAAACTATTTTTGAACTGTAGATCACAAAAATGAAATGTAAGATTTTGATAGTATAATGGGATGTTTCACCAGGAGAGAGCCAGTTTGGTGTAGTGGTTAAGGTGCTGGCTTGAAAACCAGGAGACTGTGAGTTTGAATTAACCACGAAAGCCAGAGGGATGAATTTGGACTAATCACGTTCTCTCAGCCCAGTTCCCTCATAGGGTTGCTGTCCTGGGAAAAAATAGGAGGAGGAAGTAGTAGTATGTGTGTTTGCTGCAGAATGGAACAACTCGCCGCAGCCAACTCACTCTGGCCAACTTGCGAGTTGGCTGTGGAGAATTGTCATAGACCCATTTGCTGCCTTGAGTTACTTATAAAACTTATAAAAGCAGGGTACAAAATCTAATATATGAATAAAATTTTTTGATTCCATCCCATTTTTCTCTGTAATGTGGATTATAAACTTGTTGGGAAGAAATGTATGGCAGAAATCAACAGTCTTTTGGAGACTAAAACATACAAAGAACAGCTGCAGGACTTGGGTTTGGCTAGTCTAAAGAAAAGAAGAAATAGGGAAGACATGATAACAGTATTCCAGTATTTGAGGGGCTGCCACAAAGAAGAGGGCGTCATGTTATTCTCCAAAGCACCAGAGGGCAGGGCAAGAAACAATGGCTGGAAACTGATGAAAGAGAGAAGCAACCTGAAATTAAGGAGAAACTTCTTGACAGTGAAGACAATTAATCAGTAGAACAGCTTGCCTCCAGAAATCGTGGGTGCTCCATCACTGGAGATTTTTAAGAAGATGTCTGAGGTGTAGATTCTCCTGCTTGAGCAGGGGGCTGGACTAGAAGACCTCCAAGGTCCCTTCCAGCTCTATTCTATTCAGTTATTAAAACTAACACATCTGATATTGCATAAACTTTTGTGGATCACAGTCCACTTTGTCTCATCAATATGAGCATGAAAGCTTATACATCATACAAATGACTAGCATGGCTGTGCCTCTGGAAAACATTAAGATTGAAAATATTAATATGCATGCACTAGCTCATTCACAGCTATCACCTATAACACTTAATATTATCAGGTTTTGACATATGCTATCTTCTTTAAATAGTAAAAAGAAACTCATATACAAATGTTTTTCATTGTAGCCATACAAGTGTGAAAACTTTGATAGATCAATAGAAGACCCCAATTTGTCTGCTATATTTAACAGTGGCTCTCAAAGTTGCTTAGGTCTACAGCCATCTATTGTACAGTTACCTGGTCATTGAGAAGAATAGTAATGGATTTTTGTGTCCTTGCCTTTCTAAGTTCCCACAAAAAATGGTATGACTAAAAGCCAAACCCCCACGTAATCAAAACAATAAAAACTTAGAATGGATATTTTCTGTGGCAGGAATAAATCATTGGATGACAATAGCCTGGAGAAGTTGTATACTGTAATAGGTGAAAAATTAGACAGAAATGAACATACTGGAGATGAGACCCAAGTGAATGGAAGTTTTGCAATGGAACCTGATTGATTGGTCATAATTTAAAAGGCACAAAGCTCAACCAGTGGAGGAAACCCAGGAGAATATATATGGTTCCTGATTCTTTCTTCCCCCATACATTGGTTGTAGTAAATAAGGCTGTTAAGAAGATAGAAGACAGAAATAAAAAGCTGGGAAATTGTTGATTGGGGTTTTTACACAGTTTTTTTTAAATTAAACTGAGATTAACTTTAACAAACAAGAGTGAGTAACACATTTTGGTCTTTAAGGGATCAGGTGTAGATTGGATTCTTTTTACTAGGTATAATATTAACCTAGTATTACAGAAAGGCACGTATAGACCAATTTTCAGGAGTGTACAGAATCATATTATCAGAGATCTTATTCTTTCTTTCCCAGTAAACTACATGTGATGTTGCTTAGATTATAATATGAAACCACTTTGGTTGACCCATAATGAACAAACTAATCATGGGAAATATAATAGTTTGCTTTCATTCCATGCCATTTTCTTAGCTGAGCCTAAGATTCAAATGTGATTCCCAGGCTCAAATCTTTATGTTGCAAATTAGCTTTGGTAAAGGAGTAAATCCTTTCAATTCATTGCAAATGATCCAAGACTTAATCTGAGAGTTAGAAAGTTAAAGAAGCAAAGCAACCTCCCTCTTTTCTTTCAGTGAAGAGACCATTTGTCCTTGGAAAGAAAAAAAACATTTGCAACAAGCTGGAACTGATTTCCTATTCCCAAGATAATTTTTATTAATAGTTTTAAAAAGAAAGGAGATGGTAGCTTTGCTATTTTTAGCTGGTAGTTAAAGTAACTGCTGTTGATTATTTAGGTGGAATATAACTTCTACTTTTTAAATTTAGTTAACCGTTAAATGGCATTCAACATGAATGAATCATAGTCCATCATTAATTCAAACCTGTGTGGTAGATCTCAGAACATTTTGGAATATTGTTCAGTTACTGCTACGTGCATTTTTTGAAAATTGGTGCAATAAAATGCTGCAGTACACAGACTCACCTGCCATTGACATTATTCTAAAACAATTCTTTGAAAAGAATGGATTTCCCACCTCTCCATTGCAAAGTTCTAGTATGCCTTCCTATCTGAACTAAAACTTTCTCAAGGGCAAAGTTTTAGAGTCCTCTTAATAGTACATGAGCCAAATTGGCTTCCAAGCTTTTTCAGGAATGGAAAAATATACAGCTGCTAGCTACCTATTTGAGATAATACATGGATTTTGTACCAAAAAGACAATAGCAACAAACAATAGGCATGCCATTTAATTTCTAAGCAATATTTGCCAATATTTCTGCTTTTTTCAGGTCTCAATCTGTGGTGGAACCCGGAGTACTAAAACATGAAGAACAGCATGTGAATGAGAACACCCAGCCACTACTAGCTCTAGACTGAGATTGAAATCCCTGCAAAACACAGCTGTATCGTCAGAATTCAGTGGTCCACAATCCTCTTGAAGCAAAAGACAGGTTTAATACACATTAATGTGCATTCAGCTTAAAAAAAACACCAAGCACTCCATCTTTGTGGAGCAAGTAATGATTATCACCAGCCATGTGTCTATGTCCAAAGCCAGAGGTAAAAGATTCCTTGTGGCTCAGAATAATAAGTGAACAAGTCTGATTGTAAAACAATTTTTTAAAAGAGTGAATTATATTAATAATGTCTGAAATACAGATTGCCTTTAGGGATCTGTCACTGAAAGATGGATCCATTGAAGTTCCCTCATATTGTTTAGGCAGAGATTTACAGTTTTGTTTAAATAAAAATTAGAGAGGCATGCATGCCTGTGCATATACACATAAATATGTATTTACACAGCCACTTTAAAAATGTCTTGAGTTTAACTATTGCGGTAAGAAGCCAACCTTAGTTTGCAGCACAGAAAGATCTCCTAATTATCTCCCATCATCACCACCAGCATGGTATCAGTCATGTTTACTAGGCATAATAGAAATTGTAATTTGAATGTCTTGGGAGATTAATATTTCATTTGAGGATTTTTTGTTTAGGTCAGTTGAGTTCAGTAGAATTCCCTAAGTATATTTTCTCCTGCAATCAGTTAAAGATATAGCCAAGTCAGATTTGACTGACTGCAAATATAGGTTATATTGATAATAGAAAGAAAAAGCTTAGGATCAGTTATTGAATATACTATCATTAGAAAGAAAAGCAGAACAAATCATAAAATACCCAGAGATCAAAAGCCAAAGAACAGGTTGCTATTCTAGATTTTGTTCTGTTTGGGGTCCCATCCAATTTCTATAAAGAAATAAAAGCAAACACTATTTTTTTTTACAAATCAGCTGTACCAACATTTTTATTGTGAATTTATTTCTTCAAATACAGTAAATGCTTTAATTGCATATCACAATATGACATAGCAGTATTTAGCCATCTTTAATCAGAGAACAATTAAGCCATATTCATAGAGAGGCTTAATAATAATAATAATAATAAAAATAATAATAATCACCATCAACCAAGGATGGCTATACAACTCCTAGGTGGTGCTCCGAAGTAATGATGTTTTTCAATGGTGGCCATATATGATGAATCAAATCAAGTTGCTATCAAGTATCTTTAGTGGGGAATTAATCTTTTAGAAACTGACTAATCTATAGTGCTAAAAATGTTGCTTGTACATTTTTCTGCAGAGATAATATACTTTAATTAACTTTTCTGTTGTTCCAGAGCTGAGTATGACTTACTTTCTTCTATGAAATCAGTTAATATTCAATCAGTCCTTTCTTCTAAGTGAAATACAAGGTCTCTGTTCATAAAGAAAGCTTACTCTGGACCACAGCTTGTCCTGGTCAATTTTTTTTTTTTTTGCCATGGAGCCAACAATGAAAACTGTTAATCATAAACAAACGAGTTTTAAACCAATGTATGGTTTAGGGAATGTGCTGCACTTATGTTTCAGTAGGATTTCATACCCTCCAAAAACAATGACCAGATGCATTGTAAATTTTGGAAAAAAAGGCTGCAACAAGCATTAAAATATTATCTAAAGATCTGTGTAATTTATTATCATACTGAAAGAATATTTGGCACTTGTTCTTTTTTCACTCACCATTCACCACCCCCATGAATTTTTCTTGCTTTCAGTGGGTTTTGCACACTAATTGATTACATCCACCTGTTTTAGCTGTGTTTCACATTTTTCCCGTGCCACATGGGTTAGGGTTATTGCTATTGATCAATGTTTGACAGTTAGCTCTGTAAATTTATATAGCCATTCAATAATCACAAGAAGGATATTGTACCAGTTGATTATGCCTGAGGTGGACAAAAATAGTTGGAATGAGATTTTAATGTTTATGGTGGCCAAAACATAGAAACAAGAGTCAAACATCTTATTGGTGTGTTATATATAAAATCCACAGACATCCAAGTTAGCAATTTCAACTCAGCTAATAAATCCTGAAATTGTGAAGTAAATAAGCCTGTGTGTAGATTATAATATACTTTGAAAGTATCACAGGGACATCTTTGCTAAAGAATCTTGATATTACAAGGGTTGACTATGAATAAGCCATAAGTCTACAGTTCTACAGTGCATCACTTTTTAAATATGCTTCTTCCAGTAACAAAGAGTATAATATATATATGTGTGTAAAATATATATGGTTGAAAAAAGTCAAAATTGAAACATGTATACCCTGTGCAATATGCTCTGCAGTTAAGGATTGCTAGCAGCTGTACTTCAAGGAAATTGTGCTTTGCTTCATTGCTATAAGCCAAAACTCAGATTTGATACCAGAGCAGAATATGATGCATATGTTAGGACAATAAAAGCATTTGGAAACAATGCTTTGGGCTTCAGCAAAGCATGAACCTTGAGCCTTTATATATTTATTAATGCAAGTGTTCTCAAAATTTCTGCCCCAGAATTAAAAATGGTGCAGTTACCCTTTTAACGCATTAGTTCATGAGGAATCATGAAAGAAAGAGGCCCTGCATCAATTAATATGATAGAGATGATGGTCTTGTTCCTCATAAGATCCAGAGTTCCTCTTTAAGGGATACACAGCCCTAGGGCATATGTGTCTCTGTGTGCATCTGTACACCCATGTTACATATACATGCAGCCATATACTAGTTTTGAAAGCTCTTGAATTTAAGGCACAGAAAGGCTTACCACAAGCACTCTTAAATTTTGAGATATCATCCTAAAATAAATGTGTATGAGACCCCCCCCCTCCCAGAGATTAAACTAATAATTTTATTTTGATTAAGGTTGGACATGAAATACATATGGGATCTATCTATGGAGATTCTCAGTCATCTAAGTCATGGAAAAAGCAGCTTTGGGATAAAAATGGAATCGTTGGTACTTTCTGAGCTTGATTGTTTGCTTATAGATGAATCATACTGATAATGTTTTTTAGTTGGGTAAGGAAACCTCTGCCAGCAAACCAGGCTCAGAGTGCCAAGAATTCCACAGCTCCATCCTGAGTTATAGACATTTTTTCTATAAAATAGACTATTTGTAATAATTGAATTAGAAATTATATATCAAAAAGTAAGGATAGAATCTTGCAACTTTACTACATAAAATGTTTTATTTGAAATTTAAGAAATCAAATGGAAGTCTATCTTTTTTTAATGGGAAGGACACATAAATTTGCTCTATTTTGCATAATCCCTTAAATCAGTCCTGCATATTCTGTCCATCATTTACTTTTGGCCCATATTGGATTTTTATAGCAGCAATAAAACCATACTAAAAGGGTGCTCCAAAAGTTAATCAGTAGATTGGGTATAATTAGCTTTTTGCTTTCTATATCTATCTTCCCCAAAAATCCATTTTGAAAGACCAGTCATTTAAAATAATAAAAAAAATACTGAAATTCAGTAACTTGCATGCTTTTACAGGCATTCCAAAGAAACAGGTACACTACTGTTCGGCTGCTACCAGTTCTACAATAGATATACTATTTGTTTGCCAGAGATGCCAGAGACACAAGAATATTTCTGAGAGAAGTCAAACAATATAATTTTCTATAACAATTTTCTATAAATAATTAAAAAGAAGAAGTATTGTAGGCAGTTTACACAGTCCTTGTGCCTGTGATAAGAAAAAGAGGCACCTGGAAAATTGATTTATACATTTTTAGTATTGAAAAGTCTGAGCATGAATATCAAGCCTCAGACAATATATATTATTTCAACACTGGTACTCCTTAAAATGTTTCCAACCCTCAGTTTTACACCTTTTGCCATTGCAAATAACAAACTACAATCACGGCGGATTAAGAGATTATTCAGTCTATGAAATTCTGTATTTTGCTCAAATTTCCAGGAGCACATGTTGGATTTTGAAGGCCTATATTTGGAATGTGTACCTTGGCACATTTCTGTGCATAAAATTACGCCAATATGGCACCTTTTGGCAATGAGCAATTAATTGCTTATAACTAGTCTTAGTGAACATAATTTGAAACATCTATGCAACGCTGTTTATTGCATCACAGAGCTATTTTACTAAATCAAATAGGAATGTAAAAATTGTATAGTGGCTTCAAAAAAGACAGAACAGGTTCAAAAGTTGGCACTGATAGATTGAATGAAAATGAATCATTAAAACAATGTCATGATCATTCATTAATGGGAAAACCATGTAGATATCACTTAACAGAAGTATGACAGAACTATATTTATATGTTATTTTTTCTGTCTTACTTTCATGTAGGATATGAAATTGGCTGTAATTGAGAACAAAATGTTACAAAATGGCTCTGGATATTAATTATTTCTTATTCAGGCTTTAGATTATGAAGTTTTTAAAACTGCATTAAAAAGTTGTTGTTTTTTAAAAAAAAACTGCATTAAAATGTTGGTGACAAAAATTGTAGCCCAAAGCTTCTATCTACTTCACCAAAGCTTAAAAGATATTTTTATATTATAAAAAAATTAGAAATAAACACAAATTTCAAAGTTGGGTAAAATTTGCTCTTATCTAGAATTGGACAAAGGAAATGTTTATTCATCCTTTGACTTGGAAGGAAAAAGTCACCCTTGGTAAAATAGATTGCTGCTGTTATAAGGCTCCATTGTTTCTAAATTAATATAAAAATGGAATTAAAAGAAAATTACAAAAGGAAAGTGGTTCAAAGAGAACAAAAAAAAAGTATCCATATACTGCATCTGATGGAAAAATGTCATTATCTATCAAAAATAAGATACAAAACCACCTGTTCATCTTATCTACAGCTCACCCTATAAATCCACTGGACAAAACTGAAGTAGAATTATAAAAGATAAAAATAATAAATTTTCATACTGTTCTATAAGTTCTTATGGTTGCTTTTATTACGAGAGAGGTGGATGTAGCACTTGAGGACACAATCCACTGAATTACCTTCTCATAATGATCAGAAATTGCACAATAATAGTGTCTGGAAGTCTGCATTCCTTATTATTACATTCAGGCTTTTGAAGGTGGCTTTTACGTCAAGGAGTTCCAAAATACATATAAAAGAAAAGTCTGGCACAAGTTTTTTTTTCAAAACATAGCACAGGATGTTCTTTGGCTGATAAAAGCATAGAATTCCAACTTGCAGCATGAATACAGAGCATTCAGATCAGTGCTGTAATGGGGATGGATGCCTTAAAATCCTTACACATTCTTGATACAGTTCCATTTTATTTTTGTTGTCCTTCTCAGCACACAATATGAAGCTCAAAAGGGAAAAATCTCAAGCCCACTTAAATAGCTGGTAAGGTGCGTCGCTGTTGTGATGTTAACTCTGGATGCCAGACATCCACAATGAATATCAGCCGATAAGCATCAGCATCCTGCCACACTTCATGTTCAAAAGAATCATCAAAAATGAGAATATTCCCTTCTTCCCAGAATCTGAAAGAGAAAACAAATTATATTTTACCTTCTGCCTATGAGAACTCAAAATTTTTCCAATTGTATTTACATTCTGGATGCAAAATCTAGCTGATTAAAGTTACCAGGTTTATCTATACAGGTATTCTTTGACTTACAACCATTTGTTTAGTGATTGTTTGAACCTATGATAGCACTGAAAAACACTGACTTCTGACATCACACTTAACAAGTGCCGCAGTGTCTCCATGGTTGCATGATTAAAATTTGGGCAATTGGTAACCAACGTATATTTATTACAGTTACATAATCCTGGGCTCACATTACTGCCCTTCACATTCCCATCTGGCTTCCAATGAGCAAAGTCAATGGGGGAAGTTGGATATTCTTAATGACCATGTAATTCACTTAACAACCAGAGTGATTCACTTAACAGGCATGGCAAAAAGATCATAAAATCAAATATGACTCCCTTAACAACTGCCTCACTTCAAAACAGATGTTCCAGTCGCAATTGTGGTTGTAAGTTGAGGATAACCTGTAGTCATTATTTCTTTCATTCCACCAGGTGAAAAACTGATAACCTTGATGGAAGCCAAGCTGCTTATACTGACCCAGAGGCTTTCACAGAAAAATGTACTATGTGTACTATTTCTCCACAAGGGAAAAAAAAATCTGAGATAGTGTTTGATACTATGTCTTATTCCGTGGAATTTTTTTTCCACTTCCAAATGTGCAAAGATTTTCAAACTGTGGTCCACAAGTCTCATCTACTGAAGCACTATGGAATAATAGGTAAGGAAATAAAGGCAATGTGGGAGATGCACATGAGAAGAAGGAAGGAACTATAATACCGTGTGAAATAATACAACCATTTTTGAAGTTGCTGAACATTCAAACAGATATTATAGTGAGAACAGCTAAAACAACCAATCAAAACTAGGCAAGACAAAATTGTAAGGTACACTACAAAGATTTCAACTCATTCACATTATGTAGAGATGAAATGAGAGATGTTTCAGCTGTTAAGTGACACTGCACTGCCATACATATTACCTCTCATTTCTTGGGCTGACTTTTAGTCATGAATTAAGAATAGTAACCCAAAAAGGAGAGGGTTTTTTTTTGTTCTATGCCACTAGACACCAGGAATTTGGAGAACCTAATACTGGTGTTCTCACAATTTGACCAATCATATAATTCCGATTTATATCCGTGCATATGCATGCATGTCAAAACAGTCAAGAAGCTAGCTGCAACTGTGTGATTGAAATTCTACTCTCTTTTTTACATTCATTGCAACTGTACGCTGCACTTACAAAGGAGCAGGGCTCTGATCACTTTTGCAGCTGCCATATTGATTTTTTTGACTTGCTAGCTATGGATCCCCCTACTTTTCACAGTGTCATCATCACAGCTTCTTAGGATACTCTTTACCTTCCCAACTCAATTTCACCTTTTTTAAAGGAGGGGAGGAGCGATCAGTGGGCATCCATGCAAAGAATAGTTTGGATTGCAGCCACATACCATAGCTTTGTTATAAAAGGCTAAACGCTGTGCTTCACTTTGCTACATCAAATTGTTTTTATTGATAAGACCCTCAAAGTCATGATACTTAGATGAAGTAGGGATTTGGATGATGCCAAATTCAATCCCTGTGTAGATATTGTTAAGTACAGATACCATAATATATAGCCCCAATTAGGTGGAGATATGCAGGGTTCTAAGCAATATGTCTTACTACTCTCTATGATAGTTCTTTGCTAGCTTAGCTTACAATGGAGATGCTTCGCTTGCCTTCCATACCATCTCTTAGTATCCAAGCTCTTGACACTCCAGAAAAAATGTTGTGAGGAGTGGAAAAGATACCTGGTTTCTTGAGCACACCGTATCCTGCAGCCTTCTTTAGGAATGACCAAGCCTAAATGCATCCTCAGCCTACAGTTAGTGGGCCCTGTGTGAGGCCAGACATGAGTCCCTGGATGCATGACAGAATACTTGATCTGAAAAAAGATGTACAGTTGATTTTAAAAAACTCATGTCAATTATGTCAACCTTATAGAAATATACTATATCTAGTTGAATCCAACCAAAATAATCAAAGTTTATGTTAGGATCCCTACCTGCAGTTTTTAAGTAATTTACTGATGAACAGCATTATGGATGAAAATTAATTTCAGCTCCTCATACTACACAATAGCATCTTAATTAAAATTGAGTCTCCTAGAACTATTCTAATTCTATTTAATTATCATACATACATTATAGGTTTTTTTATATATGTCATTGAATGTCTATTGTGGATTATATTTTCACTTTAAAAATAAGGATGTGTATATATATATATATACACTAATGGCTTTATTTGCATGTATTAATCACAGTTGAGAGAGACATAAATGTCTGGGTGGCTGCCTCAGGGTCGAAATAGCCTTGTTAGGAGGCTCTGCGACACGGGACCTGTAAAGCCGCCAAAGCAGCGCAAACCAGCTGTTTTTTGTGGCGAAAAAACCCCTCCTCGGTAGGAGTAGGGGCGAAGAGCTGTGAGTGAGGGTTGAGATCTTCTGAAAGCCCCCCGAAAAAACGCTCGGGGGGGAGAAAGAAGACTCCCCGTAAGCTCACAATAGCTCCAGCCTGGGGCAGCATCTGTCAGCTGACAGACCAAGACGCTGAGACCAGCCACCACCCGAGGAACACATCTCAAAGAAGCACAGAGATTGACAGACTGAATGCAGGAGCTTAAAAAGCAAGTATTTCTTATATTTTACCTCGGATCAAATACGTTCACATTGAACAGAAGGCACCCAAGATGGCGACCGCTTTTCATTTAAAGTGAGAGCTACCAGAAGAGAAAGGTGGAAGAGAAACTGTAATGCGAAAGAGACCTCTAGAGGGCAGCAGAGACGCATAACTTAAAACCTTTGCAAAATAAACCTAAGGAAGAGAAACTGTAATGTGAAAGAGACCTCTAGAGGGCACCAGAGACGCATAACCTAAAAATTTTGCAAAATAAACCTAAGGATGTATACAAGCTTCCCAGAAATGACGATGAAAGAATTAAAAGATGAAATATCAACAACTTTGGAAAAAATGAGGAGAAAGATGGACATGATAATAGACATGTATGCAAAAACATGGGAGGGAAGGAGGGAGACGATGGAGGCAGTGGAACAAAGCAGAGAAATGGAGAAGATGGTGGAAAATCAAAGCAAAGCAGTTATTGAGGATTTGGACCAAACTGGAGAAATGCACAGTGGGGAAATGAGAGAAGATACTGGGAGAAATTCGAAGAGGGTCTGGGAAGGAGTTGAAGAAAAGATGGAAGAGGTGGAGAGACAAGAAGATTTGAAAAGAATTGTTAGAAAAGCATGGGAAAAATATCTAGGAGAGGAGGCTAAAAATTTCTCTTGGCAAACTGACAGAATCCATAGAGCATGGCTTATATGGAACCAAGGGACATTGCAAGCAATAAAGAGAGACTTATTACTTGGAAGGGAAGCTGTGCTATGGAAATCCACCTGGCAGAGGAAGAAACCCAGAATTCGACTGAAATGAAGAGAAACTTAATATTTTATGCAAGGAATTAAAGGCAAAGAATTATGGACTGATTTAAGGACTAAGTGCAAGAGCAAGAGACAGGAGAGGGTGATTAATGGAAGATATATATTAACTAGACTAAGAATGTACGCGTTGAAGGGAGGGGTGTAATGACATGATAATTATTAACTTTAAAAAGAAGACTTGTTTGTGTGATGTACAATGGATAGATCTGAAAAGAAGTGAAACTTAAAACTTAAAATTTATAAAATGTATTTGGCTTATAGTGAAGAAGGTCTACAAATTTAAAATGATTGTATTAAGCTGAATGGCTTCAACTTGAATTTTTTCTTTGTTTGCATGTACAAATGGATATCTAATAATAATAAAAAATAAAAAAATAAAAAAATGTCTTAATTTTCTCCACTCCTTTCATATAACTAACAAGAAGTTTTAATTTCAAATTTCAAACTATAATTAATGATTATACATTAAAAAGTCAAAACAATTTCCAGTCAGATTTGATTCTAGGTGATTTCACAGTAGCAATATAGAAATGATTTGTCTCTATTTTTTTCTAGTCTAGCCAACAGCTGGAATTGTCTTATGATCTCCCTCCAAGTACAAATGAAGACCACCTCTACTTAGTATTTTTTTAACCTCAACTGAGGATATTTAAGTGTTATTACCTGTTGTACATGATTAAACAATTTGTTAACTGATTTCTGAAGCTGAATCATATTGTTGGCATTAAACACAATTCCAGAAGCAGATCAGAAAGTAATTTAATCAAATCAGTTTATGGTCAGCACATTTTTTATAAATAAACAATTATGTTAGTATAATCCTATTTGAAATAAACTTGATTGTAGCCATGCTATGCATAATGTAAAGATTTGCATCTCCAAAATTAGTTGTATCTCCTTCTCTATCAATTGTACCTATTGACAACTGAGACAAACAATTACAGTCCTGTTTTCAATCCTAGATTGTAGAAAAATACATCATTGCATCATTTGTTATAACAAATATCATGCTGACTCACTCATAAACATTCAGCAAAGGTAAACTGGAAAGGCAGAGACTTCATTTGTCTCCAGACAGAACCAATTAATAATTAATTATCATGTTCTTCTTAATATTTTTGTAAGTCAATACTTACAAATATACATCTACATCTAATCCTGCCCCCATTCCAATATATACAGTATAAGGACTGTAAAGAGAACTTTAAATTATTTATTTATTCACCCATCTCAAATCCATGATTCTGGGTAGCTAACAACAGCTGAAAGTGCCATAAAACATATAATACCGGTAGTAACCCTCCGCCTCGTGTAATCAGCAGCTGAGTAAAAATAAAACCATCACCAACAAATCAACGTAATAGGTTCTGTGACACATCTGGATCCTGAAGCTTGATGACAAAACCATGTCTTTAAGACCAGCAGCATTAGGATCAATCTAATCTCGGACAGCGGTGTGTGTGTGTGGATTTGAAAGGCAGCATGTGATTCAGAGCACACATGGCTGCAAATGCAGCTGCTAAAAGCAGCTGACACTCTTCAGCTCACTTGGCTGCCTTCTGCAGTGAATATGCAATCCCAGGAAAAGACCCGTTTGCTTTAAGATGTTCAGAACAGATGCTGTTTGCAAGCCCACATGTCCTCTGAATCACACTTTGCCCTTTAAAGTTGGATAGTTGCCCACTATACATAGATACTTCTTCATATCTATCTATGGACTTGTTCTACAAACCAGACAGTACCTGCCCTCTTCGGCATCCAGTGGCATCTGAGAAATGTTCTAATAAGGCACATGTTTTTGGAACACTGTTGCAGGCATTCTCATTTTTTCTTCCTAGAGCGAAACAGGAAAAATATAGTTTAAACATAAGTAATCTGAATTTCACACCCCCAAATCTAAGTATAGTCATACAGGAAATTTGAAAATGTCAACTCAGTAGGCGCTTGAAAGAGATTTAGAAGTGTAATCATCCAAAAATCCAGTGGTGATTAACTCTAATTGAATTGGTCTTCATACCTAATTATAGAAGTGGAATACTTTTGTATTTCTTTTTATGTAGAATGTAACTCATAACTCCCAATTATTACAATTAGTATCCATCTAAAAGAGGGGTGGATAACTTTTTTCTTTGAAAATAATTTTGCTTTGGGAATAAATGGCACAGATTTAACACTAGGCTGTCTACTATTTTATATGATATTTTGTGATATCTATGGATATTTCATAATAAATCTTCACTGATCCCTGAGAAAATCATTGCATACTTCTCACATACTCCAGTTTTTATTGAATTGAGAGGGAAGCATTATAGAGCTATTTGGATATTGCATAAAATCTAGTTATAGGGTCAAAAATACATAAGAACAAAGTTCCCTGGGTAACTTTGGTCCAATTATGCTCTCCCTTCCATGGTGTCTCTTACTGGCTAATATATCTTGGTTGGTGTTGTGAAAGAGAATGATGTTTAGTTCCCTAAGGAAATCCAAAGAAAGATTTCATAAAAATATAAGTGAAATTCTGTGTCTTTTTATAATAGTGGTGAGGGGCTCATGATATGCAGAACATTAATTTTCTAAACTGAATATTATGACCAACTGAAAGAAAGTTTTTGTAGATAGAGAGCTACAGAAGGAAAAGCAATTTTATTATTTTCCAGCACCAAAATACGTTTTATACAGCATCCCATTTTTACATTACCCTGATAGGTATATATTGCCTCATTCTAATCATAAATGACAAAATTGCATCTCACTTGTAAGAAGAAAATATCTCTTCTTTGCCAGATTTCTATATAAGCAAGTATAAGCTTTCTACATAAGAGAAATGCAAAACTATACCTTGCAGATAAATACAGAAATGAGGATTTCTTAAAAAAAACTAGAGCACCTTTTAAATCTTTTTAAAGCTACATAAAATAGCATGCTAAAAATACAGAAATAATTCTGGGAAGTGCCCTGAAGTCATTCAGTCTCGTCCTCTTTCTCACTCCCTTGCCTCTCCCCTTCAAACATGAAACCAAGAATCCACTACCAGTTTCAAGTGGAACTCTTTATTTTACTTAGACTTTGATAAAAAGTTCAAAAAAAGAAACTTTCCTTCTATGTGAGTCTTTCCAAGAGCTAAAATAATTTACATGTGGCTCATGAACAGATTTCCAGCCAGGCAATGATCAGGCTTTTACCTGTTTAGCTTATATTAAGTATGGTCGTGCACACTTCAAAAACAATTTAGAAGAATTAAGAATTATCTTCTTAATGTAGTAACATTTTTCTTCAGGCTTAGATGAAAGCCTGAAAAAAAGAGACATTCTTCTTCAGGAATAGGGGTGCTGTTCTTGTATTTGTGGGCAGTCTGATACAATTCTTCTCAATCATTTAAAGTGTCAGTTTTAACATTAAGTGCCCAGATGTTCATTCCTCCCAACGCCAGAATTCCTCCACAATCTCAAAATAGGTCAATTACAGTTTTGTTTTCTCAAAATGAATATGTTTTTTTCACTAGATTTAGTTAGTTGATGTTTTTATTCTCTCTCTTTTTCTGTAGGTATTATGTGCTATGAATGTAGTTGGAACCTAACTTTTGTTCTGTGAATAGGAATGAGTTTGCATACGTGGAAGAAATGTTCCCATTTTCCTCTTCCCATTAAAATCTTTGTTTCACATGTTTAGGATCCTCCAAGGTCACGGAACTCTTCTTGGAAGGAAGAGTTTTGCTAATAGCTCTCCTCTTTTACATGAAGAACAATAAAGAGTTCAAATCATTACATTTGTTTTATTATGCATATTTTATTAGCTTACCACTGGCTGCTCTGATGTTTAGTAAGGAAAGACGGAATATAATATGCTATATTTCACCCACTAAATAACCCGGTTAGTTAGTTAGCTGGAATCCAGTTCTTGTGGTTGCATGAGGAAATGAGCACCAATTTGTCCAGATTTTTGAAGCTTTTCTAAAAAACAATTCTATGTTCTTTTGATCTCAACCATCCACCTTATTACTGTCTTCTTTCTCAGTTTTGCCAAGAACAGCCTTGCTTGTATCACATATCTATAGTATGTGAATTTCTTCTTCCTAATCTCAAGGGAACACTGAGCCTTTATTTGCTCCATAACTGGATATTTTTGGAGCCTATGATATTCTTATTAATCTTCTTCTCATCAATAATTTAAACATTATCTTCTTTCTCAGTGCCTAACTTTCACAGCTAATCATTGGCATAGCTGGAAAGACCACTATTTTAAGTATTCTGATCTTTATTGCACTATAAGAATCCTTATTTTTCATTATTTTGTTTGACATTGTCTTCCTTTCTAGGACTAGATTATACTTTTCCTGAATATGTTTCATTTTTTTAATCTTATCTTTTTAAATAAATTATCTATCTTTTGACTTCTTTATTAATTAAGCCACTTGACATTCTGTTTCTCCCTAATATTTCTCATTTGAGACAAAGGCTTTGATGTATCCTTTGCTTTTATTTAACAAAATTAGGTTATCTGCATACTTCAGAACATTAGGGTTTCAGCCTCTCAATTATTTTCAATTATTGGTTTTCGAGCATAGGAAATTCCTGGATGTCAATCCTTCTCTATGAGAACTTATGCTTGCAGTATTTCACTTCTGAAATGTGATATATTGCTCAAAGTGTAATAGTCCATTTCTGTTTTAGAGTCCCTTCATAAGGTCTTTCATTGTGGACAGTATATTTCTTGCAGTTATATTTTGAAACTCAAAGTATTAATTAACATGCAGAGCAGAACGTATATTATAAGTCTAACCAGTAAAATATTACCAAGCATCCATGCCAATTTACTTTATGCAGGCAAAGTCACTAAACAATTAAAAAAGTGGCAATAGACATAAACACACAAAGACTCCTTTAGTTAAATATTGTATCAGCACACTATTTCAGACTTTTCCTTTTGGCCTTCCTTTTGCGTCCACATCAATATATACAGACTAAGGTTCTTCTTTACACATGATGGATATTAAGATTAAAATGTTTGGTCTCTAAAGGTGTTAATGAAGACCTCAGTTTGACAATTACTATAATCATTTTGTCATTCAATACTTAGATAACAGATATATTATTTATTTTTAACATTTAGAGCTTGGCAGTATAATTTTTTAAAATTATTTTATTATTTATAGGGTTATTCTCAAACAATATTTGTACTCCATTTCCAGAAATTACATACATGCTGTACATGAATTGTTCCTCTCTTTGTGTAATTAATGAGCCATTATTTAGTTTGAGTGCATCTTTGCTTTAAATATCATTTTATAGCACTCAGTGGGTTATATTATTGCTCATCATGGGAAATGTTACATATGTTTGTTTAATCTTTAGAACAGAGTTGTATGTTTATATACTTCTGTAATTGGAAACATTTTTATATTATAGCCAAGAATGGGGTAATAGTATTGCATTATTGATTTTATTTTGCTGAACTTTTCTAATTTATTTGCATTTACTGAGACATACACATATATGAAGAACATTTTTATTTCTGTTTTAATTTATTCATAGTGGTTTTCTTTTTAGCTTTTGCTTTATTTTATAAAATTCCATCAATGTCCCTGTTCAATTCCAGAGTACCTAGTGTTTTATTTCCATGAGTTACTGTCCTATTCATGTGTATTATAACATTGATATATATATTATAAAGAAGCAAATGCAAATCTATTTCTTTTATTCTCTTGAATTATTAACCATATGTTAACTACATGACCCTTTGCATTTTTTGAAATTTACCTGCTTTTGAAATTCACTCCATACACTGCTCAATTTCTGTTTGTAAGAATTTAGGCCAAACTTTCCTTGTGTGAGAAATTAGTTTATTGACATTCTCCTGCATTTTCCTTCTTGGGTATAGCTACATGCATTATTTTGTAATCTCTAGGCCATACAATCTTTTTTCCATATTTGTTGAGATGTACAGTTTAACTCCCTTCTGCAGCTTTAAAAAAATTCAACAGATACTTCATCAGTATCTTATACTTCCTATTTGGCTTGGTTTATTACTATAAACCTCTCTAGAGAAGTTAATTCCTGAATAAATTATCTTTCTCTACAAAAGTTTTGATAATTTTATAATCCTATTTGTAAGAGAACTCAGTGTAGTCTTTTCAACTTTTCCCCATCTTTTAATACATTTAGTTTAATTGCCTTTATTTAATTTCTTGCATGATTAAGTATTTCTGCCTTACATAGCTGGTAGATACCATAATCAAATTAAAATTACATTGCATTTATGACAGCGGCCCCCAATCCCTAGTCTGTGGACTAGTACCATTCTGTGTCCTAGTGAGAACTGGGCCGTGCAAGCGGCAGGCGAGTGCGCAAAACTTCATTTGTGCATGTGCTGGATTAGACTATGTATGTGAAACCATCCCACACACATTGCCATTGCTTGGGAACCACTAAATTATGACATAAGTATATAGGATTCCTGGACTCCATCCATGTTACCATAGCTCTAAATTTTCCTGAATTTTTTTATATCAACTTAAACATATTTGGTAACCTTTTTTTATTATTGTCCTAATTTTGTTGACAGTGATTGAAAGCATGTTTAGTTCTGAGTTTCTTTTTCTTCTTGTTGTTAGTTGCGAAGTCGTGTCCAACCCATCGTGACCCCATGGACAACGTTCCTCCAGGCCTTCCTGTCCTCTACCATCTTCTGGAATCCATTTAAGCTCACGCCTACTGCTTCAGTGACTCCCTCCAGCCACGTCATTCTCTGTTGTCTCCTTCTTCTATTGCCCTCAATCTTTCCCAGCATTAGGCTCTTCTCCAGTGAGTCCTTCCTTCTCATTAGGTGGCCAAAGTATTTGAGTTTCAACTTCAGGATCTGGCCTTCTAAAGAGCAGTCAGGGTTGATCTCCTCTAGGACTGACCGGTTTGATCGCCTTGCAGTCCAGGGGACTCGCAAGAGTCTTCTCCAGCACCATAGTTCAAAGGTCTCAATTCTTTTGTGCTCAGCCTTTCTTTTGGTCCAACTGAGTTTCTTTTATGAAATTGTAAATATTTATAGTTTGTTATTTATCTCAAATATCCCCTACGTAAGAATAACAATGCTAAGAATAATAAAAATAGTAATTCATATGCTCTGAGTCAATTTGCAGTTAAGTAAATTTAAAAACCATACTCTCCTTTCATGAGGATTTCAATGATATTGTCTTCTTTTGGGAAGAAATAAAAATATTTCTTTAAATTGAATATGAAATAATAGTAAAAATGAAAAAAAACAACAGTTTTTGTTCAAGTCTAGTAATAATGGTAAGAGCAGCATGGATCCATGAAGAGCATTTTTCCCTCCCAGAAAAAAATAGGGCTGGCACTTCAATGTTCATAATCCTGATTTTAGCATCACAACACATATTTTCCCTTTAACATTTCAGTTGTTTTGTTTTGTTAGCATGGAAAGGGAACAAGACAAGAAAAGTAATGAGTTGTGTACCTTGCTGCCACAGAGTAAACTGGCTCCAGTCACCCTTTTCTCGTAAATTTTCATCTTCTGGAAGAAAGAGGCCCTTGCTTCTATCCATTACAGCAAGTCCTTCATCCCGGATCACCTTCCAGTTTTTTTCTAAGGACTAACAGGACAAAACATCACGTACATTGCATATTCTTTTAACTAATTCTCCTCAAAAATAAATATAGCCTCGTCTGTCACAAAGCCTCCCATAGTTTCTCATTTTCAATTACTTTTGTATCATAACTATTCCAATAATATCAAATATTTACCAGAATGGCTTTCACTTTCATTTGCTTTTGATTTACCTAAGGAAGGGGTTACTTGGTGGGCAATCCAATAATATGATAATCATTCAAATTTATGTTTTAACAACTGATGCAGAAGAAAAAGATTGGACTTTATGATCAAGTCCAATTTGAAATCAACAGAACATGCAAGCAAGATGTGCTGGTTGTGATTGGTGATTGGAATGCCAAAGTTGGAAACATGAAAAAGGAAAATGTAGTTGGATTTTATGGATTAGGAAACTGATAAAACAAAATAAATATACTTAACATAAGCCTGAAGCAGGAGCCTGACATACTAAATTATAGTATTTAGTGATTTCTTTATAGCTAGCATTGTCTTTAAACAACCAAAACTGTTGTCTCCAAAGAAGGATTTGTTCAAATCTAATATATTATTTCTAAAAGGTGAAGAAGTTAATTTATAGCATCAAATACATGGCCAAGTATGACTGTGGATGAGATCATGAACTGCATGAACAGACTTAATCATAATGAGTGGTACTGGCTCTATACTAGAAACTGTGAGAAGAACCTTGGAGTCCTAGTGAACAATTACTTAAATATGAGCCAGCAGTGTGCTGCAGCTCCCAAAAAAACCAACACAGTCCTAGGCTGTAACAAAGATTATTAGGAGACTGGAGGCTAAAATATATGAACAACAGTTACAGGAATTGGCTTTGTTTAGTTTAATCAGAGTGAAAAGAAGGACTCAAAGTGACATGATAGCAATGTTCCCATTGCTACCACAAAGAAGAGGGAAAACGAAAAAGGCAAAACAAGAATCAATGGATGGAAACTAATCGAGAGAACCATCTAGAACTCAGAAAATTTTTTTCCTGACAGAACAATTAATTAGTAGAACAACTTGACTACAGAAGTTGTGAATGCTCCAATCCTGAAAGGTTTTAAGAAGAGATTGGACAGCTATTTATCTGAAATGGTATAGGGTCTCCTTGAGCAGGGGATTGGACTAGAAGATCTCCAAGTTCCCTTCCAACTCTGTTATTCTATTACTACTATTGAGCCACGTACCACTGATTATGATTTAGTCTTTCCATGTGTTTAAACATGCTGACTGTTTAAATCCACCAATAGCTGTGACTAATTACTGATTTGTTGGAACAAATGACACAATCCACTCATGATGCTACTGACACCAAAAAGTCAGCATATTAGACAGAAAGATAAAGGACATTGGGACTAATTTCATCCCTACCTTTTAAAAACATGCCCTAGGATCAGCAAGAAAAATAATTACTAGTTATGAAAATGGTACAAATGAAATAGTTTAGATTCTTTTATGTTTATCTTTTATCTTATCTTTTATCTCATACTCTTTCAATATGAGACATATTTCTCAGATAAAGATTTCTTGTGTGGATTTTATTTGATTATGAGTAGCATTTCACATACTATATAAAGTTAGAAAATAAAGTTTTGATGTTGCAATATTGGAAAGAGTGATGTTTTTTTGCAACACTGCAAATGATGAAGTGATACATTTGCAAATTTAGATTGTGTGAACAACAAACTTGCAACATTTCTTGGCATTAAAAATAACTGAAGTAGAAGCATGAAGCCTTTTCAAAATTAATTAAAACATCATCTTTATTAAGCTTGTTGTTATTCTGTTTTGGCATATTTTGTTTGCAGCAAAAACAATGCTCCTAATTAGAATTTTTTGTTCAAAATTGTAATAAGTAACATGCAAAATATGATAGTTACAATACTCTTTTCTAATGCTTCCACAACTTTGTTTATTGATTCCTTAGGCAACTTTCCAGTTGTATTATCTATTTTAGGCACCCGACATATAATGTCAATTAAGGCAAAATAGATATTTGCTGCAGCAGGAGCTTTTGCTGTTATTCACACAAAGCAGTAGAAATAGCAATAACACTTAGACTTATATACTGCTTCATAGTGCTTTACAGCCCTTTTTAAGCTGTTTACAGAATATTGCCCCTAACAATCTGGGTCCTCATTTTACTGACCTCGGAAGGATGGAAGGCTGAGTCAACCTTGAGTCGTTCAGAATCAAACTCCTGCAATACTGCATTTTAACCACTGTGCCACCATGGCTAGATAAAATCAGTTGCCAGTTTGTTTAAAGAGTAAATTGTTTTAACCACTGAATTATAGTATTCAATCACTGTATTATTTTATTGTTATCCAAGTATGTTACTTATATATTTCTTTTTTCCTATAGTTTGCACATATAAGCTAGATCTGGCACAATAGGTACCAGTGTTTCTGTAAACATCTCCCTTAGTGGTTACCAGGTTCTAAAACATTTAATTTTTAAAAATAATTTAAAGTGCAACTTAAACTAAGTTCTAGATTTCAGAAACCTCTTTATTTCTAGGAATGCCAGATTATACTTAGACTTCATAAATATCTTTTGAACATAAACATTGGCTGTGACCCAATACGTTGTTTCTAAATATGCCCATAAAATAATTATTATAATAATTGTAAAATATTGTTGATTTTTAATTGTTTTTAATTGTTTTTAAAAAAAATTTATTATAAGGTGCCTTGAGTTATTTTATTGTGAGACTGATAAAAAGTAATAGTGAGAGGACTAAACAGTGTGATAGAAAGTAAATTCCCCAGTCTGCATAAACTAGACAAAGCCATTCTTTTTATCATATTTTTCATACTTGTAGTAAAACTAGAATACACGTTTTCTTTAAAAAAAAAGCTCCCTGATTGCTTTTAAAACTCAGAATATCTGAATATTTCTGCTCATGCACAACCCCATTATTTTCTCATAGAATTGGAGAAAACTGTTTTGACTTTCTACCTTCTGCTTCTTGCAGAAATCCAAACAGAAGCATCTCTAGCAGAGGACCTTCCAAGCTCTGCTTGAACACATGAATGAAAGTCAATCTACCTACCTGAGAAATTTTAACATAAATCTGTGACAGGAGATGGAGATGCTTAAGAGCATTTCAAACAGTCATAGGCAATTATATACAGAGGCTAGTGCAGAAGGGGGCTGGGGTTGTATTTCATTAATCAAATTGAATACTTGGTCATACTCAACCACTGTCCTCAGGAAGATAGATGGAAGGCTTTATTTTTGTCTTTGTGAGAATTATCCCCTTGTGTTTTATGTTTGTTTGTGTATGCATACTTTTTTTGTCATGTGAAACACCTGGAATGGTTATCTAAAAGCTATCTATAATATAAATCACTTAACCCTATGCAAGAAGAATAAGTTGAAGAGGAAACAGACTTCTTAAAAGGTCTGGGTTTTTTCCCCATACCTCTCCCCCTAAGGGATTTTGACTCTTTGCAAAGATTCAAAGGTTGGGTGTAGGTATTTATAAAATAGCAGGGCGATTCAAAGCCCAGGCTTTTCCATATAGTTGTTGAAAATGCAGCATCTCAGTTTCCAATAAACATCTTTATATATTTGTACAAGCAGACAAAAATGGATACGTAGCTACTGGAGAGAGAAATCATTACTTCTGCAACCTTAAGAACATACTAGCCATATTAGATATGCAAATCAATTATCCTTACAAAAAATAACTTGTTTCTCTAACTATTTCCTGAAAAGAACAGGAGGCTTACATATCCCTTAAATTACAAGAAATTAATTTACCAGAATGCCAGGCAATTTTCCAAAATATGATTAAAGAAGATTCACATACAGTAGCTGTCGGTTACTGCTTTGAAGCAGACGCCTATTGGTTCTGTCCTATCATCCTTTTCTACATGAAAATGTGTAATTATCTTTCCTCATTTCCGATATTTAAATTTGCCATGCTTATAATATTAGGTATCATCTGGGTGCCAAACTATGGTTAAACCCAAGCACTGAAACTTCCAAATCAAAGGTTTCTATTTAATTCAAAGAACTGTCAGCCCTTCTGCTATTTTCATTAAAATAAAATGAAACTAATAATTGTAAATAGAATGGTGTATTATACAGCAACCTATGATGGGAGATACAGTAGAAAGGAGCCTTTGATTTTTTTTTTCTTTTATGAACAACATTCCAAGAGGTCTAAATTGAGATGCTGGAGAACCACAGTGAGTAGCATTCAGGACAAAAAACAAAAGCATTTCTGTCTCTGATATTTTTCCTGCTGCTGGAATGACAGAATTTGTTCTGGCCTCACAGGACATCTGAGTTACTGCTGTAATAAATCCTCTGATCATAAATCCAGTCAAACTTAAAAATACAAAAGTGAGCTCATTGGGAAAGCAGCATCTGAAGGACTAAGCAAGAAGATAAGTCTAGAGATGAGTCAGAGTCAAATGATGGAGGTGCTAGCAGTGATCAGACTTGTTTTCCTTCAATATTACCCTGCCTGATTCAACTATTTTCTAGCATTTCTGAGCATTCCTACACATCTGTTTTTCTGCAGCCAGCATTATTATCTAACACTGCATTGACTGTAATAGGAAGATTTTTAAAAAAAAAACAACAATCACAATTCTCATATAGACAGAATTTAATGTGCACATGCAAATTAATTTCTCCTTAGGTTTCTTTCACAAGGAAATCTGCTGAAAGTATCAGCTAAAACAATAAGGAACTAGACTTCTAATATAAAAGAAAATTCTCTCCTAACATTTAAATACATCTTGCTCATGAAAATCAGATCATTTTGTTTTTAATCATCATTCCTCTCCCAAATAATGTGAGCATAGTTTTGTTACTAATACAGTTGGGAGAACCAGTTCCAGGTAAGCCTGTGCTAGATATATAACAAGAATAAAACTTCCACCAAATGATATTCTAAATGTTAAGATTAATACTAGAGCAAATAAATTAAGGAACAGCAGTGCAGTAATCATAAATACTTTTCTCATCTATCACAAGGACTATACATATTGCCAAGTTCTTTCCATCTGGCCTGATTTCTCCATTTATCCAGCTGATCTAATATTGCCTACCATATGCAATTAAATGTCCCACTGAAACCTTTAAGAATTATGAGATCATGAGGAAACATAGATTGGTCTGTTATCCACTAATTACAACATTCAGCAATTAAAGGCTTGCCTCCTAGTAATTGGTGTGAATTATTGAGTTATCATAGCTATCGTTGTCTGTCCAACTCAAGGGCCGAGCATGCAATTCATTGTATTTGCTACTTAACATACTTCTGCAATCTAATCCTCCCAATACATTGCTGTAAAGCAATTTGAACTAAGAAGAAATAATTTAACTTCTAAGAAAGTAAGTAAGAAAGAAAATAATTTTTTATCAGTTATAAGGGAGACTTGCCTGGGGCAGACTTATATTTTGAATGATTATTCAGGAATAGAAATACAGTAGTGAGAAATTAATCTGTTCTCATTTTAGTGCAAATCTATGTATCTAGATTCTAAATCAAAATCTTTTCTATTCTACCTGCATGACAAAATCGCTCAGATTCGGGAAGGCTTTAACTTCAACGAATACGGTCCAGCAGAAGTGGCTGAGGCCGGTCTTGAGACTGCTATCTGGGCTGAGTTTGACTATGTGACACCTGATGACGTGGACAGGTTGCTGGGAGGTCTTAGAGCAACCACATGTTTATTGGACCCGTGTCCCTCCTGGTTGGTACTGGCCTCCAGTGAGCTGACGCGAGGCTGGCTCCAGGCAATTATCAACGCCTCGTTGAGTGAGGGTGTCTTCCCCACCGCCCTGAAAGAGGTGGTGGTGCGACCCCTCCTCAAGAAGTCTGCCTTGGACCCAGCTGTTCTATCTAATTACAGTCCTGCCTCCAACCTTCGCTTTGTTGCGAAGGTTGTTGAGTGTGGTTGCTCGACAGTTCCCTCAGCACCTGGAAGAATCGTTGTACCTGGACCCGTTCCAGTCGGGCTTCAGGCCAGGTTACAGCACGGAAACAGCTTTGGTCGCATTGGTGGATGATCTCTGGGACAGGGGTTGCTCCTCTATCCTGGTGCTATTGGACCTCTCAGCGGCTTTTGATACCATCGATCATGGTATCATGCTGCGCCGGCTGGCAGGGCTGGGTATAGGGGGCACCGTGTTTCAGTGGTTCTCTTCCTTCCTCTCTGGCCGGATGCAGTTTGTGTTGACAGGGGGTCAGAGGTTGACCCCGAGGCCCCTTGATTGTGGGGTACCTCAGGGGTCAGTCCTCTCGCCCTTGTTGTTCAACATTTATGTGAAGCCGCTGGGTGAGATCATCCGAGGTTTTGGGGTGGAATTCCATCAGTACGCTGATGATACTCAGCTGTACATTTCCACCCCAAACCACCCAAATGAAGCTCTTGATGTGCTGACCCAGTGCCTGGAGGCCGTGCGGATCTGGATCGGGAAGAATGGTCTCAAGCTCAACCCCTCCAAGACCGAGTGGCTGTGGTTACCGTTGTCCCGGTACAACCAGCTGACTCCATCGCTGTCTATCGGGGGCGAGTCAGTGGCCTCCACGGGAAGGGCTCGCAACTTGGGAGTCCTCCTAGATTCACGGCTGTCCCTTGAGGACCATCTGACGGCCGTGGCCGGGAGGATGTTTTACCAGATTCGTCTGGTACGCCAGTTGCGCCCCTTCCTAGATAAGGACGTGCTACGCACGGTCACCCATGCCTTCATCACTTCCAGACTGGACTATTGTAATGCTCTCTACATGGGGCTCCCCTTGAAGTGCACGCGGAGGCTTCAACTGGCGCAGAGTGTGGCCACGCGGGTGGTAGTGGGGGCACCCTGGCGGGCACGAATGGCCCCCATCCTGCGCGAGCTGCACTGGTTGCCGGTGGCTTTCCGGGTGCGCTTCAAGGTACTGGTTACCACTTTTAAAGCGTTCCATGGCATAGGACCCAGTTATTTACAAGACCGCCTTCTGCCAGTAAATACCTCCCATCGACCAGTTCGCTCCCACAGAGAGGGCCTCCTCAGGGTGCCATCGGCTAAGCAGTGTCGGCTGGTGGCGCCCAGGGGGAGAGCCTTTCTGTGGGGGCACCGACGATGTGGAACGAGCTCCCCCCAGAACTCCGGACATGTCATGATCTCCGCACCTTCAGAAGAGAGTTGAAGACTCATCTCTTCAATCAAGCCGGCCTGGCCTAGATCTCCTCGGGTTTTAAATTTTTAAACAAGGCTGTTCGGGTTTTAGAATTGGGTTTTTAACAGGTTTTTAGTAACAGCCTTGTATTTATTTAATTTAATTTAATTTTAAATATTTATTGTTTTATATGTTTTTATTGTGTTGTAAACCGCCCCGAGTCCTACGGGAGAGGGGCGGTATAGAAATTTAATAAATATAATATAAAAAATATAATATATAATATATATAAAATATATTTATATCTTTGGCAATGTAACAGAAGAGAGCCAACTTGGTATAATTGTTAAGACATCACACAAACTGGAAAACTGTGATTTCTACTTCTGCCTTAGGCACAAATCAGCTGGGTGATATTGGGCCAGTTATTTTCCATTAGCTCTAAGAAGGAAGCAATGGCAAACCACTTCTGAAAAGCCTCACCCAAAAACTACTTCTGTGTTTGGATTTATAAAGGGTTACATTCAAAGTCACATTTCTTAGAGGACCCCCGGCTTACGTTGTGTATGCAGGAGGCAGATGGAAAGGAGAATCACCCAAGGAGAAATATGCACACAACATTAGGGTTGTTTTTTTTTTAAAAAAAAATCACAGAATAAGCATAAATTGTCGCCTGGCGGGGCCTAGGGGAAGAGCCTTCTCTGTTGCGGCCCCGGCCCTCTGGAACCAACTTCCCCCGGAGATCCGTGTCGCCCCCACCCTCTCCGCCTTTCGTAAATTGCTTAAAACATACTTTTGCCGGCAGGCCTGGGGCAGCTAACACCTTGCCCCTAGCCAGTGTATGTTTGTGGAATGATCGGTTTCTTTTTTAACTTAAGGGTTTTTATATTTATGTATTTTATTGTAATTTCTATCATGTTGTGAGCCGCCCTGAGTTCTCCGGAATAGGGTGGCATAGAAATTAAATTAATAATAATAATAATAATAATAATAATAATAATAATAATAATAATAATAATAATAATAATAATAATAAAAATTAAATTAGAGCAAACAAAAATAGAAATAAAAACACTGGGACCAAGACAGACACTACCGTAGAACTGACATACTCATTCAATTCTGTTTAGAAGTACGTTCCATTATGTTCATTGGGCTTATTCTAAAATACACAGAGCAGCAATTTTAAAATCAACTTAGTATAAAATTTCTACAGAAGAACAACATCGCGCACCTTGATCAGTTCGGTGTAACCAGTTTCCTTGGCTGTCCACCATGGCTGAGCTTTTAAGCCTTTGACATTATACAGAGAACGCTGCCAGACCGAGGCAAAGTGACCCCGTTGGTACCCACGTTCATACCACTTGTAGGCCTAGAAGATTGAAATTTGACAGCATATTTTTCAATTGTTGCATTTCAACTGAAAAATTAAGTTAATAAGAAATAGAATAATTTAGTCATTATTTCTGGCTTTCTAACGATACTTATTTCTCGCACAATAATAAAACATTAATATTAGTTATTAAAAACTGAGAGTATAATGTTGTTCATTAGAGCAGAAAAACATTTACTCCATTGTATAGTTTAGCCAATACATTTTAAGTCCATTTTTGAAATTATTGTCATTTATGAGAAAGCAATGTTAACCTGGGCTGGGGAAAAAAATTATTTTTTACAAAATTAGTTCCAAATTATTACTGCAGTTCAAATTCCCAAATTTTATAATGTCACTGTAACTGTCACTATATTTAATGAGTATTTATATAACTATATGAGTCAACTAGGAATGAGTGAACTTTTTCTTTTGAGGCATTGATATAATAAATCCATGATCATATATAGAAGCTATTGTTACCCATGAAGCAGCAGAAATGCATTGGAAACAAAGGAACACGGGACTCAAAAAATCCAGAGGAACTGGTATGTCTATCATTGATGATCTGTAGCCAGGAGGAAATAAAAGAGGAAACAGAATTTCCTGCACTGTGGCCTCTAATTCTATTGGAATAAAGAATAATGAAAAGCTAGATGATTTTCTCATTCTCCTGTTCAATCCATCTATACCCACATCTCCCCAATGTTCCCTATTTGCAACAATCCATACTTCCTATGCTTCATAATGTTTCTGAAGCTCTCTATATCCTTTATGCCTCCTCTTCTGGCGAAACAAAGACAAGCAATACTCTGTTCTGAATAATGTTGTCAGAACCAAAAGAATGAATAGCAGTTATCTGGACTGGCATCAAATGTAAGAACTCCTTCATGTGGTTTTAACTGAAATGTCAAGCATGAAAGGAAAAACTCTGCTTCTCTCTTGCAGACACTGCAAAGGGCTCTGAAAAGCCTCATCTTACACCACCTATTGAATAAGGAGGAGCTTAATACTTATGCCCATTTTTATTGAATTTAAACCCCATCTTAACTATAATTATGGAAGGGGAGAAAAGATTTATGCTTCACTTCATCTCTATTACTGCTGATCTCCTTGAATTTACCAGGGCAATTTGAAGGTGAATTACATTATATTTTTTTTAAAGCAGAGGATTCAGAAACCTTATAGTATAGGATTCTATATTGTCTAGGGCATTGCTAGCATATTTGTCCAGAAGCATTTAAAACTATTTTTCAGACCTCCTTATTCATATGGTAAGATTGGAGTAGAGGGTCAGACCAGAAGCATGCATTTCCAACAACTGTGGTTAAGAATGCTTGAATCCAAATTGGCATTATATAGCTAAGAGCAGTTTAACTAATTCCATGCATTTAAAACCTTTATCCAGTTATGTAAAGTACTCATTTGGAAGTAAACTTTCAAAACATCAATAGCTTAATTGTTAGTCCTGACTGCAAACTTAGGTATGAACATGTATCTTCAGTGATGAGGATTACAAATGCTTGGGTACTAATTTGTTTCTTTGATTAAATCTTGAATGTGAACATATTCAGGATTTTTTTCTGCTCATTCAGAACTGACTCACAGTGACAAATTCAGATGTTTTGCCCAAGGTAGATCATTTTTCATGAAACCTATTTTTGTTCCAAACTTGAGTATCCATTGAATAACATATACAATATAAACCACACTGAAAATTAATGAATATACCAAATCAACAGAGCTTGATTGCCTGATTTGTCAGTGTTCATAACAGGAGATAATTTGAGCCAGATGCTACTGATTTGTGGGAAGCTTCAGGGATAAATACTCTTCTCTCATTGTTGTGTCCTGAGCCTGCAAAAGCAGGCACAGGACGTTGCATTGGTCCCAGGCATTCCAAAAGCTGCCCGGGACCAGACAGAGCGGCGCCAGCCTTGTGTGCGTGCGCAAGGCGCGAAAACACTCTATTCTATTGGTGGACATTGTCCGGGTTTCTGGCCATATAAAAAGGCCTGCGTGCCTTTTGTTGTTGTTCGGGTATTGCTAGAAGAAGAATAAAGAGCTGTTTAACATCGCCATGTGTCTTCATCATTGGCACGCGAACGAAGTACTTAACACCCATCATTTAACATCTTCATAAGATGACCTGAGTCAGATCATCCATCATTTTGGGGGCAGATATCCTCAGTATATCAATGATACTCAATAGTATTTCTCAGCCATGGGCTGGCCAAATGATGCTGTTGAAGTCAAATCCCAGTGCTTGGTGGCTCTGAGGATTTGGATGAAAAGGAACAAACTCAGTAAGACTGAGTAACAGTGCATGTTTGGGCCCAGATATGAAAGATCTTTCCTCTTTCGGTTTTAATGGAATTGCAGAATCCTGGTTGAGTCTGGCATGCAATCTGCAGGTCCTTCTGAACTCATACTTCTTTGAACAGCACACTGCAGCAGGTGGCCAGAAAGACCTTTGCATACTGTAGATTCTCTTGTACATCAAAGGTGCTCTTTTCTGGATTAATAGTCATTCATACCTTAATCACCTTGTGGTTGGACTGCAATCTATATAGAGCTTTCCCTGAAAACCAGGTGTAGTTGGTCCAAAATCTAATGGAACAAATAGTAATGTGCAGGCCATGTTATGTTTATATAATGTCCATGCTTTGTGGTTTGTACTGCTTGTCAATTGGATTCTAGGTGCAATAAGGCTAGTTGTCACCTTTAAAGCCTTATATGGCATGGGGTAGATTATTTGAAGGAACATCTGTCTCCTATGGTTTCTGCCCATCTACAACATTCTGAAAGAACTGACTTGTGTGGGGATCCCATTGATTAAGCAATGCTATTTAGCAGGATTCAGACAAGGCCTTCTATGTTTAACATCTGTCTTCTGAAATAGCATTGCCTCTCCCCCCCCCCTTACTAGTCTTAGCACCAAAAACATGGCTATTTGCTCAATCTTGGGCTAAACGTAACTTGATCAGGAGGGAGGGGATAACTTAAAGCAGGGGCATCAAACTGGCAGCCCGTGGGCCAGATACATCACATGAAGGCCATGCCCACCCCGGCTCTGCAAAGGCAAAAAACGTCATGATACGTCACGCTACATCACATGATGTGATTGAATTTGGCACCCGTAACTTTAAGGAAGGGAGGAAAGGAATATTACATCTCTGTCAGTTGCAACTTTTAATAACTAGAAAACAAAATTTATAGCATAAAGAATAAATACTGGGCAGAGATTTATCCAAGCTAGCTATTTATTCATTTGTTAAACTTTTTTTATAGGTATAGCACAGCCACTGCAGTGTTAAAGCTATGAATAATATTACCTCTAATTAAGTTCTGAGTGTTGACCAAAACATACAATTGAAGAGACAGCAAAGTACCTCTTCTATAGCATGATAGGATGTTCATCCTCTTTTTTCAAGTTCCTGGACATTGGGACTAAATTACCCCTACCCTCTGTTGCTGTGGTGTGGTTTGCTTTTTCAGATGACGTCAGTAGACCCCCTACCTCTTTGTTTCCGACTCGCTGCATGGCATCGCCCAAATGAAAGTAAAAGCGGCCATCATCAGTGCCAGGATCTCCTGATTCTAGACCTTCCTAGAAAAAAAGGGAAACCACATCAACTACTTGTTAAGTTATTTTAAATTTATTCCTAAGGTTATCAACGTACTGAGTTCTACAAGAAATTGTGCCAGCCAGCCAGCCAGCCAGCCAGCCAGCAATTCCCTTTTCTCTCCTTTTTCACCCTGCTATTAACTTGCATATCTATAATGATTTTCAAATTTTCTGCTTCCAACATTGCACTCTCATAACTCAACTTCTGTTTTTTTTTCTCTTATGGTATGTTTGTGTGCATTGTCACCCATATTTTGGTAAATCTTGATTTTCCCTATACCTCTGATGTACATGGTGTCATTTTGGCTAAAGAAATTAAATTCAAAGAATGAAGTCATTGTTATCATAACTGGATTTACACAGTTCTTTCCTGCTGAGCTTTATGAACCTTAGCTTGGGATTCCTATAATTCTGTATCTTACTTTTCTTATTTCCACACTGATTATGAAATTACTATTATTTCCCCCCCTGATCTTTTCAGCTGCTAAACTGCTATGTCCGGAGGCATTTCTATAGGTGGAGATTTATTTATTTATTTATTTAATTTCTATGCCGCCCTATTCCGGAGAACTCAGGGCGGCTCACAGATGCAACACAAAATGCTTCTTTCTCAAGTGTTTACAACTGAAAATGATTATTGCCTGTAACTCAGCATGTACTAATGTATTATTTGATTATATAGAGGATTACTTCAGAAAAACGATCACCAAAAGAGATATATGAATTAGCTTTTGAACAGAGTAGGTAGAAAAAACATTATATGACTTACTGGAAACCCAAAATCTGGAAATATGTAGCACCCACCAATGGTCTTTAAGACAGCTCTATTGTTAAATACTTCACCCCTAATCCTATACACGACATCCCAATTGCCCTCCTTTCGGCAGCAAATGCCTTTTGCTTTCTCAAATATAAAAAGATAAAAGTCCTAATGTAAATTTTACTTTCAAATAGGGAATGCTTTCTTCAATCTTGTTCTCTGCCTTCAGAATGAATCCATAATGCACTTTTGCAAAGCCATCATTAGGAGCTAGGCTTAGAACCTAAGGGAGAGCAAAACAAATAATAATTACGACTTCATCTCTGCAGCTTTCTAAAACATTGATGTACAGGTTTTTTTTAGAAAGACTAAAAATGTATTTGTTTCTGTCAGTCCTTTATCTTCTCTTTTCTCTATCTGGCAGCAATATGGAATCTGGAGTCGGAACTCAGGTTCTAGTCCCTCCTCAGCCCCTGGGGTACTTTGAGCTAAGTGCTCTATTTCAGACCATGAGTATACTCTATGAGCAGGGAGGCCCAGACTGTACTTTACCCTACCCATAGGGCCCGTCACTCTCTCTCAGCCCAATCAACCTCAAAGGACTCTTGCTGGAGAAAAATAGGAAGGGAGACCACAATGTTTGCTACCTTGAGTTCCTATACAAAAAAAAAAAAAGGGGCAGGCTGTAAATCCAATAAATAAAAAACCCATAAAGTGATGTTAATATGATGTACAAGTCCCTGCTGTATATCTTTTTCTGCTCCAGTAGAAACAGAGAAATTCAAACCTGGCAGCAGATGTAAAATGTTACAAGAAAGAAGAGAAAAACTCATTATCAATGGAAGATAGTGGTTTTGGTAGCATTTTCTTATTGCCTCTAAAATGGAGTAGAAATGAAATTTCTCGTGGAAATGAAATTTATTAAGATCCACTTTAAAAATTCTGAATGTTGGATTTGATATTTGTACAATAGATTTAATGGAAGGTGGAGTGCCAAACAGTACAGAGAACTGTGGAGACACCACATGTCTGTTGGATAGGGGAATTTTCCTTGTAACCAAGTCACCTGACTCCATTAGCTATAACATGCATAAGAGCACTAGCATAACCTGAATAAGCGAGAACATGTCTTCAGATTTCTTGTACTACAGAGAAAGCCCTTGAAAAAAGTAAAAACAAGATCAATTGCTGTTTGAAAACAAAAGCAGCTTTGATTTCTTACAAAGATTATCTTTAATGTAGTGTGTTCAGTTCCAGACTATGACAGTCAAAAGAAAAATATATAATGGGGGGGGAGAGTGAAATGCTACCCCTTTTTTGATGTTGCTTCCAAGCTGTGATACAATGGATAGTCTGATAAAACATTTCCCAGAAATAGGGCACATTTCCATCAGACTGATTTCCAGTTAAAGACATATAATTCTTTGATTTAATTTTTACTGCTTAGCCTTCTCACTGAAGAAAGAATGAGATTTTTTTTTAAAAGGTCTGAATAATTGAAGGGCTGAAGAACACTGAAGTCAAGCTGTTAACATCTGGCTCTGTAGCTGCTGACAGATTAGTATTCAAGAATCCTTACCATTGCTAATTAAAGCTAATGAGAACAATACTTAACAACATTTTAAGATGACAGAAAAGATTTCTGTAAGTTTGACTGCAGCTGACCTACAATTTCTTATTATAATTCATGGATGTGAAGGAGTATACTATAGTCAACCGTATGGCACCCAGAGGCTGCCATTATAATAAATAATAACATTTCATAAAATCTCATGATAGCCATGTAAGATTTCTTTTGTAAAATAGATAGACAGACTGAGATGACTATGAGGGCTCCTCTGATGCTCTCTGAGCTTGGTTGTTTTGTTGCAGACATTTCATTACCCAAACTAGGTAACATCATCAATGTTTTTATGTTACCTAGTTTGGGTAATGAAACGTCTGCAAGAAAATAATCAATCTCAGAGAACATCAAGGACTACTCATTTCAACCATGAACTACAAATATTCTCTTTTATTGGGACATGATTATTTCAAAAGCACTATTCTCATTCTCAACTTGCTTAATTTATTTGCAGCAATACTGTCACATAGCTATGTTCGATTGACTAAAGAAAGCTATGGTGTTGCCCTGAATATGTCATCCTTATCTAAACATAAGATGAAAAGAGTAAAAGAATTGAAGACCTAGAATTTGAAAAAAACATATAAATAGGGAAACCTACATTTAACGGTTATTAAACGGTTGCCCATTAATACCTTAGGAGAATATCAAAATGATGTTTTTAGATTTGTGAAAATAAATGGGCAAAGCAATTAATAATTACTTATATCTAGGTTTTTATCCACCTATCTAGGTTATTTTTTAATGCATAGCTCTTATATATAAAGACTTGCATAATCACACATATAGTATTTTTGAGATCATTTATCTGTACTTAATAGAAGCTCACCTCCTCGTAAACCTTCTTGGCATTGTTATTGTCTCCAATTAAAAGATAACCCACTCCAAGGTTGTTCTTGAATGAAGCATCATTAGGAAACAAATCAACTAGTTTCTGTAGTGTAACTAATGAACCTCTCATGCGACCTAATTTGACAGGGAAACAATAAAAAAAGCAACTTGGCTAGTACATGAAGAAGCAACTTGGAATACAGGAACTACACTAACAAAATAAATTAAGATTGTTAAAAAATAAAATGGATTATATGCCATTAAACAGTACAACATGTGTAAAACTTACACTTCTAAGTCATGCCTTAGAAAACTATGCTTGCATTGCCTAGTGTTATGGAGACCTCTAGTGCACAATCAAAGCATTTTCACTATCTTTTTTTTGGACAATAATGCACATTTTAAATTGTTGGCCTTTTTCTCAACTGCATCCATTTTAGATATAAATAAACTGAGTTTAATCATGGTATTCAAAATCATCACACTATTTAATGAAAGTCTTGCTGCCCTTTGGGATTACATAGGCTACCTGAGAATAAAACTAGGACAATTACTACCTTTAATTATTCAAATATAAATTATATCCGTAATATAATGTTCCTGAGAATGATTAGTAATTGAAATGCATTTTGTGTCCAAAGATTTATTTTTGCACAATAAAACTTCAGCTTTTAAGCCTGTACGCTGCAATTTCAGCCACTGGAAACGGACAGGTGTATTTGCATTAGGCTTGTATTTGGTTCACTTTAACAAAGAGATTTGTACAAGCAGGTGACCTGATTCTCTTTATAAACGTGAGAGGTAACATGAATCACTTTGACAAAACAGTTTATATTACTTCTAATTGCTTTGAGCTGCAGGAGAAGGTTCATCTTACCATTCTCTATCCCCATTGACCACTTGTGTTCTGGACAGCTTCAGCACATGCTGTGAGGATTACCCACAGCCTTCCCAAAAACACAGTCTGGAAGACTTTCAGCATGAGTCAAGGGTTCTCCAGTCTGGCAGCTTCAGCACAGATTCCCACAGCATTTGCCATAGCTGGCAAGAGTGCAGCTGCAGCACTTTTGTACCACAAATACAGAAAAGCATTTCTCTCTACCTATTTCCCCAGTATGAGTTCTCTGGGGGAAAGGTAAGAAGGGTTACCAAAATCTGCTACTTGGAAAGACACTGCGGTTATTAGACTACCTGACTTGAATATACTTGACCGTTTCTTCAGTTACTCTCTGGGACATTCTGAGGTATAACTTGAAGAAGACGAGACCTAGGCAGAAATTCATGATGACAAAAACTTCTTAGGAACTAATGTGATTTGTTTCAAATCTCAGGCAGAAAGAGAGTAACATTATGCATTTATGCAGTGAAAAGAAGTAAGGCCAGATTACACACTGACTCCTCACAAAAGCCTTTAATTTTAATTACTAGTTCATAACAACAACATTAGTTTTCATTGAATTATTTCATTTTTTAATCCAATTTATTTTGTTTATTTATTTACTATTTCATTTATTTTTATAATTAACTCAAGGTGGCAAAAATACAAAATACTCCTTCCTCCTAATTATGCCTTTCTCTTCCTACCGTGTTTCCCCAAAAATAAGACCCAGTCTTATTTTATTTTATTTTTTGCCTCCAAACATTTGAGCCACTGGTAAGTCTGGTTTCAGAAACTTACCAAGAAACTGCTGCCTGTCTGCCCGCCGTTTCAATGTCATCTTTACTAGATCATCAGGGACATTTGGCAAATTGGCCACTTCACCATAGGTGGTAATAGATTGCTGTAGTATTTCATTGCTTCTCATTTTCTCAGCCAAGTCATCCTCACTCTGTGTGTGATAATAAAGCATTAATTAGTATTGAAATTGCTATCAAATTTAAAGCACAGGTTAATTAATTAATCGCTGTTAGATTATAAGATTTATTTCAAAATCACCGTTATGTGAGTTCTAAAGTTTTGATTTATAAAAACTGCATATGGCAGATACATAACTCTTTAGTACAAAGAGACCATATTGCATTTTTTCCCTCTATATCAGTGGTTCTCAACCTTCCTAATGCCGTGACCCTTTAATACAGTTCCTCATGTTGTGGTGACCCCCAACCATAAAATTATTTCAGGGTCTTAGATATTTAGTATATTAAGTATTAAGCTTGATGTTTAGAAATAGTTGCTATGTTATTAATTATGCTAATTATTTAAAGGAATATTATTGCTTTACCAAAAGTTTGTTGTTACTATACTGATTTACTTTTATAAATGTTTAATATTATATAAATAATAATATTTAATATGAAGACCCGGACGACAGCTTGTTCGTTGAATCACATATCTATTGTTACTATCCACACCCGGTTCCTTTTATCCTGGTTTCCCTGTACCCCTCCCGACCCCATCTTTCCCTACCCATATAAAAATCTAATAAAATATATTTATAAAAAAAATATTCCAGGGTCATGTGATCACCTTTTGCAACCTTGTAACAAACAAAGTTAGTGGGGAAATCAGATTCACTGAAAACCATGTTACTAATTTAATCTCTCTCCCTCTTTCTCTCTCTACCTCTCTTTCTCTGTCTCTCCCTTTCTCTTTTCCTCTCTCCCTTTCTTTCTCTCTCCGTCTCTCTCTCTCCCTCTTTCTCTCTTTCTCTCTCTCTCTCTGTCTCCCTTTCTCTATCTTTCTCTCTCCCTCTCTTTCTCTCTCTCTCTCTCTGTCTCCCTCTCTTCTCTCTCCCTCTTTCTAGTTCTCTTTCCCTCTGTCTCTCCCTCTCTCTATTTCTCTCTCCTTCTCAAAGATCCTTAAAATCCTTAAAAGTTGTGCTTGAGTGGAAGACATTTTCTTTTACAGATGGGGCGGGCCCGACATTCGCAGGCAGGCAGGACCCCACCTGCCGGGCCACTGCCTCCCCATCACCCTCCACGCCAGCTGGCTCCCTTGCCAAACCTCCCAGCTGACAAGCGCAAATTTGAGGGTCGCCAGCTGACGGGCACAGAGTTCGGCGCTACGGTGGCCTCCCCTTCACCTTCCTCACTGGCCAAAGCATTGCCGGACGTTGCAGCTGATGGGTGCAGGTCCGGAGGTCGCCAGCTGACGGGCACAGGAGGTCGGCACCACAGCAGCCTCCCAGCCGCCTGCTTCTTCGGCTGGAGCAGTTGCCAAGGCTTGCATGGTCGCTGGCTGTAGGAAGTGCGTCAGCGGCCCTTGGGGGCCATGCAAGCCCTGGCAACTGCTCCAGCCAAAGAAGCAGGTGGCTGGGAGGCCGCCGCAGCGCCAAACTCCTGCGCCTGTCAGCTGGCGACCTCCGGACCTGCGCCCATCAACTGGAACGTCAGGCAACGCTTTGGCCGGTGTGGAGGGCGAAGGGAGGCGGCGGAGTGCCAAACTCCTGCGCCCATCAGCTGACAACCTCTGGACCTGCACCCGTCAGCTGGGAGGTCTGGCGATGGAGCTGGCTGACATGGAGGGTGATGGGGAGGCGGCAGCTCGGTGGACGGGGTCCTGCCTGACCACAAATGTCGGGCCCACCTGCCCCATCTGTAAAAGAAAAAATCTTCCGCCCAAGCATAATGTCAGCAGTTCTGTGCCACGGAGGCTTGAGACACAGAGGCGCAGTGCCATGGGAGGCGGCAGGACAGGGGGAGGGGTTACCTGCATTCTGCCAGCCGAATTCTGGAAGCCTGCCTGAGTGAAGAATTTTAGGGGGTGTTGAAAGGGAGACAGTCTGAGGGCTGTATTAAGACCATAGATGGCTGCGTAAGGAGAGTGGAAGGGAGGAGAATTTGGGGTGGAACAGAAAACACCGGGGGGAAGGTGTTAGGAAATAAGCACCAAGGTACATGGCGCCATGCAAGGGATTCCCGAGTGTTCTGCAATTGTTTTTCCTCTCTCCTCTGCACGAGGAGGTGTAAATCTGAAACATGGTGTCCCTGTGAGGTGGCGCAGGAGGTTCTTGGGAGAGGCGAGGACAAGCTTGGCTTTCCTTTCTCCCAATCCCATTCCTCTTCTTTACCCCCTTCCACAGCCTGCCTGCGATCTTAGCTCACGGCTCCATGCCTAGCCTAGCCAAGCTTTCTTCCACCCACCCCGTTCCCGGGAGCACCTAGGAGGTACAGCAGAAACACATGAATTGGGATTGCCCTTGGGAAGCTGATCCTGCTTTGAACCTTAGGAGAGGAGGAGGAATCCTTTCCTGCTTCCCTCCCTCTCTCCCTGTCAAGCCCCCACAGGCTTGACATGAACGGGCAGGGGAGGGGTCGAGGACAACGTTCGGGTCGGCTCCGTGGGCATCCCAACCAACAGCTGAGCAGTTCCAACTTCTGGCCACTGATCAGCTGAGTCCTCCGGGAGGCAATGGGAGGCCCTGAGGGGTATCGCAAGCTCGCAGGGGGGTGGGAAGGAAAAGAAGATGGAAGAGAGTGAGGCTGCAACAGAGAGAGTGGTGTCTCGGTTCCTAAGACCATCGGAAATATGTGTTTTCTGATGGTCTTAGGTGACCCCTGTGAAAGGGTCGTTCGACCCCAAAAGGGTCGTGACCCACAGGTTGAGAACCACTGCTCTATATACAGTTATAGCTTAGTACTCATCAAATTTGGTACTCAATGCATTTTGATGTGAAAATTTTGTCCTGGTACTCATTGTTGATTTGGTATTCAACGCACAAGCTAAAACCTGTCGGTATCAGCTACCTTGTGATTTTTTTTTCTTTATGGAAAAAATTGTTTGGTAATTATCATTTTTGGTACTCATCGCATCTCCTGGAACCAATTAATGATGAGTGCTAAGGTACCACTGTATTTTAAAGAATTAAATAACTGATAGGTTTAGAAATCAGAGGCTGTTTCCTAATATAGTATATCAATTGTTTACTTTGTTTACTTTACTTTAAGTACATAATGAGATACACCATGGTTTAATTTTCCATGCACAATTTTTTGCTTTCTTTTAATTTTACCTGGGCTTTTCCATATCTTGCTCGTGGACTTTGGGGATACTTGCTTACCAAAGCTTCAAATGCCTTTAAAGCTTCTTCTGTTTTCCCCTGAAAGTGAGAGAGTTATGCTATAAATAAAGAAGAGAAATCCTTACAATTATTATTTATATAAAGAATGCACTCCAGATATGTTGGATGCTGACTGCCACAAGGCCCAAACAAGGATATATAAATATTGAACTCCATCACATATAGATGGCAAAAAGTTGGGAAAAGCAGAACCTACAGTGTCAGGGAAGTGTGGAATATTTTGTACTTAAGATATAATATACAATTTTAAGAACATATACAATGATATTTTGACAAAAGTTATTAAAACATCACTAAAATAAATGCAAATAATGGTATAAATTCAGGGAGGAAAACAAAATTCTGTAGTTCTTGGGTTTAAAATGAATGCCCTAGGAAAAATAAAAAAGGCCTAGATAGATATTTAAGATATAATTATTTAAGAGGGGATTAACTTTGAATAATTTCTGATCACTATGTTAAAAAATTAACATAAGCCATTTGTCATAAAAATCTTCTTTATCTAAAAGAGATTATGACAAATGGCTTGTGTTAATTTCTATAGTTGCAGGAATATCATTCCAAAGACAAGATTGGTTCCTATTGGTTGTATATCGATTACTGACATGTTGATGTTGATGAATGTTCAGAGATATTAAAACATTTCTGCTAAGTCAATGTCCAATCTCATACTTTCCCCCCCCAGAGGAAGCTTACTGGCAATTAATTTAGCTATGTGGCATGATACATGGACAGACAGACAGACACACACGAGTACACACTAAATTGCAGTTTTAATTTTGCAATCTAAATTTTACCTTTTTGCGTAGCTTTTCTGCAGCATCAAGTTCAACTTTAATACTTTTATCAAATTTATTGAGCAATTTTGGTTTCTTCTTCTTTACTATGAAAGAGCATAAAAAACCCACAAAAATTCCACCAAATTCAGTAATATTGGAGTTTACTTTACAGCAACTCAAGAACTCTGGTATAATAAATCAGTTTTCCATTGGAAGGCAAGATACATTTTAAATCCATAATCATTTGCAAACTAAAAATTGTATCTTGGTATCAGCTCCTGCTTCCCCATTCTCTCTCTGCCTCCTCCTTCCTTGCCCCAAACCTGCCCCACACTTGTACGAACAAAGATCTCTCTCCTGCCACTCTGCCAATTCTATCATCCTATCTGGTTTTTACAATTCCAAATGTAGTAAGTAGAAGAACTATAGTTTTATTGTTTGGAAGTCTCAACATACACATAAGGGATCAACATGAGCATAAAATATAAATAAGTAGGAAAGTCTCCTCTTCCAAGCAGTGGGTGGAATAAAGATAAAAAATAAATTTGATGTAATAAAATCTAAATTATTGCATTTAATATGGTAATTTTCTTTATACAGTATCTTTTTCTGCCCTTTGGAGGGGCTCTTGGGGATAAACCTGGTCCTGAAATTTCTAATTATGAGTCTCTACCAATATTAACATTGAAAAGATTACATCAAGAGATAAGGATAGTATACTTTGGGGGGTTCAAAAACTTTTGTATAGGGAAAATTAATCTAGCACAAACAAAAAATACTTAAGGATCTTACCATTATAGAATTCATGACAGCTATGGCTGATGAGGTGAATTGTAGACATTTTTAACCAGAAATCCAAAACCATCTCTGGCTAAAACTGTTAAACCAATGTGTCAAATGAAGTATTTACAGCTACTGTAAGCTATTTCCCATAAATATTTGTCAGCTGTCAGAACTGTAAAATTGCATTTGTAAGATTTATTTACCTATGTAACAGTGTGAAAGATGAAATGCTAGTCCTTCCATTCTTAATATTTAAACACATCTGTATTTCAGTATTTTGAATACTACAGCATTTTAGCTCAATATGATTGATTGCATAGACATGAAAAGAAAATAATAGAATAATTCACTGTCATTTTTAAAGATTTGGGAGATCTGTTTTCCTAGATTGCTTCCAAGAACACCCATATGCTTTAGGACATTTAGTTCACATTCTACAATATGGTATCCTGTTTTTGGACAATAAGGAAAAAATGACAGATGTCTACATTGGGCAATACTGTATAATATTCCGGTGCATTTTGAAGAGGATTCAGAAGAAATGGTTGGATCTGGTACAAACAAAATGTCTCAATGGTCCACTAAAGCAAGTCTTGTGTATGACTGCAAAAAAAGTGTATCCACTTTCAGGAATCCATTCGTAAAGGTTAATTTCTTTTTTTGTGAATTCATGTAGAAATTTAAAAAAAGATTGGGCTGATTCAATAAATAGCAAAGTGGGGGCGTTTCATGCTTGCACAATTCAGTTGTTCTTTTGAGTCATTTTAAAATAATGTATATTTTATGATATAACTTTTACTATATCAAAATCAATAAACTGCTATCTTAAGATAGCAACATCTACAGAGATCTTATTTCACTAGAATAGTTTACTTAGTAGTAGTCTTTTTCTTGCTATATTTCTGTTCAAATACCATGTTATAATAATAAATTAAAAGGTATCAATACTGCCAGCTAAAGCAGAACTTTTCATCTCTTACCCATTTTATTTTAAATGGAAAATGGAGCTGTCTCAACTCATATAGCATGAGATTAGTAAGAAAACTGGAGATCTTTGGCAAAATATATTTAATGATAGGACACTTCAGAAATTTGAATATTTCTCTCTTTGTCTCTCTCTTTTAGCCTGAGAACAGCAGGCTTCCAAATTCCAAATGCCAGGGAGCAATGGCTTATGAAGCACTATAGGCATCTGGTTGGTCAAGCTTTTGAATCATTATCTTCTTCTGAACTTTTTTTTTGCATGAAAACTTGAAATGTGAAAAAGCATATATTTCTTAAACTTTAAATAAACAAAAATGGTGGGAAATCAAGAAGTCTAAATGATATATTAGAGACAAAAGAAGTCTTAGCATTTGTCTGAATGCGATTTCCAATGAAAATGAGATTTGTAGCTAAGCAGATCATATAGATAAAACATTTTCCTCCAAAGTGTTTTTAAAGATATGATCATTACTTTCTCAGGTTGACCCTGTCTGACTGTAGATGTCAAAGTCCCCTCCCCAAAACAAAAACAATTAGACTATTTCAAATATGCTCTTACCAATGCAGAGATTTTAGATTATTTGAACTATCCGTATTTTCAGTTGCTTACCTTTTTCTTTTTGCAGAGTTTCTTTTTCACCATGTCCTGGAATAGGTAAACAGATTTCTTATCATCCTGATCCTTTTAAAAAACAAGTTCAAGTGTATATTCACTGAATTATTAAAATGCTGTCTTCAAATAAATAGAATGTAACCATAGTGTGCTCAGAGTAAAATATACACGTGTTGCTAATTAAGGATGTGTTTAAATGGGTTGCTTTGCATTGATGATGCTTTGAGCAAAGCATTCCTTTGAAATGCTTCCAAAAGCAGTGTGCTTTCCCCAGCTGCTAATATCAAGCTGGCTTCACCTCACTTCTAAGGCCTGCCCTTGTAACACCAGTAAGTGAAAAAAGCTTTTGCACATGTTAAAGCATACTACTGCATACTACTGCTGGCTATATGAACTGCTGGCTGATGCTTTGACATGAGACAAAGTATCATTACTATCATCAGCTCAACAAGAATCACAACACATCTGCAAACAAAGTTTGAAATAAATTCAAGTTTCCCCTTAGATGCAAAATGAACTATAGAATTTTTTTGAATTATGATTAGTATATGTGCAGGGCAGAAAGATTTGACACTGCCCACTTGAGAGGAATGGTAAGTGAAATGGACAGATCTCGCTGAAGCAGCTAAATTGACTTCTTTGATTAGAGAGAAAAAAAATCTATCTACATTTATTGATGTCTGGAAACTACTCCTGGACTTTTTGCATAAAAATGAACTTGTGATTTATGTGTTTTGATGATTAGATATATCATAGAAACAAAGGTAATATAACCTGAGAGAGGTCAAATAAAACTTGAGAAAGATTAAATATAAGGTTATATATAACTGCTGTAAAGAATATCAGCAGCCATTTTTTGTATCTTTTTTTCTATTTTTAACTTTTTTTTCTTTTCTTGCACTTTTTTGCTCTTTGAATTCTTTCTTTTCCTTTTTTCTTACTTGATACTCATTTGTATTAGTTTTTATTTTCTCTTTTAAAAGTTTTAATAAAAAGTATATATTTGAAAAACATAATTCTTTTGAATAGTCTTTTCCTAAACATATTTATACAATAGTAAGCCAATTGGCTTTTTTGGTCCCACAGGAATTTTAAATATTCTATCAGACTGTAAAAGGTCTAATTTTCTCTAGAATGGACCAATGGTTCCTATGGGTAAAAGTTTCATGCAACACCATTTCTTAATGCATTATATACCCCAATTTTACTTGTTTTTCATAATACAAGTAATCTTCAACTTATGATCACAATTGGGAACAGAATTTCGCTCTTAAGTCATTGTGGTTGTAAATTGAGGAATTATGTGACCACACTGTTTTATGACTGGTTTTGTGACGATTGTAAAGTGAGTCACCGTGGTTCAGCCAGCCATGTGTTTAAGTAAACCACATGATTGTAAGTGTAAACCCATTTTATCCAATGGCTGTTTTTTTGTCAAAAAATGCACCAAAAAATGCAAAAAGCAATAACCAATCATCAAGTGAGCCAATTGTCAAGAGCTTGAAATGTGATCATGTGACTGCATGGATGCTGTGGCAGCCTTAACTTCAAGGACAGGTTTTAAGTAACTTTTTTTTGAGTCTGTCTTAACTTCGAACGATCATTAAGCAATTGGTCATAAGTTGTCTCTATCTGTCTGTCTGCCTGCCTGCCTGTCCATCCATCATCTGTCTGTCTGTCTGTCTGTCTGTCTGTCTGTCTGTCTGTCTATCTATCTATCAATCATCTATCTATCTATCTATCTATCTATCTATCTATCTATCTATCTATCTATCTATCTATCTATCTATCTATCTATCTTTCTAAATCATCCAATTCTCTCCAATAGTGGCTCTGGATATACAATATAATATAACAGATAGTTAAACAAACAAACAAAAAAAGTTTGTGTAATAAATTCAGCAACTGTTACCTAGATTTAATTCTACAGCACATACAAGGAATTCTGTGCAGCAACCTTAAACACTGACATATTATGTCATATTAGCTATCAGTCTTTATGCCACAAGTCTCTGCAATGTCCATAGGAAGCAAATGGTCCTAATGTGTTAAACATCACTTTCAGTTATAACCTTAGTATAATACATCTCAAGACATATTCTGGGAGTAATATGGTTAAGGCCACATTATGTTTTATTTTCTTTATGCCTCCATGAATTTAGTCCTGTTTTCCTCCTGAATGGTCTTTTTATGACCTTTATACTGATTTAATGACTGATCACTAAAGTATATGTCAGTATTTTTGAAAATAATGACTCCACTAGTGAAACATTCTTCTGTATTTTATTGCAGCAAATGTTAACACAGAAGGTACATATTTTAATTGTTCCCTTCACCTTGTCTTCATGGCACACTTATGTAAACAAGAAAAACATATAGTAGCATAACAGAAAATTTGATCACAGCACAATCATCAGCATTTCAAAAATACAGAGTCGCTGTACAAAAACTCAATTTATTTTACCCAAAATAATCTTAATTATCCTTAAAATTATGGCTTTATAAAAAGTATTGCTGTCATTTAGAAATGTACAATTTTAATTCTATGAAAAATAATACTTTGCCTTGATCTGTATGAACAGATTGTTTCCTAAGTATCATAAATGTATATGGCATAATCCTTCTAGCACAATGTTCTCATTTGCTGCAACGCCTGTGCATACACAACAAATAAGAAAGACCAAGGCAATTACAGCGTATGCGAAATCTTTCATGCATAGATGGGGAGAGTGAGAGAGAGGAGAACAAGTCCACAGAAATACATGATAAAGTACTAAGTACACACTTAAACTATGTAGTCCTTGTTATCTTGGATTTCAACATAATAAAAATGCACTGCATTTATCTCTATATTTTTTTTAAAAAAGTTATATTCAATCACTACTAAAATATACAAGCCACATATTCTATTGCTATTCTAGTAATCCTCAAAGATTCAAATAGTATGTATTTCCTATAAAATTCTCAGTTTTAAATGTAAGTACTTTTTATTTTTTCTGAAAGAATATCTTTAAATTCTGCAGCAGGACAATTCTCCTACATAATGCCTCAGTTAATATTCACCTTTTGTAAGCAAAGTATTTATTAAGAAATATATGTAATTGTAACAAACAGTTTTTGGTAAAGCATGTACAAGCAGTAATAATTAAACTGTAAGCCTAAGATCATTTACTTTTCAATCTTATTTACTGCAGAAGTTTTATTATTATAAGAAGTTACAAGGACATCATTTACATAGCAGAGATAATAATGAGGCCAAAAGACAAAGGGAAATCCTTCTGTTTTAATATTAAAGTTTCACCAGAAGAATCAGTCCATCAAAACATAAAAAAGTAAAAAATATATTTAGTGATCCTTTTGGAATAGGTCCATGGTTAAATTATTTGCTTTATCTGGGCTAATGTCAGATAAATAATGGCATATAAAATTAGTATGTAGAAGTCCAAGTCAAAATTATTTCACAGTCCTACTTCACTAGCTTTTTGCCATAAGGCATGTAAATATACCAAAATATTTTGTTCACATTTTAAAACTTTGTAAAATCAGATTACATCCATATTTTAGTGTTACAATATAAATAGCACACTTACAATTAACTATGTTAAGATTCAAATACAATTTTTGTCCACTAATAGGAGAAAAGTTAAAAAAAACATGTATACTAAATGTTACAAAAATATTAAAAGTGAATATTAGTATCCTAAATATATGCTAAAGTTAACTGGCTTACTAAAAAAAATCATCTATGTGCTGTGGTACTCTGTAATCCTTCACTGTTTTAGGAATTTTCGGAAGTATCTTTTGAATTTCTTGTATCATTTTAAGAAATGAATTTGCCATGCATATTAAGTATTTTTAAAAAGGTTTTACATTTTTATGTCATATTAGTAGTTATGGGAAATGAATTAAAAATGGAATTTCTAATTGGAATGATCTCATAAAGTAATTTGTGAAACACTTTTTAGGGCCTACACCCGCCACTAATTTTCTGAGCTCCGTTAATTATGTCAGAGAAAATATTTTAACAAACATCTGCTGCCACTGTGTAGAATATGGTTTAAGCTGGTCCTCCTGATGTAGGGAGTCTTTTTGAAGCGTTAAGTATCTGAAAAAATAAGGGGAGATCTAAATTAGAGGACCAACCATAAACAGATGATTGAGAAATAATCTTTAATATAAATATGCAACTTTGTAATATACTTAATTTAGCTATGGGTTATTAGAAATACTGTTTAATTGAACACAAAGTTGCTATCTAGGGGAAAAGGTAGGCTATAACAGAATTAAAGGACAGTTCCTTGGAACTAAAATGATCCCAGAAACCTAAGAATCTCTTACCACCTCTCTTCGATACACCTATTGGATATACATTTTAAAAAACACCCATTATGATGGGAAAAGCGCACGTGGAAGGAAAATTGCCTAAGATACTTTCATATTTATGAAAGCTGGAGTACCCAGTGTTACAGAAGGATGAACAAATTTTGCTTATGTCAAGATGTTTTCCAAAATCCTCATTTTCCCTCTTGGAAAATAAGTGGCAATCATTTGCATGTGAGAAAGACTGCCTTTGACACTATAGCAAGACTTATCTACAGTCTATATAGTTCTACTTTGGGCTTTTTTTTGATCTTAGAATATATATACTGAAGGGCAGAAGGAATAAAGAAGTTGAAAACAAAGAGATTGGAATTAGGTCTTTATATCCAAATCATAATATATTATTTCAACTACCAATCTGCAAATCATGAACATAAAGGTAGAAAAAGTGGTAAACCAAAGTTTAAATAGAAAAAAAATCTAAAATCGCTTATATTCTCCTGTATTCTATCATGTCAAACACTTCGTATAAAGAGAAATATCTTCAAATAGCACAAAACTGTGCCAAAAAGAGTCAAGGCAAATATCATGCTCAGAATGGCAGGAATTAAACACATATAGGAACTGGATTAAACAAGGTGTCTGAGTAGTTTATTTCCTGGTGTCCTTTGAGAGAAATTATGAGAATACAGCTATTAAAAATCCATGTGCCAGTTAATGTTCAAATATGTCAGTTGCAGCTGAACTACACATTCATATTCAGACCAATGTAATATAATAGGATACAATAGAAGGAGCTATATCACCAAAACTACTGTTGAAATGCCTAGCAATTATTCTATGGGCTGCCCACAAAGCTTTCACATCAACTCAAATTCACCTCTAGTTAAGAAGGTAAGATTCATTCAAGAAGTTGTCTAGTTTTGCATCCTATTCCCACTATAGCCAGGCTAGACAAATGTCCCAGTAGATTGTGTCCTAAGAAGAACCATCCCTTTTATATATTTCTCAGCACTTGTATTGCAGGAAGGAGCTATGCTATAAAATGCAAACTGTCATATATATACATCTGATTACCTAAAATATATAGGTAATATATATATATATATATACACACACACACATATATATACACACACACATATATATACATATACATATACATATATATATGTATTATATATATATATATAGGTATTATATAAATTATATATTAATATTTTGTGCTTTCCTGACTAACTCATAAAAGGAACATCTTTTACAACAAAATTCATTTGTATATTTTTCAGAGATATGTAAATCCATACAATAGTTACTGAATATACACGATAAGACTTTTTAAAAAATCAAATTTATTTACAACAATAAATATAATGAAAAAATAAACGTCAACTTCATAGTTTGAAGCCATTAATACCACTCTAATAGCTATTTTATATAAACTACTTGTTCTTGATTACAAGGAATTTATATATACAGCCAAAATCTTTTTAGCTGGTGGACGGGGAAAGAGTGAAGAAAATACAAGTGATTTCTGTAGCACTGTCTTGCATCTGATTCATCCCACCCACCTTTTTGCAGAGTGGACAGATTGGAGAGGAAGGGATTTCAAGAGAATAAGCAGGCACACAATGGGGCATATACTGGCTGTTTGCTGAATGTATTCACAGCTGCCTGAAATTGTTTTCAAGATGTATTCCTCATAATGTACCTTACTCTCTTGTAAACCCTTGTTCTCCACTGAATATAAAATACAAAAATTAATTCCCTTCTTATTAATTATGCCAACATATGAGTGAATATTCCAAAGGGCCAGGGAGTTAGGAGGCAACAAAAGCGAAAGGTGTGAAACCAATTGTCTTGTTAGTTTTGAAGCCTCTATCCTAGCATTGTTGTGGAGAGAAGCATTTCAATGAGTAGGGAAGAGGAGAAAAGGAAAGCACAGTTGTGGTTATGTGATTGATCACTTAGCAACCCCAACTCAACTGTGATCACTAAACGATGACAGTTATATATCCATGATTCAAAGTTTAATTTTCACTTGGCATCTGACAATGCTGTTCCAGCTAAGCTTGTGCTTCAGGATGGTCAGTCTTAAGAATCAGGAAGCCAGGATTCAATGGAGGCTGATCAACCACAAGGATCTCCTGTTCAAATGGAGCAGCCAGATGATGAGGAACAACCCCCAAGACCCAGGTCTAGACAAATCCAAAGGTGAGCTGAGCAACATTCAAGGAGGGTTCTCACTAAGAAAAGGGCAAGGCATGGGTAATTGCAGCCAGTTGGTTATCCAGAGTTAGCTCGCCCTTTTGCCTGCAGTCTTTGTTGGAGACATTTGTTTGACTTTCTAGTTCTTGCTTTTTGTTCTTGGCCACTGGACCAACTGACTACCCAATTTGGCATCCTGTGACTCTTGGAATGTATTTGGTCAACCACTTTTAGGCATTTGACTCACACTGCTGACTGCTGTTATTTGTCTAAAATTCAGTAAATGTGCCAGTTTTGAATACTCTCTCTCTCTCTCTCTCTCTCTCTCTCTCTCTCTCTCTCTCTCTCTCTCTCTCTCCCCCTCCCTCCCTCCCTCCCTGTGTGTGTGTGTGTGTGTGAATATCAGCAACTCTGAAACAGAACATTACCTGTACTGAACTATTACTGTTTAATAGTATGGATTAGCCATACCACAATGGATAAGAATTGTCAAAGTTTAGATTATTATTTCTAAAATTTATGTGTGAATATTAGCAAAATTAAATGCAATGCAATTCACTCATTTCAAATTAAAATATTTTTTAAAATTGAAAGAAATAATGCTCTTAAAATTCCCTTTGTAGTTTTTTTAGACAATGAACATTACACATAAAAAACTCCAAACAACACTCTGTAAGCCATAATTTGCGTCTCTCGTATGGAAAAATACAGCATTAAAAATTTGATTAAACAGCAATTTCACTTCAGTTCTTGAAGATCTATAAGATATCAATCTACTTTTCAATGATAAACAGTTCAAAATTTGTAGTACAAAAAGAATATAGAAAATGAAAGGAGTTTCTGGAATTTCAGTTCACTATATTTTCAAATCCTGAAAAACATGCAAAACTGACATGGTTGTTTTAGAGGAAGCTGATTACACAATTCCTGTTTCGTGACTATCAGCTTTCTAGCAGCAGGCTAAATTTATAGGAAATTTAGGATATTCTATGATTATCCATGCAATTACACTCATTAAACTGCCCTGCCACGTATGCCTGCCCCTTATTAAAGTACTGCTTAGAATTCATACTAATAGGAGCCACCAGCCTAAAAGATTTGAGGTTATTTTGCTATATCATAGTAGATGATGGAAAAGTGCAGTGAATGTAGGAGTGATAATAATTTATGCTATATCATATTTTGCTATATATCTCATAAAAATATAGCTATTACATGCCATATCAAGAAGTAAACTGAATTTCTGGCCTCAGAAAACATCTTGTGACTATGTGCTTTCCAATGTGCTTTAATTCTGAAAATTAAAATAACAATCATTATGGAATAAGATTTGAAAAGTTCCTATTGCAGATCAGTAGCTCCCAAAAATGGGCATAACTTTAACACTTTTCTATAGACATCTGTTTTTTTATTGCAGTAAGTTATATGTTTAATGGTATCTATTATCCTACTTTATACATATCTCATTTTTAATATAATTTTTGTCCAAAGACTTTAAGGCAGGCCTCTTTTGTCCAAATTTCATGGTTTTATCTATACCATTATTTAAAGACTAATCGATATTGTAAAAAATGTATCTACTGTCAGCTGTTTTATTAAATGCTGTTAGATGTTGAATTGCCAACCTGAATAAATACAATACAAAAATAGGATTCTTAGGAATAAAAAAGAAAAAAGTGCTAGAAATACATAAAAATATCAACCTACAATTATTGCTTTGTTCTGCTACAAACCTCAAATTTGCTTATGAGTTTTATTTCTACTTTTATGTAAAATGTCTCTTATGAGCACTATGTGAAAGTTACTTTTAATTAAAAATAAGAATCTGAAGAGGTGACTTACCAATTACATCATCCTCTGTATAATCTTCTGTGTGAACAGGAACTTCTGTAATTCAAAGATTTTTAGTCAATTATTCTAACACAAGCTCACAGATGTTATTACAATCTCTTAGGATTACTAAAACATTTTTTCCCCTCAGAATTGAAACGATGCAAATATATTTAAGGTCCTTCCATAGCAAAGAAGGGTAACATTCTGCCAAAATTGGGATTATTCAAATAGGATAAAATTCCTACATAGAGAGGAAAAATCCATAGACATATTGTTGTATTTAATAAGTTATATTGGCAACCGACACGTATTACTATTCACACTCAAGCTGCATTTTTCTGTTCACAAACATCTTCTAGTTTAGGTAGTAATTTTGTTGATAAAAAGTAACTCAAATGTATATTGTTATAATTCTGCTCATACCATATAAATATAAAAGCAGAAAATATATTTACTTATTTTTGCACAGTTTTGGTCACATCCAGTTACTGGTGCTATTATATACAACATACTAGTTTGAATGGACAAATATTGTACGGTACTAACCTGTCTCATGTTGTTGAGCAGCCACATGATCTTGTGTATGTTCCTCCTCGTGTACTATGAACAAGTTGAAAAAAATGGTATTTTTAAATTATGAATACTTGCTTCTTGAAATATACTCAGTAATTTCAATAAAAGAAATTGATGTTTAATATGTTTTACAGTATATGTAACCTTATTCTGAATTACCTGGGTTAGATTAAACAAATTACATAGATTATAGCAAAATAAAAAATAGAGATGAATTACAAAATAGAGCCCAATTGCTAATCATAACACCCCAACCAAGATAGTGTCTGGTCTAGTTGCACATATCACCTTTAACATTCATGGGAATTTTAAGTATTCCCCAAATTGCTGCTAGGCAATGGGAAACGAAATGAAATGAAACCCACTTAACCCTTGCTGTTAAAGTGATTAATGTTCTTTGCAGAACTTCCATCCACTCAAATTTTATTCTTTTTTTTTTTTTGCTTCTTTATACAGGTAGTCCTCAACTTACAACCATAACTGAGCCCAAAGTTTTTGTTGCTAAGAAGATAGCTAAATGAGTTTTGTCCCATTTTATGACCTTTCTTGCCACAATTGTTAAGTGATTTACTGCAATTGTTAAGTTAGTATACAGTTGTTAAGTAACTCTAGCTTTCCCATTCACTTTTATTATCAGAAGGTCACAAAAGGTAATCACATGTCCCCAGGATACTTCAATCATCATCCACATAGGCCAGTTGCCAAATATTCGAAGTTTGATCAGGTAACTATGGAGATGCTACAACACTCAAATGTGAAAAACAGTCGTAAGTCACTTTTTAAAGTGCTATTGTAACTTAAATTATCACTAAACAAATGGTTGTAATTCAAAGATTACTTGTTCATATCAAAGCTTGGGTCCCCAGAGAGAATTAAAAACATATCTATTTCGACAAGCCGGCCTGGGATAGTAGCTCCGGTTCCAACAAGGCCATAATTGTTTTTAGGGGATTGAGTTTTTAAGATTATGTATTGGGTTTTTAAATGATTGGGCCAAATTATTTAATCTATTTTTAATCATTTTACTTTTTGTATGTTGATGTTTTTTAATTGGGCTGTACACTGCCCCGAGTCCTTCGGGCGGGGGGGCGGTATAAAAATCGTAAAAATAAAATAAAATAAATAAAATAAATCTTTACAATAATCTGATTTTTGGATACACCTGCCAAATAGTTAGAAAAAGAACACTATTTCATTTCTAATCTGCTTTCAGTAAACACTGAAATTTCTGTCTCCCACTTCATTCAAGGAGCTACAAAAGGCATATATTTGATGGGGTTTTTTTTTACTGTTTTTCTGACAACTCACAAGGCCCTCTTTCCCATTCAAACAAGAATTAACTCCAAATCTATTCTGAAGGTCTTCACACATAAAAATAAGAAAATCCATACTTATTTGCACGCATTCAAACATATAAAACAGAAATAAATGTCAAGGAATATACAAATGTGATCCAAATAACTGCAATGCTTGCTAGATGAATAACCACAATTGGTAAAACTGGTCAAAATGTGAAAAACTTCAATAGCCAGTCCTTGACTTACAACCAGCCACTTAGGGACCATTTGAAGTTATGTTGGAACCCAAACGTTACTTACAACCCAGTTACAACACTCCCATACCTGCCCCCTGCAGTCACATGACCGCCTTTCAGGCACTTGACTATCTGTCCACATTTACAGCTGTTTGCAGTATCCTGCAGTTACATGATCACAAGTAAACCTAAAGTTTACTTCCTGTTTTTGGCAAAAGTGCCCATAACAAACAATGGGTTTGCATTTTCTCAATGACTTAATGATAATGCTGGGTTGATTAATGATTGCCACAAAAAAGTAAAAATAAAAATAAAAAAAAGGGTTATACACTATAAATAACAGGGTTTTTCTGCACTGGCCCATTTTATGGAACACTAGATGATCAGAATGAAATCTTTTAAGTCTTTCATAAAGCCCTAAAAAACTGGGCTATGTTCCCCTGCCTGGGGTGCTAAATGTGTTGAGGGCCCATTTCCTGGTTGTATTGCTAACTGGCCAAATATCTTGGCTACTATGTATATTTAAATATTTTTAGTGTTTTAATTGTAATATATTTTTTGAATTGTAAGCTGGCCAAAATCATTGACTGAGATGGGTCGCTATAGAAATTGAATAAATAAACAATAAAACTGGGTCAGACACGTGATGATCTGCTTTATGACTGTCACCATTGGTGAGTGCAATGGGCAGGCTCCATTACGGTTGTAAGTCAAGGACTATGTACACTGGTTCCAAATTATACAGTGAAGCTTTCTTGCAATACTGCATTTGTTTATTCCAAAATTGTTTGTATAAAATGCATATAAATGAACTTAACAAAATATTTACAATAATTAATAATTTCATTTCCATTTTTTTATCTTAAATAATTCCTGGATACATACCTGGTTGAATAGGTTCAGTAACAGAATCTGGAACATCTGCATTACCTAAGGAAACAACATCTCTATTAATAAATTATTATGGAAAACTCATAAGGCACAATAAAACACATTTCAACTATTTTGTTTAAGACTGTTGCTGAGGTAAACGAAGTCATGTCCTTGCCACCCAAAATGGCTAATGCGATGAATAAGGCTTTTTCCATACTCTTAATGGTAACATTTGCATTTACTTCCTTATTTGATATAAAGCTGCGTATCTCAGGTTACAGTATTTAAAACACTATAAATAACAGAATACAATACAAAAATATACTTTTTCTTTTTATTAATATATGTAAATATATTTTACTAATATATGTAAAATATATTTAAATTTGGCTGTAATTTTCAGTTCAGTCAGGTAACAGTAGGAAAACCAGTGCCTGTCAGATTGATTATTCAGTTTAATGTTTATTCAACAATCCTTTAAAAAAAGAACATTTCATCTATTTATCTAAACTTGAAGCACTCAAATATTTCAGCATATTGAAAAATCAATTACTTCTGGTAAGAGAAAGAATACTTTTTAATATACAACAGTGTTTAATTTTGGGGACCAGGAAGGGATAGTGGTGGTTTGGTCAAATCTTCAGTTTATTCCTGTTCTATGTTCTTCCACTGGAAAGAATTACTAATATTTTCAAGCAATGTTCATTCTTCATTTTCTTTTGTGTAGCTCTATTCTATGCAGACTTACTTGAAAATACAACCTGTTCAATTTCATGAGGCTGGACTTCCAAAGAAGAAATAGTGACTTGGAAGAATTCTCCACTAAAAGCAGAGCTGATGACTGTAGAGGAATGAAGAACTGGCGAGTAGATTAGCTCTTTGTAAACCTCTTTGTACAAAGAGCACTTGAGATTGCCTATAAGTGCTCCACCTAGCACAGGGATGATTAGAACTTTGACTTTGGAAAGATGAGGGAAAAGCCACTATATATTCCATATGTTCTGAGCATCATAATTACATGCACAATGCTTAATCATGTGTCATGATGACATCTGTAACTGTAGATTTAAGGGCCTTTCTTTTAACATGTCACATTTGACATACATAAAAAGAAGGGGAATTTCAGTCAAATGATTGCAACCCTATCTAGATTTTTTATCCTTCTGAAGCAAATGTCTTTGCAAATCAGGTATCACTTGGATCTTGCTCATCAGGGCTCAGAATGTATTTGAACACACATAATATTCACAGCATCAATTTTACCTACTTTGCTCGTGTGAATCTTTGCTTTAAAATGTGGTGGGAGTAATCAGAAAATGAAAGCTAAAAATAAATATTTTCTAATAATGTATTGCCCTAAAATCTTTAGAAATAAAAATGACCAATTTATACTTACGTTCATGTATTTGTTCTGGATGATCAGCGGATTTTGTAGATTTATTATAACAAAAAAATGGAAGTTTTAGGAAAACATAGCTAACAATAAAAACATTTCTGAAAGCAACGTATTTTAAAAAAGTATGAAGCTATAGCTAGAAGAACTTTATAAGTAGAGTTTTCAGTTGATTGTATTACTGATGTTTGAAGTATTTTATTACTTCCACTGATTCCCTTAAAATATTATATTTCTGCCTGGAAGGTAGTACTGTTCAAGAGATATTATTCAGTATGTCCTTGCTTACCAATGTATTCTAAAGCAGATTTTTATATATTTTATTTTTTTATTTAATGTATGTATTTTATTTCACTTTATGCATCCGCATAAAAATCCTTAATTAATGGATGTTTGCTATATTTTCTACTCTATAGAGGATATAGAAAACACAGATATGTAGTCATCCTAGAATATTAAATAAGTAAGAATATGTACAATTTCCTGTGCTTTTTAGCAGGAGTTGAAAGTCAGCATTGTAGCTGTTGCTAAATAGGGTACCTGCAATCCAGCAATAAATAATCCCATAATAGCTACAATTCCTTGTTCTAATTATAGTATTATTTTTTCACTTTGCCTATGTTTATATGTGTCCAGTTAAATATTCTGAATTTGAAATAACAGTGCCATTACTATCTATTTGAAAACAAAGTATAGACACAGAATTCATAGATGAAGAAAATATTTTGTGTCCCATAAATACAGACTGGAGTTAGGAAACAAATGGATTCAGAAGGCCACAAGGCAACAGCTTTGTATTAAAAAATATTACTTTTCATTAAAAAGAAGGGAAGTGTGAAATTGTTCTATGCCATAAATGTACAAATAAAATGTAAATCAATTATTAGAATTATAGCAACATAACATTTCCTATCATTGACTAAAATGTTGATAGCATTTGGATTTTCTTATTGAAAACAGTTTTTTTTTTTAAAAAAAAACCTTTTTTCTTCTATGAAAGTAAAATCACACATGAGAGAGTACTTATACTTATTTCTGAAAACTGCAGAGGAATGTATTAAATATATTTCTTGGCCAATTTACATCCAAACATTGAGTAGAGCAGATATAGATATTGTAAATATTTAATGCACAGTAAGTAAATAGGAATCTACGTACCAGAATGTTCAGTGAAGTCTTCTCTCTCTAATTCTAAAAAAAGATTGCACATCTTAATATTAAACATGGGAAGTTGCTATGAATTAAAATTTTCTGTTATTGTGGACTAAGTAGATCATATGTTAAATACATATCATTTGTCTTAGTTACAATAATATTAATAATTATTATAATAAAAATAAAAGTATATAAAATAATAATTAATCATTAAACATTGTTTACAAGAATATGTTAAGTCATGCATTAAAAGCAAAGTGTCTGCTCTATGGAATCTGCAATAAAAATGGTAACTGCCATTTCCTTGTGTCTTTTCAACATACTTCATAGCACATTGGGAAAAAGTGGAAGGATACCAATACCTTTGGCCACAATATTGTTTCTAGTTGGTTTGGCATGGCAATTTATTTGCACTGACATATTAGGTTTTGCAAAGTTGACGAGCCAGCTCTTTTCTACCCACTCAGTGCTCTATCATTGTTTTTCTATTATCAGTCTCACGTGTTCAGCAAACAAAACAGATCTCCATCAGCAGAAGATACCAATCAGCTGGAAAAATCTATGTAAACATCACATAATCACAGAATTTATATAGATTCAAATAGGGCAAAACTTTACGAACCCATAAGTAAGCTAGCACTCATTGAAAGAGACTTAAAATATGGCATTATTTGTTTGATATGACAGATGAATGATGGAAAACAATGCCATGCTAATAATCACTACTGAAATCCTATTAGAAAACCATGAAAAAACATACCAACTTCTTCTACATGGTCAGGCTGTTCTGTATTTTCTGGATCAGATTCTGTAAATGAAAATAATATTAAGATCTGTAAAAAAACATGGAAAGTATATCCTTTCAGGGGTAGTTATTACAGAAAATGGAAATCATGACCTCCTTAAGTATCATTCTGACTCCTAAATGGCTGAAAGCCACTGTTCTTTCACAGACGTGTTCCTCACTTGTACTTGCTATCTAGAAAGTGTGATACAGTATTGACTGCAATTACTATTGTCTTTTGTTTAAATATGTAAGACCATTTTATCTCCAACTGCTAGTTACCATTCCACATACTTATACATAGTTTCACATTACTAATTCTATTTGATTCACAAAACTGGAAATGAAAAGACTCTCTAGGAGTAGCTTAAAAGATTGAGTGCATAGGCTTTCTTTCCTGCTCAGTCACATTCTTCAAAGAAGTCAGAAATAACTGCAGTTTTATAAGGTCATGAAGTAACTTTTGGTTCCCCCAAAGATGAATCTGTCAAGAAAAATTAACTCCACTTCTTCAGGCTTAAAACTACTGACAAGTAGCAAGGAACATACTTGGGAACATGAACAATTCTCTTTTACATTTATTTCCAAATATACAGTTTGTGTGTGTGTGTGTGTGTGTGTGTGTGTGTGTGTGTGTGTGTGTAATTTTTTATTCTCCCCCTTAAGATGGAACTAAGCAAATTAAAGGTTGAAATCAGTGCGTGCAACCGAAGGGAGTTTCTTCTAAATTCAGAAAGAAATCTTAGTCCCAGTTTCTAGGTAGAAGTAGATATAACCCTTTTCTGTCAACATTATTTTGTGTGATGAAAAACAAACAAGATACTTATTACTCTTGCTTCCGGTGGCTCCGCCGGCGCCGCTAGGGTCTCCTCTGTGAGACTCCGTCATCTGGATCTGTAAAGCCGCGAAAAACAGCGCACACCAGCTGTTTTTTCGCGGTGAAAAATCCCCTCTCCGGGCAAAGGAGAGGTGTAGAGCATCGGGAGCAAGGTTGAGCCTTCTTAAACCCCTGGAAAATAAGTTTCCAGGGATTAAGAGTGAGCTCCCTAAGCTCCGGAGGACGCTCCTATCCAGAGACGCTTCTGTCTTCGGACAGAGAAAGACGCCGCGACCACTTCTGCCTTTTTAAAAGCTAACACTGGAGAGACTGTAAGCAGGCTGAATGACTACAGGAGTCTTAAAGGGATTGCAAGTATTTTTATTGTTTCTTTTTGGTTATACATTTCTAACGTCTACAATCAACATAATGTTTCAAAATGGCGTTTAGCTTTCACTATTTTCATTGTTAAGGAAAGTGCTGGAAGTGAAAGTGGAACTGTTACTTTTTTCTCTCTTCCTGTTTCCTCAAGCGCAGCTAGAGAGACGGCTGTGATTATTTGAAATTTAAAATGGAGTGGAATTTACAGCCAAATGCTAAACCTATGTTGGATCGTACTGATGAATTTTATGAAAAAAGGTCTGATACACAGAAGATTTTTACCCAAGACTTTAAAGAGATTAAAGCATCTTTGAAAGAGATTAAAGCATCTTTGAAAGAGGCTTCTACAGAAATATTAATTATATTAGCTAAATTCTTTCTTCCAAATGAAGTTGATGTACAACCGACTGCTGAACAATTTATTTTACAATCTGAACATGGAGAAGAGTTAGATCAATTAACTGGAACTTTTTCTTCAAATGAAACTGATTTACAATTGTCTGCTGACTATTATACAACACAAGAGAAATCAGAAGATCAACAGGGAAGAGAAGAGGATAGTTTTGAGTATAAAGACTACAACTGGATTTTGCTAGATGGAAAGTTGGTTTATGGAGAGCAAGAGGTTTTGTTTCAAGAAGGGGAATTCTGTCCAGCCGGGCAGCAAGAAGAGGATTTAATTGACAAAAGAGAGACTTTGTTTCATTTTATGAAGCAATTAGACTATAAATGGATTCGGTTTGATGAACAGTTTATTTATGGAAAGCAAGAGGATTTGATTCAAGAAAGCACGACTCAACTCAAGAAGCAATTTATTTATGGGGTCGAAGAAATAAAGAAGAGAGATTTATTATTTGGATGGGTGGCCTTGTTATGGCGGTGTATTTGGTTAAAAAGAAAACCTAGAATTCGTTTGAAGTAATGAAATTTAAAACTGTATGTAAGGATGTTTGGGTAATTTAAAATTATGGACTGAATTAAGGACTAAGAATACGAGTAAGATGATTAATGGTTGACATAATTAAATTGATGAAGGATGTATTTGTTTTGATGATCTAGGTTTGACATTAGATTGGAATGTAAGTTAGAAATGGTACAAATAGTTTGTTTTTATGAGAGAGCCCAGAAGTTGATTGATTAAATGAAATTTATAACTAAATGAGAGAATTAAGGTTAATCTAAGATTATGGGTTGATTTAAAGATTGAGATTATAAGTAAGTTGTAAGATAGGATGTTTAAATGATATATCAAGATATATTATTATAAATTAAATTTATTAGATTTGACTTAGATTGACGGTTTAGATGTAAATGATAAATATTATTCTTAACAAGATGTTATATTTTTTTTTTGAATTGAGGGATTTATTGATATTGTTATTTTTAATATTATCTGTTTAATTTCAATAAGATGAGTTTTTTCTTTTGTGTTTTGTTTAAGGGATTGATTTGATTCAGAGAATGTATATATTATATAGTTTAAAATTCTTGTTAAGACTATATAATAATTTTGTTGGACGTAGTGGGGTTTTCTTTTGTTATACCCTGTAATCATTCTGGGAAGTCGAGGGTTAGGGAGGGATTATAATTTTAGAGATGATGTTTTCTCAACTGTATTTGGGGTTGGTGGAAGAATATTTAATTATTGTTATTAAAGGGTTGTTTGGGTGGCCTTTGGTGGAGTGAAGGTTGATTTAAGTGGAAGTTGACAAGAAAGGGGAATAGGATGGAGATAGAGAAGGATGAAGGTTAATTGTTTGAGATGTTTATTTTCAGTTGAGTTATTACTATTAGAAGTACTGGAAATTGTATTTATGTTTTGTTGATGATTGTTTGTTTGTATATTAAAAAATACCAATAAAATACATTTAAAAAAAAAGATACTTATTACTCTTGATCATTCAAATAGAAAAGGCAGGTTTTACAACTAAATGATAGCAAACACTTTTTATTAACAAATCTATTATGTACTTTTAATAATTTACGTTTACAAATAATTAAATATATTGCCTTTAGATGAATATAAATCAGACATACCTGGGATTTCTGGCTCGTCTGTGCCTTCTTCCACATGAGAATAGTCGTTTAAATCTGAAAATTAGAAATACCATATTATATTACAAACACCATTAATATACCACCAGGCAGGAGATAAGAACATAAGAACATGAGAAGAGCCATGCTGAATCAGGCCAAAGCCCATCGAGTCCAGCATTCTGTGTCACACAGTGGCCCACCAATTGTACATGGGGATCTTGAGCAGAAAGAGAGGCAAAACCTTCCCTTTCCCTTGACCCCCAACAAATGGTACTCAAGGGAATCCTGCCTGCCTCAACCAACATAGAGGCGGCACATGGACATCCATTTTAATAACCACTGATACACTTGGCATCCATAAATCTATCTAACCCTGCCTTGAAGCTGTCAAGGCTGACAGCTGTCACGACCCCTTCTGGAAGTGAATTCCATAAATCAACGACCCTCTGGGTGAAGAAATATTTCCCTTTATTTGTCCTCACTTTCTTAGCTATGAGCTTTAGGGAGTGCCCCCTTGTCCTGGTATTGTGTGATAGAGAAAAGAATTTTTCTATATCCACCTTTTCTATCCCATGCATAATTTTATACACTTCGATCAAGTCACCCCTTAAACGCCGTCTTTCAAGGCTGAAGAGACCAAGGCGTTGCAATCTGGTTTCATAAGGGAGGCGCTCCATTTCCTTGATCATTCTTGTTTCCCTTTTTTACACCTTTTCCAGTTCCATTATATCCTTCTTATGGTGCGGTGACCAGAACTGTACACAGTACTCCAAGTGTGGTCTCACCATCGATTTGTACAGAGGCAATACAACACTTGCTGACTTATTTTCGATTCCCTTCCTAATCATGCCCAAGCATGGAATTTGCTTTTTTTACTGCTGCTGAGCAATGGGTTGACATCTTCATCGAGCTGTCCACCAAAACCCCAAGATCCCTTTCTTGGGTTGTCTCAGAAAGTTTGGTCCCCATCAGTTGGTAAGAATAATTGGGGTTCTTTGCCCTGATGTGCATAACTTTGCACTTGTTTAGGTTAAAATGCATTTGCCACTTTGTTGCCCACTCACACAATTTCGAGAGATCCTTCTGGAGCTCCCGACAATCAGTTTCACTTTTCAGAACCCGGAACAATTTAGTGTCATCAGCAAACTTGGCTACCTCACTATTAACTTCTACATCCAGATCATTGATGAATAAATTAAAAAGTAAAGGTCCCAAAACTGAACCTTGGGGTACACCACTTCTCACTTCTTTCCATCCAGAGAATTGTCCATTTATTGCCACCCTTTGCTTCCTACAATTTAGCCAGTTACCAATCCAGGACAAGACCTGTCCTCTAATTCCGTGGCTGGAGAGCTTTTTTAGGAGTCTTTGGTGAGGGACTTTGTCAAAAGCCTTTTGAAAGTCAAGATATACAATATCAACTGGAGCCCCTTTATCTATGTATTTATTTACACCCTCAAAGAATTCTAACAAGTTAGTAAGACATGATTTGCCTTTGCAGAAACCATGTTGATTTTCTTTCAGCAATGCCTGTTTTTCTATGTGCCCTGTAATTTTATCTTTAATAATGGTTTCCATCAGTTTGCCTGGAACTGAGGTTAAACTGACTGGTCTATAGTTTCCTGGATCACCTCTGGATCCTTTCTTGAAGATCGGGGTTATATTTGCTTCCCTCCAATCCTCTGGTACAGTGCCTGATCTTAGGGAAAGATTATATATTTTAGCTAGAAGTTCAGCAATTTCACACTTGAGTTCCTTGAGAATTCTAGGGTGGATGCCATCTGGACCCGGCAATTTGTTGACGTTTAGTTTAGAAAGGCATGCAAGAACATCTTCCTTGTTTATCTCTATCAGGTTTAATTCTTCTATTTCCCTCCCTGGGAAAACTAATTCAGTGGCAGGCAAATGTTCTCTATCCTCCTCAGTGAAAACGGAGGCAAAGAAGTCATTTAGCCTCTCAGCAATCTCGTCTTCTCTGATTATCCTCTTCTGACCATTGTCATCGAGTGGCCCAACTGATTTTCTGGTTGGGTTCCTGCTTCTGAAGTACTTAAAAAGGTTTTGTTATTATTTTTAATATTCTTGGCTATATGCTCCTCAAAGTCTCTCTTGGCTTTCATGACTATCGCCTTGCATTTGGTCTGCCAGAGTTTGTGATCCCTCCTGTTCTCCTCGGTAGGAAGAGCCTTCCATTTCTTAAATGAGTTTTTCTTCTTTCCAATAACCTCATTTACCTCATTCGTAAGCCATACTGGTATCCTCTTGGACTTTCCAATCCTCTTTCTTCTTTTAGGAATGCATTTTATTTGAACCTGCTGTAACGTATTTTTAAACAGTTTCCAAGCATTTTGGAGGGATTTGATTTTTTTTATTGTTCTTTTTAGTTTCTTCTTTACTATTTTCCGCATTTTGTCAAAATTCCCTCTGTGAAAGTTTAAGGTCTCTGTGTTAGTTTTCACTGACAATTTGCTATCCATGAATAAGTTGAAGGTTATTGTGTTGTGATCGCTGGTTCCTATGGGCTCGGTTACAAGGACATCATGAACCAAATCCTGTGCGTTAGTTAGAACCAAGTCCAGGATCCCCTTTCCCCTGGTTGGTTCCATGACCATCTGCTCAAGGGAATAATCGGCTAACATGTCGAGGAACTTTGTCTCTCTTTCATGTGTAGAACAAGAATTTACCCAATCTATTTGGGGATAGTTGAAATCCCCCATTATGACTACCCTATTTTTTTTTGAGGCCTCCTTAAATTCTTTTTCCAAATAGCAATCTGCCTCTGGAGTTTGGTTGGGAGGGCGATAGCAGATCCCTAACGTCAGATTAGTTTCCTATCCTGGGATTTTTATCCACAATGTTTCTGTGGGTGAGTTTGAATTTTCTTGAATTTCGAGTTCATGAGATTCTAACTCCTCATTTATGTACAAGGCCACGCCACCACCATTTCTCCCTCCCCTGTCCATCCTATACAATTTGTAACCTGGAATCCTTGTGTCCCATTGGTTAACATCTGTCCACCAGGTTTCTGTTATGCCAATAATATCAATATTATTTTCCTTCACCAAGCATTCCAATTCCCCTATTTTTGCTCAAATGCTTCTAGCATTTGTGTACAGACATTTATATGTAATTTTCTGGTGCACTTTCAACTTTGACTGTGGATTTTGACTGTAGAATTTGGTTGTAGAATTTGTAGATGGTCTACCATGTCCTTCTGCTTGACTATTACAATTTAGTTTTCCAGTTGACTCACCAATGTGTGCATAACTTCCACCCTCCATATTAGGCAGTGATGCTTAATATTGCTGCCACAAATCTCAAGCCAAAAGTAAAAAAAAAAAATCAGAGAAATCAGGTAACAGAAATCTGTATTCAACCCAGAGAAAATCTACAAATATTCGACTAGTGCTCACAGTAACAAGTTCCCATGTGTGAGATTCAAGCTCTGACAATTTTTGTATGGATAGCTGAAACATGTATGCCTTTTCCTAGTGTTCTCAATCATCAATTTTACTTAAAATAATATAAAGTAAGTTTATTTTAAGTTGTAATTGAATTGTTGAAACTCTTATCCAAACTAGATTCAAGAGTCCTTGGTCCTTTAGATTCACTTTTTCTCTATATAAAAATTTCACTGAAAGTGCTGAATATAATTTGCAGTTCCTATATATTCAGTACTTAGTCACTTTGTGGCACAAGAAAGTTATCTATCTATCTATCTATCTATCTATCTATCTATCTATCTATCTATCTATCTATCTATCTATCTATCTATCTATCTATCATCTATCTATATATCTATATATCTATATATCTATCTATAACATTTATATAGCAGTCCATCTTATATCTAACTCTTATATCAAATTATGAAAGACATTAGATACCATCAGTTTCATATTTTTCTTGATATCTAGGTTGGTAGTTACTTGCAGGTTCTGAAAGTAAAATGTTTCTTTTTAAACATGTACAAAGATTACAGAAAATTCTGCAAAATTTCAAATTTATTAAATTAAATTAATCTACCAAGTTACAAGCACAGAGGCCTATTCTATATGATACACTGGTATTAGAATTCAAGGATTGTGAATGAGTCTCAGAACTATGCAAGTTTTCTTACAATCCTTTTTTTCTTGCACTTGAATACTCCCATCCTTTAGGTGTAAAATCAATTCAAGCATGAATCTAAACGTAAAATCAATTCAAGCAAAGGCACTCCTAAATAAATACCATTTATTTACAAGTAGAAACATTATTTAAAATGATACATTTCCTGCCAACGTCTCTACAAAGGTGAGTAGTGGAGGGTGCAAGCAGGGAAAGACCCCAGGTGGTGCCCCCCTCAGCCCGGGAGCCTTCCTCCATCAGGGTCTCCCTATCACTATCCAGTTGGGGGGGTCTCTGGTTGAGAGCTCAGGGTTGGGTGTGTTCCCCAAACCTAGCCGGCCCCCAGCAACCTTTGAGTTCCGTTCTTACTGTCTCATCTATCAGAACCATGGCATTATGTATGTATGTATATATGTATGTATGTATGTATGTATGTATGTATGTATGTATGTATGTATGTATATAAAAGTCTGGAAAAAGATATATATAAAGCATATATATGTTGCCTTAATACAAAGATACATGCACACACACACACACACACACACACACACTAGTAAATTATCATATAAAATACAATAGCATAGACAGCATCACAAAGGTCTAAGTGAACGATTATAACAAACATTGAGCTACATACACATTAAACATTAAAACCCTCAGTGCCTCCCTGAATTGGTTCAGAAAATTAAATGCTACATAAATATCTGAGAAATATATTTATTTTTCTTTACAACTGAGATACCTTCTTGGGTAGAACTTGATTTCTCTGATATTTCAGGTATTTTATCTTCTATTTCTTCATCATAACTCTGTTCTGTTGTAGGTTCTACAGATACTTCATTATTGTCTTCTTTTTCTTCTTCCTCCTGAAAATCTGTTTTTTCATGATCTTCATCTATTGCATCTTTTTCTTAAAAAAATTGAAAAAAAGAAACTTTGAATTTCAGTGAATAGCCTTAATTTCATTAAATCAAACATCCATTTAAAAGAGTAACAGAAATTGCACATTTCCTTTTAAAAAAGCGTAAACAGTGGTGCTTAAGTTTGTGAACTCTTTATAATGTTCAGTATTTCAATATAATTTTCAATATTTCTAATATTTCAGGATAAATATGACTTAAATGTAGTCTGTTCTCCACACAAATCCTTAAACTAGCCTGTACGTTTTTGTATATATCTTTCTTTAAACTGTGCTTGGCTATAAAATTAAAGGGTATTAAAAATTAAAATTAAAAAAGGGTAATGTTGGCTTCTTAGTGAATCATTCATTCATTCACTCACTCACTCACTCACATAGGGTAAGTCCATTACATAATAACAGAATAAGGGAAGTTGGAAGGGATCTTGGTGGTTTCTAGTATAATCCCCTGCTCAGGCAGGATATCCTATGACCAATGCAGACAAATAGCTGTGCTATCTCTTCTTAAAAACCTCCAATGATGGACCACCCACAACCTCTGGAGGCAAGCCACTCCACTGATTAATTGTTCTTGCTAACAGGGGATTTCTCTTTAGTTCTATGTTGATTCTCTTCTTGACTAGTTTCCATCCATAGCTTCTTGTTCTGCCTTTTCTGTTTTGGAAAAGTTGATCTCCTCTTCTTTGTGGCAGCTCCTTAGATATTGAAATATTGCTATCGTGTTCCTTCTAGTCCTTCTTGTCATTAAACTAGACATATCCAATTCCTCAACCATTCTTCATATGTTTTAGCTTCCACTCCCCTAATCATCTTTGTTGCTTTTGCCGCACTCTTTCTAGAGCCACAAAATCTTTTTTATATTGTGGTGACCAAAATTGGATGCAATAGGTCAAGTGTGGTCTTATCAAGGCTTTATAAACTGGTACTTGTCCTGCCCTCAGGTGCTTTGAAGAATAGGCTGCCTCCCCCTTAAATATTGGAAGACTGCTAGAATATACCCAGTTCTTGAAACTGTTCATTGTACAGTTTAGCCTCCAACCCCCAATCATCTTTGTTATTCTTCTCTGCACTCTTTGTAGAGTCTCAACATCTTTTTTGTACCATGGTGAACAAAACTGGACACAGTAGTCTAAGAGTGGCATTACCAAAGCTGAATAAAGAATACTAAGACTTCATGTGATCTTGATTCTATCCCTCTAGCCTAGAACTGCACTGGGTATTTGGCAGTTGCAACACATTGCTGGCTCATACTTAAATTATTGTCCACTAGGACTCCTAGACCCCTCTCTGAGAGTTACTGCTGTTGAGGTAGGTACCAACTATTCTATTCCTGTGCAGTTCCTTTTTCTTGTCTAAATTTAAAACCTTACTTTTCTCACCAGTGAACACATTTTGTTGGATAGGACCCAATGTTCAAGTCTGTAAAGATCCTTCTGGAACTTAAGCCTATTTTCTAAAGTGTTGGCTATTCCCCCCTAGCTTGGTGTCATCTGCCAATTTGAAGATTTCCCCTTCTATCATTTATGAAGATGTTGAAGAATACTGAGCCTAAGATAAAACCTTGGGGTGTACCACTGCTTGCTTCCCTCCATGTAGATTTAATTTCATTGAGGACTACCTGTTGAGTGCAGTTATCAGCCAGTTACATACCTATTTGGTAGTAATGCACTCTATCTCACATTTTTCTTTCATATCAAAAAGCAGGTTGTGGTCTACTTTGTTTAATGCCAAGTATGAATAGACTATGCCATAAACATTTACTCTTATCATGGGAAAATTCTATATGCTGTGCAAAAACAGGTGGAGTAGGATAACAGCTAGTACAACATTTTTCCACCTCAGAAAGAAACAATTGTCAAAACAACAGAGGAATAAGCAGTAAGGTATGCTGTAAACTATGTATCTTACATAGATCAAAGTAGTGGCAAACATTTTTTTCTAAAAAAAAAAAAAAGGAAGAATCCATACATTTGAAAAAAAGGAATCTAGAGTACATTCATACCAAGTTGTGAGTCAAGAACTTCATGTAGCATGGCCTCAATTTCATCTTCAGGTTCTGTTTTAACATGTATGTGTTCTGCATAAGTTTAGAAAATATATCAACAATTACTGAAAAGAATGAATAGAACTTGAAATAACAGAAAACAGAAAATAAATACCTAGAGAAAAAATAATATGTTTTACCCTTAAAATAGTTTGTAACTGTCAGTCTTTCTCAACTACATATAACCTATGTTTTACACTGGCATTTCAGGTGTTCCCTTTCCAGTTTATTCTACTATTTTTAAAGTTTTCTTACAACTTTTGCAATATACTTAAAAGCTTTTTCAATGATCTGCGAAAACTAAAAAATGACGCATATGAAATATCTGAGCTCAAAACAGTCCCACAACTTGTTGTTTGGATTTTTCTACAACTATTTACATCTGCTTCAACTTTTTTCAGAGCCTGGAATAAGTTGAAGCAAGATTAAATGTGATATCATTTTCAATTTTTAAAAAATGCAAAACACTTACTTATCCAACAAATATTTTCTTTTTATTGTTTTCCTGATACAATTAATTTTGTATTCAATACTATTAATCTAAGATTGTAACATACATTTTGATTCGTTCGAGCATTTGGCTATCAATTCATATATTTTGCAAATGTGTATATTAAATAGAAATAATAATAAAAAATTTCAGGTGAAGAAAAGTGAGTAAACTGGATAAGGCAACTTATCTCAATCTATCCATTTTATAGTGTAAGCAGTTTTGCTATATATAGGGCTCGGGATGGAATTTGTTACCTAACGTAAAAATGTACTATTGAAATTTTCATCTTAATATATTTCTAAGTTGTATTTTGACATATCTGAGGATAAGCAAGCATAGCCTACAATTAAAATGCTCAATTATAGCTTATCTTTGATAAGACAAAGGTTTTAAGGGAACCTTAAGATCTGTGAACAGACTCCAGGATTAAAATAATGTATCAGTATGGAGCCAAAAGTAAAAATAGAACTTATGTTTCCAACAAATTATTGCATCCCATGAACATTATACTAATATGGCTATGTGACGTTATATAGATCACTATATTTTTACATGGAGATTTTTTGAAAATTATTTAGCAATTCCAACAACTGCAAAATCAGTCACATCTCTTCCTTGTGATTTACAATGGTTGCCAGTTTATTTCAAAGCCCACTTTAGCTGTTGGTTTATAAAACTCTAAATGGCTTTAGTCCAAGCGTTTGCTAGAATGCCATTCCTAGTATCTACAGCCTGGACATTAAAAGCTTTGGAAAGTGGCTTGCCTTTTAGCTCCACCAGTGAGCAAGGCCTAAGAGTGATTATCCAAGCCAGAACCTTCACAGTTGTATATTCTTACTTTGCAATTTGCAGCTTTTGGAAATGATTCTAGCATTTTCATCTTTGCATTTTCATCAATTAATCAAAATGTCTACATTCCACCTGCCTTTTAAATTTCACTCTCTTCATGTAATATATCTGAAACATATCCAGTATAACAGCAAATTTTAAATTGGCCATCTCCTCAATGGTGGTCCTTTGTATAAGTTTCTACAGCATGTACTTAACATACAAATGCCTCCAAATTTGGGGATCCTACAATGTGGAGATATACTTAAAAATATTTCAGTTTCCATACCCCAAAAATCTACAAATATTTGCTGTAAAGCTCGAATTATCTCTTTTTTTCAATTGCATGTATGTTTCCTGCTCTCATGGGAAATACACAATTGCATGGTAACATTAAATGCACAAAAATTTAGAATTATAAAAATTCATATGTACAGAAAACTAAATAGATCACATATGAAGATATAAACTTTGCAATTCTTTGCCCCTAAAGGTCGTTAAAGCTATATGTTTTTTATAAGATTATTTTTAATCTTTTAATAATTTTTAATGAGAATTGCATTTCAATAGGTTTTCAACTTTAGCTAAGTTTTAATAGTATCCAGCTTTGGGAAAGATTATTACTCAATTATTCATTATTTTGATTTCTATTGTTGCTTTTATAATTTTAACCTATTACAACATGCCTAGAGTTTTAATAACTGAATGGGTATGAAAAAAAATAAAAATCTTTATTTGCATTATGAATTATATTAATAAAAATATATTTATATTTTATAGATATGTGTTAATTATTTCACACTTCAAGTAATTTGTTCAGTAGCACTTAATATTTTTGGTTTACAATGGTTGTATTAAAAATACTGCTTCTAACTGGATAATTGTCACATATATTGTAAGTTAAAATAAATGAAATCAATATTCAGATAATGTGTCCTTAAGTAGAAATTATGTGAAAATAGTCAAGGACTTACAATTTGTACATTCAACTGTAAAATAATGTATATGAATATTTTATCAATATATTGAATATATTCAAGGATGATATATAAATTGCTGAAAGATATTACGTACATGGAAATTTTAAAAAGTTATTTAAGATTTAAAACCACATCTATACATGAAGTTACCAATTTATTTTTTATGCAATATTTGGGCCTGATACAATGTTTTGCTATACATCTATATATTACTAAATTTAACTAGGATGTTTTATTAATATTTCAAAGTATCTATTTAAAAACTCTTTATCATTTCATGTATAACTATTAAATAGTTATTCATCCTAGCCAATTTCCTCTAACTGTAGCTTCTATGTTGCATCAGGAATAGGTATTATATTTGATTTGCAATTTTCTATGAAATATTGATTTTGAAATCATTTCTGAAGAAATATATAGATGATTATATCAACCAGGAAAAAAAATTCTTCACTGCTTTTATTTAAAAGAAAAACAAAGAGTATATTAAATAGAAATGAACTATAATGTTGTAAGGTCTGAAAAAACTCACAGGAAGCACAGAATAAATTTTGTAATTGTAGATCTCATGTTCTGGAGGTTTTGTATTACTAAGGGCTTACTACCAAGCCAGACCACCTTTTCCCCAATAATCCCATACAGATGCTGACCTGGAACGTGGCTGGTTGGAAAGGGAAGGCTGACAGTGGACTAATGAACCTCCTCTCTAGATTTGATGTAATAGCCTTTCAGGAAACCTGGTTAATCGAAGTGGATGAACCGTACAACTGCCAGGCTTCCAGGGATGGGCTTTCCCAGCTCAAAAAATAAAAAACAAAGGAGACCCTCTGGTGGGTTATGCATTCTCATAAAGCAAGAATTGCAATGGCAGGGGGAGAAACTATACAACAAATACAAGTATTCGTATTTTCTAGCTGTTAAATTTGGATATAAAGAGTTCGAGTTAATACTGGTAAATGTGTATATCCCTCCAAACACATCACAGTATTATAACTCTGAATTTAATATGGTAGACACAAGTATTATGGAGTAAACTGACAGCTCTTAAAATAGAACCTAGACTACTGGCTTTGATTAAAACCCTTTACATAAGTACCTGTTTGAGGGCACAGTATGGGGTTAATGGGGCTCTAACAGAATTCACACAAATAAAGGGGTACGGCAAGGGTGTATCCTGGCCCCGTTATTATTTAGTTTATATATCAATGATTTGCCAGGGTTAATGAAGGATCCCATGGTACATATGCCGATAAAACTAAATACATGTAACAGTTTGCTCTATGCTGATGATATGATTTTATTATCATATTCACAAGTAGGATTATGTAGGCTATTAAGAAGATTCAGCTCTTATTGCCAGGGTAACTCCCTAACAATTAGTAAATCTAAATAAAAAATCATGGTGTTTGGAAAACATCAACAGATGGCAATGAACCAAATGAGCAGATTAACACCTTTGTATATTTAGGCGTAACTTTTTCCAAGACTGGATCTTGGGCCTGCCATCATCAACGGAATACACTTAGAGCAAAAGCTCGTTTGAATTTACTGCTTAAACTAAAAAAATCATAGTTACCCAGGGTCCCTAGCCCCATTAATTAAAGGATATAAATGCTCTTGTATGGAGCAGAAGTTTGGGGTCTATACTCAACCACAGTCCTAGAACAAACACAGTCCCAGCATTTGAGATGTATTTTGGATGTAGATCTAAGAACCTCTTCTTCAGCAGTTAGAGCTGAATTGGGAATTCATACAATTCATGCATTATCTAAAATCAGAGCATAAAACTACTGGCATAAAGTCAGTGAAATGGAGACTAATAGACTCCCCAAGTTATGTCTACTAGAGCAAATAAAATTACAATCACAAATCTCCTGGATCATCAAACTAACAAATTTTGTAAGAAGTTATGGCCTTACTGAATCTTGCATAACAGGAGTAGGAGTACGATTTAAAAAAAGAGCTGCCCAAATAATTAAGGATGTAGAAACAAAAAAATGGCATAGCTATCCTTAGTAAGGTGGGTAACTTGAAATGTCTGAGCAAATACAAACATACTTTTCAAATAGACAGCTATTTGAAGTTATAACTGCCAAAACATCTAAGGCAGATATTTACACGAGCGAGATTCGAACAGCTCAACACAATGGTTAGATAAGGAAGATTCCATTCCATATCCTACAATGAATTTCTTCTGCATTTGTGGAGGGCCAGAGGTAGAAGACCTGGCTCACATCCTATTTTATTGTTGCCTGTATAAGAGGGTGAGAGACAGGTACCTCGGTCTTATTAAATAAAACTAAGGGCTTACCTGTTTTCACATACGGCTTTTCTTCAGGTTGGATAACCTCTTCAGCACTTCTTGGCATTGACTGTTCTGGGACAGATCTTTCCTTAAGTCCTGCATTGTTTAGTTATAAAGTTAACTTTAATCTCTACATCAAGATTTTTATCCAATTAGGCATCATTCATTATTAGCTAATCACCCAGGGTCACTTAGTGAGATGGGAGTTGTAGACATTTAATTAATTAATTAAGATGGGGACACCAACCCTGGTGGAAAATACTTACCACCTCCAGAAAGTCATGTCACCTTCAATTTAACTTTTAAACATACATTTAAAACTTTTAATAGCAACTATTTAAAAGGAATTGCTCTCTATGTGCATTCACTGGCTTTATTCCCAACTTCTTTGAACATTTTGTATATCATATTCCCAAACTTATTTCTAATACAGATGGCTAGAATACAATGGAAGACATTAAAAGACCACTGTGTCATGGAAATCTCTTTAAAATTATGTCTTTATGTGTGCATGATTTTGTGAGATCAAATATCAACCCGCAGTACAACCTTGAATTTGTTACTCCCAACATTTTCCAGCTGTGTCCTTCTTATTCACTGATGAACAAAGTACAATAGATTAATGGATGTTATAGTGGACCTCAACCCGCTGGAAATGAACAGAAGAAATCCTTTGCTTCACTTAACAGAATAATTCCTGAGGTTTCTTGAGCATTGGAGATGATGAGTTATCTTCATACTGCATACCCATTAGCAAGAAATACTGACAAAAAAGAGCTATGTACACAATACAAAAGAATGATTATGTACTGTACTTCTATAGTTAGACAGGAAAGAAAAATAGCTAATTTTTTCAGTGTTCCCATATAAGATAAGATAACCTTTATTGTCATTTTTTTTTGTGGGCACAACGGCACACATCAAAAATGAAATTTAGTTGCCTGCTGTCAAAGTGAAACACATACATGACACACATCTAAACATACTATATACAACTTATGTATAGACCCACACTCCTACATATACATAACAAATAAATATTAAATACTGTCCATCTTGAATATATAATGGAAGGAGGAAGCCTGAGAGTTCATAAGGTTAACATGTATATAACAAATTAATATATAACAAATTCCCAATACATTCTGATTTTACTAGATTTTATCTTAAACTATTGCAAACAGTCCTTGCTTAATGTCCACACATTCAGTGATTGTTCAAAATTACAACATTGCTGAACAAGAAGCCTTACAACTGGTCCTCATAATTATAGCCATTGTAGCACCCGTCGTAACATGATAGCAATTTAGTGCTAGCAACCAACTCACAAATACAAAACCTGCAGCATCCCATTTTCACAGGATCACTATTTGCAGCCTTCACCACCAGCTTCCAACAGGCAAAGTCAATGATGAAACCAGCAGAGTCAATAAAGAAGAAAATGTGTAGTTCAGGGTTGAAAAAAGAGGTCCTTGGTGCTCAGAGCTTGGTTGTTTTCTCGTGGACGTGTCATCACCAGTGCTGATGATGTCACTTAATTTGGGTTATGAAACGTCTGCAAGAAAACAACGAAGCTCAGAAAGCACCAAGGACCCCTCACTAGCAGGAGGTTGCAATAACGATCACACAAAATTGTGCTTAACCACTGTACAGGATTTGTATAACGTTAACTGGAACTGCTGCATTTCAATGTAAGTCAACAGTCACATGTCACACCTAATGAAAGAGTTGCCATTCCTAATTACCATTGTTAAGCCAGAACTACCTGTATTGCCCTGAATTCTTAGATAGCCGATTTATAACTAAATATTCTCACATTGAATAAAAAGGAATTGAACAATTCTTCTGCTCAGATATTTTTATTGAATTTCATCTCTCCAAATAAACAAACTGAATGTGCATAAGTGACAGGAACAGGTTTCATTACCTTATTTCTAATATAAATATAGAATAACATGCATAGAAGTCAAAATTCATTCAAAACTCTCTTTAAACTCTTCAAAAATGAATTAAATATATTTACAGTGAGACTCCATGGACTGTCTATACATTTAAGCAAGGCAACCGGGTGCCTTCCATTTATTACAGAGCATAGTGTCTACCAGTCCTTGCTGGTGGCCAGGCAAAAATGCCTTTTGAAAATATATTTGGAAGCAAATGACTGCTATTCCTAAATGTTTTCTGAAAATGTTATATAATCTTTCACTTCCCCCACAAATGGCATCACTGCTGGATGAAATTTCTGAATTTCATGTTCTGAAGTTTTCGAGGCAATTTGGTGCTGGCAATCAACTCAAAAATACATCACCTGCAGCATCCCATGTTGTTGTGGAATTCTTCTTTATCTACCTCTATCCCTTATATGATTGAATAAAATATATTGAAGAGATACTAAGATCATTGTGGTTGCATATCACTTATTTTGTTCCCCCTTATATGCCTCTATTTCAAGTTAATATTTTCATTCAAGAATTTGTATCAAACAACTAAATTATATAAATGTATGTATGTATGTATTTATTTATTTATTTTATTCGGTCTTGTATGCCGCTCCTCTCCGGAGACTCAAGCACACACCTATACAATATTTTTCAATATTTTTAGATAAATCACTAAAGCTACCTTCTCAAAATAAAAAGTAAACTATTCCACATTCTTTTCTAAATTGCATATATGTAGTTACTATTTTTCATATGATCATCTAAAATATAATAATTTATGCATTGCAAATTGAGTGCATAGCTTCAAAGTCATTATGGAAACGCTTGCTTTATCTTCATGTTCAAAATGTTAATTAACCATTTATAGTGCTTCCAAAGTGCTGCCTAGGTATCTTCACTATTTTTTCATATATGTTTCTGAAGTACATCTTTTTTTTCTGAAAGGTTTTCCTTGATTGAAAGGAATTCTAAAAAGTCACTTTGTACTTTTTTCACATGATGACTCTGTTCAATGATTTTTTTAAAAAAAAACTGTAATACAATCATAAAATTCAATTTTCTCCTTCAAAAAGATCAAATTGGTTTCCTAAGCAGCAAACATTGTGGAAACATTATTGTGAAAGGATAGTTGAAATCAGTATTTTGATCAAGTTTATGCATTCCGAATTCACTATTATGGTTTGTATTTTCAAACCACTTGTCTTTGATACATTTAAGTAATTCATTAGGGAAAACGTTATGGAGTATGTAATCTAATGAGGTTATTGTGATGAATCTCTAACAGGAAAATCAACCTACGGCATCCCAGTTATTATAGAAATTGCATTCCAGTAGTCCCAGCCAACAGAGCTTAATAGTGACGGATACTGGGAGTCAAAATTAAGCAACAGCTAGAATACCACAGGTTATTGAATCCATACTTTATATAATGGATGTTTGTTCACTGCATACATAGAGAGAGAGAGAGAGAGAAACACACCAACCTGAGAACCAGATCCAAGTTTATTTTTCTATTACACTTCTAAGAATTGGTATGAAATATTGTTGTAAATTCAATACTACTTTCAAATATTTCAGTCTCTTTATTTTTACAATAGCCCTTTTTGTGTGCCATACTGAGTAGCAAAATAAGATTCCATTGTATAACTGATCACAATATGAGTAAACAAGCTATGTACAACTGGAATACTGCATGTTTATAAATTCACACATACATTAAGGCTGGGTGGAAATAAACATGTATTCTTGTTTATTCCAACAAATTAAGAAAAAATGTATTACAGATGAAATATCTATGGTTTCTTTCTTTTGACTAAAGCACTATTCAGACATTAAAAAGTGTTACTTTGTTTTTTTTCTTTTATCTTCTTCAGATGCTTTAGAAAGACTCTTTGCTAACTTCTTTACTTCTTTATCTTTGTCATCAGGCAATACTTTCATATCTTTACCTTTATGATTTTTGTCTAACTCTGATTTTTCTTTTCCAGGTTTTCTATCTTGCTTAATTTTATGAGAATCTTTTTTTGATTTATCATCAATTTTCTCATCCTTTATATCAAAGTTCTCAATTTTTTTCTTTGTCTTCTTCTTTTCTTCTTCTTTGGCTTCTTTCTTTAATTGCTGCTTTTCTTTTGTTTTCTTGACTGATTCTTTGATTACTTTTCATTATTTAAAAAAAGGAAAATATTTTTAAAAATTAAGAGACCAGGTATCAGCATGCCAAATGCATATCAATTCCAAGTTCAAATCATGAATTATGTTTCCACTTCAAATTAAGTTGATCACACAATATTAGTAGAAGCAGAAAAATATATATCATTTATAGTCTTTTCTGCCTTTTGTTTACTTTTATGGGGAAGTGCTCTTAGGGTTGCTTCATTGTTCTTGTTGATGTCCTTCCTACTTAAGTGTTTAAAATTAAATTTTGCCACATTTGTATTCTTTTCTAGTAGAGTTATCTTTGTTCAATACCTACACAATATAATGCAATTTAATCCATGTTTAATGACCATAACTGGGATCTACACTAAGTGACATGGTTGTTAAGTGAGACATCATGTGATGTCTTGCAAATTACTGAAGGCTATTCCATTGACTCTGCTTGTCTGAATCCAACTGTACAGTGCACAAATGGCAATCACGTGACTGAACTGCAAAACTAAAACAATTACAGGAAGACTACTGAATGGAAGTGGGTAGTATAAGCATATTATCTCAGTCTTCTATTACTTTCATATAGAATCCCACTTCATTTCTGCTCTTCCTATTCTTTTACAATTTTGTTTTATGGTCTTTTCTGTACACTGAAATCAGATGTATACTACAAGTATAGCCATTTACTCAAAGCAGGCCTTTTCAGCAGCAGTCTATGGCAGTAGTCCCCAAACTTTCCAGCTCCACAGACTGGCAGTGGTGATGGGAGGGGGATGGTTTTGCATGAAGACACACTGCTTGCACAAATAAAGAGTTTTATGCACTCTCCCATGCTTGAGTGGCCTTGTTCCCAACAGGTCGTGGACCAGTACCAGTCTGCAGATCGGGTGGTTGGGGACCCCTGGTCTAAGGAACATCCTTTTCAGTGAAATATAATTGACATGAATTTTACTATGCTTTTTAATGTCAAGTGAAGATGTTTTGGTCATATGTCACTGTTCAGATATTATTTAAGCTGTTACTGTTATTTTAATTGCTGTTTTTATTTTAAATTTTTTACTGTATTATAAGCTACCCAAAACAAATTTTAACATTACTATTATTTTGATTAATATTTGGTTATTTATATATTATATTGCTGGGGGGTTAGTTTAACTTTGTCTGTGCCATCCAGTTTAACAGCTACAAGATGGATGGCTATATTAGTTATTTAAATAAAGAAATAAATCATGGCAATGACTATGCTAGCCATGATGTGTAGATTCTATACATCCACAGAGAACCAGCTGGGGAAGGTTGATGTCAAGTCTTTTTTTAGAAAATGTTAAGTTCAGCACTGGCATTAACTTCAGCAATGACATGTGGTTAGTTCAACAACAAAAATATCCTCTCATACCCAACTTCAATTAGCATTGTTTAAATGAACTTAATCCTGACTTAGTAAAACATTCTTGGAAATCAGTGTTTTATGTTGATAAAACAGGAAAAGAATGCAATATTTTAATAGGTTTAAGTAAATTATTGAAGAGATTGAGGTGCACACCTATGTTACTCAGGTTAAACTTGAATATGTTATTCCCCAATAAATAAATACTGACAAAAAAAATTCTGACTACAATGTGAGAAATTTAAAATATAAAAAACGTGTTATACAATTAATTTGTTAGTGCTACAAGGCATATCATATCTAAATTTACTCAAATACTGGCTTCCATGCCTAGAGTATCTCAAAATACACAATATTAGCAATCATGGAAGTGAGGTAAGGATGAACAAGTGACAGATGCATGAATGATTATTTTCTGAAAATAGCCATTTTGCATAATTTTCAAGTACTGTGGCACTCCAAAACTCTAAAATGAATTCAGTTGAAGAAAAAATAGCCTGGAATCATAAGTTTCAAGAAAAGATAGACAAATAGAATCAAAGACCTTTCCAAATTGTTCTTCTCACTAGGCATGCATCCAGGCCAATGTTCATCAAAGGGAATGAATATCCTTTGTACTCACAGAGTGTGGAAAATCTTACATCAACCCCTAATTTTTTTCTAGTACACTGTCTGAGCCCCAAAAGCTCTTGGAACTTTAAATATGATTGAAAATAAATGTACTAATATCAAATGACATTATAAATAAAATGTGTATGATCCATCATATAGTTTTTTCCATACAAAAATCCTCATGCCTATATGCTAACTTGTTTAAAATAATCATTGTTACATCCTAAATAGAGATATAAAGTAAATTTATTACATATTTTCGGAGTATTATACTACTCATAGGGATTTCAAACACATTTTCACTTATCATATAGAAACGGGGAACTTATCAATTCATGTGATTATATTGCTTGCCCAGATGTTTTGCAAGAGTAAAATTATAAGGCAAGAGTTTACACATCTGATAGACAAAAAAGTAATTAAATATCTGGCAAGCACCAGGATAAATAAATTCAAAGTCTTGTTTATATCATTAGAAAAATAATTTATAAGACTTGTATGTATGTTTTTGAGACTATAATTATATATAACTCCAGCTGATAGATCTCAGTAAAAGCATCTTTTTTTTTCTCCAGCTAGTTGATATGCACTTAAAAACTTGTTTCTATACATTTATGATAGAGAACTGTTTCCAGGAGAAATTCTACTGTGGCATAGTAGTCAAAATGTTATATATTACCGGTAGGAATGGAGTAATTCAGTATTATATGCTAGAGGCACAATGCAAAGTATCTTGAGCTATTGAAGCAAAAGCAGAATATAAATATAATAAACTGCTTTAATCTTTTGAAAAACTGATTAGTAAAATAGGCCACATATGAAATTTGTATGATAGTATCCAAAGTTAGTAGCCATAATTATTAACATGGCAAAACTCATGCACCGCAGGCATCAATGATCAATATGCAATAATCATTGCTAAGGCTTGGTAGTAAAGTACCTTTGACTTTGCTCTTGATAATCTCTCCAGGTTTTACTCCTGAATTTTTAAAAATGGAAATAGGTTGCAAGCATTATTTTATGACATTTCATACACTAATTAAAAAATAAAATTTCCACCAGAAATATTTCACAATGAAGCTATTAATATTCTACATTTAATTTTTTCATTATTTAGTAAAGCTAGAAAAAACATAATACACAAGATTTGTTTAATATCTCATTTTAACAAAGAAAAATTTTACAGCTAATAAAGCAGGATAAGGAACCATCCCAATTTTTATTTCAATAGACATTAGTTTATTCATGTTACTAGACTTGGAATTCCAATTTCACTTTTCCTGGTGTAATTATCTCTAGCTATAACTGTACTGTACTGTACCGTTCCTCAGACGGCAGGCTGTGAATCCCTTCTGGTGAAGTGGGACCTAGGGGGTCCGAGGGCGGTGTTGATTACGTACCTGGCGCCCTGCCACGTATCAACCTCCCTGCCCGAGCTCCTGAGCGTTGTCGCCGCGGTGGTGGTTGAAGTCCCCAGGCTAATAGTCATGGGTGACTTCAACCTGCCGTCCGGGGGCGGGGCGTCCGGGGAGGCTCGGGAGTTCATGGCTTCCATGACAGCCATGGACCTGACCCAGGTAATTCAAGGCCCCACACACACAGGGGGGAACACGCTTGACCTGGTTTTTGTCTCTGGACAGTGGCTGAGTGGTCAGAGTGTAGGGGATATAGTCATTGAACCCCTGTCATGGTCTGATCACTCTCTCCTATGCTTGGACTTTCGGACCGTTGCACCCCACCGCAGGGTGGCGGAACCGGTGAGATGGTACCGCCCCAGGCGGCTGATGGAACCCGAGCGGTTCCAGGCAGAGCTTGGGCCAATTCCTGAGGTTCTGACACACGACTCGGTTGGAGAGGTGGTGGCGGCCTGGGACAGGGCGGCTGCCGGTGCCCTGGATCGAGTTGTGCCTTTGCGGCCTCTGATTCGGCGTGGGTCTCGACCGGCCCCGTGGTATAACGAGGGGTTGAGAGAGATGAAACGCCGGAAAAGACGCCTAGAGAGCAGTTGGAGATCGAGCCGTGCCGAATCTGACCGAACATTGGTAAGAGACCATATTAGGTCCTACCTAATGGCGATAAGAGCAGAGAAGTGTTCCTACCTCACTGCTCTTATTGCGTCATCAGATAACCGCCCAGCCTCCTTGTTTAGGGTGACCCGCTCCCTCCTTCATCAGGAGGTGAGGGGAGACCCCTTAGAGGGTAGAGCTGAGGATTTCGGAAAATATCTGTATGATAAAATCGCTCAGATACGGGAAGGCTTCGACTTCAACTGGGTATGTCCAATGGGAGAGGCGGAGGCTGGTCTTGAGACTGTTACCTGGGTTGAGTTTGACCCCGTGACCCCCGAGGACGTGGACAGGTTGCTGGGGGGACTTAGGGCGACCACATGTTTACTGGACCCGTGCCCCTCCTGGTTGGTGCTGGCCTCCCGGGAGGTGGTACGAGGCTGGTTCCGAGCAATTATCAACGCTTCCTTGAGTGAGGGTGTCTTTCCCACTGCCTTGAAAGAGGCAGTGGTGAGACCCCTCCTCAAGAAGCCTGCCCTGGATCCAGCCGTTTTATCAAACTACCGTCCCGTCTCCAACCTTCGCTTTCTTGCGAAGGTTGTTGAGAGTGTGGTTGCCCGACAGTTCCCGCAGCACCTGGAGGAATCGTCATATCTCGATCCGTTCCAGTCGGGCTTCAGGCCTGGCTACAGCACGGAAACAGCATTGGTCGCGTTGGTGGATGATCTCTGGCGGGCCCAAGACAGGGGTTGCTCCTCTGTTCTGGTGCTATTGGACCTCTCGGCGGCTTTTGATACCATCGATCATGGTATCATGCTGCAACGGTTGGAGGGGCTGGGCATAGGAGGCACTGTCTTGCAGTGGTTCTCCTCCTTCCTCTCTGGCCGGATGCAGTCTGTGTTGACAGGGGGCCAGAGGTCGACCCCGAGACCCCTCGTATGTGGGGTACCTCAGGGGTCGGTCCTCTCGCCTCTACTGTTCAACATTTATGTAAAGCCGCTGGGTGAGATCATCCGTGGTTTTGGCGTGGAGTACCACCAGTACGCTGATGATACCCAGCTGTACATTTCCACGCCAAACCACCCCAACGATGCCCTTGCCGTGCTGACCCAGTGCCTGGAGGCCGTGCGGGTATGGATGGGGAGAAACGGACTCAAGCTCAACCCCTCCAAGACCGAGTGGCTGTGGTTACCGTCATCCCGGTATAGCCAGCTGATTCCATCGCTGTGTATTGGGGGCGAAACAGTGGCTCCCACAGGAAGGGTTCGCAACTTGGGAATCCTCCTGGACTCACGGCTGTCCTTAGAGGACCATCTGACGGCCGTGGCCGGGAGGATGTTCCACCAGGTTCGCCTGGTGCGCCAGTTGCGTCCCTTCCTAGACCGGGACTCGCTACGCACAGTCACTCATGCCCTCGTGACCTCCAGGCTGGACTACTGTAATGCTCTCTACATGGGGCTCCCCTTGAGGTGCATCCGGAAGCTCCAACTTGCCCAGAATGCAGCCGCGCGGGTAGTGATGGGAGCGTCGTGGCGCTCCCACGTAACACCGCTCCTGCGTGAGTTGCACTGGTTGCCGGTGGTCTTTCGGGTGCGGTTCAAGGTGTTAGTGACCACTTTTAAAGCGCTCCATGGCATCGGACCCGGATACTTACAGGACCGTCTACTGCCAGCAAATACCTCCCGCCGTCCGGTACGCTCCCACAGAGAGGGCCTCCTCAGGGAGCCGTCGGCCAGACAGTGCCGGCTGGCGACCCCCAGGGGGAGAGCCTTCTCTGTGGGAGCTCCCACGTTATGGAACGAGCTCCCCCCCGAACTCCGTATAATAACAGATTTACGCACCTTCCGTCGGGAACTAAAAACATTCCTTTTCCGACAGGCCGGCCTGGCATAGAAGCTTCTGAGTATTTTTTAAGATTTTAAATTTTGTATGTTTTGGGTTTTAGGATTTTGGCCAAATGATTTAATTTATTTTTAATTATTTTAAATTTTGTATATTTATATGTTTTTTAAAGTTTAGGCTGTACACCGCCCCGAGTCCTTCGGGAGAGGGGCGGTATAGAAATTTAATAATAAAATAAAAAAATAAAATAAATACTGAGGTTTAATTTGTTGCAGTATTGGATTGAAAAGTATGGCTAGGGTCAAATATGTTTATTAGTGACAGATTTTTTTCCCTAGGCTCCAAGATCACCGCAGATGGGGACTGCAGCAAAGAAATTAAAAGACGCTTGCTCCTGGGGAGGAAAGCTATAGCAAATCTAGACAGCATACTAAAAAGCAGAGACAACAAAAGTGCGTGTAGTCAAGCACATGGTTTTTCCATTTGCAATGTATGGATTTGAAAGTTGGACCATAAGAAAGGCTGAGTGACAAAGAATTGAGGCCTTTGAACTATGGTGCTGGAGAAGACTCCTGCGAGTCCCTTGGACTGCAAGGCGTTCAAACCGGTCAGTCCTAGAAGAGATCAACCCCGACTGCTCTTTAGAAGGCCAGATCCTGAAGATGAAACTCAAATACTAATGAGAAGGAAGGACTCACTGGAGAAGGGCTTAATGCTGGGAAAGATTGAGGGCAACAGAAGAATGGAATGACAGAGAATGAGGTGGCTGGATGGAGTCACTGAAGCAGTAGGCGTGAGCTTAAATGGACTCCAGAAGATGGTAGAGGACAGGAAGGTCTGGAGGAACGTTGTCCACGGGGTCGCGATGGGTCAGACACGACTTTGCAATTAACAACAACATGTTTATAAACAAATAAACACAATCTGGGCTCTGAAAATATGTCAACTACCTTAGAAAAGTATGCTGGACACATGGATATATGAATATCTGTATTAGTTCACAGAAATCTGATTTGTGAGTTATCAGTTGTGAGCAAGTATGGCATGAGTCATAGAGATAAGTACAGGATTGAAATTGTTCTTTTCTTTAGAAGTGTTAAACAAGCTGCACAAGTAATAGCTACATCACACCTATCCCATGATTCTAAAGTGTTTGTTTTAGTTTATGTTTATTTAAGATCTATAATTACCCACCTTATGAATCAAAATTTTGGATGGCTTACAAACAATATTAAAACAATAAAAAACATAAAACCTACATAAAAACTATTGGTGCCCCCAAACACATGCCTCATAACCAACAGACAAGTTTCTTAGGTGCCAGCCACAAATTATCCCAATGCTTATGAGAAAAGCCAGGTCTTCAAAGCTTTTTTGAAGGTCATGAGGACATGGACCTGTTAGAACTCAAGAGGTAAGGATATTTGAAAAGGCAGGAGGCCACAAGTTGTAGACAATCTAATATCCCCCATTCATGCTGAAATACTACTCCTCGCAGCCCTTGTCAGTGCTGCTGATTGCAGTTGAACAGTTGAAATTAAACAGGTTCCTCCTTTCCCACAGCATTTCACCTATTATCAAAAAATTTCATTATATTTTAGACCAAGCTTAGAAGATCCTTGAAAATCTTGGGTGTGAACATTGCCAACAAATTGTTATATTTAAAATGTGAAAGAAAATATTATGCAGATGCAGGTGTAATTTAAAGTTTTGTCATGATCATATAGTACTTACTTTTTAGAGTATAGCTTTAGCCTTTATAACCTTTAGATGGAGTATAAAGACAAAGAAAGCCTTCAGCATGGAAATGCTGTTATAGTCAGAGGATTGAAGGTTACACCCACACTATATATTATCAAACTCTGAAAAGCTCAGTTAAGTTCACTAAATTCTCTGTCCCATTCTATCTCAAATCTAATTGGGCTCTTAATATTCAGTGTTCGGAGCCCAAGTGCCATTGTTCCAAGTGCAATTTAGAAACAATTATAAATCAATTTCATGAAATAAGAGATCATCTCCCTGAGCAAAATAAATCTTACAATACTGTATTAGTCTTAAATATTATGCAATTGCGGCAAGATATTTTTAACATTCTTCCACAAGTTAGTAAAACTGATATAACTGAAATTATATTTATATTTAATCCCCCCAATAAAAAAATAAAGTAAAAGCTACAGAGACAGGAAGAAAATATCTTATAGTTTTTCCTAATGAAAAAAGTAACACTAAAGTATATTTTAAAATTACTTTCTAAATTCTAAAATAAAGGTGAATATGGTATGTTAATTTAATAAATAATCTAGGACCAAGACTGATTCCAAGACTACCTGACTTATCTGTTAATAGTTGTGAATAAAGACCATTTACAAACAGGAATTCAGTTCTATTTGCATATTCAGACTTACCTAATAGGCATGTGAGTGGGAAGAATCTCTCATAATCTGTAACCTCCAATCAACCTCCATCAATTTCTCACATATTCAGAAGAGATATTTCTCTATTTTTGTTAAGTTTCATATGCAATTTAAAACCCCTTTATACAGAGTTCTATTTCATGAGCTTTCATAAATAATCCAGGGTGCCTATTTCAAGCCTTGCTCTATAAATGTGAAGGGAAGAACGTAACATGAGAATATGAATCCAGCAAGTTTATTCTGATCTAATGAGACTGGGAATCTTTGAATGAAACTAAGATAAACTAAACATCCATTAATGTGCAGTATTAATGATATAAAAATTTGTGTATATAAAAAGAGTTAGAAAAGTAAATTCTAGAGTACAAATATTTTGTTACAACACATTCACTATTCATTATATATCGACTTCCAAGATCTACAATTAAGGTGGTCTAAGGTAGCTAATGATACAAAGTATATACTACATGATCAAAATGTTTATTCATACAACTCAAAAAGTTACTTTATAATGTGATGGGAAACTCATTGTTTATATCAGATACGGTTGAAGGTGGTCACAGAAATCCAGGGTTCAGCTGATAAATTTTGATTTGAACAGAAAAAATGAAAGATTTTATGCAAATTATTTACATATTAGCATGACAGCAAAATAAGCAGAAGCTAAAAGCAGCTGTTCACAATTACAGTAATGCTCAGTATTATAAAGTAAGGCAAGCAATAAAAATTACAGAGCTCTCTTGTAAGCTGTAAATATTATTTAAAACCGTACAGCAATATCAGGACAAATAATTAAAGCTGCTATTGTTCACAAGACTAATCCTTGATCTGCAAAGTTGAGCATTTATTCGGTGATGTGCATGTAGTGCAGGAGATTGGATTCTATCCTTCCCAAAGTTAACATTTTCCAGAAAGAGAATACAGTGCACAGAAACATAGGCAATGAGAAATAGTTGGATTTCAAGAGTCTGAATAATCAATTATCTCATTATGAGACCAGGGTTAAGATGAGGAATAAAATCAAACCCAAGTCAGCCACAACTTTGAAAGTCAATTTGTACTGACTATCTTTAATATGTTCAACATTACAAAAACACATATATACATGAGTGGGCATGGGGGTATACTTACAGTTCTTATTCTCATAAAATATTCACTTTTTTAAACAAACTGCCTTTGAAAGAATAGTAATATACAAATAAGTAAGTGACTGAAACTTGTTTTAAAAATATATAGAAGCTGCATGCTTGGTTTTAAATAATGAATAGTTTATTAGCCGGATAATAGATGTTAACAACTATTCTCAATATATGTTCTGTAAAGTCAACGAAACTAAAAAATTAGGAAATAATTACTGATACTAAATTCAGTAATAGTTCTCTAATTTAATGTTATAGTAGGCAGAATCTTAAAATCTAGAGTATCAATATATACACAACTTGTCAGACATGGCTAAATATTTACAGCCAACTAACATTTCTTAGAAAAAAAGAACAATTTACAGATTAGTAATGTAGGCTATTACTATAGAGCTTGTGCATTTTAGTGTAAAAGCAGACATAAACCAATCACGCTAGTTAGGATACTGTTGGGTTAATACTGACAAATGTTATTTCATTTTGTCTTTTGAATGTATATTTCTAAAAGAGTTTAGACAATAAGTCTTCATACAACTGATCTGTCCATAAGAGGGATTTACCCTGTTTTACTCCAGCACCTTTTTGCACTTAGTTAATGTTATGGACATTTCCTTTGATCAATGAATTGTTCCAGGAACCTAAGTCATTGATTTTGCAAATCCACAATAACACATGTCTTTTTTCCTTGAACCCCTTCATTCTGTGACGTACCATCAACATCATCTGTTGCATCGTTTTCTTCTTCTTCTATTATTTCAAAAGGAGTCATTACATCATAGAGAAATGAGAGGAAGCCATAAAACCAATCAGAACTTTCCTCTGCTAAAATATTAAGGACTTCCTCAAGTGAATCAATATTTTCATTATTGCCATCTTTGGTTAAGCCTATGCAAGAATAAAGGGAAGAGAAGAGAGAGAGAAAAGGCAGTATTAGGTAGAAAAAAAATCTTGATCTAGAAAGCTTTAAGAGACCCTATGATCACTAGATTAAGAACAGGATATTTTAAAAAGATATTTGAAGAAATTAGTAAAAGAAAATGAAAAAAAGTGTCAAGGAATGAAATGGTTCTATTTGTGAATTATGAGAAAGCATCCAACAGACATATACACATATTCTCTCTCTGTCTCTCTCTTCCCCCCCCTGCCCTGACAGACATGTATACATACTGTACATTGCCTTTACTGAGGTGACTATATTTTGCATATGACAAAGTATAACAAAGATAAGTTTGTTTTTAAAGTGCTATTGAACTCTTGTTATTACTACTACAAAACATCTACTCTATTAAAAATAAACTGTCCACAGGTGATAGGCATATGCTTTCATGACATTTTTTTTTTAAAAAAAACAAGGATAGCACTAAAGCACGGGTATCAAACTTGCTGCATCACGTGACGTGTTGCAAAATATCATGACTTTTTTTGCTGGGGTGGGTGCGGCTTTTGCATGATGCAACCAGCCCATTGGCCGGCAGTTTGACACCCCTGCACTAAAGGAAGGTAAAGTTTAAAACAACGTACTCTCAATGCCAATGCAAAAAAGGATCTTTCTGAACAAGATTGAATGAGTTCACAGTCCAGTGGCTGCACTAGGCTAATCCAATCTAGTTCTCCCAAAAACTGATGAAATTTATAAAATTTATAAAATGTATAATTTATAAGAAAAGAAAATATCTAGCCTAGTTCTTCCTGGTGTTGCAGTAACAGAATACTAAAAAGGCTCCAGATTAGGCGAGGTAAGTCTGCAAAATCCTTCATCCATCATTTATCTCCAGCAACTAGCATTCAAAAATATATCTAAACCTGATAACTGCACTTAATGTTTATGATTAATTATTTGTAGATCACTCATAATTTTTAATACACTTCTGAAGCCATCACATAGATTGAAGAAGACTTTTTAACAATGAATAAAAGATCATAAGTCCTACAAAAGATGTACTATTTATTTACCTGAAGTGATATGAATGGATACTTTATTTTTGTGTGATAGACACAAAAGGAATTAGTCTCCAGTGCAGAAGTTCTCAATGTACATGCAAAGCAACAGAATAATAATAATAATCATATTATGATTATTAATTATTGATCTATAGGAAGATACTTTTAGAACCAAGTTTATGAACTATGTATTTCATATTTTCATAAATACATAACATTTGTACAGGCTACAGACTACCTCTCTAAAATAATCTTATTTCCATGAGTGCTTGCTCTGTTTTTAATTATTCTATCTAAAACATGTTTTCCACCAATTAATTAATTATAAATTACGTAGCTGACCTCTAATTCTATTTGGCATTTCCATTTTAAAACAGATGTTACAATGGCTCTTTACTTATTCTGCTAATTTAATATTCTGTTTTTATTTATTTATTTTATTTATTTATTTATTAAATTTCTATGCCGCCCTATTCCGGGAACTCAGGGCGGCTCACAGCATAAATAGAAATCTAATATTAAAATACTACATAATAGTATTGCTACGAACTCAGCAATTTAATATTTCAGTTCTTAGTTTTGGATATATAATCAGGCACTAATCATTTCTTAATATTTGTTATAGCTCTAAAATAGTATATAATCTACAATTTTTATCTGTTCTTATAGAGTCCTATCAACATCTTTTCCAGTGAAGATTGATACAGAAATGCCAGTTGTGCTCCCCAATGCCACATCATATTTCTCTCAATTTTTCAAAATTTGAGGAGTCCTTGGTGCTCTCTGAGCTTGTTTGCTTGCAGATGTTTCATTATCCAACCTAGGTAACATCATCAGTGCTAGCAAGGCAGAGTTGCCCAACCTTTTTGGCTTTACAGACCGGCGGGGGAATGAGGGAATGGTTCTACATACGTGACGGGCAAGTGCATGCACAGCTCTATTTGCACAAGCGATTCATACAAATGGAGCGCACACTCATCTACCACTTCCACAACTGGTTCTAAAAGGTTCAAGGCCTAGTAGTGGGCCGCAGCCCAGGGGTTGGAGACCCCTGTAGTAGGGAATGGGATTTCCTTTCAGTTTATATTCTAGGCTTGCCCTGTCAGTGTTGGTGAGAATGGACTTGGTGTTTTTTGGTTTCTCCAATCTAATAAATACATTACTCCTGGTTAGTTCTCAGCTTTTTTTAAAATACTATTTCTGACCTTCCACTAATTTCAAATTATTTTCCTTTATTCATTTTAATTCAACAATACTTCCTAAAAAAGACATACTTATCTTTTATAATTTCCTTGATTCTGATGGTCTTTTTGTACTTTTCCTAGCATTGTTTTTTAAAAGAATTCTATTCATTTAAAACAAAGAGATAGTTACAGATAGTATCATTAAGTAGATAATTTCTGAAGTTATACAATTAATATTTCTGAAGTTATACAATTAATGCTCAATATAACTGTAATAAAAGATAAAATATACCAAATAAAATACAATGAATGCATTTTCTGAGATTATCTGTCTATCTTATCTTTGAGTTTAATGCCAAAATCTTCATTATAATTTGTAAACACAGTACAAAGAAGGAAGGAAGGAAGGAAGGAAGGAAGGAAGGAAGGAAGGAAGGAAGGAAGGAAGGAAGGAAGGAAGGAAAGAAAAAAAGGAAATGTTGTTTGTATTTAGAAACATCAATAACCAGTGCATAGCCTACAAAACTGATATTAATATGCTCCCACTGCAGGAGCCATCCAGTAGGCAAGCTGCCACATTCTATATATTTGCAATTTTGGAATAAACTATATGGTGGGTCTAGATAAAATTCATAGTAATAAGAGCACAGATTACTATATGCAGTTCTCTGCATTAGGTAGGACTTCAACTGGCACATCAACTACCACAAAGTTCTCCTTCTATATAGCCTCTATCTGCTGTTCTAGCAAAGGTTTACAACATTGGATAAAAAGGACTTTCTGATAAGCAGTTTGGATAATGAAGGAAAGTGTTTGCGAAGCACTAAAACAATCCATTTCACCTAGAGCAGACATGTCAAACACAAGGCCCGAGGGCCAGATGTGGCCCGCGAAGTGGTTTCATGTGGCCTGCGAAGCCATCCTGGAAACAGTGAGGGAACGGCCCCTGCTGCCTTGGCCCTGGCCCAGGCTGGCCAGGAGCCAATGTACAATTTTGTGATGGCCATCTATGCTGAAACATATTCAGTCTTAGCTCCACAAGGCCATCTGAAATCAGCGAGGAACCAGCCCCTGCTGCATCAGCCCCGCCCCCTGGGTGCATGCTGGGGAGGTGTCACCCTTTGTGAGGAATGAAGAAATGCACCATCGCCTGGAAGTGGCCAGCAAATGGCCCTCGCCTACTTCACATATCCAGCTTGATGGGCTCTGAGGGATAGGTTTCGGCAGGCAGTGAGGTGCTCTCCTCACAGCGCTGAAAGGTTGAGCTAGGTGGCGCAAATCCAAAAAGAAGTGTGAGGCCACGCAGCTCCCAGCCTGCCTGGTTTCAGCAGGCAGCAGGACGCTCTCATTACAGCACCAAGAGCTGAGCTGGGTAGCGCAAATCTGATGAGAAGTGCAATGCTGCCTAGTCCCCAGCCTGCCCAGTTTCAGCAGGCAGCAAGGTGCAAAGCTGGTGAGCTTCGCACCTCCTGGCTCAACCTCTCGGCACTGAGGAGAGCGCCCCGCTGCCTGCCAAGACCAGGCAGCCTGGGGGCTGGGCGGCATCATGCTTCTTTTCAATTCGCACTTCCTGGCTCAGGCTTTCGGCACTGTGAGGAGAGTGCCTCGCTGCCTGTCAAAACAGGGCAGGCCGGGGGCTGGGTGGCATTGCGCAGGTAATGTTGACTCTCACGCTGCTCATGGCATCCCCTCTTCCAGAGCCCACCAAGCCAGATATGTGAAATAGGTGAAGGACATGTGCTGGCCACTTCCAGGCGGTGGTACATTTCTTCATTCCTCACGAAGGGTGACATCTCCCCAGCTGCATTTCTTGCCTGTTTTTCTCCCTCCCTCATCTCAAATATTTTCCCACCACTCTGTACTTAGTAAAGAAAGAAGAAAAGGAGAGGGAGGGTCTGAGGGAAGTCCTGCCTTAGTCCTACCCTGCTGTCCTTTCACCATCCCCTTGCCCCCTCATCCTGGCTAATCCTGGGAGTCTACCATCCTATTGCTAAGGAAGCTTTGGATATGAAGGCGGGTCTCCTCCCATGGAGAGGAAATGGGTCTCCCTCTGACTTTGTCCTCATACCCATCATGACCAACCTGGCTAAGGAGAGCAAGCACAGCAGCAGCAGCCTTTTTTTTTTTTTTTTTTAATTTTTTATTAATTGAACACATAAAACAGTGCACTGTGAAAAGTGCCCTCCACCAGACAAAATACAAACATTAACAAACATTAATCCCACCACCAATATGGAAGATTCAATTTCTATTACATATATACTTCTCAACTCTGGGTTACATTATTCATACTTTATAGAGTGACTGAATTTTATTCTTTATTTTTGCATCGCCTATTAAGTTCAACATATAATTTTTTACCTTTTCCCACCGCTTCATCGTTGCCACCAATTTACCTTCATTATAATTGTGTAATCTAATTTCCATTATTTGATAGTGAATGTGATCTACCATGTACTTACACCAATTTTGTATATTCCATTTCTTCGCATCTTTCCACCCAAGCACTATAGTTGCTTGTGCGCTTTCTATTGCTGCAGTTTTAATTTCCTTGTATTCCTTTACCTCACTATTTTTTATTAATAGCGCCACTTCCTTAGTTATTCTCCAATTAATATTTAGCATCTTATTTACCTCAATTTGTATTTGCTTCCAAAATTTTTGAACTTCAGCGCATTCCCAAAACATATGCATAAATACTCCCTTTTCATTGCATCCATGCCAACAATTCCCTTTCTTCTCCCTATGGAAGTGCGCTAATTGTAATGGTGTATAATACCATTTATGTAAAATTTTTCTTCTCATCTCTCTTATCCTTGTATTTTTAATCTTCCTGATGTCTTCCACTATGCTTTCCATTTCCCATTCATTAATTTCTAATTCGTCCTGCCAATACCTTGTCAATCCTTTTACAACTTCCTCCTCTACTTGCAATAAGACCCTATATATGTTACTTGCTTGCGCTTTTGTGCACTTATTCTTTTCTTGTAATATCTTTTCTAAAATTGTTTCTTGTCTGAGGAGTGTTTCTTTATTCTCACGTCTACTTAAATATGTGCATATTGCGTTAACTTGTAACCATCTTTCTTGGCCCAGACATTGCTCTAGTTTACTTCTAATAATCTTTCCATCTTTTTCATATAATTGCTCAATTCTCATTATTCCTTTACTCCTTAATTCCCTTATTATTTTCGTGAGATTACCTTCCTTATTTGTATTTATTACCTGCAGCGTCGCTAGTTTAGAATTCGTCATTTTCAATTTACTTTGCCATTTCGTCCAACTCTCTATAACTGCCTTAGCGGGGTCTATTAAGCTTTTTATATCTATCCTATTCCATTTCCTAAATAATAGTTCTTCATCCTGTATGTCATTAATTTCTTTTTCTAATCTTACCCAGAATCTCTCTTCAAATAGTTGTAAATCCATTAATCTATCTATTTGATAAGCATCCCTATAATATTCCAAACACGGGTGTCCCCACCCCCCTTCGCTCTCCATAGCTACCAACCACCTTTTTTTAATTCTTGGTCTCTTATTACCTTCAATCCAAAGATTCAATTTATTATCCCACTCTTTTAATCTTGCTTTAGGGAGGGTCCCCGGCATTACTTGTAACATATATAACATTTTTGGAATTATCATCATTTTTAATGCCCTAATCTTTGCCATTCTTCTCAAATTTTTATTTTTCCATTTTGTGATCTGCTTTTGAATCTTTTTCCATACTAAATTATGATTAAACTCAGCCATTCTTTCTGGATTTTTTAGTAACCATATTCCTAAGTATTTCATCTTTTTACGTCCCAATTTTAAACCTGATACTTTGCGTATCTCAATCTGTTCTTTGGGTCCAGTATTTAAACAAATAATTTCTGATTTTTCCATATTTACTCTTAACCCTGATTGTTCTTTAAATTCTTGAAGTAAAATTGTCATTCTTTTTACCATCTCTATTGGTGTTTCTGTAACTATTATGGCATCGTCGGCAAAGAGATTTAATTTTAATTCTAAGTTTCCAATTCGGTATCCCTTCCACTGTTTATCTTTTCTAATTTTATTAGCTAGTGTTTCTATTGCCATTACGAAGAGCATCGGAGATAGGGGGCACCCCTGTTTAGTTCCATTATTTATTTCTATCTCATCTGTTCTATTCCCATTTACTCTAATATAAGCTGTATTTTTTTTATATATTTCTTGTATAATATGACTGAATCTATTTCCCATGTTGAAAGTTTTACATAGTCGAAATAAATAGTCATGATTTATTTTGTCAAAAGCTTTATAAACGTCTAACTTCAACAATCCTAATTTCCGTTTAGTTCTTGTAGCATGGTGTAGCACATTCACTATATTTCTAATTGGTTCATAAATTCTTCTTCCTTTTATAAACCCATATTGATCTTTCCCTATTATTCTGGGTAATATATTTCCTAATCTATTTGCTAGAATTTTCATAAAAATCTTATAATCTTGGTTTAGCAAACTGATTGGGCGGTAGGAACCAGGTTCTTTTAAATCTCGTTCTGGTTTTGGGATAGTTACAATTTCAGAATTTCTCCACGTTTGTGGAATATCCATGTTTAATAAAACATTATTATATAATTTCTCCAAATGTGGTAATAAAGCCTCCATATACGTTTTGTAATATTCTCCTGTAAACCCATCAGGGCCTGGGGCCTTCCCAGGTTTCAAATTTCTAATAACTCTAGTTATTTCTCCCTTTGTTATATTTGCATTCAACAATTGTCTTTCTTCTTCATTTAACTCTTCATTAACCTCTATATCTTGTACAGTGACATGTTCTTTCTCATATAATTTTCCATAAAACTCTTTCATTACAACTTCTAACTCTCTATTATCATATTTTAATAACCCATTTTTATCTCTTAGAGCATTGATATTTGATTTTTCTTTCCTTCTTTTCAAATAATTTGCCATTTGTTTTGCTGACTGCTTTCCCCACATTTCAATTCTCTGCGTTACCGCCGTCCTCATATTATTCCATTGTTGTTCTTCTATATCCTTTAATTGTCTTTGCTTAATTTTTAATAAATTATTCCATTCCCTATTCTTTGTCATCCTTAATCTTTCACGTATTGTCTCTATCTCTCTAATTTTTTCCTCTCTTTCCCATCTCCAACTTTTTTTAATGAAAGACTCCAGGCTAATACAATGTCCTCTAATAACTGCCTTTTTAGTATCCCAAATTACTGATTGCTTTATTTCCCCATCCTCATTTGTTTTAAAAAATTCCTGAATTTCTTTCAGCAGCAGCAGCCTTGAGGAGGAGGTAAGTGCAGCTGGGCATCCCCTTGGGGAAGTGGGGCTGGGCTTGGTGCCGCGGGTGCTCGAGGGTCAGGCTGAATGTTTGACCTCTGCTGCCCAGGGCTCCGGGCATCCACCATCCAACCCCTCCCGCATGGCCTGAGAGGAACAGTGAGGCTGAAGCAGTCGACCATGCCTTGGCACTTGCTCTGGTCCTACCCTCCTTCTGCCAGAGACCCTCAGATCTGTCCCACTCCTGCTCAGGCCCCCACAGGCACCCTTGATGCGAATGTAGAGCTGGCCACACCCACCCAGGCCACACCCACTCCATCCATGCCCATCCAATAGGCCACACCCACCCTGACCACTCCCACCCAGCCCCCCGAGGGCAACCGGAATGCTGATGTGGCCCTCAATGAAATTGAGTTTGACACCCCTGATGTACAGTGTCCCAAAAGTTGGGCCACTAATCTTTCTGTTCATTTAGCCATGGTTTTCATGACTAAATTAAATAGCTTGTGATCCTTTGGATCATTTCAGAGAGATTCCCTTACATAAACCGAGAAAAAGAAGGAGCAGGAGCAGGCAAAAAAGCAGAGGGAGTAAGATCAACTCCCAACTTCCTGCTGGCTTCCTCATTGGCTTTGCTTGCGTGGGACGCTGGCTTCTTTCTTTTTCTTTCTTTCTTTCTTTTCCTTCCTTCCATCCATCCATATTTACTTCTGTTTTTTTGGCAAAATGCCCCATCGTGAACAATGGAGTCTCTTAATAACCATGGTGTTTCACTTAACAATTGCCATGAAAAAAAGGTTGTGAAATCAGGTCAGTCATGTGATGATCTGCTTTATGATCATCATGGCCTATGACTGTAATAGGCAGGCTCCATTATGACCATAAATTGAAGATTATGAACAATTTACAATAACTGGAATGGTGTACTTCTTGTAAAACTTATATATTACTTTGCCATTTAAGGAAAAGGAATAGAATTATCCTGTCTCTGTCAAGCTGTAGGTGAAATATATTCATTTATTTACAATCCATGGTCAATATTTAGAAGACAAAAAACACGTAAGATATAAAGCAACAATATAAAACAACAATAAAATAAAACTTATAAAGTCTAGTATAGTATAAGAAAAGCACAAGACTATTTATGTAAGTCATAGCTAATGTTAAAATTTAACAATTTTACTGGTCATATCTGAAATTTAATTGCCTGGGGGAAAACTCTAACTTCTTGCTCTGAAGAACAATTACGATTTCTAGCAACTGGTGCTGTAAGCTCTGCCCTCCATGTGTTGCCCTTACAGGTAATTCACTGATTTGGGCAAAAGTGAAGGGTGAAGTATGATAAATGTTATAATAATATCTGAGAATGGAATAGGACAAGTGAATGACTGAACTATAATGAAGATGAGGAACTCTGGTTCTATCACTTTGGACATTTAGGTTTCAGAGCCTCCAGGGAACAGTATGGCTTAATGGGAGTATATTAAGAACACTCAAAACTATATCTTTCTCTCAACACAATATTTTTTAAATTTATTAAATATTATTAAAATTAATTCATAGGAATTTTAAGATATGATTTTTTTTAAACAATAGCAAACATATCTGCATGATGTCTATGGACATTATCAATCATCCAGGTTATGGTTGTCCCATGATATTAAACATAAAGTGCCTACAAAGCACTTTTGTAGGTTATTTTCCTGGTTATTTTCCATTCTTAGCTGACTTTATGTTTTGAGTGAATAATACAGAAGAACTATATAGTAATACTGTGGGATTAGCTTTTCAAAATTTAAGGGATTACAATGTCTCATTGTATTATTCATAAATGAAGAAACCCAGATTCGAAGTGCTTTGAACTTCACAATACAGGGGACTTACTTCATCTAACATATAGTTATAAAATAATTTATTGTTTAGTCTTATGACCATATCAAAAAATAAAAATAAAATAAAATACAGGATATAATTCTTGGGTAATATAGATAAAAGAAAACACAGTAATAAAATATATATGTGGCAAATACAAAGAATCAATATTCAGAAAAATACACCCTCTTTACATGATACCCCAATTTTGTTTGATATAATGGGTTCTTAGCTCAAGTGCCTTAACTATAAACTTTTGCTCACAATGTATAAGTTAAAGCCCAGGAAGAAATAAAATAATCTACAATTTAGATCCCAATGGGCTCTGAAGTTCTATCGATAGGGATGCTATGTATCTTAGCTTAAGAGTAGCATATAGTTGACAGTCAAACAAAACATAAGCAAAACATATAGTAAATAATCCTGCACATAATTTTCAAGTGCTGGATATCAACAAGTGATGTTGCATAATATTATGTATTATTTTGCAAAAATATGCCAAGTTATATGAACATAAACCAGTGATGTCATAGGTACTCTGAGTATCTAGATCAGTGGTGGCAAACCTATGGCACGCATGCCAGAGGCGGTAGTCGGAGCCCTCTATGTGGGCACACATGCCATTGCCCCAGCCTTGCCTCCCCCCCATGACCCCCTCCTCACCAGCAGCCTCCCTGGAGGAGAGTCGCCCCCGAGCGTGGCCCACACAGAGCAGCGCAGCCAAGGACATGGTAGCCAGGCAGTGTAGACAAGACTCTGCCATCATGCCCCATCCCGCACAGTTGATGCCGTGGGGCGCGGGCAGAGGGTATGGCTGCCATGGCACTGCTGGGCTGCCTGGGCGATCTGCGGCGGGCCCTGGAGGCAGTGAGTGGCCCTGAGGGCATGCAGGGGTGGGGGACAGGGTGAGGGTGGGGACAGGGTGGGACAGAGGCAGGGGTGGAGCTGGGGGGCAGTTTTTAGGCACTCGGTCTCTAAAAGGTTCGCCATCACTGATCTAGATGCTTCCTGTTTACCCCTGCCGAGCACAGCTAGAATGTTTCTGCTTCTGCCCTAAATTTTAGTCAAGTCTTAATTGAGGAACAATTTACTAATATCCATGCTAAGTTAGTACTGACAACTATGCTTCCATAACCACCACCCAAGTTAGGAAAATATTGTTATATGTGGAGATTGAAATTACTTGCAGGAAAATGCTTCATTTTAGATCTTATGCCTCTTTAATAGGATATGCAAAATATTCTAAATCCAAAAGGTTTGTACAATTTTATTCATCCTTCTAGAAATATTTTGAGTTGTGAATATTTCTAGAATAATTATAACATAAAGCCAGCATTGATAATGTCAAAACAGTTATTTGAAATAGGATGCATTGAGCATGATACTTTCCAATTCTGAAACATTTTGCACTAGTTAAATTGCTCATATAATTAACTACCTGACTGAATTACTTTCTTTACTATTAGTGGAAAACAAAAGGACTTAAACCATGATAGCAAATAATTTTTATGTCTTTTCCCATAGATTGCAGAAGTAAATCATATTATGAGGAATACTGAACATGCCACTTTATATATGACAAAAATAAACTGATAATGATCATGCACTGTCAGGTTGGTGCTGAATCTTAAGAACCACATAGATGGATTTTCTTCAGGAGAACAAAAATAGATTAAAGTATATATTCAGTGCAAGTACTTTTGCCTTTTCCTCTATAGTTCTTGATGCTTTAGTATTTCATAATAGTGGTTCTGAGTATAAGGCTACTAGATGTATATTTTCAGAAAGGCAGGGCAAAAGTTTGGATCAAATATGTTTATGTTTCAAGAAGACCTGTAATCAATGGAACGGGTAAATTAAGCAGGTAATTAAATCCAGTTCATTTTAACAGATCTATCTTAAGCATGGTCTAATTCTTGGTCAATACTAATGTCAATTGGGGGCCTTTTATCTTGAGGGCCCTTTATCTTGAATATGCTTCACTGTGACCTGAAGCATTGAAAGTTAACCATTCAGTAACACTTACATGCCAGGAAGATTTTTTTTCTTTTTCGGGGCAACTGATTCGAGCTAAATGTTTATTGGCCAGATGTCCTTTCGGATACCTAGGTGGAGTCCATAGCAGATATTTTCCCTTTGCACCCTAAGAGAGAAACATCTGCTGCTACCTAGGATTGATGTCTCAACCTTTCCGAATGGGAGGTGAGTGTCTTCACCACTAAGCCACCACACTGCCAGAAATAAGTGACAATGTGGTGGCTGAAGAATTGACAGCATCTTTTTTGTTTCCTTTACCCTACACAAAGTCCTCAGAACTTAATGAATTAAGAGATTGGGAGGGAGAAAAAATAAAAACAAAATAAATGCATACAAAATAGGCAACTCCCACAAAAATCTTGAACATACTATAGATAAAAACGTGAGTTCAACATCAAAGACAAATTATTCTTCTATAGCAATACATTGTTGGTATCACAGACCTTTACCAATACTGTTAAGTATTTTACAATGTGTTACACTTTCTGTCTGAATGTCGCATTTTTGAATGGCACTTTTAAAATGTCTACTTGCCTAGCAAAACCTTGGCATCTTCCATATCAAAATCACCATCACCATCAGCATCATAGATCCCAAGTTTTCCTAAAGGGGAAGAAATGAATCTGTTTCAGAATCTTTGAATGGTGAACAATTAGCAAAGAAGAAAAAAAGTAGTGTTGGATATTTTTTACTAGAATCTTAAATGCAAATGTAAGCCATTTTGAATATACATGTTGTTTCTTCTTAAAATAAAGTATATTAGTATTTGAATCCAAAATCCCTTCATAATGCTAAAATGACATCATAGTATCTGCTAACATTAAAGAAACAATTTCGTATTTGATATATTTACCAAAATAAATGATATAACTTTGATCCTATTCTTTTTACATCAGTGGAAACTTCACTTCAACAGGAATATGACTCTTCTTAACAAATAACTAATAATATATTGTGTACTATGTATATATGATTGGGTACTAATATATTTATATATCTAGTCCCCAAATATGCAGATTCTGATTTCAAAAACTTCACATTCAGGAATAAGGTAGATATAAGCAATGTAAAGAAATACTTGCTTCAAATAAAATTTGCATCTGGAATAGCTGCAGATATCCAATACCTTACTTAATGAGGAACATACCAAGTTGGCAAACACTAGGGATTACTATTTACTGAAAGGGGAAAAAAAACCTGTTCAGGTTTAACAGATTTGGTAAAAAGTTGTCCAATAGGCAACTTATAACCATGTCAAATGGTCTAGCAATAATTTGAGAGGTTTGAGTTATTTTCTGACTTCAAAGGCCAAAGCACGTCGAAAAAAGGATCACAGCAGAAAGCAAAGCAGGAAACTGCTCTAAAATATAATTTGCTATGCAGTTTAGAACTAATGTCATAATTGAGCTTCCAAACAACATGCCTAAATTGAGACAGCTGTTGGATTTCACAGATTTCTCTACTGATGGATTATAATAACTCTCAGCTGCTACTTGTACTTAATTTTTCTATATTGTGTTTAACTGTTTTTATGTCTATGGAGATTCTCAGTCATCCAGGTCATGGTTGTCCCAAAAGTATTTTTTCAAGAGGCAACTGGACTTTCTTTGTTTTTCCTTAAAACAAAGTTCTGGAACCGAAGAAGCCTCTTGGATTAGAAGCAAAACATCTTCAGGGAAAAACAAAGAAAGTCCAGTTGTCTCTTGAAAAAGCACCTTTGGGACAATTGTTTTTATGATTATTTGTTGACCAGAGTCATTGGTCTGAGTTGGATAGCTATACAAATTGAATAAGTAAAGAACAAAAATAAGAATGCAATCATCCTTTGGAAAATTGAGTAAATCACAATCGACTTGAGTTTACAGAACACAGACGGATAAAATGAAATGTACTATATTATGGCTTGGTAAGGTTGTCAACCTAGTTAATTGCTGCATACATTTTTTTTAGGGAAGTACAAATCATCTGAAGTAGATACCTTTATAAAAGTGTTAGAATGAGCAAAGAATTCCTCTTAAATGCATTAAAATGACCAGTGGAAGACTTGCACAGGGGTTTCAACAGTTGTTCCTTGTGGGAACCATCAGTAAAGCAAAGTGGCTGTGCATGACAAGATGCAAAAAAGAGCCAGGTGTCAGCCTTCATAGCATTCTGAAAATTATATTGCTTTAAGGATGAACACATTATTAGGCCAAACATTTCTACAAAATATCTCTTTTAAATGTTTTGTTTACCCACATTGTTTTGAAATAATGCAGAACAGCACTTTTAAAAAACATTTTCTTTCCATATAATCATTTCCGTATAATCTCAAAATACAGATAAATTATTAAAATCTAAAGAACCAGGGCAAATGTTCCACAGATTCTGCCAAGAACTCCTACACTGATTTTCATTGTCTTGATATTGGATGTTTGTTATAATTTTCCCTATAGCCATTTCACAACAATATACAAATGTAACGTTTGATACAGGAAAGCAAAACACAGTTTCATTTCATTTCTCAAATTCCTAGTCCCCCTGCCCCAATTAAAACCAAGACAATTGGCAAACTATTTCTGTATTATTTAGGCAAGTAGTGTTTTGACAACCTAACCAAATGTCCCCAAACAACTTTATATAGTAAAAATAAAATAAAACATTCTGTTAAGCTATTCACAAAAGTTTGCCAATGGCATTAAAATATTGAACAATCTTATCTACAGAAGTAAATATCAACAGCAAAATGATGATCTGCTTTTTCCTGCTAGTTATTTCCTCTTTTATGTATCAATTCCACAAGCCAGGGGAAAGAAGCTAAATATTGAAAAACAATGTAAAAGAAGGAAAAGCAGAAAGATAAATCTGAAGACAGCTTCAAAAGTTATCTGGAAATAAAAGCATCTTGAGAGAAAGAAAAATAGCTGTATTTTTTAAAAAATAAAATTTTATAAATCAACCCCATCAAGTATAACACATAATATAAGTATTCCTCTATAATCCTACCTTGAAGTACTTCTGACAAGTTATAACGGAAGTCCTTTGCCTTGGCTGCATGCATAGCAAAAATACAGATACCATTACTCACATTATCAGAACCCACAAAACTGTCCACCCTTTCAATCTTCAAATTCATCTTTTCTCTGCCCCCTTGGACTTAATATACAATATATCTAACTATATACAATATATCTAACTCTACTTTCCTAATCTAATTGCTTGCATTTTAATATTTATTTTGTGCCTTCAAGTCAGTCTTATTTTCTGATGACTAAATAGACAGGTTGATGCCGTTTTCTTGATACCATTTTCAGAAGTGTTTGTCACTGCCTTATTCCTGGGGCCCAGACAGAGTGAATAGCCCCAAATCATCCAAATGGCTTTGATGCCTAAATTAGAACTTTTGTTTCTCTGTTCTTAGTTCAACACTTTAATCTCTCCTCCAAACTGGCTTTCTTGCTTTGATTGTTTTTATTAAAAATTGTAATAAAAATGAATAAGAATTTACTATTGCTAAAGTTTTGAACCAGATTTTCATATTAATAGGAGGAGCTGGAGAAACACCTGCAAGGCCACTGTGAATAGTATTATAGGCATCAGTTGAATAAAGTTGCGTAGATTTGCACTAAGTTGGAATCAAGCTGAGCAGGTCCTACAGAAATGATTGAAGTTCATCTTTGCTTAGTTAATCCAGACAATTTCAGACATCTGATCCTAAGGAAATGGTCAGAATTTTTACTGCTGTCAGCTCTGCCACCTATGTTCTGGATTATGCCTTTCCTGCCTGTCTAATGCCTTGGAGGAGGTGATACATGATTGCGCCCAAGCAGTAGTTAATGCCACTTTGAGAAAGAAATGGTTCCATCCGGCTTGAAGAATGCAGTGATTTGGCCCTTCCTCAATAAGTTATTATGGACCCAACAACATTGGATAACTTACATAGATCCTCACCTTACATTTGTAGTGAAAGTAGTTCAGAGAATGAAAAGCATTGGTATTCTTCTGGACTGTTTAGGGAGTTAGAAATGAGGCACTATTTTGTGATGCTTATCCTCTTTCCTCCATAACCAGTCCATCATTGTTGGTAGGGGGAAAGAAATCCCCTCTTACGTGAGAGGGAGGGCTGTTCTCTCACCTGTTTTAATACTGCATGAAGCTATGGTGAGATTATTTGGCAGCATGGAGTGAAGTATCATCAGCACACTGATGTTACTTAGTTGTTCATCTCTGACAGACTCAATGCCTGGAAGCCGTAAGGCTTGGATGGGGAGGAACTGGCTATAATTGAATTCTAAAAAGATAAGTGGCTTTGTGTTTCTATGTCCTCTGGAATTGGGAGAGCTGCTATCTTTAGCTTTTGATGGAACAGCAATTCCCTGCACAGAATTTGAGGGTCCTCTTGGATTCATGGCTCCTGATTGAAGAACAGCTGTCAGCCATGGTTCAAGGGGCTTTGCAAAAATTCATTTTGTGTGCATATTGTATTTAGTGTCCCTACTAAGAGCCAGTTTGGTCTAGTGTCTAGAAAGCCAGAGGCAGTGAGTTCTTGCCCTGCCTTAGCCATAAAAATTAGTTGGGTGACCGTAGACCAGTCACTCTCTCTCAGCCTGCTTATTTTACAGGGTTATTGGTGTGGAGAAAATAGAAGACAAAAGTGTGTTAGATATGTTTGTCACCATTAGTTATTTGTAAAAATAATAAAGTTTGGATACAAATAAATAAACAAATATTGTGCTCATTCCTAGGTCAGAAGTCTCAGGTCACAGTCACTTGTGCCTTACTCATGTCCTGCGTGGACTACTGCAATGCGTGATACATGGAGCTACTCTTGAAGAACACCCAGAAACCTCAACTGGTCCAAAATGCAGCAGCAATTCTGGGCTGCCCAGAGTTTGCCAGTATTACACCACTATTTTATAAGCTGTCTGGGCTCCTTTTTCTTTCTAGATGTAATTCAAGTAGCTGTTCATTAACTTTAAAGCCTTGAATAGCACAGGGTCAGTTTATCTGAGCAAATACCTCTTCCCGAGGACATCCTCCCAGATTGGATAGGTGGCTGTGCTCCAGATCTATTAAATCTTGCCATCTAATGGGATCTAGGAAGCAAGCCTTTTTCCACAGTGGCACCTAGCCTCCATACTGAGATACAGAAAGCCCCTATCCTCATGGCCTCTTTCAATGATAGGCCAGGAGTGTTATGGCTGCTGGTGATATATAAGAATTTTTAATTTTGTTGTATTTTTATTATATGTATGTCTGCTGGCTGCTGTGGGAAACCTAACATGGGAAACCATAAAAATGTTTTACATAAATGAATAAATATAGCAAAGTAGGAAATTGAATCTTAAAATATTACTATGACTGAATTCTTACCTAGTACTTCCTCGTAATCAACAAGTTCAAACCAAACTACTGCAACTGATGTCCATACTCCCAGAAGCGCAATTACCATGAACCATGTAAAAAAAGAGCTCCCAGAAACTCCCTCTTTCTTGGCACTCTTGTTTCCACCATGTTTTGCTTCTGTAAGATATAAAAATGAAATATTATCAGACATTAAAAACTTTGGAAATGAATTACTAAATAAAATGTACATAAAATATAATGTTACTATTAAATACATGACACTATTTCTAAAGTTTGTTCACAGATTAAAAAAGGATAAATTAAGAGCAGGCAATAAAATCCAAGTGGTGAGATGTGCATGGCAAGAGAAAGAGATGGAGTACTCCTCAGGAGTAGCGCTTACTAGTAATCTTATTCTTCAGTTTCCTACCTCTTTGCCTGGTCATTCGAGCTTAGGTGGTCTTGATCCATCAGTTGCTGCAACTTAATTCCTAAGAAAGTAGAGAAGGTCCTTGGGATTGTAAGCCCAGCCACCTGTATTTTGAATCCATGCCCTTCCTTGTTGGTCAAGACCTCCCAGGAGTTGACATGTGATCTGATCCAAGTACTGAATACATCCTTGAGAAAGGGGATGATTTTATTAGATATAAAGGTGATGGGCTCTACCCCCTTTTCAAGAAACCATCACTCTAAAAGAGCTGAATAATTTTCATTTAGTTTGCAACCTTCTCTTTTCAAGGTGAGTAGGCTACAATCTCAAAGGACCATGAAGGCAATGGATTTTCTGTTATCTCTTTAGCTCTGGCTTCTAACCAGGATATAAGGCTGAGATAGCATTGGCTGCACTTTGTGATGACATGGCAGGCTCAAGATAGGGAGAGTGCATTCCACTTCTGGCTCTTTTGCAGCAGTCTTTCATACCATTAATCACTGTACTATTTTTGAGTAGCTTAGGGGATTGGAAGCATGGTGTTCTAGTGATTCCTCTTTTTCCAGGGCCAATTGCAATCGATATTGATAAAGAAGAAATCTAGTTCTAACATCTGCTATTTGAGTTTTCTAAATTAAATTTGTTTTAAATTTAATTACACAGAAAAGATCAACTTTTGCATTAATTTCGACATGCAAATTCACTTCTTTGCGACAAGATAAAATTCATTGGAATGTTTTCAGATCCACTTTTATTTATCAGAAACACAATATCAACACTTAAAATATATGAGAAATTAGCCATGGACCATGTCAATACAAAATCCTAAAAACCCACTTGTTTAAAAATTAATTGCTTCATTTATATTTATTTAACTTTAATGCTATACTTTAAATCTGAGAGGAAGTGATTTTTCTTCATTGAGAGTAATGTTACCAGCAATATAAACAAGAAAAATAAATAACAAATAAATATAAATTATTTTCTCTGCCTATTTTCTTTTCTATTTTCTTTCTACTTCCATTGTTTCACCTACTGCTGAAAAATACCATTTGTTTGTTCTTTCTAGCAAACACCATTAATGATATTTTCCTCCTATTAACTCATATAATGCATGAGCATACAAGACTTGCACCAACTAATTTAATTTAAATTATGCTTATTCCTAGTCTGGTTGGTGCATCGAGTTTCCTTTTTTTAGGTCACACACATATAATCCAGTATATAGTATTTCTAAACATATGTTTATACTTCTTATCTTTTCAATCAGTTTAAAATATACTGGAAAACTGCAGTTTTATAATTTCCCCTACCTTTATTATTCACAGTATCATAAAGTATTCAATATTATAAATGTTCATAGAAAACACTGAAGAGGAGAAAGAGAAAAGAGAGAAAGACAGAGAGAGCTGGTGTACCTTGAATATAAATATCTAGGTAAAATATGATTGGGTTCATATAAATGAAAACATTTTCACATAATATTTTCTGAACTGAACTATTTAGTATTTCTAAAGAGATCACAATTTTATATTTATTTTTAGAACAGTGAAACCATTGCTCCTATGGGCGTGCAAATCTCTTAAGCCTTCAAACATTTACTGGAAGACTAGTTTCTGTTTGGTCTTCTCTTAGAAATCACATGAAAATCTCATTTTTTACCCTGCCTTTCAAATTTATAAAATAATATTTAACAAAGCCAAAAGTGCTCATTAAAAACTCCTTTATGATTTAAACTAATTTTTCAGAGCTAAATAAAAGTTACTATCTTTCACACAGATACTGCCAGTAATCAGAAAGTAGGTCAATTTCCAAAACTGGTATGCCTTTGCTGTCATCCACCACTTGTCTATAGCAATATAATTATGCATTAACATGTCAAGAAATATATTTTAATTGTTTTAATTGTATGATATTAATTCTGCTGTATTTTTACAATATTGTATTTTGCTATTAAATGATCTATGTTCAATCACTTATTTAAAGAATTCTAAAATCAGGTATCTTGTGTAATGGGACATACAATAAATGAGATAACATTTCAAATTTTTAAACTTATAAATTCCATTTAATTTTTAGCTAACAGTATTTTAAATTTTGTTGCTCAATTTGAAAGTCATAAATACATTCAATATTCCAAGCTATCAGAGACATACCTGAATATTCAGCCATGGTATCAGATCCTTTTTTCTATGAATAAAGTACACTTTAATATAAAACCAGGGTCCAAGATACAAACAGCAAAATTCACTCTCATATAAGCCTTGCGATAGCAGCAAAGGAAGATCTTTATGGCCAACTCAGCTAAACCCCGAAATTAGACCCGACTGCAAACTCTGCTCAAAAGCTATTTTTAGTGCAGCCATCACAAGCTAAATGCTTTTATGTACCCATATTGAAACCCAGTGCTGGCTGTAATCAAGTTTATCCTCTCCTACTAACAAAGCATCTTGGGTAATGGGTTTTTTTCTGTCTCATTTAATTTCTAAACATCAGCATACCAGAAAAGCAAAATTGAAGAGATTTTTTTTTTAAAAAAATTGCATGCTTCAGCAACTAAAATCTAAGAACATTAAATCTTCTACACAAACTCAGACAAAAGACCAGGAAAAAAAGTTTTTCTGTCCAATCTGGGCATCAGACAGTCATTCTTACCTGATGCTGTTATTCAGTCATCCCATGTCTTTGTTTTTAAGTAACTTGTTTTTAAACTTGCAAATAACTCACAGAACTTCATGTCTAATTATAAGATGATATTGTTCTTAATAAATAAAATTTCCTTCAATAGCAGCAATGAACCACAACTGGTAATAAGTTAAAGCACAACCTTCATTACAAAAAATCTAAAAATATGTCCATAACATTTCACAATGTTAAAATTTAGAGACTGCTTTGTTACCAATTTGTGAAGTAAGAAAGACAGAAAGCTAAAATACATGTTAGTTACTATATATAAACTAAACTTTGAGTGAGAAATGCAATAGAGAATGAGCCCACACTACAATATTAAGCAATCTTCAGGCTGCTCCTGTAAGAATCCTCTCCCATTTCTTTCTAACACTCCCTCCTGTTTTTTCCCTAAAATAACATTAAGATTATTTCATAACTATGGAATCTGGACTGTTGAATTACAGCCCAAAAATGAAATATTCAACAATGGATGGCCTTTATACTGATCCCCAGAATATACTTTGGTTGATTCAAAACTATTATCAACTAAGGTAGTTCAAGTAGTCCTCAACCTATGACAATTGAGCCCAAAATTTTTGTTGCTAAGCAAGATAGCTGTTATGTGAGTTTTGTTCAATTGTACAACCTTTCTTGCCACAGTTGTTAAGTGAATCCTGCTTTCCCATTGACTGCTTGGCAGAAAGTCAAAAAGAGATCATATGACCCCAGGACACGGCAACAGTCATAAATACATGCCAGTTGTCCAAATTTTGATCATCTGACCATGGGAATGCTGCAACAGTTGTAAGTGTGAAAAATTATCATGTCACTTTTTCAGTGCCTTTGTAACTTTGAATAGTCACTAAATGAATAGTTGTAACTTGAGGACTACTTGTAACAATTCTTAATGTTACAACAAATAATAAAATGCTTATGCATTTGATACAAAATACTGAATTCCTCAGACACCAACTGTATATTTAGCTATAAACCCAGGAACTTATTTCAGAATATAGTACTATAAGTCTATATTCCAGGGGATATTTGGGGCAAACTCTCAAAAACAAAACGAACATTCTAAAGTAACAGACTACAGTATCAGAAGAAAACATAATTTAATAAAAGCATATTACCTCTAAATAACTCAAATTTTATTTTTTTTATTTATATTACACCTTTATTATGTCCAAGTATCCAGCTTTTCCAGATTTCTTTCAAATAAGGGACTATTTTGTAATTTTTATATTATTTGCAAGCAAATATTACTTTGATGAAATGTTTCTTGTTTAGTCAGTCATGATGCTTTGATCTCCAAATATCCTATTCCCTATTACTGCAAAGGAGAAATGTAATTTCTCCACTTAGTAGTATCATGATGATTTGCTGGCCAATTTGATAAACATAAAATTATCAGATAAATATTCCAACTTCAGGGATTTTTAAAATTTAAATTGATCTGGTTTTTTAAAGAAGCATTTATACTGCTAAATGCATAAAAGCAAAAGGAGATGTCAAATACATTTCCCAAAGTGTATGTTCGTGGAAGAACTAACAAATATTGCTTGAATTTGAAACAGAATATAGGTGAAAGCATACTTTTCCCTACTTCAGAAGAATAGTTCCTGATTAAAATTGAAAGATTTTTGTTGCATTTTTGATAATCATCAACATGACAAGGAATATACAAACACAGACAGAAATCACTATTAAATACTAGTCTTTCAACTGTCCCAAAAATGCTTTTCCACGAGGCAACTGGACTTTCTTGTTTTTCCTTTGAAGATGTTTCGCTTCTCATCCAAGAAGCTTCTTCAGTTGTGAAGCTTCTGAAGCTTCTTGGATGAAAAGTGAAACACCTTCAAAGGAAAAACAAGAAAGTCCAGTTGCCTCATGGAAATGCATCTTTGGGACAACTATTACCTGGATGACAGAGAATCTCCATAGACATTTAGTCTTTCAACTATTTTGTTCCATGTACATTACAGGTGGTCCTGCCTAATTTACTGATCACAGTAGCGACCTACAATTACATCACTAAGTGACATGGTCACATCGACGTCAGTTTCAATTAGGTCATTAAGCAAGTCAACACGGTTTAAGTGTGACATCAAGCAATTGTAACTTGATGGCACATGTCTCCAGAAAGATTAGCCAAAATGTTTAAGGACAGGTCTATGAAATGTTGGAAATGTCATCAGATACCAGGTTCCTTCTACCATATGTGGTGGACGTGTGTAGAAGCTAAAACTTATTGGAATAAAATTAGAACATGGATAGAAAAGATGATACAACAACGAATAGAATGAAGACCAGAAATATTCCTGTTGGGTATTCTATCAGGGAAATACAATAAAGAGAAAACATATTTAATTATTCATATAATCACGGCAGCTAGGATAGTGTTTGCACAAAATTGGAAAGCACTGAGGGAGAGGTGATTGGGAAAATACTGGAATGTGCAGAAATGAATAGACTAACAATGACAATTAAAGATAAGACAGAGTCAGATTACTATGAAATCTGGGGAACTTTTTATGATTGGCTGAAAAGAGAATATGGTTAAAAGATAGTTAACATCAATTTAGATGGAAGAAGAAGGAGCAGATAAGGAGGGAGACCCAGGCAACACAGTATTGAATGACTGGAGGTTGTATAAATATTTATAGAAGTATATACCGAGAAGGTTAGATAAATAGAAGTATTAATGTAAGAGAAAATTAATCTTATTGTATATAATACAGATAGGGAAATTTGAAGAGAAGAGTTGCTCGGACATTACCCCTGAATTGTATCTGAAGAGGGATGAGAAGGAAGTAGGTTTTTATATTTATGTATTTTATTGTAATTTCTATCATGTTGTAAGCCGCCCTGAGTTCTCCGGAATAGGGCAGCATAGAAATTAAATAAATAATAATAATAATAAGAAAGGAGAGGAGAGAGAAAAGAGTAAAGGAGGGGAGAAGGAAGTAGGAAGGTTGGAGGAGAAGTGGGGAGAAAGGGGAGGAGAGTGGAGGGAAGGGAAGAGAAGAGGAGAAGAGGGAAGTAGGGAAGAGAAGAAAGGGAGAAAGAAGGTAGAGAAGAAGGAGTGTGGATACAGTGAAAGGAGAAATGGGCGAGCAACACCAAAAGTCATGTGTATGTATTTATTTCATTTTTATTAAAAGTATCTTATATATGAATGTAAAAAGAATGTATGTTAACATCTCATAAATATCACGGTATATGTATCGGGGAGAGTTTGGAAAAATAAAAAATTAAAAATTAAAAAAAAAAGCAATTGTAACTTATGATTTACTGTTGACTTCCCTACTGACTTTGCTTGTTGGAAGCTGTGAACATTGTAAATTATGATCACATGACTGTGGAAGATTGCAACAGTTGTAAATGCAAACCAATTGTGAAGTATTTCAATCACAATCACATGACTACAGGGACGCTGCAATGCAACTTTGAGGACCAGTTGTCTCCTTTTTCACCACTGTTGGAACTTTAAAGAGTCACTGAACAACTGATTAGTAAGTAAGGATTTCCATTATTATTCCCTGTATATTGGTCACATTAGCCTTAATTTGCTGCTGTTTTTCTTGATCACTTCAGTAAAACAAACAGATTACAAATTGACTTTAGAATGAAAGAATGACTCAGTACCTCCAACTATGATTCTTTTCATTTTTTGCAACTTTTTTATGTTACTAAACAAGAACAGTTAATAAGGGTAAGGGGCTGAGAAATTAATGAATTAAAACAGTATAAAAATTAGTTTTATTACCATCAGTATTGATTTACATAAAATACATGATTTGGAATATAGGAAAAGTTCAGGATCATCTGGTAAAATTAAAACTAAAGTTAAAACAATAATTTCAGAAACAAAATATTGATATTGTAACACAGTTAAGACTTTCCAGAAGATGAACAGAAAAAAAATAACTTTGAAAAATTAAAAATGAAGATAATGAGAATTTGAAAGATTAACAATGAAGGAAGATAATGCAAATGTAAAGCTATGGTAATCTAGGCCAGGCATTTTCAAAAATTTCCAGTTGCAGAACTTGTTCGTTTTTTTTTAAAAAAAAATCCAAAACCCTTAGTCAAGAGCCACATCAAGTTTTTGGAAAAGTAAAACACAGTTTTAAAACCCCAGTCTAAGAAAAATATTACAAAATGGGAACAAGAAAAGTATGTTTTTTTCTCTTTATGTTTTTCTTCTGTATACTGTCTGGTTCTATAACATCATTTACGATATGCAAATATTCAAACACTTTAATTTTGTGGTCACATCCTTGTTTATCTAAAGAATTTAGTATTTGCATCAATTAATTTTTTTAAAAAATGTTTGAAAAGATATAACATTGATTTTGTCTTTTTCATTGCAATCATTAGGTTATCTACCTTGAATTTTCATTATTCATAGTTATAGTTCTATGGAAAAACAAGGGTCGAATTTGCTGGAAATAAACAATGAAAATGGTTAAATATAACATTTTAGATGTATATTAATGAAATATTATAGTAAAGAATAAAAAGAATAATGATGCAAACTTATTGTTAACAAAGTCATAAAGTTATAAAAAGCAAAATAAAAAAGAATTCTAAATATTATTCCTAAAGGTAAGTTTATACTGATAACTTTATTGTCTCTCAATCTGCTTGTATCTGTTTGCAAACCACAAAAAGCTGATGCAACTTTACTTTTTTAAAAAAAATCCCCCTACATGTTTTGTAATGCTGTGCACCCCAGATTCAGGCATTCCAACATCTCATCCTATTTTAACATTGCTATGATTACACTCATGTTATTGAATTTATCAAATTTTTGCACTAATAATGAGCCTCTTCTTTTTTAAAACTTGTATTCTTTTTTTCTGACAGAATCTTCCTTTTCTCCATTTTGAACACATGAATATTAACAGGGTGTAAACCACAACTGCAATTACACAAGCAGAATTTTTAACAGTACCTTGCATTAACTGAATTTTGGTTTATACTAAACATGATCTGGTATCAATTTACAATATGGGCTAAGTATTGCATTATTTGAACTCACGATCTACCTGTAATTAACACAGCAAACCTATCCACTTAAATTCTTTCCTGTAACTAGTTGACATATTTTAAAAGTATATGTCCCAATATAGATGTTGAAGAATCCTAAAATGACTTTTTTTTAAAAAAAAACCTTTTAAAATGTTGTTTAATAATCTTTAAATAGTAGTCATTTGATAAATAACTCCAATCTGAGTTGCTGATATAATCTTAATACTAATTTGCTTCAATTTTATTCTCCCCCCCCATCCTCTGTGCTGAAAATTCTGTGATCAAAATCTTTGTTTGACGAGTGGTAAGGAATGATCTACCTAAACAATGCATTTGGTTACATTGTGTGGTAAAACCAGTGGTTAAGGTGCAACCCTAGAAACCAGGAGACTGTGGGTCTTAGGCATCAAAGCCAGGTGAGTAACTGTGGGTTAGTTACTTTCAGCCAAACTCACTCACGGGGCTGTTGATGTGAGGAAATTAGGAGGAGGAGTATTATGTATGTTTGCTGCCTTGAGTTCTTTATTAAAAAGTAATAAAGATGGGATAAAAATAAAATTATATTTGAACAATGGTGTTCTCTGTATGAAAAGAGAATCTATGAGGTTCCTGTGATTTATGAACCATTTGGTATCCTGTTTTTATTGGACATTGGTCACAACTCAGATAACTGAGTGGAGGGTGGCTGTTAATCAATGGGAGAAGTAAGAAAGAGAAAGATTAATCTCAAATCTTAATAATTTATGCTTTAATTCTTGTTTGTATCATATGTGTGGCTGAATATTCCCAATAAAGATTTATATCTCTATCACACTTGAAAAAATAAACAATATTAACAATGTTGTGACTTGTAAAATAGAAAAGTAGTTAATCATATTTTATCACTATCAAAATTTTTAATTATTTTTCCACTATTGCAATTTCAAGGTAATAACCTAAATTCCAAATAGCTCTAGGATAGAAATCCTGCCTGGTCACTTATTTCCAAATACATGTTTAAGAGAGAGAAAATGTTTCACAAGCAGCTTTTGGCTTTGACTTTTGCCCAACATAAAGTCTGTCCAACCAGATTAAAGTGCCTAATATATCATAGTGACCTATTAATATGACAGGAAAAAAGCTTGTGCATGTACTGAAGATGCAACATGCTTCATGAATGGTATCACTAAAGCATTCCCCCATCACCTAAATGAAGAAATTGTAAACCTTACTAGAGTGAAGTTCCTATGAGGAACACACATTTCAGAATTTTTTTTAATATGGAGAAGATCTACAAATAAGGCCTCTGTTATGATAGTTTCAGACCTTAAATATGAATTTAATCAGCACATCACAGAAATGAATACTTTTTAGAGCAAAACTATATTGTTAGATTTTTTTTGTATTCAGAGAAAATGACCATTTTACAACCACACCACTCTTTAGTAGTTTTTAAATTAGAAGCTAGAAGCATTTTAAAAATTAATTAGATGCTTAACAATCCAAGCAATATAAATGAACAAGTTCATAATACAACTATTATAAGATAGCTTTAAAATGAAGAGACCACACAATAATTCTGTTATTCTCTTCAGGCTGAAAAATCAAATATAATTTTCTATCATGAATTTAGAACAAAGTTGATTGGAAATCTAAAAATGTAATAATAAAATAGTAGATTCTATAACATTTAAACAATGTCACTTGCAGTTAAAATTAGCAAAGATAAAATTTACACATGAAGCTCTTGAGAGCTGCTGTCAATAGATAAACCAATGATCTGATTTGACATAAGATAGCTCTCTTTATAAAGTTATTCAACTTTTCCACAGCTAAAACTTAAAATTTCAATACTGACATTTGTGGATCTGAAGGATTTTCCAGCCCTAGGTTTTTTTAAAAAAATTAAAACAAAATTAAAAGCTTTTCATGCAACAAGTCAGTCTACAAATGTGGTTATAAAATAAAGTGCTCATACTCCATTCTTATCACACTTTACCAGTTTATGATGTTCATCGGGAAACAATCACCTTGATGTAAGGAAAACTTCAATGAATAAAAAACCTACAATGAAGAATCCAACAAACCGTGTTTAAGATGCAGCACTGTTTATAATTCTAATATTTAAAAATAAGAATATGCAAGTATTTCTTAGAACTGTTTCTAAAGGAAAAGTCAAAGAGCCATTTCAATTACATAGTAAACATTGGGGGGCTTCTTTCTTCTGTCATATACTGCATTTCTATTTTTATGTCTTTTACATCTTTATTCTTTACATATTGTAAGAAATCTGGATTTTAAGAACTCCAAAGAAATGTTGCTTTGATCACACTCCTTGTGAATTTATAACTATAGCTCCATTCAACTGTTCTTAGAAGGCATCTATAATCATCTGTATCTGATTTATCATTTGGCTTATATTTTCAAAACTGTGTTTGAAAATATACCTAAACCATTATTAACTGAATTGAGGTTTTATACACACACACACACATACACACACACACACACTATACACATAAACATATAGGTAGGCCTGCACTGGTACCTTTAAAAGCAGGATACAAAGCTATATAAAGTCAAGTAATACAACTATGAGAACAGGGAAAATTTAAAAAGTAAATACAGTATATTTGTTGTAACGTAAAGGCAGTCTGTTAATTTAAATTCACAAAGTTTTCATATCTGATTGACCTAGTTAAGGGGTAGGCAACCCAAAACACTCAAAGAGCCACTTGGACCCATTTCCCACCAAAAACAAAACACTGGGAGCCGCAAAACCCTTTTGATATCTAAAATGAAGCTAACACTGCATATATCCTTTTTTACCTTTATTATAAGTGTGTGTGTGTGTGTGTGTGTGTGTGTGTGTGTGTGCAATAAAGGTAAAAAAGGATATATGCAGTATTATCTTCATTTTAGATGTCAGAAGGGTCTCTGTCTCTCTGTGTGTCTCTCTCTTTCTCTCCCTCTCTCTTTTTCTTTCCTTCTCTCTCTCTCCCCCTCTCTCTCCCTTTCTCTGATCTTCTGCTTACCTGGCAAGCTGGCTTCAAGCTGTTCTCCAACAAACTCAGGGGTAGGCAACCTCGGCTCTTTTATGACTCATGGACTTCAATTCCCAGAATTTCTGAGTCAGTATAGCTGGGCTAACTAGTTCTCTCCTGCCCTTCCTGTTTCCTGCTTCCTGCAGAGACGCAGCAAAGGGAGGAGCTCAGCCCAATAAGCTTTTCAGCTCCTCGGAGAACACTGTGCGTCCACTCTCTTTTTTACACACACACACACACACACACACACACACAGAGAGAGAGAGAGAGAGAGAGAGAGAGAGAGAGAGAGAGAGAGAGAGAGAGAAGCAGGGAAGCGGAAGTGCCTCTCTCTGTCTCTGTCTCTGCCTCTCTGTCTCTCTCTCTCTCTGTGTGTGTGTGTGTGTAATGGCAGAGGAGGCTGGGAGCCGCAGGGGAAGGCTCAAAGAGCCACATGCGGCTCCAGAGCCACAGGTTGCCGACCTGTGACCTAGTTAGTCTGGTGCTATTCTCTATCCTTTTCAATGTGATGTCTTCTTCCCATCTAGCTTTATTTCTTGTTGCAAGTTTCTAGGAGGAAACTTATCATTTAAAGCCTTTTTTTACCTTTTATACAATTGCTCAAGTTTTTCTGAACATTTTATCCAATTTTGCAATAAAAGAGATAGAAACAGAGTTTGTTTTCCTTTTGTAAACAGTTCCTTATATAGGATTTGTTTCTGGGGTAGAATGAAAAACTGAATGATAAAAAAGCAAGAATAATAAGTTTTAATAAGGGATTTACAATAATTTAACAGTAAGGTGTTCTAAAATCTAGAGGGAATGAGTAACACACATTTAATATTATTTTTTACACTGCAACTGAATACTAGACTACCCCAAATGAATATGTAGCAGGAGGTATACTACACTTTTCAGTAATCTAATAATTTTTAAAAAAAATCTTGACAAAAATTATATAATAATTGTATCACTCTGATGTAGACTGCTTTGAAAGTCACTAAGAAAACAGTGCTATTTGGGAAAAAATATTTATTTAGTCATAAACATTTTCTGTGGCCTTACTATAATATTAAATTAAATTAGTGAACATTCAAAAGAAATGTACACAGATCCATGTAAAACATCAATCTCATGAGTCTTTTATAATGAAGTTTAAATATATGAGAAATGTGAGAACCAATGTAGATTTAAGAAAGGCTTGGTGGTATGACAAAAAACTTTGTCCTCCAGAATGAGATTTTCCTCCAAGATCCAGGTGGCTCCCATCTTACTAGAGAGCCTTAATACCTGGATTTTTGCTCAGACTCAGGCTAGGATGGGTGTAGCCCAGGGGTGTCAAACTGCCGGCCCGCAGGCCAGTTGCATCATGCTGAGACTGCGCCCGCTCTAGCTCCGGCAATGCAAAAAAGTTGTGATACGTCATGACACGTCATATGACGTGGTGATTTTGACACCCGTGGTGTAGCCTCTTCTGAGAAGGTGTATATTTTGCTACGCCCAAGTTTTGTCATCTTTGAGTTTTGTTGTTGATTTTCCTTCTATTGCTTTGTATGAATTTTTTATCATTTTGTATGAATTGCCCAGAGTCATAGACAGTCAGAGAGCGTACAAATTCAACAAAATAGCATGCAAAATAGCAAATTACCTGAAGAATCATTTTCTTGTAATATGTACAAATCTGCTTACTGAGAATACATTCATAGTGTCTCTTGTGTCTTACAGTGTTAGCAGAAATGTATATAATAGGAACCGAAGAAAAGATTATTTTCAATGGCTACAATCAGCATGCGAATACCATCCAATACTATCCAATAGTAGGCTTGCTTTTATTTATTTGTATCCCACCTATTTTTACAAACAACCAAAGGCAGTGAACATATCCAACATATCTTCCTCCTCATATTTTGTTCACAATAACAACCATGTAAGGTGGGCTGGGCTGAAAGAGAGTGACTGGACCAGAGTTACCCAGCTGGCTAAAGCAGGACTTGAAGCTTTCTAGCCTGGTGCCTTAACACTAGACCAAACTGATTCGCAATCTTTATCACTCCTTTCTGAAAGGCAAAATAACTTCGTGAATTTCACCTCCTTCCCCCATTCCTTACTCCACAGTAGTATAAAATTTCATGAAACATGGCAAGAAGCAATCATCTCTCTCTTCTTTGTTCCATTAAGAGAAACTTCTTTGAATCAAAGAACGCCAATGAACAGAATTGCAGTGGGTGCGTCCCAGCCTATCTTGGCAAATAAAAGTAACATCTGAGAAAGGCAAAAATAAATTCTGTTTTCTTCCTACCAAATATTTTAAAGATGGTTTGCTCAATTGATTTACTACAATTTTCTGGCTTTGCATTATACTCTAATAAGCTAGATTCTCAAAGCATGGTAAGATTAAACTATGGATAAGGAGATTACCATTGAGTAATCTTTTGGTACCATTGAGAACTATATGCATGCACAGCCAAAATCGATGAGCAAATTACATATCAACTTGAATGTTCTGCAAGAAAGAGTGTGTTAAATTCCTATTATGGAAAAACTAATTTAAGACTACTTTGCACATACACTTCTTTCAAAATATGCATTCTAAATAAGTTAAAGATAAAATCTCCCTCAAGTCAAGCTTGATTATAATAATCTTGATGAAAGTAAAAGAATCTTTTTACTAATTACTGAAAAAAACTATTAAGATAAACCAGATTTGAAGTCCCAATCACACAAAGAATTATTCGATAACAATTAGAATTTTGTAAATATCATTAATATCTTAATTCCAACATAAAACCCCACTCAGATTATACTAGGAAATATTTTGAAAACTAAAGCTTTTTGCAATATTATTACTGTTTTGAAATTTTAAAAGAGCATTAATGTTATTCAGCAACTGAGTGGAAAAGTTGAAGAACCCCCAACCTTAAAACAGCTGATTCATTATCACTAACCAGAGTTAACTGCTTATTGTATGAAGAGTATTCCAAACATTTCCATATGCACTACACATGTTTTGAGAGGATGAAAATTTCCTTACTAGTAAAGTGCCAGTAAAGATGACGACGAAGAAGAAGAAGCATATTTAAATGGAAGTAAGAGATATAAAACAATCTGGCCCTACTCATTCTCTTTTCACCAGCAGTTGACATGTAAACATTTCAGAAGAAATTAAGGATTGACCAAACTGGAGGAGCATTGGGAGCAAGGAAAGGGATATAAGAATGGATATAAGATTTGCCTAAAAAAATTTATTAGAAAAATAATCCTAAAATTTATAACTTAGGAAGATAAAATGCAGAAAAATAAAAAGATAGTAGCTTCTGATTTTCTTTACAGCATGTAAGCATAGATGTAACTTCTTTCCCCATGATTTACATTTTTCTGTAATCTATTTTTTTCTAATCATCAAAACCATTTATCATAATTTCATGTTTTTCCGTTTCACCAAAATGTCTATAAGGGATTTTCTGTCATCATTATACTTAGATAATGTCTTTTTTCTGATCAAACTGTCAACTGGTCATCTCAGCAAGTTCCATCTCCTCCATTGTGGGTAACGTAGAATGTTTCTACTTTTGTGCATATAATAATCTTGCTGTAGTTATTATATGTAAAGACAATATATAAAGACAATGTTCCATAATTTTTCCAGCTGCTTTTCAATCAGACCAAATATAAAAGCTACTGGTTTCAACTATATATTAATTTTTAAAATCTTCTAAATTAATATATGTAATCAAGTTCAAACCTTTCTGCGTTTTGGTTTTTGTATGTCCTCTCTTGTTTACATTTCCAACATAAATTGGAAGTATCTTTATACATTCTAAACAATTTTTCTGATGAAATATACCAATGATACATCATATTATAAAACTTCTCTTAAAGATTACAACATAATGTAAATTTCAGTTCTTTCAATCACACATTTTTCCATTTTTAAATGTTAAATAGAAAAGAATAGAGCTCAAGCAGGATTTATTCATAAGCATTTTTAGCCTGTGCTATCATATATTTTTCTCTTGTTCTTGTGTTTGAAATTTTAAGGGACATTTATATAATTTAGTAATAACATGTTCATCATCTGTACCCAGGTCTATTTGAAACTCAGTCTTACAATCAAAACCAAAAACTCTTTTATCTAATTTCTAGTCATTGTAGATAAGACTGTCACTGACAAGTGTAACCTTCTGCCTCCAGATCTTCTCTTGAATTTATCTTGCATTTTACATTTTCCTTGACAAAATTCTAATATGGCTAATAAGTTAGCCATTTGTGTATACTTATCATTTCTCTTCTATGAGATGCTTCTTTCACTTAGAGCCACAAAGGTAGTTTTGGACCCAACCTGGATTTATAGCTGTTCCATTCTCTCAGTATGCAAATCAAACAAAATGGTTTTTAAAATCCACATTAAGCTTAGCTTTATCATACCTTAAATATCCATATCACCCAAACTCAGGCCTTATCTCTCTAGCTCCAATATCCACTTTTTAATCAAACCAAAAAGTAAACTGATTTTTTCAAATCAGGTAAACTAAATCCTCCATTTTTATTTGCATCTTACAATACCTTTTATTTAACTTGTGGTTTTTTTTCCCCCTCCACACAAATCTAACTATATCTTTCTTACACTGTTTAATTGGTATATTAGTTGTCAAAATGGTTATTGTCTGAAATAAAAACAACATTCTAGGGCAAAATATTCATATTAACCACAGGAATTCAACCCAAATGACAGTTGTAATTTCTGTCAACATACATCTTTTAACTTCATTTTATGTCAAAACATAATTATTTTTAAAATAATATATAATTAATATTTGTCTAGAAATATTTTATCTTCTTCTAGATCTTTTATTCATTAATTCTGTTTGGTCTTTTATTGTCATTTTTTTTTGTTAACCTCTTTCTGTTTTGCTTGCTAATCTTGAAGCCTGCTAAGGCACCAAATTCTTTTAGTTCTCCCATCAATATTTCAATTCCCTTTAAAAGATCTTGAAAAATTAGCATCAAATTACCTGCAAAAGTAATTGCAGGTAATTGCCTTGTTCCTTTTTAAAATCTTTTTTTTTCATATATTTTATTGATTTTTTAAACATAAATCACTTAATAGTTGGTAAACAATGTGTTTTCTTGGTTTACCTTTGTAAAGAAAAATTATTAATAATTGGTTTCTATAATCCATAATCCACATAGTTCATTTAGTTGATTTTTCCTTTTCCCTAAAATGTCTTCTTTGCAAACCTTGAAATAAACAGTTCTTATTATTTTGATAAATAACAGTTACATATATGATTTTTCCCAATACTCCTAGAAATATTGATCATATCAATATAATATTTCTTTTCTATCTAATCATTCTGGTTACCTTATCTTATATCCTGTTACAGTCCTTATTTAGATTTGTTTCTCCCATAAAGTTCAAAATATTGTTACTGGTTAAGATTTTCTCAACAGATAATTACATTTAAAGATTTTAATCCATTTTTCCCATATAAACCATCTTAACACTTTTACATTTCTTAAAGAATAGGTAAAAACAGTAAAGAAAAGGAAAAATAAAAATAAAATACTACTTAAAATATATATTCCTCCTAAGCTAATATATATTCATTCCCAAAATTTCTTGTTCTTTTTAACCATGATTAAAAATATATTTAATCTTTAAATATTCCATTTAATGTGTCTATTCATCTAATCCTTTAACTCTTATTCAAACTTTTTTTTTCTTTTTTATACATTATAATTTCCCTAAATTCAGACACATTTAATTATCTAAAACATTTCCTTCATCTAGGCCAGGGCTTTTCAACTGGTGGTATGCGTACCACTTGTGGTACATTAATGAGTGGCAGGTGGTATGCAGCCCTGCCTAGCCAAGTGTAGTGGGGGAGGGAAAGAGCCAGCACAGGCAAGGACTTGCAGTGAGAGAATCCTCTGGAGCTGCAAAGGCCCCAGGCTCACTTCTGGCTCACCCTCCCCCATGAGAAAGGAGGAGGGGGTCGGAGACAGGAGAGCCTTTAAAAGGAGGCAGTTTGGGCAGGAGGGAGAGAAAAAAGCAGCAGCTTTGGGAAGAGGCAGAGTCAGCTGCACCGAAGGGGAAGGAGGGGGAGGGTGGGGGGAGAAGAGATCAAGCAGGCTTGCCATGAGCTGATCTACAACTGCTGTGACAGCCACGTGTGCTGGCAGCAGCAAACAGGCAAGAAATGCAGTGGGGGGAGGGGTCACCCTCCAAGAGGAATGAAAAAAGGCAGCAATGGCTGGAGGTGAGGCAAGGAGGAGGGAAGGAGATAGAGAGTGGAAGGATTCTTATGTGCTTTTGTGACTTTGAAGTTCTGGGATTTGTGCAATGAGGGCTTTGTGTTCTTAAGGAGTGTTTGGCAATTTCTATTTGGCTGATGGCTGATGTCTCGTGTTAGCTTCTATTGCTCTGCTGTTGTTAGCTGTAAGTTTTGCTGCAAGGATTTTGAAGTATTTTTCTCCTGAATGGATTTTGCCTGTAGCATTCCTTTACTTATGAATGGAGCCATTTGGTGAGGTTGCCTTAGCTGGCAGCCAGAACTTATATTTTTTTTTCTTCCTTAAGTGCCGACTGCACTCCTTACTTTCCTTTCTAGCTAGTAGTTAATTCTTAAAGGGGAATGTGCCTTTTTAAGCTAGTTCACTCAGCAGCTTGTCTTTTCTGTCTCTGGAGGCCTTTCCTTGTTTGATCAATATATGGAAGGGGGAAAATATGCGGGGGGTTCAAATTCTTCCTTCAGAAGGAGATGAGCATGAGAAAAAGGGAGGCAGGGAAGGGAGGGAGGAAAGGAAGTCCCGCCTTAGCACTTGGCCACCAGCAGCTCTGCCATTGACTTTGCTTGTCAAAAGATTGCAGAAGGGGATCACATGACCCTGGAATACTGTGACCATTATAAATATGAATCAGTTGCCAAGCATCCAAATATAAATCACAGGACCCTGGGTATGCTGCAATGGTCATAAGTGTGAAAAATGGTCATAAGTCATTTCAGTGTAATTGCAACTTGAACAGGGTTTTTTTTTGGTCATCAAGTTTTTGACACCTTGCTAGGTGGTACTCGAATATTGCCATATCCTAAAAGTGGTACATTTGGTAAAAAGGTTGAAAAGCCCTGATCTAGGCCATTTCAGCAGTATTATATTACTTATATCAAGAAATAAAATAAAAAGGGGGGGAAGCATACAGTATCATTTAAGGAATTCATCTCTCTTAGAGTGACATATGCATTCAGAATCTTTTCTATTTCTTTAACCATAGTCAAACAAATGTTTCTTTTTTAAATATTCTCTCTTGTAGATCCCATCATCTATTTCCTTAATTTTCACTTTGATCTTTTTCCTTTGACCAGTATCTTTCTTGATCAATGTGTTTTGCTGAATCAAAAAGTTTTTCCATGTATTCATGACTGTTGCTGTAGGTATAAAAAGTAAATCAAATAAAGTGTCTTTATGTGAAGCTTTTGCCTTTCCATGTTTCTTGAAAATCTTTTTCTCTTTCTCCTTCTTTGCTTCTTTTATCACTTCCTTTCTCTTTGTTTTCAACATCTCTACATTCCATTTTATCCAATCTGGGGTTTTTTTGTCCTCAGATTTATTTTGTAGTCTTAAGGAATGAGTTGTTTTTTTCCATTTCTTGTAAATTTTTTCCCACTAGGATTAAATTATGTTTTCTTGCTTTGTTAAGTTCTGTCTTTGAGTCTTTATTTTCAATTTTATGTCCATTTATTTGTTTTGTCTGCTCCTTCTCTGTTGTTGTTTCCTGGAAGTTTTTTTATTGTAAAATTAACTTAGAGATAGATTGATTTATATTTTCAAAGTTATTTTGGATTTCTTTTTGATTTGAACTCAGTGTTACTTGAATTAATTGCAGTATACTATATCTCCCCTCCTGAGAGGTATTTATGTTTTCTTGGTGTGTTCTGTCTATATGTCTCAGATCCATGATAGCCAGAAGTTGAAGTTTTCCTTCTTATCTGAAAATAGTTTTGGAGTCCTGGTTAAATAGATATTTCTAATGCAAAGAATTCAAAAAAGATTTTTTTCTAAAGTTTGTAATTCTCTCTTTGTCTGCAGCCTAGATTGTTGTCTTTTTTGTCACAGCTGTTCTTTATTATTAAAGCTTTGAAGGTCACAAACACAGATTGGCTTTTCCCAGGTTTTGGCAAGTTCTCTATGGAAATTATAGTTGTCATAACCTTCATCCACCACTAGGTGTCAGCATCTATTTAGTTTTCAATATGAACAATGGTCTTTAGAATGAGAGTCTTAACCATTCAACAATCTGGAACTTGTCCAAAGTTAAATTTTAGCTTTCGAGTTTATAAATTTATTTCACTACCATATATTTTGATCCTCCATAGAAATTTTAATTCGCCACTTCCTTTAGTATAAGGATGGGGTAGAAGTCCCCCTCCTTCACTTTTGGAAGTATTTTGCTTCCTCGGGAGCTTTTCCAGGAAATTAAGTGTAGGATAGAAAAGGGAAAATCAGATTCCTCACCCAGTTTCAAGCAATGTAGTGCTGCTTAGTTCTTTTGGACTCCAGTTGCAAGTAGCTTGGGCTGATTGGTGAAATACAGCCTTTCTCTTGTTCGGTTAGAAGGCTTTCCCCAAGACGAATGGAACGACCGCCATCATTTCAGAGTCGCCCGGGCACCCTTTTTTCTTCGCCACCTCTCTGGGGTGGCTTGGACCCATTAGGCACGACGAAAGTTAGCTGCGGGGGTGCGGCGGTCCACAAGACCACAACCAGTCGCTACGGTGCAGGACCAGAAGTCCCCCTTTTTAAATTTCTTTACTCCCACAATTCTGTTATGTTGTCTTATGTCTTTTCCTGGTTTAATATTTTTTATAACTTTAGAAGCTTCTCTCACTGTTATTAATAGGCTTCATTTCTATGTAATCCTTAATAGATTTTGTTTTTTTAAATATTCATCTATTTTTTCAAATGAATATTATTTTAGTTAATTAAAATATTAGTGAAACACTATTATCCATTAATACAGTATCTACCTCTTGAAATTTCAGTATCATTTTTTCTTTTTCTTTTTTTTAATTTACATGCTAGTCGTTTCTTTGGTTTATTTGCAAATTCACTTTTTTAGCTTTTCTTTTCTTCCTTTCTCTTACTGCTAGTATCAATAGCCATTGCTGTTTAGGTTTAACTTGGTGAGAAACACATCCTCTCTAAAGATGTAATTCTTTTCATTTCATCTCAATCCAAAATATTACATGAGATTTTCTCATGTTCTTTTTGAATTCAATATTCAATAGTATGTTGATAAAAAAACTTCTGATAAAAGCTTTACTTGTGTCCCATACCTGTGCCTTATTTTCATTTTCATTTTTTTGTTAATTTCTTTTTACAACCCTCCAACTATTGCTACTTTCTCTAATAGCATTTCATTTAATCATTATCTAAAAGAATTAGATTTCTCTTTATAAACCAATTTCACAGGACTATGATTAGAAAAATATTTGGTAAAATCTCTCTAGTAGCCAGGTTTTCCTAAATGATTCAACAAAAAATTGTAATCCAGAAATCCTCAGAAATTTTACTTATTGTTCAGGTAACTATCTCTTCTCATTTTATAATGTAAAAAATATATAATTCTCATAATTTCACTTTTAAAAATATCACCCTCTCATTTTGTGTTTTCCATAATTATTTTTCCATAATTATTTTTAATTATGAGTTGTACACCATTCAGAATCACTTTCTTGTGAAATGGGTAGCCATATAGATAGGAAAAATAAATGAGTAAAGCCACACTGAAAACTATATTTTAACACAAATCAAAAATATAATATTCCACCAAACAGTATATTACAAATTCTCACAGGGAACTGTATATACTAATTACTTTAACACAGTATGACACTAATTTAGCTTATCTTATATAAGGCTAGCAAAATTAACTTGATTTTACTTGCATCACATAAATTGTTTAGCCAATAATTTACTGTGAATCAATGAAAAGTAAAAGACTTGCTCCACATTGGGGCTGATGTTACTAAGTTACTAAGTTTCACCTAGGGCAATGCATTTATAAAGTTGGGAGTAGAAGGTAAAAAGATATAAAAGAACAAACGTTTTGTGCTATTTAAAATTCTATTATTCTAATTTCATAATAGTTTTAAATTGGTTTGTTTCATTTGTCTTACGTCCAGGTACAAAAAGTATAACAAGCATTGATTGAAAAATGGAAACAAAGTTTATGAAAAACTTCATGCACATTGTTAAAAAAAACTAAAAAGTCATGAAGGCTGCTAAAATAATTGTAAAGATACAACTGAAGCAACCCAGTAACTTACATTTTGAGCATAATGCAGAGTATTCTTTTGAAGGGCAAAAATACCTCATTTAAAGCTCCCGTTTGTCTCAGCTATAATTTGAATAAAATACTACTATGGTGGTTTAAAGAAGCCACTGATGGCTCAGTAAAAAAAAAAAATGTATGGTGGGAAAGAAAAAGGTGATACATAACAGTAGTATACAATACTTAATATTCATTATTGGATTAACTTCCATCAAATATGTAAAACAGCTCTTCCAGACCACATTAAAGATTAAGGTAATCAGCTTAATTCCTGTGGCTTTCTTGCAAACAATACAGAAGGTTATCACTAAATCTTTGGGAATGTTTTTCAACCTTTCCCTCCTGTTTATAGCCCCCGATTTCCCTTTTTTTCTCCATGCAAATCCTAAACAGGTCCAGCCTGGCTTGGTTTCCAACCACAGACAAGATCAGCCAGTAGAACTGCCATAGCATGTTTTTAATCTTTAAATGTGAATATCAGTATACTCTTGCAACAGAAATCTACACAAATCTGTTTGAAAATAAGTTCATTTAAAAGATTTGGTGACCAGATAAACTCATCATTGCACAACCTTCCCTTGAAACCTCCCAACACAGGTGTGACCTGAGTACATCCTGAAGGAAGAAATGACTTGAAGCTCCTCCTAGTGTTGTCTCTCTTTTGTGTGTATTTAGGGAGGAGGTCAAAGTAGAAGGGTAGGGAGCCCTTTGAAAATCTGTAGCTAAAACACTGCAGGAAATGAAATCCTAGAGCCCATTCTACTTTCCTTCTGTAATTCTAGTTCCTGTTCCACTCCAGAACTGAGAACACTATTTCCCCCTTGGGCAGAGAAGCAAATTCAGCCCATTTGGGGAGAGGAGGGTGGAAAGGAACCCCAAAGCGCCAATTTCGAAATCGTGACGCGAGCAAAAGCCCGACCTTCTGCGGCTTCCTAAAGCGGCGATCAGATGGGAACCCCAAGCAGCCTCGGCTCGGGGAAACCATCACGTTTCCAGCAGCAGAAAGAAGAAAGATGAGAGACGCTTCCCTTAGCCCCCCCCCACCTCCATCCCCACCCGCATCAGATCCAGCTGCTCTTGAGGCCCAGCGAACCGGCAGTTACTGACCTCTCCGGGCTCCGGGGCCGGGACTGCCGCTTTTGGGGCTCCTACGTGGAGCCATGTCTCCTCCTGTCAGGTAATGCTGTCTGGGAGCGCAGGAGCCAAGAGCTGGGCGGGGCCGACACGAGGGTGAGGATGACAATACTAACCTGAAGCAGCTCCGCCCCGCGGGTTAGACTGACCCGGCGGCCACGTGAACCAAGCCCTCTGACGACACGAGATTGGCAGCCAGGTTCGACCAATCGCGAGACAGAGATGGAAAAGCCGATCAAAACCTTATTGGTAAATGGAAGAAACGTCGAGGACGTTGAAGTTCGGCTGGGCGTTGTCGCTAGCCGCCGAGAACGCTAATCGCCTGGAACGTGGCACTGGGGAAAGTGGGGTTCAGGGTGAAAGGGGGGGAGCCTGGCCTTAGGACGATTGTCACGAAGCTGCGGTTCTTTGGGCGATCCGTGCTTGGTGCATAGAGAAGGAAAACAGAGATGCTGTTGATGTAGCATCCTATTTTATATCTTTTCAGTTGCACTTTTATTTAATCGATTCCAAATCTTTGCGTGCAGCCTACTCGGAGAGATTTCTGCTCTTGCGAGGACCCAGGGACAACAAAAGTAAAAAAATATCTGAAAGTGAAAAACTGCGATTAATTTCATACAAAACCTAGGTGGTAATATCATATAATACCGTAAATACTTGGCGGAAGAGAGGAGTTTTGCAGATTTTCCTAATGCTCAATACATTTTGTCAGATTCAAAACCCGAGGCGCTGTGGTCTAGCTGGAAACGGAACGGAAGGGCTTCTCTCCCACCTCATAAAATATGTCTCTTAAAAGGAGATGGAGAATTTTGAAAAGAGCTTGCCTCTCCCTTTAACTATAATGATACATTAAGGTATCCAATGCGGGTTATTTAGTGTCATTCTTAGTTTACTTTGCATCAGTTGCAGCTTTCAGACTTTTCAAGACAACACTGTTTGCAGAATTTTACCTTCTGTCTCGGTCTGTAAACCAGAAACCGCAATTTCAGATTAACTTTCTCCTTCATGACTTGAACAACATAGGAAAACGAGGTTGAGATGAGCCATCTTCCACAAGCTTGGGTAAGGAAAATATACCTTGTTATTTGACTTAAGGTCTCAGCTGAAAGATGTACACATTAGCCTTAGTGTGCCGTCCAATATGAGTCAATTAGCAATTACTGTAAGGTACCTTGTCTTTACCTAAAGTTAGTTGGAAGATTGCTTGTAATATGATGTAACTATGACTATATAAATGTGTATTCAAACATATCCTCTTGATTCACTCAGATGCAGATTCATGAATATGAGGGAAACCTTGAGATATGAGGATGATAGTACATGGTTTTACACAAGTGGACTTGGGACCAAACTAGTAGTAATCAGTACTATGCAGGGGGCAAAAGAGAATGTAACCATTACCCTTGAGTTCTATCCCTTCTATTTCTCCTAAGATTGCTATTTGCCCAATGTTAAAAAAAGCTGCCCCTACTGCTAGTCACAGCTGTACCCCCTAGATTATTTTGGCCACCTTCAACAAATTTTCATGCTGCTGCCAGCTGCCACCATCTATTTATGAAATGTTTTGTGCATGTCTGGGATAGGATAACTAATATTCTACAACATGAAAATCAAATTCATAATGATTGTGTTTGACAGAAGCAATGGACAATATAATGTTTAATAAAGATTAAGGCAAGATTTCTATTTAGGAAATGCATCAAATAAATAGATTTAGAGCAGGAGATAACTAATATAGCAAAAGTACTTCTGTAAAAGATTTTATATTAATTTATATTATTATATAAATTAATATATTATTAGAAACTGGATATGAATTAGCAGTATGGCTACAAAAACCACAGAGACAGTTCGAATAATGACCAAGTTGCTGGGCTAAAAACCAGAAAAAAATAGTCTTTTCTTAGATGTGAAAGAGTCTAAGAAAGCAGTAGGAACATTAGATGTGTGTGCTTGCCTTGACAAGAGACTGATAACAATTTAATATGATAATATTAGTCTGAATGAAGAGACATGTGATTTCCAAACAGAGGAATTGCTGTTCTTCTTTATTTGGCACTGATCACACATCTTTAATATTGAGTCCAGAGTTCAAGAATTCAGTAATCTGGAAAAAGTTTGAAGAAGGGTAATGACAGTGCTTGAGGGACTAGAAACTACATTTTATGAATTTAAAGGAACTAGGAATGTTTAGCTTATGTTGAGTCCTTAGTGCTCTCTGAGTTTGGTTGTTTTCCTGCAGACATTATATTACCTGACTGTACATCTTCAGTTCTCTTGTTTAGCTTAGCCTATAAACATCTGGCTCACTGTGCACTAAGCCTAATAAATGAATATGCTCAAAATGTCTCAGTTTCATTAACTTAATTGAACATTTGCCATGTTAAGTATAATCTTTCATGTCATAAGGCATAAGCAGTTTTTCAAAATATAAAGTGATTTTTTTTCTTTCTCTCCTTAATCTCCCTACTCCAAGTAAGAAAGAACTGGTAGAGGAACATGTAAGAACTACTTGTAAGAAGATCAAATATGATACTTCAAAACCGGTATCAAGATACCCTTTACAATTCTGTAAAAAAAAAAAATAGGATGAATGGAGAAAAAAGACTTTACCAAGGAAGCACTGAAAGTCAGGATATTTGAATTTAAATTAAAGGTTTTTTTTAATCTCGGGAACAGACATTCAATTAAAATAATACTTTGTAAATCAAAGTTTTTCACATAAAAGTTCTGTGGATTAAATTGATGCTTATAAGCAAACAGAGGGGAAAGGATTACAAAAATAATAAGCACATAAACAGTGTGAAAATTGATCCATTTCAATTAATTGGTGATTACAGGGGGAATATTCTATGATGCAAAAGTATGTCATATTTGTTCAAAATCTACTTTCCAGGTTGAAGAAATAGCTAGCATTGCCTAAATCAAACTACAGAAAGCAAACCAGCTATTGGTCAATGGAATTTGTCCTGTGCTTTTAATACTGTTGAAACCAGAACAAAAATTGCAAAGTATTCAGACTTCTCTGTATTGTTAAGGAAAATTCCATCCACATTTTAGTAGATAATTAACCTATCCCTGAAGTGAATGCCCTTATGTAAGCCAGGTTTTCTTATATTCTTACCTTGTTTTACTGTGGGTGAACTTAAATAACTATGCAATCTTACAGTAATTAAAAGATAGCACTTTCTTTAATGTAAAAAACATTGTATAGTTTAAATGTTTATTCCTCATAAGGCTATTATAATTTTATTCACAAATCATATATACTTTAACGTTAAAGGTAATTATAGTATATATAAGGAATCGGTGAGGAAGTATAAATCTGTTAGATAATTTAGATATTATCAAAGACTCTTCAGTGATTTAATGGCAGTTGAGGTTATTTTGTTTTTTTTCTTTCACGCTTACAACCTTTGTACTTTGTCAATATCTGGTTAATCTGAAAACAGGATTGGCAACTGCATCTGCCCAAGACTTTCTTCTTTAACCTTATTCTTTATTTGGGTAACAAGATTTGAGCTAGATACCGGTAGTTGAGATTCAAATGGTTTGAACAGCCATAAGCTTTATATTTCAAGGACTGCTTTCAAGGGTTGGCCTAAAGCCGTCAGTCAACTCTAAGCAGAGCACAAAGCGAATTGTTTATGCAAATTTTGATCTAGTCTGTGAGCATGTATTTTAAATGAAAATATTATTAATTTTCATGAAATTGCATTTCAGAGTAGGATGATGCAGGTTACCAGTAAATGCATCATTACTACTTATTTGTTAGAATATTATGCAGATTCATGAGAGATAATTAAATTGCAGAAATAAAGTCTCTCTATACCATTTTCTCCTTCTGAAAAAAAATGCTTTAGTGAAGATACATTAGACTTCTATATAGAATTCCCTCCATGCAGATTTTATGACAGATTATGCACAGGAATGTCATACAATGCCTTGCAGGAATGCCCCTCATGATTGACTGCACAGCACACCAGCATTATATGAGTTTGGAATAAAATACCTGTGACTATTTACAATGAGTTAAGCAGAAGTTTTAATCATTAAGAATATTAACATGTAGATATGCAATTCAGTCTAAAGGTTAACTGCTCCAAAATACAACTCAGAAACTGCAATGAAACTACATGTAAGTTACTGTGATAGGATTCAGAAAAGTATCTATGCATTGGTAGAAATGTGTTGTTAAGCCAGGCCAATCTTAGCCAGTTAGTAAAATGCCAATGTGCATTGCACATGGGTGTGACTAACTGAACAGAATTCACAGTCAAAAATTTAAAGCACTTTTGAAAGGAGTGTAAGAATGCAATTCTGATTATAGTACTTGGTCCCAGATATAGATTATTCTTCATATTCCTGGCCCCTACTCTAATTAAGACTGGGAGTACCCAAGTAGACTCTGGTTGTAGATGAAAACTATACTTCATCAAAATTGGGTAGGCCAGCTTGATTTAGATTAGAAGTGTTTTGGACAGAGCACCTTGGTGAATGATGAAATAAAAGGTAATGCTGCAAAGTGAAGAATAGCTAGAGATCATTGAATTATGTCCCTGATGATACTTAAATATGTCATCATAATGAACTGTTTTATTTCTTGATAAATATCATTCTTCCTTTTTATAGGAAAAGTGTTTGTGTATTTGAAAGCTCTTGATGCTACTTAGCAAGTTGTTACCTATTTGGTAGATTTACACTTAGATGATAATAGAGAAATCAGTCAACTAATTTTTTTCTAGGTTCATATGACTTTATCATGAATATGGCTTGATTACACAAAACATTGAGCTAAAATATATATTGTATGAACACAACCTTCTTTAGGAAATATGACATTGGAACAGGCTGGAATTTGTCTGAGAAACAAAAACTGCAATATTGACTCATGTTAAAACACTATTAGTAATGTTTCATTGGGCTAAAGCTATTTAGTCATTTGTCCATTACTTTGGGGTGATTTTTATATTTTATCTGTGTGATTGGTTGGTTATTTGTTTTGTTTTTAAAAAATCCAGGGATATTATCTTAACTTGACAAAAAATATATCTTAATCATTCTCTTATCACAAATATTCTACTTACAAATTCCTTCCAAACTACTACTCCCTCCCCTCTGGAAAGTGTTAAGAGTACTCGTTTCTCCTTGGCTAACTTCCCTGTGCAAATGTTACTTGGCTTGCAAAAGGGAAAGGAAAGAGACAAATCCCAGTGATGAATGAGCATGAGTCAACACATAAAGATTGGTTATAGCCCATGGTCATATATTTGTTATTTCAACATTGCATGCAAGTTCAGCTTCTGGTGATTTCATATTATTTTCTTGGCAGTAGGATAGAAGCAGTTGGTTACTGTGTTCTTCTGATATTTTTATTTCTCAAGCTATCTGTAGGCCTGAGATTTTCTTGAGGTGTAACATCCAAGTTCTAAGCAGATCCAAATCAAGCAGATCCTAAGATTCTGAAGATCAGCCATAACCAGCTAGGCTTTGTTAAAAATGTTTCCACTGTTTTGTTTATTAACTGCACTGTGACATAGGTTATATACCATACTAATTAACCATAGTGATGATTGCTAAACAAACCCTAATATCTATTATGGGATAAATAATGCAATTTGTGTACTATGAAAGTGAGGAACATATATAGGCAGTTACCATTTAAATGTCATTGAACTCAGATTATAATTGGTTTTATAAGAATTATATCGAAACTTGTTATGAAAGATTTATAGTATAGTATGCACTTCCTGTCTGTCCAGGTGACAACTGTCAAAGTTCTTATTCGGTGTCTGGAGGCTGTTAGGGCCTGAAGAGGGAGAATAGGCTGCAGTTCAATCTTGGCAAGGCTCAGAGGTTTTGAGCCCCCTAGATCTGGTGCATTTTCGTCTCAACTCTTGATGGGGGTTAGGACACCCTCAGACAAAATTGGTGCACAATTTGGAGCTCCTCTATACTGATAATGCTGCTCAAAGAGCAAGTGACAGTCAGGGCTTTGGGCCCTTCATGTGGATTCATCTTGAGCACCAGTTGTGCCATTCCTGGACTGGAAGGCTCTGCTGTCATTCACTCACATCTTAGTCAGTTCCTGTTGCATTACTGCAATGTGGTCTATGTGGTTCTTCCCTTTAAGAACACTTAGAATAGAGATAAACAACATCTACATATCATTCAAAAGGGACAATTAAAAAGCCAAAACAGAAACAAAAAGACCACAACACCTCATCACCAGCAGTCAACACCCAGATGATCAGGAATTAACACCAAGAATAACACTAGACAACAATCAAGAAGTAAATAATATTTCCTTAAATACCTTAAATTTCTTAAATACCAACTCTGATAAACAGTAAAGAATACCCTAATCAGGGAACCACTATAAACAATCTCATCAATACTGATAGGGTAAGCTATATAAAATGAGAGCAATCCCTGTTCCCTTCTAGCACTGATGATGTGATCTAGTTTGGTAATGAAACATCTACAAGAAAACAAACAACTTCAAAGAGCACCAAGGAAATCACAGTTCAAAATATGATTCTTCATTGGTTAACTCTGATCAAAATTGATAAGATATCTTCATTTATTGTTGTTTATAGGAATTTCTGAGTCTTGTTGGTTGCAAAGAGCAACTTCAAGAAGAATTTGCCATTGTAATTTTAATTTTCCATTTTAGGAAAAAAATGTAGACTGATAAATTTGGCTCTATATAGTAACTGCTCAGCAGAGGTCAGTATTGTTGCATGACAGAAAGAGATTGCTTATTTTAGTTCTGGAACTGAAAATAGATTTTCTCTTTGAAAAAGAATGAAAGGGAAGTTTACTCTGAGCTATAGATCTCAATATTTCACTAAGCACTGTATTCTTTTAGTTTTAGAATAACAATTTTGAGCAACTGAAATCTAAGACAGTTAGGTCTTGTTTCTAGGTCCCCTTTTGAATTTTTAATTATACATTTATTTCATCCTACAAATGCCAGAAAACATCTACAACATATACATTATAGGAGCGAAATGCTTCACATTGTTTTAAAGTATAAAAACAGTTTCATGCATTATGTTAAATCATAATGTAAATGAACTTAACATATTGTATTACCTGAATGAGGTGGTAGGAGAGCTTTTGCACAGCTCTGGTGTGTGCACCAGCTGTGACCTTTCCTGGATCATGACTCCTTGTGCTCAGTTACTCAGGCCCTGGACATTTCTCATCTGGACTATTGCTTTACATGGGGGTACCCTTGAAAACCATTCAGAAGCTTCAGCTGGTGCAAAGTGCAGCAGTGAGAGCAGACTTTGGGGCCCCTTGGGTGGCTCATATTAAACCCCTGTTCCGTGAACTTCACTAGATACCACTCTGCTTCCAAATACAGGTCAAGATGTTGGTTATGACCTTTAAAGCCCTTAATGGCATAGGTCCAGGCTTCCTGATGAACCACCTTGCCTTGCTAAGATAAGCCTGTCCTACTTATGCTGGCAGATAGGGCCTATGTTGGATCCCATCAGTCAAGGAACTCCAACTATCAGAATTCAGAAGAGCCTTCTCTGCTGCAGCACCACCCTTTGAACATCCTACCCACTATATACCACCCCCTACCCTCCTATCCTTCTTCAAGAGCCTGAAGATCTGATTCTTCCAGTTGGCATGAAGAACAAATACGGGAATTCTATGCTGGAAGTGACTGCTGGATTGATGATAGCCCCCCCTCCCGCTCTCTATTCTCCAGTCATCCATCTTTTTGGTTATCATATTAATGTATTCTCATTGTGTTGTTTTGTATCGTTTATTTTATTGCTCTGTTATTTTACTTCTGGAATGAAACTATGACTGAATCTGGATGTTCTGCTTTGCTACCACAAAGCCTCCTCCTGGAAGGTAACAAGGAAAGCAGGTCATGAAGAGGAAAGGCAAAGATTAGAATTGCTGGTGGCCATCCCAAATCAGCAAAGGATAAACTTATGTCCCCTTCTAACATCTGACTCCATTTACAAAACTTAACAGGACTCATAGTTGATCTGCTTTTAGTACCAGCTTTAGGAGAATGACACATCACCAGGTTCATCTATCACACTGACCTATAGGGTATAGTTTAAATCTCATAGTGGCTGAGTTTGCATTTTATTCAGCCACAACCCATCAAGTCACATTATATTTGGGAATCACTTCTGGGTAATCTGTTTAGGTCAGTGAATATATGCTAATCCTCTGCCAGGCATTTTTCTTCAGAATCTGAATGTGGCAGCAAATGTCATGTCTTTCTACACTACCTGTGTTCAGTGAAGCAGAATGGTCACAACTAGTCATTAACCACTACATTGATTACAGTTAATATTTCTTCCTCTAAACCATGGCAGTTAATGTATTTCTTCCCACTGAACACAAGCAATGGAATATAAGGATGCAACATTTATTTCCGGGTTCACTCTCAGATCTACTCTGAAGAAGTCAGAACCATGGCAAGTAGAACATCAGCATGGATTTGTTGTTTAATGAAACATTATGCAGAAATAATTTCACTGATGAATAGCTGCAGTGAACCCCAAATTCTAAGAAATCTCATTACACCTTTATGTAACATCTGAACACAATTCTTGCATCTAAAGACTAGTTAGCCAAGGCATCACAGAGCTTTTATCATTCTGCATTTCTCAGTGTCTGCCACCTGAGGTAATTGTCTACTCTGCTTTATGGAATAAGCTACTGAAATGGTTTTAATACTCTAAATATGTATGAATGGTAAATGTATGATGATTCATCTTTATGAAGACATTTGTACCGCATATGTTCCTCTCAGAAAAAGGAAGGCTGGAATCTTGTATCTATTTTTTCTGGGAGTAAATTTTATTTGCATCTGAATGAATATATATTAGGCTCCAAGTTAGCATATTGACTGTGAAGGATATATTCCAATATTTTTCACTGGCAGTAAAAATAACTTTTTAAAAATCAAGAAGTCAAATCTGTTATACCTGACTGACTCATACCAAGCTGAAACAGCTGGACGTGCTTGAAAAAAATCATTTATCAGAAGAGGCCTATTATCATTAGTCACACTAATGACCAATTGCATCATTAACTGAAGCAAACCTCATGAGCAACATATGCTGTAGTTTCCTTTCACTGGTGATTATTGCAGCCAAATGTACTTGGTAAATTAGAGAAGGAAGAGGGTGTTGTCCATCGCTGGGAAAAGCAGATAGCAAGAAGACAAAATATGCTCTGCATCTTTTCATTTGTGTCTTTTCCATTTACAGCAAGTATGAAATTAAAAAGATTTTCTGTTAGCCAAAGTTCCTTTTTTACATTTAACCCATAAGAACATGTGGAAACCACATTCTGTGACTCTATAAGCTCAGTAAAGTAGTTTGTTTGGTTTTGCCTTCATGCTTTGTGAGAATATAGCCATTGTAGTTTATAACCTTGATTTATGGATTAGAGTACATAAACCCATTCATGTACCTTAATTAAAGAACCATGTATAGCTCAGTCATGCATCCAGCCAGTGGAATATTTCCCTGAACAGTGGGAACCAATAGGAAACATGTGGTCTTAGAGTAATACCCAAGGTATCTTTGGGAGTACCTACTGCCAATTGTCCTACCATGTTTCTTTTCTGGGGCAGTGTTGTTGAGACAGACCTTTTCAATCCCTATCCTCACCTCCAAGTGACAAAATTCCTTCAGAAATTTGAATTTCTCTAACCCTATATAAGGATTTAGGAAAGCCCTCTCCACCAGTCCCTGGTGGAGGAAATATGATAATGTTCCCTCTGGCGATGTAGATTTTATTTCTCTGATGATATTATGGTTCCAGATCATTTAGCAATGATATTTTATATGTAATCATATTAATACGTCATTATTGTAATTAGAGTTATGATTTGAATTAGATTTACAGACAGGCTATGTACACTCCAGGGATGATAGTGATTGCAGCACCCTATAAGCTAAGAAAATAAATAACATCTGACTCAGCAAGTTCCTCATCCATCCCAGTAAGGTTCCTTCTCCTGATAAAAAAATCCCTTCTTTAAAATCTTCTCCCTTTTACCCTTTCAGTCCCAAAGGTTGTTTGAGATAAACTCTCCCTCCGTCCCTCTCTTGAACTAACTCCTCCCTGAGCTACATCAATAGTTTGCTTTTCCCATAAGGCAAAGCAGTACACATTCTCAGGAATCTGGCTCCATACTTGTTTTCTTCAAGAGGAAAGGCAACACAAAGAAGGCCAGCTAACACAGACCACGTATTGTCCTTGCTACACAGCTTTCTTCCAGTGCTCCCTAGGTAACTCTCTGACTTTTCCAAGCCAAAACATTTATTTATTTATTTATTGGTTGGTTGGTTGATTTATGGATTTCATCTATCATTTTCTATGGCCTCCCAACTCATTGCTCTTCACAAGACTTTTTGTATTATTTCCTTCTTCTTTTCTGTTGATTGATGGTAGGTTGAATGAAAGAGTGCTGCGTTGTCAATCTCATAGTGAGTCCAGAAAATTTCTAAAGTCCATATTAATTCATATTTCGTAGCTAAATACAAACATCCTGGATAAAGTAATAAAAAAATCATTTCTAGTCTTTCTTACTCCCTCTGAGATTTCATTGCGAACAATACATTGTTTCACATTCTTAAAAAGTCAAGGTTTAGTGCCACTCAATGGTGCTTGAAAATAAATTGAGCATAATTAAAAGTAAATTAACTTTCATATATCTACTGATATGAACATTAAATACTGGAAACAAATACTACCTGATTTTCTACTGAACTCTTAACAAGCTATGTCAGTTCTGTAAGATTATAGCAGACTCAGGAAAAATATTCTTAATGACCTTTTATATTGATATATGTGGGACATGAAGTAAAATGTATTCATACTAAATCAGATCATACATTAATCACGTTAAGTCACTTTTAAGGCTCCCCCCACCCCAGATCTTAAACATGATTATATGTTCATTACTTTTTTATGTGTCTTTGAGTCCATCTTGACTCCTGGACTAGTCCCTACCATTTTCTTGGCAAGATTTTGGAAGTGGCTTACCATTGCCTCTTTCCTAGGACTGAGAAGGAATGACTGGACCAAGATCACCGAGCTGGCTTTGTGCCTAAGGTGGAACTAGAATACACACTTTCCCAGTTTGCAGCCTGATCCATCAAACTGACTGTATGTTTATCCAGATTTATTTTAAATCAACATAACATAGCCATAATCTGGCTATCATCTGAACTGAGATATCAAATTAACCATTGTTTAACTCTGTTCCATTCTCCAGAATAAAATCTGTTACTTCTCTCCACATGTATAAAATATCTATGGTGAGAAAATAGTGCGATCTTAAACACATCTAGTCAGAAAGAAGTTGCACTGACTTGGCTCATTGCATTCATGATCTAGTTAAAGATTAAAAATAAGGCACAGTGAGCTAAGATAGTATTAAAGATATAATCTATCACCTATAATGGTTAGGTTCATATATCATGATGGCTATTTCTCCCTATTTGAGGGAGATGTATAGAGACCCTACAGTTGAAAATGGTGATCTGACTTCGTCTTTTCTCCATAAATCATTAGACCATAATCCTGCTACTAAGTTCAAACATTTCATGTGTTAATCATATAACTCCATTTTATTAAAATTGAATGGCTTCTTTTTCAGGAAAGAGAAAACCTTATTCTTTTTAAAAATGATTACATTTTACATCTCTGATGAAGGGGAAACACCAGCCATCTTTTGAGTAAATCATACAGCAACAGGGCATGAGTATCTGCAGGTTCAGTGCCTACTGAGCACCCAGCAAAGGTGGCTCTGATAAAGGAACAGGTTAGAGAGAGGGTTGATGGTAGGTGCTTGAGGTAAAAGAAGAAGAACCTAGAAAGAAAAGAGTACCTTTATCAGGCCTGTACAAACCTTCTGCACTGTCAGGCCGTAACTAAACTATTGCCCAAGTAGAGAAAAAAGTTGGATTCTCAAGTGTTCATCAGGAGGAGAGCCAAAGACTACACAAGTAAGGAGTTACCTATATACCTGTGGCTGAGGCTGGAAGTTTAATTGAGGCAGTTGGTGAGAAAGTTGGAGACCAAGTTACAACTTGTTACTATACTGCCAGAAGTTATTCCTTGATGGTTTTTTAAAAAAGTAAATTGAGTATATGCCATCGTGTTGTTTTTAACTCTCAACAACCACATAGATTTTCTCATGACAATCTATCCCTAACCTGGTCTTTCATGTGTTCCAACACTCATCTCCGTTGCTAGTAACTGAGTTCAGCCACCTTGCTGCTGGTCATAATCTTAGCTTTCTTTCCAAGTTTCTTTTCTGGAATCACAGGGAGCTAGGTGTTTCTATAATAAAATATATCCAAAAAAGGATAATTTGAGTCTGGTCATTTGTGCCTCAAGTGAAAACTCTGGGTTGATTTGTTTGGTGACCAATCTGTTTATTTCCTTCGATGTCCAAGGTATTCTCAGGAGTCTTCTCCAATACCAATGTTCAAAAACAACAATACTCTACCTATCCTGCTTCTTCAAATTCCTACTTTTGCTTCCATTGTGTGGACAGGAAGTATCATGCTTGCAAGATTCTATTCATTTTCAAGGCCTTCACTCCTACTTTATCAAGCACTAGTCTGTGGTGTATTTATTGATGCCTGTTCCTTTGCTATTGAGTGTCCTTGGTTAGGCATTTTATTTTGAATGTTATTGTAAATTGTTAGTTTGGAATTCTTGGGCTCCAAATAATGGTTTTTGTTGCTGTTTTTGTTTTCAAAACCTGTCCTCAAGTGATCAGGGAGTATAAATTCCAGAGTCCAGATTTCTGTTACTTGCTAATCAGCTCCCCACCTCTTTGTCTACAAGGGTCTTTGACATAGTCACCAAACATCAATATAAAATAAAGAGCAAACTGCAGCTATAAGTAGAAGGGCCTTTGCATGACTGCATCTTACATGTCAGCCATATACTTTTATGGGTTACTGTCACTCATGCTTGGATTATCTCCTTTTAGATGTTTATACACAAGGCTGATTTTGAAGATCAGCTGGAAACATTATCAGAGCTATAATGTAGGCAATTTACTCATATACTTCTACTTTGAGAGCTGTACTACCTATTTACTTGTTTCTGGACATAATTCAAAGTTTGTGTTCTCTCCTTCAAAGTCCTTCATGGTTCAGGACTTGGATATTTATGGGATTGATTGTTCCCAGTTGCCTCTGTTTGCTCTTTAAAAACTGAAACAGAAGTCTGTTTTCTTGGCCCTTGATTCTTATGGAAGAATATGGCAGGGATCTCTGCTCCCTTTCTCTGGAACAGCATTCTCCCAGATATCATATGGGCCTTGGCTCTTGGCTTTTCATAAAGTAATTAAGATCTGGTTGTTTCAGCAGTTTGGGATCTGAGATGTTGTATTTGTTATTTTTAATGTTTATGTGTTGTGGATTTTCCTCAGCATCCTGGCAATTTATGTTGTTCCTGTATATTGTTTTTAATCCTATTACTAATCCTATTACTATTCAGAGCCTGGGTAGTAAAATGGGACAGCATCTAAGCAAAGCAAATAAATGAATTAAAAATGACATTATTGAAGATGTAGATGGCATTCTATTTATTCTCAGAAAATAGCTTCTTACATTGAACAAAAGTAATACAAACTCAAATAAGAATATGCTTTTCTTATAAACATTTGCTATTAATAACATTTTGAAAGTCTTCAGATCAAACTTATACACAATGTGTTTTGATTTTGTATTTACTACATAGCATGTAGTAGAGCCAAGTGAATTCATTGTATTTCTTAACCGCTGCTCATTGAACAAGTCTGAATTTGTCCTCTCTTCATCTATCAATTCCACTTGATAGTCCAAACACTATCTGAATCTATGTTTGATTCATGAGTTTGTATCATTTATCTACCAAAGTGATGGCAATTCTCAACAATAGACTAAGCTGCTTTTCTTCTGTGCTGTTCCTGATTGTTCTTGAAGATGTTTTTAAAAATTCCAATCTGTACCGAAATAATTTGGCAAGGCGGTGATGCTCAATTCAGACAGTTCCCAGAGGCCTTGATTGCTTGTTTTCCTGCTCCTTGCCCTTCCCATCCATGCAGGGAAGGTAAGCCTCATTGATTGGTTCCTGCATGGAATATCTTTTAGATATTTATTTTCTCCTCATTAATTCCTGTTCTTTTCCTATGCATTCCTAGATGTTTGCAAACATGAATAGATGGATGAATGGTTGCTGATCCTTTCTTTCTTTTCTTTTCTTCCTCTTATCTTACCATTTTACTCTAAAAGTACAGTGATCAAAGGAAAGACAACAGGCTTTTCCCTCATTCCAATAGCCCACTATAGGTGCACAGAAACCAGTGGCAATGAGAATGATTCAGCTTTACAGAAACAATATAGCATTTATTGAAACTTCATAGCTTTATTGTGACATGCCTACATTGTAACTAATGATTAAATCATATAATCATAATTTAATTATTAAAGGGTTTAATAACATTTTTTAAAAAAAGGAAATGGGGAAGTTTTGCAGTACTGTAGACAAATGGAGTTAGGAAAGGAAGAGGAGTTGCTTCACCCAATGTGTGCAGAAAGTGAACTGATCCCTACTAGGACACATAACATTGATTGGAGGGGTGAGTTTCTAGAGGTGGTGAAATAAGAGAGGTTCATTGACATATAAGACCATGTGGATCAATTGCAAGATAGTAAAACTTTGGCAACTGCTAGCCAGTAGAAAATATAGCAACTAAATATTTCAGGATAAAATGCCTGGCCAGGGCAGTGACCAGTTGCTGGAACAAGGGGAGATTCCAGGTAGTTTAGATATCAGAGTTGAGGCTGTTACTCAGATTGTAACCAACTTTTCAGAATAGCTTAAGAGACAGCAAGAGAGAAAATAGCAGTTTTGAAGCAGAGCTTTTAAAAATGTGTAGGATCAGTGCACTTGCAATGGGTTAGGAATGGATAGAGATGACATCATCCATTTCTGCAGTGAAGAAGTTGTCTATGCTGGTGATTAGGCAGATTTGCTGTGCAGATTTGCTGTGAGTTAAGTTACAGTTTTATATGAACTATTGAGCAGGTATTATATAGAATCAAGCTGGGGTAAGATGTTGTGGGAGTTTCATCACTGGAAGCTTTCAAGAAGATACTGGACTGCCATCTATTAGAAATGGTGCAGGGTCTCCTGCTTGGGCAAGGGATTGGAGTAGATAACCTACAAGGTCCCTTTCAACTCTGTTATTCTAATTCTAATGATTGACTTGTCTTCTTTTTAGTTTCACAAAAAGGTCTCAAAATGAAAACTTCCTGATTCTTAGGAAAGAGGTAATAGAATTAAATGTAATGGTTACATTAATAACTAAAATATTTTGGAGTGCTTGAAAATAGTATTGCGGGAACTGTAAATCATACCCATGCACTGTAGGCCCAGTCAAATTAATGTTTTGCCTCTATTGTCCACATCAGTTGTAGACTGTTGAAACTTTCACTCTATTGTCATCCATATACCTACAGGACTGGTGTTTAACACACAGCACAGCCAATTACTGTTTAGTTCATATTAGCTAACACTGTAGCTGAGCCATAGAACCATCACTTAGTTAATTCCTCCCCCCACAGATTCAAACATGAAATAATTTTATGAATTATTTTATGGTTAAAAAAAATCAGCATCCAAACCCTCTTCCCAAACAGGGGCAACAAATTGCAAAAAAATATATACAGCACTCTCCATTGATACTAATACTTTCTACCTCATTTTCTGTGCTTTATATGTAGAGTAGTAGTAGAAACATTCTCTTTAATCGGCTGCAACAGTGGGAGCCAGGTGGAAGGAGCTTTAAACATCTTTAAAGCTCTTTAATCATCTGTTTAAATCTCCTTTAAATTTTGTAAAAATTTAGAAAAAAAATAGAATTTTTTTTAGAAATTTTTTTAAAAATCCAGTAAAAAATTAAAATAAGCTTTTGTTTATGGCATCAAATCAAGTCTTGCTGGTCGGCTATTTTTCCCATAGAAATAGTTTTTCCCATTTTCCCATATTGGCAAATATCCCCACAATTGGGAAACCATTGCTGTGGCCTGTTATGGCCATCTCTCCAGCGAGAATACTCATGCCCACAAGTACAGGCACCTGTGTGGCAACATTGTCCTCTGCTAAAAAGGAGGAAATAAATTTATAAGCATGAAAAACCTGCTGGGTTTCAGGGAGTTTGTGACAGATGAACAAGCATTGGGCAATGGCTGTGAGTGAATCCTTCGGGAGATTTAAAATATTCTCCACACATGATAGAGCTCAACATCACAGCTAAAAACAAAGCATGTGGAAAAAGTGTGAAACTGAAATTTGGAGATTTGGCAGTTCTTACTGGCCCATTCTGAGAGTTTTATTTCTATTTTGGAAACCTCTGAAACTGCCCTTATGTGAGTGCTTTTGCTGGCAACAGCAACAGAAGCCACTTCCAAACATTTAAAGTTAGATTTGCTTTCCATTTACCAGACACTAAACAGCACCGCAGAGTCATTAAGAAGGCTCATGAATCAGACCATGACCGCAGAATCTTAAATTAGAATGGAGCAACTTTGTGGCTCATTATTCAGCTCATGGGGAAACCTTTATTAAATTCACTTTCATTCCCTCTGTTTTCAGAGTGTGTTCTTTGGACACTTCAAAGAAAACATTCATTTTAAAAGGTGCACATGCATTATTAAGTAGTTATGTAAGACTGAATAGATGCTCTTTGGTTATCTGCTGACAGAAGTAACATTCAATGAAGCAAGGCAGTGTTTAATAGAGATGGACGTGACATGCTATTATTGATATGATATTATATGCCCTTAATTGCAAGATATGATCCTGGATGTAAAGCAGGATAATAATCTGATTTTAAGTAGAAATGAGGACTAGGTTAAATGTAGTGATGCTGACAGTATGTATTTAAGCAAACAGCATCTGATGGAGTAGAAAAGGCTGTGCAGACTTTCTGAATAAATCTTAACTTTGTGCAGATGTTTAGATTTCATTGCAGAGAACATAATGGGAGAAAGTTCATTTGAGCATCCTGTTGTCACCTGCTATTGCCTCTTTGTCCTTCTTTTCTGAGCAGTATTCTCATTTTCCAAGAAGGAAGAGGATAAATACAAAGTAACTTTTCTGGAGAGAGATGTTTGCTTTAATCGAAAATACTTGTAGCAGGTTTTAGATTTGGTTTGCTCTGTGAGCTTGTCTCAGTTTAGTTACTGAACATTTTGTTACCAAATTAGGGAAAAAACATCAACAGGATTTTCTTGTTCTATTCCTGTTTAGCTTACATATTCTTGTGTGCCAGTGTGGTCAGTTGATCGTGTGATTGGTTGTTCTTTATTTAAATTCTGAGCAGCTGATTGGTTTTCTTGTTGACTGGTCGTTCGAATGGTCTGGTTTCTTACGTATTCATATGCAGGTTCTAAACCAATAGACTTGTTAATTGCTACTGGTATCCTGTTAAAATACCAGGCTTCAATAAATTCACATGTGTGTGTGGGTATTGGTTAACTAAGTTTTTATTATTTTAAATAGCACGACCAAAAATCCCTGATCTCGAGCCACATTGATAATTAACAACACCAGTTTGATTGGGAAGGAATAAAAATCATTGGCCGTGCCAACACCCACCATACAGTATATGAATATGTAAGAAACCAGTCCATTCAAATAATCAACAAGAGAACCAATCAGCTGCTTAGAATTTAAATATAGCTCCAAACGAACAACCAGTCACATGATCAACTGACCACATGGCACACAAGACATATATAAACTAAAGAGGAATAGGACAAGAAAATCCTGCTGATGTTATTACCTACTCTGGTAACAAAACGTTCAGAAACTAAATTGAAACAAGCTCGGAGAGCAAACCACTGCCAAGATTTTTGCTTTCCCACCCAAGGAAAATGTTCCATTTCCAATGTCCTGAGTCTTGTCAATAGATTTATAAATTATCTAGTGGTTCAACCTACCCTCTTAGTGGAATCCCAAAGTGCTGGTCTTACTTCATTTTTTTCTGCAATTGTATAAATGGAATAGTATTTTGCAATAAACAAAAACTAAAATCCATTTATTCAGATGTTTCAGCATGAAGATAGTTTATCAGACATGGTAGGGAACATGATTGTGCCAAGCTACAGGCTTCTCATAGAAAGTATATGAGGAAAAAAGATTTGGATCAAGATTTAGTTATTTGTATAGTTGATTTTGTTAGTTTCATTGTTGTCTAATTTTTAGTTTTATAGTTCACAAGTTAAGTTTGTCTTCATTGCTGTACCAGTTTATGTTTTTCAATAAAAATAGTTAGCAAAAGTATTCGTAAATCATTCCATGTGTGTATTCGCTAATGTATGCATATGGTACAAAATACCCTTTTTTGCAAACAGTCTTTTCCATAACAAATTGTGGTGGTTTGTACATTTTAACTGGATATTTGTGTCTGTGTGTGCATGTGTGTGAATTGCAAGCCATATTGCAAAATTCTATGGATTTTGAAATGTATATCCATAGTAGCTTTCCTCTGCATCGAGTGATTTAGAAACATATAATTTTTTAACTTTCTTAATGCAGTTTGACTGGTCCACAGACTTATTATCAATACTAAAATTAGGTTTCATTGATATCAATGGCCTGGTGACACATCACTCTAAGATGCATTATAATTAGTTTGTTTAGGATAATGTACTATCTATGACGGTGTAATATTATAAACAGGCATTTATGTCTTATACATTAAATTTTGACTTAAAATATCCTACATTGGCATCAAATTCTGGATCCAATCCATATTATAATATGTTTAGTGAGATATAGTGCTGCTACACTTTAATTTTCTGTGTAGCAGCTAATAGGGTAGAATACGTACACATTTCTAGATAAGAAAATTCCTTGCTTCAACTATAAAGTGTAAATTACTCTTTCCTCTAATGAAATTTAAAACTTTCAAAAGCGAGCAGAGTATGGTTATATGGTAGCATATTGCACCATTTTGTAAAGTTCGATGCCTGCATCTTGCAGAAACTATTAGCAGTCATGCTTATATCTCCTCCCTCAGGCAAGAGAGGCATATAATATGCAATCTCAGTTTGGTTAACTCCATCATCCCTTTTAATTAGGCTATTAAGTACTCATAAAAATTATAAACTGTATAGCACACCAAAAGCCAAATAGCACAAGTTATTTGTATATTTGCCTAGTAAATGACCTTCTGCCACTGTCTTCCAGTGCCAATCCTTCTCTTTTCAAACTATATCACTCAAATTAATTATATATTATTCCATTTGTTTTCTGTCTATTCTTTCTTTCAATTTGAGCTATATATTCCAAAAATCACTGAATGTTTATAGCAGCACTTGGTTGGTTTCATTTATTGACTGGCATATTGCTGTTCTTTTCTGCACTAAAGCTTTATTCTGTAGCTTTTTTATATTTCTAACCTTGAAGGCTGACATTTCAGATAATCTCTTATTCTGCCACCCTGTATAATAAATCGACAGACTAGAAAGTTTTAAATGTCTCAACATTGTTTCCATTCCCGCTCTGTACATGCAAAGTTTATGATAATGAACTCCTCTATTCAACTTTGAGGAACTGTAGCATGTCCACAAACACTGTGATATTTGTTTATTTTTGTTCTCAAATTATCTGTAGGGATTGTGTAAGGCAAGAGAGAGCCTGGAGACTAACAGTATTTATCAGCCAACCAAAGATAACTTGTTCTTCTCACAGAAAGTGACCAGCTTTTTAAATAAAGAGCAGAGAAAGCACACAGTATGGGTAAGGACAGGCATTTTGATGCCTGATTTTATAGTCCCCCATTGGATAGTTAAAAAGACCATTTGCCAGAACAACCTGCATAATTAGCAATTTGAAATTGCAATGGTGAAAACACCATTCTCTAGAAGTTATGTAAACTGTGTCGGGGTGGAAATGTCCTAGAGAAAGCAGCTAAGCAATGCAAAAATAGGGAGCAGCATAAGATTTTGCATTATGATCCCTCTTTAGCCACCTTTGATTTTTGGCACCTTTTATTAAAGGAACTAATATTTGAACAAATACTTCCAGTAAGCATATAATAGCAAATAGGGGTGACTGTAAGGTATGTGTATGCACAATAGGCAAGAAAACCACATTATTTGTCTAAGGAATTTTACTTTGCTTTCTACCAATTATTGATTTTGTAATTAGAAGGAAAAGTTGGGAAGCATAGACAGCAAGAGGAAGGGAAAAATTGTTGCATGAGTTTGCTATCTACTTATACAACTGGTAACACTGTACCTTCTGATGCTTTGGGAAACTATATTTCACATAAAACATCACAAAAACACATTACCTTTTTTTAGAGGAAGGAAACTTTTAAGCAAATTTACAATCAAGTCATAGGAACCAATAATGAAAGGGAAAGATTAAAGAAAACCTGATTTAAACGTATTGTTATGAATTTAACAATCCTTACTGATCAAGCCCAATAGCATGATCTTGCATTAGTTAATAGTATTAATACAAATATAGAATTACAAATTGATGACAATATATGATATATTTAGCAAATTGGCTGATAAGAATACAACAGTTATGCATGTCTGTGACTATACAAGTGTGTATTTGCAAATATGTATAAATACACACGTACATGCAGTATGCTTAGGAATACACGGCCTGATACTCCTCATATTTTGGGTTACAATGCTCTAGTCATATGAGGAGACGCGGAAAATATATTTCAAACTATATGGAAAATATTGAGTTTATATTCCTAATATAATATCCCTGTACTTCTACTTTGTCTCTGAAATAATATTCTGGGCACTAAAACCTAAAGCAACATATTGTGCAGACATGCTTGGTTGCTACATAAATCTTGCACTCTCCTGTAACATGGACTTAAAAGACAAAGTAAGTGTGAAATGACATCTGCTTTTAACTATAGGTTTCTAGGCAATATGGGTGCAGATACAAGTCAATAGTATCTTCATGATTCTCTAGCACAGTGGTTCTCAACTTTTTTAATGCCGCGACCCCCAACCTGTCGTAAGTCGAGGACTACCCAACCTGTCGTAAGTTGAGGACTACCCAACCGGTCGTAAGTCGAGGACTATTTCCCTGCCCAAGAGTGCCGCGCATGCGTGGTGCCGTCCCCTGCGCCGGCCGAGGCGTAGTTGGCAAGGGACAGTGATAGCGCAGGGCGACCACCGGTTGGGCCACCAGCTGGCCCAGCCCAAGGAAGGTAAGGCACCTGCCAGGCCCCACGCGCACCAGCAACCCTCCCTGCGCCTGCCGGCCTCCCACCTCCCACCCCTGGCCCTCTTTTACTTACATTTGTAGTAGTTGCTCTGCAGGGAGAGGTGGAAACTTCCAGACAGCTCGCCTTCACTGCAGACAACTTGCAGCACCGTTTGCAGACTGGGACTTTTGGCGGGCTCAGCAGGGCAGAGACAGCCTGGACAATTCCTATTGGCTTTTGAAAGCCAATAGAATTAGACTATATTCAAGAGAGTCTAATTCTATTGGCTTTCAAAAGCCAATAGAATAAGAGGGAGTAGCACACCTAAGGAAAAGGGGAAAAAATGGCGGACTGCGTTGTTTGGCTACCCCCGTGAAATGGTCGTTCGACCCCAAATGGGGTTGCTACCCACAGCTTGAGAACCGCTGCTCTAGCATATGGAATTTGAACCAGAGAACCTAACTGTCACTAAAGTGTTAAATGTAGAAGAACATTAGCACTTAAATAGAAGTGTGAGAAGAATACTATGGTGATGTAAATTATCACTGACATTAATGGAGAAAGTAGATTGAACTAAAACTTATATTGATTAAAAGTGAAAATAAGTTTATTGCCACAAGGATGGTGATACTTTTCTGCCTGTACTCTAAAGTTAACCACTGAATTCTTTCAGTAGTTTTGCAAAGATAAAGGAAAATAGTGGCATTAAATCACCTGTGTTTAAAATTGTTACCTTTTTTTACTGATCCAATTGTTCTGCTTTTTATAGCTGCTGAACACAGAGGAGAAAAAGGCAGATGAACTGTTCATCATCATTGAGCTTAACAGTGAAAAAGACAGCCTTATGCAATTGCATTCTTCCCATATATTAACATTGTTGGAGTAGAATAATGAGGTGTTTCTTTCCAAAAAGCTGTAGGTCAATTATAGCGTACATGTTTTGCATGCAGAAGAATCTAAATCTTGGTATCCAAGTAGGCCCGAAAAGACTGAAAAACGTGGGCCATGATCACACAATATGAATGTAAGTTATTGGGCTTGGATGGGGATGATACTGGCAATGGTGATAATTGGAAAAAAAAGACCAAAATTATGGAATAGTTCTTTCTCCCCCCACCTTTTTATACCTTATGACACAGAACAGCAGACAGCTGAAGAAGTTAGTTTATCCCCCCCAAAAAAGTCTATTATCTCAGACTTCCTTCTGCAGAAGCACAAATGAAATAAAGCACCATAATAATCATGTACACTTATTCCTAAGACAACAAAAACTGATATTAATGCAAGGATGTATTCAATATTCAGAACACTTCTTTAGACATCAACTCAAAAATAACTACAAATGAAATAAGCATGCATAGAATTAGGGTCTTAAAATCTGATTCATATACCAGATAAATATAATTCAAGGTAAATGAACAACAAATATAAAGAATGCTACTTATGCAGCAAAGCATGAAAGAGTTATATATACTGTTAGTTTCTCCACTTCTCTGTAGCCGTTTACTGTTCTGTGGTTCACAGCTCTCTTTTTTTCCTAGTTGAAATTTTGGTCATCTTTCAGCCATATCTACTGCACTGTTTAATCCATTGTCAGATAATATTATTTTGATCGTCTCAGAGACAATTTTTAGCTATCATTTGCCTGGTAGAAAATGCCACCACAAATTGGTGAACTCTATCTCAATTCAGAACATGTACAGTATAGGATATTTTTTTCATCCACCAGAAGATAGAAGTGTATAATAATCTCATTTCCTGAAGTAGCAGACAGAACAGCAGTGTTATTGATGGCCTCCTCTATTATTTAAGTAGTAGCCTATTTCTCTCAAATCTGTTTTTTTCCTCAATGGGGAGGGGAAATCACCCTTCTTGTTAGTTCCAAATCACTGTATACCATGAGTAATTTTCCCAAGAAGTACAAAAAGGGGAAAAAAAGAACAGAAAGAACTATTCAACTCTGGCCTTCCCCCCCCCCAATTATCATCATTGCCAGTGTCACCTCAAAAGAACCTTGCTTCATGTTCAAGATATGATTGTAGTGTCTTTAGATATTTGCAAGATAGCTGGACAGAACTGAAATGAAGGAATGAATGAAGAAGCAAACAAACAAATAAATTAAGGATCTTAAGAGAAGATTCCCTAATCTTAAAGGAAAAAGATCAAATAAAAAAAATATACAGAATGCATAGTGGACAGAGAAAAAATCCAGAAAGAACCCCCACCCCCAATCTATCAGGTTGTAAAAAGAGATGGCAGGAGATTTGTGCTCTCAGACGTGCAAGATTCTGTTAATGTAGTTTTATAATAAAGTAGAATTACATCATCTGGTTGCGTTTCCTGTCTGGTCTACCTGGGAAGGCTGACAGAATCCTATACAAACCACAAATCAATAGTGGTTGTGCTGCCAGCTCTAGGATTCTGTTTTTGTGAGAGGGAAAATCAGGGAAAAGGTCCTGAAACAAAAAATGTGTCATCTTGTTTACAGATCTATAATTATTCACAAATAAGATGGCTGTAAAGACACCAATAATTAATTAAAATAAAGTCAACATTCGTAATACAGATCTTGCATTTGCATTAAAATATAGTTACAACAATTTTTATTACATTTTCTTATATTGCTGATAATAGCATGCCATGGAATTTATTATTTAAAATATTTTAGGCCTTTTTTGCTTTAATACAACATTTACTAATAGGTATTATAATCTCTGGTATCTTGACTTCAAATGTTCTTTAAGAGTTTAGTACCTAAATTAAAATGGAACTTCAGTTATAGATTGGTGTCCTGTGTAATAGCTGTTTAACCACCTGTCTAATAAAACCATACTGGGCCTATGTTTGTTTTATGTTTCTGTTGACATCTGTAGCATACAAGAAAAATGGATACATCTGCACAGACTTTTTTTGTAATAAGAATAAATTTTGTAATGTTGATCGTAGCTTTTTCACTCTGAATCACAAAATCTATAGCTATTGAGTAAGAACAAGGACAAATAACCTGTTTTGTGGCATACCCTCTACAGTAGGCAATTATTACAGGAGCTGGGAAAGAGTTTCATTTTTTCCAAGCTAAAAGATTCATGATAGTTGCAGAAGTCAAAATCTGAGCTCAAATTTTCTATCAGACACACTAATTATTCTTTATATCTCTTGTTCCACTTCTACATGTAAGAGGACAAGTTATGCAACTTTACTACTAACCACCTGGAGTTGGAGATCTCATTCATAGATCCGTATATTTATTTTAAAAAATCATTCATTCTTCAATATTTAAAGGCTAACTTTGCCCTAATAAATGCATGTATGAAACTCAGATTTGGGCTTCAACCATGCCAGGGGGCTTCATGAATAGCATAAAAACCAATTGAAAGAAACTAAAGGTAACTCTAATCCCTTAAAAAATATTAAAAGTAGAATTTCAAACAATGTGGAAATCAGCTTTTAAAGTAGCCATTGTTCCAATATATACTGAGTACATCATACTGTATATTATCCAAAGGGAAAGAACAATAATTAAGGGTATTTCTAAATACAGTTTTGTTCCTAAATAGAACTCTGGCAAATATCTATCATAATATTTATGTGTTTTCACTGTTACCACATGAAATACAACTATGCCTTAGAACTCTATATTTTAAGATCAATTATGCTGAAAATTATCCATTTAGAAAGCCAGTAATAGAATATTATGCACTTTTTTTCCAATTTCTTTTTTAAATGTATTACAGCATTAAAGTATGTGAGGAAACAAATATGCAAGGTAAATACAATTCACAAATATTCTGACAAGATAGGTATGTGAGCAGCCTAAGCTTTCATGATTTAAAATTAAGTTCATATGTTTATGAAACAGTCATATTTTGTATGAATTGGTCAACTTTTCAGTTACGGACAGGAGTGGAGATGCATTTTTTTGCATTAAAACGAGCTGATTTTTAACCTCTTGCCAGACTTTCAGTCCAGCTCTCATTTCTCATTCCACTTCTGCAGAATACCCAGAATATGACATGTGTGAATTACCGATTTCTAGCCCTTTTTCTCCATATAAACATAGTAGTGGGCAGTTTTCCCAATTACTAAACTTGAGATATTGATTTATAGTTGCCTCTTGAAAAAAGCACCTTTGGGAAAACCATGACCTTGATGACTGAGAATCCCCATAGACATTCCCACCTCTTATTGCTTTTAATGACATTGAAATAACTTAATGTGACTCACTCTTGATATGAACTTACCACTAGTGACTAAAAGCCAATCTCAGTCTTGTTTCTGAATATGTGCCCTTTCCCTTCCCATTGTGTTGCGAATTCAAAACTTACAAGTATCTTAAGACCATATATTTTATTTTAAGAATGTTTACAGTATTAATGTGGTTAATGATTATTTCACTTATTTAATTGTCAGGCTAGCTCCAAATAGTTGTGTTCATATTTTGACATTGATGTTATCTGTAATTATATATCATATTTTTGAGTTGCTACATTTATTTTCAATCAGCTGATATGCTGTTGGCATTTGGAATATAATCTTGTGAAAAAATAGCATTCAAATAAATGGTTGTTGATGATGAGCATTAGCATGTCTGACTTTACGGTATGACAGTAAAGATAGTCCATTGTTGATCTACCTTGTTTGCTTCCCATGTGCCCTACTTTAACCAGATACACACATTTTGAGAGGGATAAAAGGTTAGACTTGGCCTTTGAGTAGTAGGTTGCATCTTCCACAGTGGGCGGGGCAGGGCAGAACAAAGAAATAGATAAAGGAAAAAGAAAAATACATTTGATGTGAATAAATGTATTTACAATTAAAACATAACTACATAGTTACGATGCTAAATTTTTGCTGTGAAACATTTCCAACTGCTGAAACACAGGATGTCTAGGCCATGATCTATCCTTTGATGACGGCCTACTGAACTGATCTCAGATGAACATCCTAATTCAGAATCTACTCTCTAGTTAAGACCTGCCATTTGTACGAAGGATGTTTCACATGGCTGTTCAAATCTTTGATCGAGAGCTTTGCTTCCTCAAGACTTCCAATGAACTTGTTCCACAAAACAAGTCCACTTCTCTAACACAAAGCAAAGGGACCGTATTGCTTCCCACTGCTTTGGTATCCAGACCTTCTGAAACTTTTTTGTACAGAGTTTGCACTACAGGAGAAAGCCGAAAGGAGATTTCTCTTGCAACAGTTCTGAATGACATGTTTATTGACCTTGTGATTTGGCAGAAATTTTAGAGGGTCTCTCTCTTTAACATGCATTGATGATAACCCAGGCAGGATCCTTCTGTTTACTTACATGCTGTACCACAGAATCTGCAAAGGTTCCCATTATATGGCATTATATACCAAAGATCTTACAGTTGGACTACTATGTTGTGTGCTGAAGGTGAGAAGAGCTGCCCAGTTTTGAAGACCTTTAGTCTACCCTGGGAGAGGGTGGAGAGGAAGTTTTTTTTCCATAACATAAACTCAAAGTAGCTCAAGACAAGTTGAATTAGTCTCTCATGGTATATTGTATTACCTCTTCAAGTTGTTAAAGGGAATATGTTGAATCCATGGTACAAATCTCTTAACTGAAGCAAATCTAAATTGTTTTTCAGAGGCCTAGTAATAAAGGGATAATAGCTCAAAGTAATGCTGCATCACTTAAAATTGCTATAGTTGTAGATGCTGACAGCGAAAGAATGCAAAGTTTCCTTCAAAGGTTGACATTTAGATGCTGAACAAAAACATGACTTTACATATAGCATTGCAAAAAAAGCATCTGTAGTACCCAAATGACTTTGAAATAAAACATTTTTGTCATGGGACAAACATTCAAATGGGATAAATTGTTTTCTTTTATTTGAAAATCTGAGTATCATTAACATGGCTCATGATACACAGACTGAAGAGATACTCAAAGAACAATTGCGATTATGCATCTTTTCATTTTGCTGCATATTTACACACATTGCCTTGATGATAAAGCTCCCAAAGACAATAAATCACTAATTATAACTTGCTTTTATATGGCCAAGCCAGATATTTACAAAGGGAATTAAATCTAAGTAAGTTGCTTAGCCTTTTTCTTACACTCTACAAGATTCCACATGTGTCAGTTACATTTCCTTTGCAAAAATATTAGTATAATTAAACACTAAGATTTCAGTGAGAAGTACTTTTCTAAGATATGTACAAAACAGTTAATGGTTATTTCCCCCTTGTATTTATTTTGAATATGGTAATTCAGGAATTATTCTGCTTGATTAGGAAAATACTCCAGTTTTTTCCTGTATCTAAACCAGTGCAGTTTATCTGTTAGGATTCAAGGTTGGACTTCAGCATGGTTCCAGCATTAAAAAAAATAGAGACAACTGATGAAAAGGTTAATTGTGTGAATAACGCATTACAGAGTAATATTAAATGAACAGACTATCAGATATCTAGCTGGGACAGATTTTTGATCTATGAATTGACTTGCCCTAGTGGGACTATAGGCCACTGATTTTTCCTTTGGGGCAGAACAATGAATTCATTCTTTCCCCATCCCCAATACATTGTGAAGGTAGTTGGCTACACACCAAAAGTAGTGTTTTCTCATTTATGTTGGCTCAAGAGATATTCTAGTTCCTGCTTGTTTGCATTGTAGTCAAATGCTTCCAATCTACTTGGTTTTGGTGAACTGTGCAGAGAGACCCTCTCCTCTCTTGTATTTGCCCCTGCCTTCCAGAAGCATTTTATAAAAGTACTGAACTTGTAGCAAATAAGGAGGCTTTGGTGTCATGTTAATTCCTTTTCAAGAAAAATAGCACCAACTGCAGCACATCTGTATCTGTACTCTTCTCTGCTCCTTGTTCCAAAACCCAAGGAAACAGAACCTTTGTTTGGTCCATCTGTAATTGCAATGTTTATACTAGGTGCCAACAACTATCAAAAACAAACAAAAAACAGGGTTCTTGTTGTGGGGAATATAGGAAGCAAGACTATTAGGTTTGTTTGTCACCTTGACCTATATATAAAAAAAAGTGGGATAAAAGTCTAATTATCCTCCTCCTCCTCCTCCTCATCATCATCACTGTGTCAAATTAAAATCATTTTTGCAATGAATATTTTTAAAATTAAACATTCAATCCAATATTTCACTGCTGTAGCAGGTGTCACTGAAACTTGATATGTTTATATTTACTGAAACTTGGTATATATCACTTTTCAATTATTGTAATATGACAGCTAAATTCTCAAATCAAGTTAGAGAGAACAAAATGATGGTAGATGCAGTAACCATGAAGCCAGCCATTCCATTATATTGTATTTATTGGATCATTCAGTATTAGTCCAATTACCTTAAAAACAAGTTCCATCTATGGCCCACCATCATATTTTTTTACAGAACAGTATGATTCAAAGTCATTTGAACAGTCTGAAATTTGAAAACTCGTGAATTGGATTGGATGTTTCAATTGAAAATTATCCTTTCAGAATGGAATATGCACAATTTAACCCCATATAGGTTTATACCTTTATAAATTAATTTTTGAAAACTAATTCAACATTTATGCTTCAATAAATGCAATGTGTGCACGCACATTTGTAAAATTTCATAGAAATAACTTGGTATCTAAATGTATTTTTTTATCAAGAACATTATGCAACAATATTTTTTGTATTCACATTCTGGTGGCTATTTTTGATTGCATGACTGGACTTTAAAGAATCACTCTCGTGTTTAGAAAGTTAATATAATTATTGCAAAAAGAATTGAAATAAATGAATCAATTCCTTATCAGGCATAATTTAACAAAATGTAATGACACCACATGTTTTAAATTTCCTGCAACTTTATTAAAAAGCGGATATTGTTGAAACTGTATGGACAAATGTGACAGATTGAAATAATTAACTTTTTTTAGCATAATTCTCCCAATTTCTTGAGACACCCTTTTCAAATTTTTCCAGACTGAAGCAGAACAGATTTTCTAGTAATTATAACTACTTTTTCTACCTAAATTACCATGTCTGCAACAGATGTGTTCAGCAATTTTTCTTAAAGAGTTTGGCAATTTATTCAGTTTATTCATTACAAAACAATTGCTACTAATGTCTTCTCAGATAACTCACTGAATTCAGTAAAATACTGGTGTAGCAAACAATGAATTGCTCATTAATTCCAGAAGACTCACAGATATATATAATTTCAAACTTTATTTCCTCAATATTATATAGAGAGGAAAATTTGAACTAGTTTATGTATATATAGTTAATTTACATCCTAATGATATTTTGTAGATGCCTTGGAAAAAATTATTTAGCATTTCTGTATCTGTATATGAATTCCTAAACTTTCAGGTTTTAGAATTGAGCAATTTATAAACAATTTATAGACAATCATATACAACGGAAAATCTGTATTTTTCAATGAGAACTAATTAATAACAGTTCTCAAAGATTGAGAAATTACATTTTATGTATTCTTCAAGAAAAATATTCTTATTCCAACAACTGTCCAGGTCATGAATTAAAATGTTTCTATCCCATTGGAAAAATTCCTAATGCTTAAAAGAACAGTGGCTCAGGCTTCAAGACTAACTCTCATAGGCGAAATTGTTTTTCTTTGTATGTTTAATACAAATACCTTACTTGGTTGCACTTTGATTCATTTACCTTTGTCAAATTAAATGAGTCATTGGGCTAAGTCATTCTCCCCAGGGCCTTTCCAAAACCAAATCTGTGAATCTATTATTATATTAATCCCCTTGAGAGTGAAGGAATACAGGAAAAAAATGAAAAAAAAAATCATGTCATGCTCTGCTTCTAATTAGTCAAATGAAGAAGCTAAAAATCCCAGCCCAATGAGAGCAACAATAGAATAAGCATTATTAATTAGGTTAATATTGGAGCAAAAAATGTTGCAGCAGCTAATTCATACAATACAATGAAACCATAAAAGAGAGATCTACTATAGGACCAAAGATCTCCTACACCAGGCATCCTTAATCTGATGCTCTTTATTTCTAACATGAAGATTGTTACTAGTAGGAGTGGTAATACATTATTCATGTATTACTATAAGTCCATTTTACACTCCAAGAAAAAAAGAGGTATTATAGACTGTTCCAAACCTGTCTAATTCATTATGATTGAATGAGCAAAGGGACATTCTGCGGAGATGAAGACAAGGCAGAGAATGGTAATAATGAAGAGAGATAAAGCAAGATCCTTGATCAAACTGTATTATCTTTTTAAATACTTAACAAAAAGTATTCCGGAAGTCCATTCTGGGCCTGGGCAACAAAAAATGAGCTACCGGTTGTGCCGAACTGGTACGAACTGGCTGAATCCCACCACTGAGATATGATAAGCAGCAACCCAAAGCCCAGGGTAGTGTAAATGTGCTGCTTCTTATTCTTTTCTATGTTCTTTGGCCTAAGATATGTCATGTGTCATGTTTGTTAGTGCCTTACTAGTTCAGAAACAATTCCTTTGTATATAGTTGAGCTGGATATCATAGAGGATTCCCTCCTAGACATATGGTTTGGCATATTCAAATCTGATTGTAGTATTCAGCATCCTAATTCAATTACATTTAGAATGCATTACTATTTTCCAAAAAAATAATAATTTTTATTAGAATTAGATTTTGACTTGGCAACATTTATATTAAAATAATAATTATCTGGTGAGCAAAATATTGTAGACATAGATTATATAGAGGCATTCTGCACATAGTTTAAGATTCAGCATGATAGCAACTTTTGAGCAACTCACTTTCTTGACTGACCTTTGTTACAAATTTTACACGAGTAAGCAACTGGAAAAAGTTACGAACTTCAATGCTATTTTATTAAAAGACAACATCACATGAGTTTTCACAGAACTCATGCAAATTCATCAAGATCCATGCTTTAGATCTACACCTTTGCCTTACAGTGCAACCAAGTTGTTGACTCTTTGACTCTCATTACTTGTATGTTATAAGAGATGCTTTTTAATTTAATGATGCTTCCATGAGGATGCCACATAAAAATAATAGGAAACAAATGAATATGAAAAAATAAGATCCATGGTGCTGTCCAGAATGATCAGATGATTACTAGGTTCAATATGACACAATATATTATAACAGTTTTGTCCAGTCACTGTAAAATTGATGGGACTGGGCTATATTAACAAATAACAAGAATATTGACAATTTTCTTTTCATATTGATACTATACAACTTGTGTAATGAAATGCATAGATAACCCTGAGGAATGAGACAAAGAAAGGCTGCCTAGGAAACATTCAAACAAGAGATGGAGGAGCCTCCATGGGCATAACAGTCAGAAATTTAGGAAGGACATGCGCTAATTGATCAGACAGCTAAAAGTGGTGGTGGGATTTTGTACCTTCAGACTGGCAAGATTCTGTTAACGTAGACTTATAATAAAATAGAATTAGCTCATCTAGCCTTCCAGTCAGAGCTAAAGAAGCTTCTTGGATGAGAAGTGAAACATCTTCAAAGAAAAACAAGGAAGTCCATTGCCTCTTGAAAAAAACAGCTTTGGGACTCATCTAGTCTTCTTTCCTGTCTGGTTTACCTGGGATAGCTGAGATATCAATCTCACTGTTTCCTAGGCAACATCTCTTCCTCTCATTTCCCCAAGATCAGCCCCACATTCTATTACGCAACCTGTGACCTGTTGGCCCATAGTTTCAGAGATATTTCCTTACTAAAATAAAGAAACAGAATGAACATAGGCAGGGATAAAAGCAATGGGAGGGGAAGCAACTTCCAACATCCTATCAGCTACTCCACTGACTTTCCTTACAGGATACGGACAGAGAGCATTGAAAATGGCTATCACATGACCATGCTATACAATGATGCAGCAGCAATGAAGCAATCAAAACTTTGCCAAATATCAATCCCATGGAAGTCATGGACACATTCTGTTCGTTAACTCATTTAAGACATGTTAATTCAAAAATTGTTGCCCTATGATGCACTGTTTTACAAACACTGATTACAAACAATGAAACAGACTCAAGGATTTAGTAGTACAGTGACATTTATAAACTTCATTAGAAGTCAGAGAAGCAGTTACTATCCAATATGACGATCATAAGCCAGAAACACTGTAATAAACAATGCATATATATAATATTTATATATAATAAATAAGAAAATGTAACTATCAATACCAGAAGCCTCACCAACTCTATAGGTACAGTTAGGAAGACTGTGATGGCAACCACATTTCTTTTTGTAGGCATTACAAGTGTTCTGAGGCAAAGGTGGGACTGAGTTCCATTAGCCAATGGTATCATTTTTACCTGGATATTGTACAATATTGTATTGTACCATAAATAGTGTGGGTCCTTTTCCACACTGTAGGGAAAGTACAGTAATTAAGGTGCTGGCTTACCACTCTATGGTAAGTTCTAGTTCTGCCTTAGGCATGAAAGCTGGCTGGGTGACTTTGGACCAGTCACCCTGTCTCTCAGCTAATCCCCTCCAGGGCTGTTATGGGGGAAATAGGAGGGGGAAAGAGTATTAGACATGTTTGCTGCCTGAATTTCTTTTATATAACAAAAGCAGAATAAAAGTCTAATAAATAATTTTTAGCAAGTTAATTGTTACTATTCAGCTATAGAGAAGAGTCCCAAGTGTTCCATTGGCCTTAAGATCATTTTTTAATCTTTTTTTATTAGATATATATTTGTAAATGTAAACAAAGAAAAAATTCAAGTTGAATGCTATTCCACTTAATACAATCATTTTAAAGTTGTAAACATTAGAGAGACAAAGAGGTCTATTGTCTTCTTGGGTTTGGAAGTATGAACACTGCATCTGTTACTAGTGTATGCTACACATTTTGAAGGAAACATTGACTGGTTGAGAAAGAAAAGAAGTTGCTGATGAAAAGAAATTGATCCTGTTCACACAAAACATCCCAAAATGTTCATTGTGATTTATTGAAAACATGGATGTGTAGTGTACAAAAGCAGTCTGAAATATCCATGTGATATGACAAAAAGATTTCCTCCACTGCCACAACATGCTTCACTTGATTATTTAAACAGAGTTATGCACATTTTGTGGAAATCACACTCTTTCTATTGTTTTGACTTGAAAGCTGGCTTTTAGATCAATATGAGGTCAAAATGTTCAAGCAGCATTCAAAATTGAATGTTTGTTTTGTTTTGCTTTCTTTGCAGCTTTGAGACTGCAAGATGAAATCTCAACTCTGCTCATAGCCTCAATATTTCTTTCCAAAGTTATGTTAAGGAACACACCTGTGATTTCACATTTAATGGAGATCTGTGACTTTCAAGTTCTTTGTGGAGATTTCTTTTGTTTTCCCATGTCAGACAAACAGTAGGACTGTCAGAAAAAAAGGACACATCCCTTGTTATTCTCTTACCAGGTGGGTATATTTTGTTCTGAAAATGTGTCCATACCGGCTGCGTACTGTACGCAAAGGCTTGTATATCACCCTAGTGCTGCATGGTGTGCACTTTGCTTTGCGGTAAGCAAATGGGAAATAAATCTGTGGGCTTTTTCCATTTATATTTTCACGGTAGTTCAAGCGGATGGAGAATCCACTCTTAGAAATTGGTCTCCTTGAAAGCACTGCTCCATTAGTGGATTGTGCGAGTTTAATTCCTGTTAGAATAATGTGGTCACTTGCTTTCACCGACTCGTAGTTGCGGTTGGCTTAGTAGTTAAATGCGAACTGTAGAAGAGTTCAATATTAGTTTTGAGGTTCAGCTTTCCGCCGGAGCCTCGCAGCGAGCAGAACCCTTTGATCCTGCGGGGTCTTTCGGGCCAGCCCTTCGCCTTCTTCGGCTCTCTTGTCCTTTAACTCCTACCCACCCACCTCGCAATTAGGCACGCGCGCTGCCTCCGAGGCGCACTCCACCCCCCCACCCCGTTCACTTTTCCCCAGTGCGAGGCGAGCCGACGGCAGAAGCCCCTCCCTCTGGCCACGCCTCGGGCGGACTGTCTCGTCGCTTCCCTCCCCCCCCCGCCGCGCCTCCTCTCAACAATAGCCCCCTCTTCGCGCAGCCCCCCTCCCGGCACCGAGAGCCGTCTCCGCTTTGCCGCTGAGCGCGAGGGCTCCCTAAACACGATCCCCCCCCTTTCCTTTTCACTCTTCCCGCGGGAAACACCTGCCGGCTTTTCGTAGTCGGGTTCCCGGCCAAAGGTTCCCTGCAGACCCATTCACGTTTCCTTTCTTCGGCCATTGACAATTCCGAAAGCCCGCCCTCCCGGTCGCCGGTTTCACCATTCACAAGTCTCATTCATAGGTTCGCCTGACACCACACGCCGAGACACGCGCACCCCCCCGACACTCCTCTCCCTTCCTCCTCCCTCCAGCCACACGCCCACCCTCAGCCTCCCGCTCCAGCTGAGGGGCACTAGCAAGCGCTGGATGCCTCCTTCCGCCGCGAGCAGCTCTCCTGATCTCCTTCCCCGGGGCTAGACGAAGGAGATCCCCCTCCCTGCTTCTAAACAAAGGGATTTGACCGGCGCACGAGGCGAGAGCAGCGGGGAGGGGGGGTGTCTGTCCGGATGTGGTGAGAGCGGTGCCTGGCTGGGGCTCGGAGGGAACTGCAGAAACAGGAAAAAAGGGCGCCCCCCCGCTCCGGCGAGCTTCTACCATGGGATGCTGCACTGGACGCTGTACGCTGATCTTCCTTTGCACGCTGCAGCTGGTGAGTAGCGAGGCTGCCCTTCGCCGAGGTGTAGCTGACTTGGGATCGTCCCTTCCCGTCAGCTGGGAGCGCTGCGGAAAGAAACCTCTCAATTCTGTCCCTTTCCCCCGCGCTTGTGAACCAAATTCAAGCCGGTCGCTCTTTGCGATTGACTGGTCCGGGCGTCATATATTGAAGGACTAGTCCACCTCGCGCTTCCAGTGCGTTGGAAAGTCTTCACCGGGGTCTCCTCTGCTACTGGCTGATAATAATGCAAAGGCGATTGCATGCGAAGGCGGTGTGTGTTTGTGTGTGTGTGTGTGTGTGTGTGTGTTGGGGCGGGTGTAGGGGCGCGGGCGATTGCAGGCATTCGCTTCTAAGTATGACCAACTTCTCTGAGGCAAGTGGGTGTCCCGAAAGAAACGCAGCGGGCAAGATCGGTCTGCTCCCCCGCACCACCACCTTTCTGCCTTTTGGTAACATCTTCTTTTGGCAACCCATCCAACAGCGTGAGCTTCAGCTAACTGCTTCTCAGCTGCAGAGATACTCCAGCTCAAGAGGAGCAAAGACTCCTGGCCTAAGGATTGCTTTCTTGGAAGAGAGGGAGATGTTTGTTAAGCAGCTGCCATTGTCAAATAGGTGCCCAATTGCTTCCCTCTTCCTTTCGTTGATTGTGTTAGCCTTCTGTGTGTATTATTACGTGGAGGAAAAGCTTACTTATGGAAAATGGGGCTCCCAGGAAAAGTATTGCACATTGCTCACGAAAGCAAGTTGGTCATTTTCAGACTGAACATAAGTTCAAGTGCTCACTGTGACTCATTGGGAAATATGCATTCATATGATACAAGGTATATTTTTGATCTTTTTCTTTGGATGATGCTGATGCTGACCTCCAATTGGAAGACAGAGTCCTGGGTAATTTTCCTCTTCCTCCTCTTCCCTCTCCCGCCCCCTCCCTTCTCCTGAGTATCACTGTATGTGTTCTATAACTGCCAGTTCTCTGCATTTTGATTTTCATCCTAATTTAATTTGAAGGCAGCTGAAGTATTGATGTGAAGAAAAGGTTTCTTTCCCCTTTCAGAAGTAGTTATTTAAATATTGCACATTTCTGTGGGAATCTCATTCATTTTATTGCCTCAACTTTACAGCTGGGGTTTAGAAACATTTTTGTGTTCAATATGAGGTCAAGATGTTCAAACAGTACTCCAGGATTTGATAATGAGCGAAATGAATGCCCCCCCCTTTTTAAAAAAAATAGTCCATTTGAGATTGCAAGGTGATATCTCAACTTTGCTCATACTTGAGATATTTCCTTTAAAAGTTGTGTGTTGTACTGTCAAGAACAGAAGTGTGATTACAACATATCTGTTGGAGTGTTAAGTTTATTTTCCAATTATTTTAGTATTTTGAGGAGTTCTTTATTTTGTTCACATTTAGAAAAGCAATAAAACAAAGAAAATGAAGGATAGATATATTCCCTGTTACTCCATTAATAATAGTGGAGGGATAGGGATGTTTTGTTCTGAGTAAAAACCATTCTAACTACATAGCTAAAGACCTTGCTTATAGTGCTGTTTGGTTTCCACTGAATAAATGGGGCAGGGGCTTATGTGGCAAATTTGATCATTTCTATAAATTGGTGGATTTTCATTACTTATTTCATCTGATATAAAAATCCAGTAAAAATAATTCTTAGAATACATGAATCCCTGTCATACCAAAAAGCTCTAGTTTTAAATTGGTTGTTCGCTTTTAGTGTTTTTAGAAGATTACTGAAATTTCTATTAATTCATATTTTGAGCATTTTATCATTTGCTTATTAGTTGTACACAAAGAATACAACATTGAAATATTAGGTTTAGAATGTATGCATTTAGAATTTGGAAAATAAAGAAGCAGGATATTGCAGAAAGTTTTCCTTTGGGGAATCTGCTTCTAAACTAATATTGTCCCATCTGGATACTCTGGAGAGTATCTTGGTTGGAAAAGGCCTTAGCAAAATTTTTGCATCATGCATGGAACTGGAAGTGGACTTTGCAGTGATCGCCCATATTCTCTCTTGATTGATCTTTACACATCAATATACAAGTAAGCAGGTGCTGAAGTTGCTTCAAGAGTAATAAAGGGAGATCAACATGGTCAAATTAAACAATGAGTGTTCTTTAGCCATAGTTTGTTGAACAAGTCAGAAACAATTCCTAATCTTGAAGGAAACCATCATTCCCTTTTTTGTTTCCCTTCCTTTTTTAACACTGTTCTTTCTTTACACATGTGTGGAGGACCAGGTAACCTATAAAATACCATATCTGATCCTCAGGCTAACTTCTTGTCCTAAGTCTCATTTCTAAACTTTATTAAAAGGTGTCACATTGCTAATAAGACCTATTTAGCTACTCCCTGTGGCCTGCAACTTGTAAGCGAGAGAAGAGGGGAGAAACCTAATATGAGAGGCTAACTTTTGGCTCTCTCCATTGCTTGATTGTTTCTGCTTCCATATCCATTTGCCTACCTCAAATTCCAGAGTAATTTACATATAAGGCACTGTGGTCCTCAGCATAAAAAGGGTACCCATCTCTGGATAAAAATAATCAGGAAGAAATCAGGAAACACACATGCTTTATATCAGTATTCACAAATCCAACTAAACCACAACATGTTGTGTTGCATTCAGTAAGTTAACTTGGGCCTGCTAGTCTAGCAGAGGAGAGTTTATTCATTATTGTATGAATGGGATCAGTGAATAAATTGATGATTTGTTAGAGCAACAGGCCAGTCGAAAACAAAAACCACATTATAGTGTTGTGATGTAACATAGGGTTACTGCAGGTGTCAGCTCAGATAAAGGGCAAGTAATTATTTCAATCGTGGCATAAATATAAAGTTTACTAATACTTGCAATATAATCTTATGAATGTTTGTTTAGAAACAAATATTTTATTTAGTGCATCCTAGGTAATTCTTTGCATAGTGCAATGGCAGCCCAATATACAATAACCTACTGTGTAAGTTAAGTTACTGAATGCAGTGAGCCTTATTTCCAAGTGAGGCTTTCCCAGACAGTTATTAATTTCCATGCAAAAAAAAGAACAATATACTATTCTTATATACTGTACTGTACTCCTAACACAGGAGTGTCAAACTGACATGTCACGATGTATCACAACTTTTTCCCCATTGCCAGAGCTGGGTGGCACGGTTTCAGCATGATGTATCTGGCCTGTGGGCCGGCAGTTTGAGACCACTGTCCTAACAGGAGTATTTCATGGGAGAATATCAAAACTCTGAGAATATGACAGGAAGACTGCATAGAGGAGAAACTAACTCTTCCTAAGTTTAGCAGGTAACCGAGCAAAAAAAGTGGAGAATCTGTGTTCCTTTCCTTTTTGTGCCAGTGTCAATGGGAGTAAAAATAACGGCATCAACTCTAGGGCTGATATTGTTTTCCTTTTTCTCTTTGGGAACATTTTAATTAATTAATTGTTAATTGGATCCCAGTACTTTCAAAATACCATTGATATAAAAAAGCCTATGAAGCCTATTAATTTTTAGAAGTTCTGTTCCTCCACATGGCAAAATATGACCTATCTCAAAGTGGTACATCTTACAGAACAGCCTGTGTAGGGTTGCTTCTTATCCAAAGCTACTTTGCAATGATTTGAGTTATCACTAATGAGCCAATCATCATGAGAACATGAGATACTGTCAGGCAACACTGGGTAGTATAGATGGCATAATAGTTTGATATTCTGCTTCACTATATTCCCATTAACTATGAGAGGTTATATTCCCATGAGAGGCCAGAAACTGTAATGAAGTCAGTTGTGTTTGGTGTTTGCAAAGATGTGTGGCAGAAGTAGTTATTTAGCTACTATTCTAAATGGAAGCTCAAAATAGAAGCCCTAAGTATGTTTTCTTTTTCTTTTCTTTTCTTTTTAAACAGCTCACTCTTATAATAAAGCTAGTACACTTACATGTTGAAAGGAAGCTGGTAGGAATATAGTCAGTTTGCAAAGTGTCCCTAAGCTAGGAAAGAAAATGTGTACCCTCAGAGACCTTTACATGACTCCTGCTAGCTGGTAATATTAGGAGGGAGAAGTGATCCAAGGCTGACTTTCTAAAACAGCTATGTGACTTATGCAAACACCCCCTCCCAACTGTATCCTATTTGCATAATTGACTACTCAATCCTGATAAAATACTGACAGATATACTGTATAGGCAATGCTTCCATACCATTAATTCTTGGGCAGTTCCTTCTGTCACTCAAATGAAGAAGCCAGAACTGTCTCAGAGCTATTAATTCCTCTGTTATCTTTGTTCAAGCCAAGAGGATAGGTTCTTATGACCTCTGTCTTTCAAATGTTCATCATAATTCAGGAGTTACTCTAACTGTAATACAGTAAAAGATAGAACTGCTAAAATAATAAGCAATTGAATATGGCAAGTTTGGTACTGGTAGGTAGGTACTGGATGTAGGTATTGGTAGGTACTGATGTAAATCAATTCAGTGTTAATTCTGTTAGTGTCTGTCATCTGAAAGAGATTTTATAATCAGTTTGAATGTTTTCATTTTATGAATCAGTAATTAAGAATATTAGAAAGCATTCTAAAAGGTTTGATTGTAAAATTAGAAAGCAGAAGTTGCAAGGTTTGGTTTGTAATGAATAGTTTATAAACAATACCACAATTCATTAGCTTTTCATCTAAGGTGATAAAACTGCTACTGTTTGCCTTTCCAGTGATAGAAATGGTGACATGAACCCCTGGTTTTTCATGCAAAGATTATTGTATTTTTGTATTACTTCAGGTTCTGATTGATTCACACATGCAAAATACTAAAAACAACCATCAAATGATACCTCCATAGTACTTTATACTACTTTTGCATTATTTTATGCGAAGTATAACTTCTGTTTATGAGAGTGTATCAATGCTGCATATCAGTACAATGTTTTGTGTCTTTCTTTTGCTTAGATTATGAAAAGAGTGCTAGAAGAAGGAAATAATTTGCTTCTTCTAACATTTCTATTCTGATAAAAATATTATCTACTGTCTTTGAATTGTTTCCTGAAAAGTTCAGTATTGTTACAACTAGATTTGTTCTAACAGGGTATCGATAAAATGTGGTACAAAAGAGAAATTGCAATATATTGCTAAAATTCACAGCCAGATGAGATGCTAAATAATATCCATAGTGAAACTAGTAGAAGTCTGAATGAACTTCATTTCCTTTAATTTATATTGTGACTTTAACCTGCTTTTTAAAATAGTTTTTAAGAATATACTCTCATTTTGCTGATCTCACATTTTTGTAGATGTCCTTTGGCTAGTGAATAAAATTTGATATACCTCAATTTGTTATCAGAAAGGTGATCAGCTGATCATAAATAAATGCATATTATGTTATAAATTATGATTATGAAGCATCATTGGTGTTATAAATATTACTTTTTGAAGTCATGAAATCCTTAGGTAGAGGAATATTCCCTACTGAATCTATAATTGCCTTAGAAAAGCCAACCTTAGATTAAACGTAACAATATAGATAGTCGTCATTAGTAACTGCCTCATACAACTCTTTGCAGTTACAATGGTGATGAAAAACTATCTTTACAACCAGTCATCACATTTATGACGTTTGGTGGTCTATAAAGTAAATGGCAACTGAAGATCATAAACACAGTTGTGGTTTCACTTAACAATCAAGTTGCTAGTCCCAACTGTGGTCACTACATGAGAACTACCTATAGTTTACAGACACTGCAATAGAATGCCTGAATAATATACTGGGAAATTTATTGCTCTCTTCATTCAATATGAATTTCATATTTCATATTCACGTTGCCTTAAAACATTAAGATTTTTCCATGGATTCTAACTCAGTTAGCATTTATAACTGATTTTATGACAGAGGAAACTGCAATCTGGACATTTTTTTTCCTGATGATGAAATTGGACAACTGTAGCAATCTAGTAATACCAAGAGATGAATTCAAAAAGTTGACGTCCAATTGGTAAATATGTCACTTTCAACAGATAAGTATTTGATGTAGGGTACATTGTTTAATTTCACTTCTCTGCATATATATATGGGGTTGGGGTTGGTTAGTGCATTGAAGGCCCTCTTCTTGTCTTTTTAATTGTACTTTATTCTTGTTTTAATTTCCTCCTGCCAGAATTTATATGGTTTTGAATTTTAACTGTATACTGCCTAGAGTTGATCTGTGAGTGAGATGGGCAATCTCCAAATTTGATAAATGAAGAAATATAGTTTGAATGCAAATAGCTTAATTTTCCAGATTAAACAGGATGATGCCCTAATAAATGTCTTTTCCTTCAAATAGTTGTTTGTAAAATTAAATTAACTGGAAACAAATTAAACACGTTAAATGGTCCTATGATAAAGCCTGGCATGAAATTATGAATTTGAGATAAACAGTTAAAGTCTGCCTTTCCCAGTGATCTTCCACTAAGCTTAGAAAATTTTCTGCTTTTATTACATGAGTTGAAATTCCTTAACACAAAACTGCTAGAGGAAAAAGATTTTAGTATGAACTTGTTCCCCTCTCTATTGTTTGTAGGCAAATGTTTGTTTCTCTTAAGAATCTGTACCATATAGCAGTGCCAAATCTTTCTGCAGAGCACCATCAAAATCTATATGCACTACAATCTCTGCATAATTTTTAATTTCAAGAATATATTTCATTGCCAGCAACAGACATACAAGTCTAGCAAAAGAGTACGCTTTAACATTTTGAAGAAACAGAGGGAGATGACTAGTAATTTTTGGATTTGAACATAGAAGCAAAACTCAATTTCTTATTTTTCATATAAATAAGAGATTATAGGCTCTTTTTATTCTTGCTTATGTTTATTGTTATTATATAGTTCCTTAAAAGTACTCTTTTGTGGTCTTAGCTAAACTGAATACTATTTCAAAAACATCTTTCAAATCTTTAAGATGTTGCAACACTTCATTGTTTTTATATTTCAGCATTAGAGAGAAGCTTTTTGAAATGTATGAAATCATTCTGCTAAGAATGCTGTTACAGTTTGGTCGTTCTTTTTTACTGTGTAAAATCCATATCATGCCATACCACAAGTGGACCTCAACTTACGACCCCAAATTCCTGTTGCTAAATGAGAAAGTTAAGTGAATTTTGCCCCATTTTTATTGCCACAGTTGTTAGTTGAATCACTGTAGTTGTTGAGTTAGTAACATGGTTGTTAAGTGAATCTTGTTTCCTCATTGCCTTTGCTTGTCAGATGGTCGTAGAAGGTGACCCCAGGTCTCTGCAACCATCATAAATATGAGTCAGTCGTCAAGCGTCTGAATTTTGATCATGTGACCATGGGGATGCTGCAAAGGTTGTAAATGGACATATTTATTCAGTGTTGTTGTCATTTTGAACGCTGACTAAATGAACTGTTGTAAGTAGAGGACTACCTGATATTTTATAATACTATGGAACTGTCATTATGATAGAAAAGGAGAGATTGAGATTTATAATTTATCTATCAAGAATACATAAATAATATTTGCTACATGCAGTAATATTTACAATGAAAAAAACCTATCAATTATAACAATAAAAAATAAAACCCCATCCCCATAGTCCCATAGATTCACAATGTTTGATAAGGTAGTTATTTTGCTAGAAGCCTATTAAGTCAAGTCAATGTATTACGAATAGGGGAAAAAAAATCTATTCAAATATTTTGCCCAAATGTGAATCGAAGATATATTAGGTTCTACTTGAATATTTCTGAAGATTAAATGCTACTTCACCCAATATTTTCTAGTTCTCAGTTAACAATAGTAAAATAGTAAAAATCGCCTTTATTTAAAAAAAAACCTAGCCTGATGCAAACATGAGGGAATGAAGCAAGGAAGCAATGGACTAAGTTCTGACAATGAAAACATATCTTGGTCTGTTCCCAAACTGGTGCTTTCTAATATCTTGGATTATAACTCCTGTAATACTGAATTATTATTCATGTTGGCTGGCAATACTTGGAGTTGTCAAAGCAGCTTACAAAGCACAGAAGCTATCAGAGTTTTAGAGAAGTTTATTAGAAGACACAAGACAACCCATAACCTGTTGGATCATCATTTCAAGAGATATTTCCTTACCAGATTCCTTAATGCCTTCAACAATGGCAGAGTTTGTAATGTACTGGAAAAGTTCTTAAAATTTCAAGGAGAAATTCAGAGCTCTATCTTGACAGTAGTCCAGGTTGAACTATTTAGCACAGTCAAGCTTGAGAGTTGATCTCAGCATCTGTTTTATGATATTTTGTATTATGTCATAAAGTGCTTCATGTTTATGTCATAAAATGTCTTACAAAATTTCCAAATTTCAGTTCCATGGGTCTTGGACTTTGGACACATTCTGTAAGCCCATTTGAGGTAACTTGGTCAAAAAATGTTTGCTCTATATGATGTACCATTTCACCCAGTTAAAGGTTACAGTAAAGAACAGTACAGTTAAAGTAGAAGATATACTTTAATTCTATACGAATGTATGCTTAATTTGTAAGGATCAGTCAAGATTGACTAAGTGCTGCCACCTAGCTAAAATTATTATCTATTAAAATATAAAATATAAAACCATTCATATTATCATACAAAATGGTATGCAGATGGTGCTTTTTATTATATTTTACAAAGTTTATTTTAGATTAATATAAGCTTTACAACTCAGCAGTGTGAATCAATATATATGGGGCAATATATTATGCACTGATATTAAAGTTGCAATTTTATATATGCCCACTGAAAACTATAAGTAAAATTGTCTTCTCAAACTATATAAAAATATTCAGTAGGAACTTAAACTGAATCTTAATTGGGTTTGCTGCATTTTTTTCCTCTTGTCTCTCTTTTGCTTTGATTTTTTATTAGACAAGTAGGTTAAGTATTCCTGAAATAACTGGTTTATTCAGGTAAATCCAGCATAAAGATATAACAAGGGAACCTAATAGCAGGACTTTTCAAATAATTTATTGAGGCTAAGAATTCAGACTGAAGCCGACCATTCTCCAGCACTTGGCGCCTGGGGTCCGGCTAAGGGTGTGCTGGGTAGGCACAGGCGCACCCAGGGGTACGCCCGGATCCAAATACCCAATTTTGCGCATACACCGGTCCGGTTGTGGTTCAGCACGGAACAGATAGTACAGATACCCTGGTGGGGTGGTCTGTAAACCGGCTATGGTTGTGCTGGGTAGGCACAGGCGCACGATGTGGTACGCCCAGATCCAGATACCCGCTTACAATGCACAACAGAGCAGGCCAGAGACACTGGTTCACAGGAACAGGGTCCTTGGTTCCCCCTCCCCAAGGAAAGCCCTCCTTCCCCTGGTTGGGGTCTATGTTGAGCCCCCCCGTGGCCTAGCTGCCTATGGGGGGAGGTAGCGGTACCCCTTGGCGTGAGTGGTCTGTTGTAGGCAGCCCGCCCGATTTCTGCCGGCTGACTGAAAATAGCTGTAGCGCTGGGTCGGCGGCGGATGGATCGTCCTCCGCCGGCCCGGCATCGGCCTCCGCCGATCAGCTGATCGGCGCGGCGATCCTGTTCAATCGGCTGGGAAGGGTGGGGAAGCTAGGTGGGGGGTTGGGGCGACCTCCCAGATCGCTCCCCGATTCCCCCATTACTCGCTTGGCCTCCCCGGCCCGGTTCGGCCTGCGCCGATCCGCTGATCGGCGCGGCTACCGCCTCCGCCGATAGATGCGGCGGCTCTGTATGCCAGCTGGATTCCCTCTATGGAAGGCCGGAACGGGGCGGCCCACTCGGGAATTCGAGTTTCCCGCGCTGGCCGCTACGCCCCGCCCCGGTTCCTGAATGTCCGCCGCCGATCGGCTGATCGGCGCGGTGATCTTGCTTGGACCGCGTGGTCCAAAATGGCGGCCGCCTATTCGGCCGCCTTCTGCAGCTCCCAGGAGGGCCGACCAGCAGTGGCCGGTAGTCCCCGGGGAAAAACGGCAACCGCTGGCGGTCTCCTGTTCGGGCGGCCCCCGCAGTCCCCAGGGAAGGCGGCAAGCGCTGGGTCCACGGAATCGCTACTCCCGGGAACCCCACGCTCGCCTCTCTGCTCTTCCCCGGTCGCCGCGTCGCCGCCCCTCAGCTGCTCGAGCAACTGCAGGAAAAACTTTGAGGAAAATTCCTCCCCCTCCTGCCTAGTCGAAGCACGGAGCCTGGTAACAGGCTCCGTTTGACTGTGCTAGCTTGGGAAGGGGAAAGGGCTTGCATGCAAGAAGGGGGAGGGAAACAATGGGAAATTGTAGGTGTGGGAGGATGATGGCCCCTCACCCCCAAACCTTATCTAATTTCCTCCCCCCCTTTCCAAAGATCCTAATCTTATAGTGATATTCCTATTAGCAGTCAAACTGCCAAAGGGAATATCCCTGTTTTTAGTTTAAATGGAAAATCAACGGATGGAAATGTACCTGTCTAAACCACTCTTGCACGTCTTCACTGGGCGAGATCTAGCCAAAAACTGGGGATCTCTGATCCAGGACGGGCGAGCCAACTTTGGCTGGCTTGATCTGATTGGGCAGGAATACAGTCAACACCCATCCGTCATCCGTGGATTCTCCATCTCCGTGCTGAGAAACGGCGTTCAGGTAAGACAACGCCTCTTTTCTCAACAATTGGACTACTTCGAGTAATGTGCAAAGTATTTCTTGAGTATGATGGAAATATATTTAGGTATTTAAAAAGCATGAATCAGAGTTCCTGTCTAACTGTGTAAACAACTCAGTGCTTTCTGATACATTTCAGCTCTTCACTTGAAAAAAAGGAGAGGCATATTAAGTGCTTGAGCTTTCCAGGGTGAAGGCTTAACTACTTCAGCCATGCTGTTGGATGGGTTGTATTAAGTGCAGATACTATTAGCAATTAGGTGAAGTCATTGAACCACTAGAAGGCCAGAGGGGAAACAGTGCTTTTTCTAATCTAAGAATGTTGCAGTTGAGCATACACACAAAGAGAGAATCAACCTTTAGGGAAGACTTCTTTCACACAAACTGAGCCTGCCACCATTTACTATCTAGTATTTCACTGCTATGAGGGTTTCATTTTCTAATGTTTCACAGATATTGATGCTATGCTGAGTATTTCAGGTCATCTATTATTAACACATCAGCAATTTTGTCTGAGTAAAAATGAGTTTTATTATTCATAATTCTTGTAACGCTCTCTTTATCAGAAGAGCTCACAAGTTTCCAGGTGCTTTATTTATATGCTTATCTGGCACAATAATGTTAAATATTCAAGCTTTTTTTGCTATGCATATAAGATTATTGGTTTTCTGACTGGATCCCAGATTCTGATCTCATCTAATCATATAATCCTAAATGATTTTTGGATGAAGTTGTACTCTACATGCCTAATAAAAAACAAGTTGAGAAGGTTTTTTTTTTGTCATCCCAAACAAGTAATGTAATTTGTCAACTCACACAAAATCAGTTTATTTAAACAAGAAAATTCATATGCCATAACCCTATAAGCAGCTTCATACAGCAGTTGTAATTTGAAAAATGCTAGCTTGTTGACCATCGAGATAGTCATAGTTGCAACTGGCATATATAGAACTTAAAGGGAGAGTCTACATGTGAACGTACTTGTTAGACCTGAGACACAGAATAACAACTATGGAAATATATTTCTGAAAACTTTTATTATGGTTACTGTACCTAAGAAATGGTGTTTATATTCTCCTTTTTTATAAAGAAGATGTTCAGATGAACTTTGCTAAGATTATATGTATATAAAGCTTTTTTCTAACATTTATGCCAGGTCCCCAAAACCTTATTGTTTTCCCAGCATATGTATTCTTTTTGGGGGCCTGACATTCTGCTGCGGGGGGGGGAGTTGCTTTTGCTTGGGATGACTTTCGCTTAACTTGACTTCCCTACTATCATTAACCCCTAATAAAAGTTCCTTTTGAGACAATGCCTGTTTCAAGAGTTCTGCTTTCTTTAGCTGAGGTGAGTCCTTACATTTCAGAAAAAGACACATTAAATTTCCTTGGAAAACTCCTGATATGACTTATCAAAGGTCATTGCAGAGCGCCTGTCTTTTTTCATTCTTGATGGACTTTGTATGGGTAAATACAAAGAAGCAATAGAAAAAATGAAATGGCTATAAGTTAAGATTATGTTCACTGGACTTGTTACTATATTATAAAATTCAAGAGAATAATGCCAGATGAGTTTGTCATAAAAGTCCACATTTTTATTTTCATAAGCAATTTGTACCATTTATTAGACATAGAGATATTTCTGGAACAGCATTCTAATTCATAGTGAGATTCATTTCCATCAGACAGAGTAAAGAATTTTATGATTGCTTAAGGCAAAAGAAGTTAATCAAGCCTTTCAAATCATGCTCAACTACAATTCCTAAAGTTTCCCTCTTAATTGGTCATGCTGTGTGGGGCTGCTTTTGTATCTTATAGTATATTGTATCAGATTAAATTGATGTACACAAATGTGTGATTTTAGAGAAAAAGATATGACTAGTCAAAGAGAAGTGACCGCTTCCCCTAATATTATTGCCCGTAATGGTTATATTGAAAATTAAATGTGGGTAAATGTGTTCCAGTGACCATTCGCAAAGCACTGGAGATGGCAAAATAAAATTTCTTTCACTGTTAGTTTATTGAATGCATGCAATTTTGCTTAAAGTCACTGGTGACAGAAATTGGATTTTTTATAAGATTGAATTTAGTGAAGTTGCTAGACTTTTTAGAATCAGCATGGGCATAATGCCTACATACTGTTTATAAAACTCCTGGAAAGTCAAGTTATAAACATCTGGAAATTTTTGTTTATTTTATTTCATTAAAATTGTTCAGAAGTTTTCTCTAGCACCCGGGAAGAGGATGCTTAACCGTTTTATGGCTGCATTTTCATTACTTCAGGTCAGGCTTCCCAAGACAATTTTCTCTCTCCAAATGTTCAGAATGCTTAACTGACCATCACTGATCTTGGGAAGAATGATAAGGAGAGAAAGGGATGAGACTCCGCCTCAATTATGCTGATCAATATTGCTGATTCCCTAAAGCGGGAAACTGCTGGTCTGTAAAAACAGCTGGGAGAAGAAGAGATTGCTTCTCTTTTCCTCCCAGTATCCTATCAAGGATTATTAGAAGAAAGATTAGGGATGGGAGTGACTGAGGGTGCGGTTAGTCTCTGATTCAGCAACATGACTGAATGATATTTTCATTAAAGTTATTTCCTAATCCAAGTCTTTCACTAGAGGTACTCCTCAACTTATGACCACAATGGAGCCCAAAATTTATGTTGCTAAGTGAAAAATTCGTTGTTTTGCCCCATTTTACAACCTTTCTTGCCACATTTGTTAAGTGAATCACTGTAGTTGTTAACTAGTAACACAGTTGTGAAGTGAATCTGGTTTCCCCATTGACTTTGCTTGTTAGAAGATTGCAAAAAGTGATCACATGACTTTGGGGCACTGTAACCATCATAAATATGAGTCGGTTGTCAAGCATCCAAATGTAAATCACGTGACCATGGGGATACTGCAATGGTCATAAGTGTGAAAAATGGTCATAAGTCACTTTTTTCAGTGTTGTTGTAACTAAGCAAACTGTTGTAAGTCAAGGATCGCCTGTAATTAATAATCATGAGAAAGTTATTCTCTTGCCCTCTCAGGCCAAAATATTTTTCCTTCATCATTTATTTACCGCATCATACGAATAACATTCTTTTCAAGTATGATACCGTACTTATGGTGACCGTATATCCTTTATAATAACAGACATTCGTTTATTTCAGAAAGCTGTCCTTTGGATTTATTTAATTATTCATTTTCTTGATTTTTCTCTGAATTATTTTTGTAAAGTAAAGTTATAAACATAAACAACTAATGTTTTTATTCTCGAACTTTTTTTCAGATTTACCCCTTTTTTAGGTTTGTCCTTTATTTTTTCCAAGAATATATGGTCACTATAGTTATATCCGAAAGAATCTCCCCCATCTTTACTAGATATTTTTCCAATACATCTCAATGCCTTTAGGAAAAAAACAGGAAGGAGAAGTATATGGGTCATAACTGGAATGATTTTAGAAGAAATATTTCCATCTATGTATGAAACTGCCTCAGTTTCCGCAGAAAGGAATTAAAACAGCAAGGATAATAGCCCTTTAAAAAACATTTCATTTTGCCAAGTTTAAATGGATAGCTTCAAAGATTTCATCACAATAAGTTTTTGAAAAATTCTCCTATATTTGTTTGAGAGCTGAGAGATCAGGGTTTAGGGAGGACAATGCAGGAAGCCTCCAAATTGTCTCATGTCTATCAAAGACCTAACAAGAAGTTGATAAAGACTAAGCTATTTTTGGCTTGCTTTTATGAGTGGCCACAGGTTTGTGCCTTGTTGCCTCTTGTCTCTTTCTAGGATACCACAAGGGGTTATTTTAACTGTTTGGCATATTTAGTTCTTTCTGGGATCAGTCAAAACCAACAACATTTGCTTTGGTGAGGTATCAGGGTGAGCCTTGCACAATAGAAAATTTTGCCATTTCACTTTCAGGTTGTGAAAGTATAAAAACTAAGTTGCTTTTATGGGATAGTCCGGCCTCATCTCCAGAAGGTACTGTATGAATTCTGGGGAGCAGATCTCCCTCTCTCAATTCACAAATTTGAATTGGGAAGTGATTGATGAAATCTAAGTTAAACCATGTAGCTTATGATTAATAGCAGTACCACCATACAGTGTGCCTCAACTGTACAGCTTTCACATTTGGAATTCAGGCCTATGTGAAAAGATGCATAAGAATTGTAGGAGAAATGGCAGCAGTGGCAATTAAAAAAAAAAACCCAACAGTATCTTACAACAGAGTAAAGGTTGGTATTCACTCTGTAGATCCAGTTTAGGGAACCACAGGAGAAGGAGATTTTCTTTTAACAATACCATCTTCTCTACCAATTCAGATTCCAAGGGATATGACTAGATATTACAGCAATTGTTACTTGGAACCTTGCTAAATGGGCATAGAAGGTGCCCCTGAAATACCATGCCTAGATCATACCACATTCAGCTTAGGCAGTCTAGTATTCCAGAGGATGCTAATGAACATCTGCTTGGTTCATTGTTTTATATTTATTTGCATTAATTTGTTAATTTAGTTTATTGAACCAATGCAATTGAAATAATTGTTCAACATGTATGAGAAAATAGACTGCATTTTATACACAGTAGCATGACCTCAGACATATTCACAGTCCCATTCCTACCAGTCTCTTTCATTTAATCAATGCAGATATAGACAAGTAGAAGATAACAGGGATTGGGGAGGGAGAGAGAGTAGCAGTTGTGTCTTAATTTATGAGAATAGGGAAAATTAAAGGGAAGGGGAATGATAGGAAATAATAAGAGGAGTGAAATAAGCAAGATTAGATAAACACAAAGATATGTGGGGAGATTAAGATATGCAAGAAGAAAATTAACAAGCAAGATCCAAAACAACAAAAAGAATAATCTCTCTTCTTTCTCTTTCTCTATTTACTGATCCCCAGATTTTCTTGCTGCTCATTTTTGACAGGGATGTTATTTTTTTCTCCTGTGTCATTTCATGTTATTGGAGTAGATGAAAGATTCCATTACAAAAAAAAATCTAAGCAGATACCCTGAGGTTCTATTAAGAGATTATGTTATATAAAGGGAGTTCTAAGAAGTCCAGTTTCAAGCATCTTTGAATTGTTCAGAGTCTCAAGTAATGCTTTTAATTAAAGAGATTCCATTTAGTATTTTTATTCTGCAGAGTACAAGCTTATAGTTGTCTAAAATAATTCTTTAAAGACTTTCCACGGATGTATCAGCTGTTGTTTGCTTTTAAAAATAAATAAGTAAACAGGGAGCAAGAATACTCCAAGTAAATCTGTCACTCAGATGCAATAAAAACAGCCCTTATGGAAGAATTTCCTACTCTTTCAAAATTGTGCCACCATTTTTCTATTGATGTATTTTGGACTTAGAACTGCCTCCAAGTTCCCTTATATGGTATCATCATCTCTCTATTATTCTAATTTTTCCTCAAAGCTTTCTTCATTTCCAAGAATCCCTAGGAACAACCCATAATTTTCACAGATGACTATGGGCAATTGAAGCAATTGCACTTTGTTTAATCCATATTTATTTATTTGTTTGTTTGTTTGTTAAATTTATTTGCCGCTTATCTTGCTGTGGGTCTACTCTCTTACAACAATAAAACAGAAAAAAATATAAAATTGTAAACGTAACAATAATAAAGCAATAAAATAATAAAAATAAACAATGAAAGTACAAGTGCAGGGGGAGGTGGGGTCAACTAATTAGTCAGTAGCATGTTTAACAGATGTCCTTATCATTAGTATATTATTGACTTTGTAGGTTTTTCTTTTAGTTAAGAATTTTGCATTGAAAATAAATCTAATTGGCTCTTTTCCAGAGCTCTGCAAATGGTCATATCTTTACCTCAGGACCCAGAATTTGAACACATCTCATATTTGCAGTAATAAAGTGGACAGTCCTAATATAATGTCATCCAATAAAATCAAAGTATACAGGGATGAAATATAAATCCATGGTTATTTTCTAGAAACTATATGATAGAAATGCAAATTTCATAGAAACTGTCTTTACAGAAAGAAGTAAGGATTGCACTCAGCAAGATGAATAGGAGCTGGGTGTTAAAATCAGCAAGATGACAGAATATTCCAATGCAAGCTCCACCTGTTTAGAATGTGCATGTGACCCACATATAAAACAGATAAGGCAGCCATCACAATGCTGCATCAACCATCTTGCTGATTTTGGCACATACCCATATGGACACTGTTAATTATACTGAAAGTTCTAAAGTATTTGTCATTTACCATATAAGTGACAGTCTTTGTCCTTTAAATTACCAGCATTTTTTTAAACAGTGCCCCCAAATTATGATACATACTAGCTTAATTAAATGCAAGGGGAAAATAAATGCAAGGCATGCAATACTTTTTTTGCTGAAATACTTCAATTATAGATTTTAATGAATATATCGTGTTTTATATTTGCTGAGGTTTTGGAAAGAAATATACATGTCTGGATGGACAAAATAATAAAAAGAGTTCAGGAAAATATGAAAATGCTTAGTAGTTTTGTTGCTGGGCAAAAAAAATTCAATGAAACATCATTAACAACAAAACCCTCTTATTCAAGTGTGTAAAGTGCAAGGAGACTCACTTTACTGAAGAGAAAAATACCCTTCAGGGATTTAGAAATGTCATGTCTTACAGTGATCTTTTTGGCCACTAATTGATAATAATTGAATATGCTGGTCATATACTAACATACATACGGCCTCTCTCATTGAATAATTGCAGATGGGCATACTACCAACTACTTTGCTTTGTTTTTATTATCTTTTTAAATCTGAATATTATATTTTTGCCTTGATATCTTGTTTGTTTCAATAATAAATAATCTGGTAATGTATTGGTTCACTGAGGAAAAAAGATTTCTGCCTTATTTAACGAAGAGTGGTTTAAAGCAAAATGAACATTTCAGTGTAAACTGATCTGGTAATATAAAATTCTGATATTAATTGAGATCCAAATTTTGTCCAATAGAGAACTGAATTAAACAGACTGCAAGTTGTATGCTCTATATGATTACTGAACATGGGAAGAGCATATTATTGCTAATCATTGCAAGTATGCCTGGTTGGTATGTGTATTTTATATTTTAACTTTGTACAGAAGCATCAAAGAGCTGCTTTTTTCATTTCATAAAGGTATATGTAACTGTTATATAAAGCTAAGAATTTCATTTCATGGATCTGGTGAAATGCTTCTTATATATGAAAATAACTCTACCAGTCCTTAAAGTATTATCAGGATCTTTTTATTTTTGCACTAAGTCTAACAAAGGTTTTCTAGAATGAATAGAGAATACGGGCAATGAATTGCATTGTTAACTTACATTTAATGAGGCTAAAGCATAAAATCAGCAGAAAACTGCAGATTGATAAGAGAGAAGGGCCTCAGATAACATAGTTATATTAAGGAATTATAAAGATTATTTTTCTGCAACATCATAGTGGTATTGTTTTGTATTTATATAATTACTTTATAAATATTTACTCTTTTTAATCTTCTCTGTTCATTAAGAAAGTAAATACAGCTATTGTCTGTTTGTAAATGAGGGAAGTACATTTTTAATGCCTGTTTTGGATAAAGGCCCAAATCTTTCATTAGCTTTTGGTTATCTCATAGCCACACTTTTTTTTATAATGTTTATTTTTGTCTTGGAATATAATATGATGAAAATGGCAGTGATAATAGCTTCTTCTACAAGTAATTTTCTTACTAAATTTCACATACATATAATAAGGGAGGTGTTATTCAATGAAAAGAAATGGTGTTAAGGAGTGATAGTGGCTTATTTTGAATGAATGGTATTATTGTCAAGTGTTGCATTAGAAATGAAAGGTATGAATTTACTGGTCCCGTGAATTTTTTCCCTCAGTTCAATTATTATGTTGTCAACTGTACGCTTTATTTATCAGTTGCTGCTCTAAATAATGTGGTATACATCTCTTTCCAACTGTTTAAACAAAATTTCTGATTGGATGTGGTCCTGTTGTCTTAAAGTGAACAAGGATAAGGCAGATAACTTTGTATTTTATCCGGATATTCTCATCCCTTCTTTTCTTATTTATTCATTTAGTTCTCAAGGCAGCCAGTTGTGGATCTCCCTGTTGTGAGGAATCTGAGAATCAAAACTAATAATAGAGTCTCATTAAAATATTTCATTAAGAACAATTACAGACTATAACTTTCTTTTAATGAATGTTTGCAGGCTCCACCCGTTTCTTACTACTGTGATGGCTAAACAATTGATTGCTTGGTTGTGTCACATTTAGGTCATCACAGCATCCTATTGGTTATATTATCCAAATCTTCACTTTTTGATTCGTAAGTGGAATGTTGCTGTTCATATCAATTCTGGGTTTTATTTATTTATCTTTCCCTTTTTATCATCAATCATTAGATTGGATGAGGTTTTGTGAAAGATACCAATGTAAATTGCTGGTGTTAACACATCATGCTTTGAATATGGACACAGTTAACTATTTAAAAGACCTACTGGTGACTCAAGAATCTGCAAATTTGATTCAAATAATTGATAAGTTTTGACTATACAGCATGTTTTATCTATACCTAGAATTTTATTGCCTAAATAATTTCCTTTATTTTATATAGGCTATACAACTCTATATTCTGCTTCTCTTCATAATTAAACATAAATGTGAAATATCTATATTATCTTCTAAGAACATTTCCCAATATACCATATCTATGTTTGCTATTCTTATACTGCTTCTCATCTATTGTCTCTCCAGAAATATTTTAGAGATTGTTCAACTATAGGTCAATCCAAGTAGAGGTAGTCCTTGTTTAATAACAACAATTGAGACCTGAATAGCTGTTGTTAAGCAACATGTTGTAAAATGCAGTTTCACATGACTATACCGCTTAGCAATGGCAGTTATGGAGTTCCATTTGCCATCATCAAATTTGTCATTATTATTTCTAACTTCCTACCATCTTCCCTACTGACTTTACTTGTGGGAAGCTGGCAAGAACATCATAAATCACAATCACATGACCATGATGACATTGCTGGAATTCTGAGAACTAGTCATAAGTATCACTTATGTTCAGTAGCTGTTGAGAGTTTGAATGGTCACTGAATGAATGGACATAAGCCAAGGAATACCTGTTGACTTTACAACCTGGATTCAAAGTTATGATAACCACCTCAAGCTCATGGTCACATGACTGCATTTTGAGCACTTGGCAACCAACCTGCATTTATGGCTGTTCGCAGCGTCCCACGATCAGAAACCAGTGTCAACATCCTCTTTCCAGCCAAAGATGCCTCATAGCAAACAATGTGTTTGCTTAACGACTATGGTGTTTGCTTAATGATCATGGTTCTTGCTTTACAACCACTGGATTTCCTTAATAACCACCACAAAAAGGCTGTAAAATTGGATGTGGTGATCTGGTAATCCATTTAAACTACCATCATGATTTACAACCATAATTGTGGACTCAGTTATGGTTGTAAGTCAAGGATATCTGTGCTTGAACAATGTGATGACTTATACAATGTCTAAAGCAGTGGTTCTCAACCTTTTTCAGGTTGAGACCCCACTTGCGCCGCCCATGCGTGCCGAGATCCCCACCCGGGCGCGCGCGCGCGCAATGGGCCGATCCCTGCATGCGGGGGGCACGCGCGACGAAAAAAAAATAAAAAAACCAAAAAAAAGGCGGACCGCGACGGGCCAATCCGCGCATGCACGGCGCGCGTGCGATGGCCTGATCTGCGCATGCGCGGGGCGCGCGCGATGAAAAAATAATAATAAAAAATGGCGGACTGCGACGCCCGATCCGCACATGCGCGTAGCGCGTGCGACAAAAAAATAAAAAATAAATCAAAATAAATCAAAAACAAAAACAAAATGGTGGACTGTGATGGGCCGATCCGCGCATGCGCGGCACGCGCGCAGCGGCCTGACCCGCGCATGTGCGGGGCGCACGCGACGGAAAAATAAAAACAAAACGGCGGACCGCAACGGGCCGATCCGCGCATGCGCGGCGCGCACAACAGCCCGATCCGCGCATGCGCGGGGTGCGCGCAACGGAAAAAAATAATAATAAAAAATGGCGGACCGTGATGCCCGATCCGCACATGTGCAGGGCGCGCGCGACAAATAAATAAATAAATAAAAATAAATAAAAAACAAAATGGCGGACCGCGATGGGCCGATCCGCACATGCACAGCACGCGCGCGACGGCCCGATCCACGCAAGCGCGGGGCGCGCGCGACAAAAAAATTTAAAAAAACGGAGGACCGCGACGGGCCGATTCGCGCATGCGCGGCGCGTGCGTGACGGGCCGATCCGCGCATGCGTGGGGGGCGCGCGATGAAAAAAAATAATAAAAAAAATAAAAAATGGCGGACCGTGGTGTCCGGTGACCCCCGCGAAACGGTCATTCGACCCCAAATGGGGTCGCGACCCATAGGTTGAGAACCGCTGGTCTAAAAGTTTACAAGAAAATAATAGTGCTTTGCCATGTGCAATATTTTTTAATAAATTAACGTATTGATCTCTTGAATACAGTGTGTTAACTATAAAGAACATTGCCAATTATGATCTCAGAAGACATGTCATTGTGAATAATAACTTCTCAGTGTTAGTCTTAACACTCAAAGTGATGCCCAAAGATTAGCTGTGCTTATAATGGATGGAAGAAAGAAATAGAAATGGAAGTTCGGGCTTCTGATTTCATCAATATAGGAGACAATTTTGTAGCCAAGAGGACAAGAGCCAAGCAATACGTATAAAACCTTCAGTAGAATGACAGAATATAAATTTGGTGGCATTGCCCGTTCTATAACTTCTGTTGTATTATTTGTTTCTTCATAATATTTCATTTGTTGTTGTTTTTTAAAATATATTCTTTTGATATTTTTATTTGCAATACAACAATGTTGTGTGTTATAAAATTTTATTTCTCTCTGTCCCCCTTCATGAGAAGAAATTTATTTCATATGATTTGTTTCATAGATAATAGAAACAAATTATATACAGTACAATAAATACGTTTTAAGTAATAGAAAAGGAAAGTCTTTAGAAAATATCAAAAAAAGCATCTTGGTAACACAGGAAAAAAACTGGAAAGGGAATTCTTCCTTTGAACCTCTAATTGCTCACTGGGCAAAAAGACAAGTACAGGTAGTCCTCAACTTACAACCATTCATGTAGTGATTTTCAAAGTTACAACCATGCTATTAAAAGCGATTTGCAACTGGTCCTTGCACTTACAGTCATTGCGGTGTCCCTGCAGTCACATGATCTGAATTACGATTCTTGCAGTGTCCTGGGGTTATGTGATCACCATTTATGACTTTCCCAACTGGCTATCAACAAGCAAAGTCAATGGGGAAAACCTGTTTCACTTAATGACCACATGATTTACCTAACTGCAGGGATTCACGCAAAAAAAAATAAATAAATTTGGATGTGACTCACCTAACAACCATCTTGCTTAGCAATGGAAATTTGGGTCCCAAATGTAGTTGTAAGTCAAGGACTACATGTGTAGGTAATTAGATCTTTTTGTGACTTGAAAAACAAACTAAGAAGCCAAAAGCAGATTGTATTTAGAATTCTAAGAATCCTGTTATGTAGTTTATTGGCATCTTTGTGTTCTAGAACTATATTTGGAGCACACCAGCTCTTTTTACATTTAGCAAAGCACCATTCTCCAAAACATATTTATTTCCAGATAGTGGGAATACAAATATTAGTTGGCTTTGTTAATAAATATCCTGTAGGGCTGGAGACTGTGTCAGGAAACTTGTCTACTTGTAAATTGATTCTTGATGACTGGCCATATCTATTATGACTTTTGGAAAATAAGTAAGCCTTTTATGGCAGAGAAACTTTCAAAAGTTCCCCTTAATCCAAAGGGTTGGTTGCCTGATTTTCTATTTGAAAGGCAGAGAAGGTAAGAAAGCAGTAACAAATTAAATTTTTGGAAAAGCAGGTTTTAGCTCTGTAATATGGTGGCAAATAATCTTTACAGTGTATCTTATTTTATCAGTCCCACTCTGTTTCTCATCTTTTCTCTCAAGAAGCAGAGGGTTTATTCCAGATTATTGGCTCTACTCTTTAATAGCATGCTTGGAACAGTTTGTATTAAGAGAAAATGGCTGTTTGAAAAGCCTTTAAACTGCCTGCAGTTCTTGTAAACATTTAGAATCCTCAAGGACAGAAGGGTTGCATTGGGTAGGCAATGGGGATGATAGCCATAAGAAGTCTGAAAATATGACAGACCAGTGGAAAAATGTACTGGGCTATTACCGGTATATGCAAATTTAGCCTGAGGGAAAAAGCCAGCCAATTTTGTGTAGATAAAGAAGATGACCTTGAAAAAAATAGCCCAGATCCATTACCAAACCAGCAAGGAAAAAAAACACACCAAGATTTGGAAGAGTCTGTCATTATAGACAATCTGAGTTAAAATTAGCCTTAACTTTCCTATGGAGTTAATTCTTGTTATGGTCAACCACATCAGACTGACAAGTTGTTTTGCTGGTATCTCATATAACAACACAGGTATTACTTTAAGATACATCTGCTATGTGTGATGGACAGAAGATAAATGGACCTTAATATTGAATAATTGGAACAGAACTTTCAAAAATGCTTTGTAAATTATCTCTCTCTATGTGAAATGAGATGATTGGGTATTATCTGTACTAGAACACATGATCAATAAACATTTGACAATTTCTGGTAAAAAATGACAAGGGACTAAAAAGCCACTTTTGAAAATAGATCAGTAGCTACCAAAATAGTGGTCAAATCTTTAATATCAAATAGATAGGGTCCTAGGAGAAGGGTGGCATATAAGTTTGAGTAATAATAATAATAATAATAATAATAATAATAATAATAATAATAATAATAGATAGGTACTTTGTGAGATGGAAGGGGATATAACAATTCATCAGGTTTGCTAATTAAAGGCTTGGCATGATAGAAAACACAAGATCTTACATCTGCTTTCATGTGAGGTCATCAAATAATTTTGAAGCATGCGTGGTTTTAAAAATATTTTGGTTTTATTGGTAGTCCTTCAAGTGTTGTTCCCTCAGGAAAGAAGAATATATAAATAACAACTGTAAAGTATTTCTCCCCATTCCAAGAAAAGGCATGAATTCGGGTTTCTCCTGAAGTTCATCTTCTGACCCAACAGCTATGGTTCCTGCTGCAAAGTGCTCATTAAAGTTAGGAGAGTGCCTCCCTATATCCAAGGCCTCAGAAATCAAAACTTCTTCAGTGGAAGGTGAGAGTGTGGCAAAATGTTCATGTTTTAGGTTTGTAATCAGAGGCAAGTCATAGGGAACTTAAAACTTGCATGTCTATGGAGAGTCTCAGTCATCCAGGTCATAGTTATCCCAAAGATGCTTTTTTCATGAGGCAACTGGACTTGCTTGTTTTTCTTTGAAGACATTTCATTTCTCATGAAGAAGCTTCTTGGATGAAAAGCGAAACGTCTTCAAAGAAAAACAAGAAAGTCCAGTTGCCTCGTGAAAAAAGCATCTTTGGGTTTAGTTGCACAAAATTGCATCAGCCTGCCTTTTTTGTGAATTAGGAACAAGCCGATGTAAAAATGAAGTTATGGATGGAATATGTTTAACAGTAGGTGAATTCAACAATGGCAAGAGGCTGTATGGATTATTATGATATAATTCCCTCCCTTTCTAAATATGCATATGATATTGATGTATGTACAATTTCATACTATTATGACATTAGCTCTGCCACTTTTGCACCTGTAATATTGCAGACACACACACATGAATGGATTGAGTTTGTGTCACAATGACACACTGCTGTTTTCATTATTTTAACAAAAGCCTTCAATCCTGAAAACACCACTGTATCTGGTATTCAAGTGAAAGAGGTGAATCACTGCACAATAGTCTTGTTAATAAAATTAGCTATTTCTCTTGAACTCAGTAAAGCAGAAGGTTGTCTACCAAAGCCAGTTTGATATATTGGTTCTTGACATTGCATATCTGTGTTTCTCTTAGTTGCTTGATGGACCCCTCTTAAGGTTTTGACAGGGAAGCCTCCTTCATTTCTCCAACTCTCAGATCTGGGACAAATGAGACATTTCTAGCAATATGACTTTTATTCTACAAGTAAGATAGTTCATATCTGTCTCAGGGCAGGAACTTTTAGTATGGAGATTTAATAGAATGAGCTTGTTTAAAATGTTTTGAATTGTTACAATAAAAAGATAAATCCTGTTGCATCTACATTGTTTCTGTGTATCTGAGAGGGATATAAAGTAGAGTCTATTTGCTTTTAATTGTTCAGGTTTAATTCCAGAAATATCCAAAAAGTCAGAGGACAAAGAAGAAATAGGAATAGGAAAGATATATTTCTATCTTTTCTCTTCCAAAGGTGGCTCAGCCTTTCTAGCTTTCTTCCTGTAAACACAAGCTGTCAGAGCACCTCCTGTAAGATTTCTGTTATGCTCATGGGAACTAGCTAATCTTGCAATTCATTAGATAAGCTGCATTAAATTGAGAATGTCCTATATATACCTTTATACTGCATTTATTTTTGTACAATATAGACTTTTTAATTAGCTATAGCTTATTTAGTAAATTATCAAAAAAAATGACCTTAATCACAGGATAAAAGTCACTTTTAGCAGTCCTGTCTGTCAAGTGTCCAAAGATAAGTGTTTGATAGAAAACTCAATTAGTCTCAAAGAAATGTGTAGTGATGATAAAGTTTCAGATTTGTCAAAGGATCCATTGTACTTGTTTAATAATGAACCCACGGTCAGAGGAGCAGAAATGACAAGAGATGCAATTATGATGGCCACAGCTGGCTCTGTGCTTGATGTAATCATTGCATCCTTTGAGTAAGATCACTGACCAATCAGCAGGATGCTAAAGAGTTAGCTGTCATACTCTTGGCCAAGAATATGAAATATGGTAGCTTCCTTTTTAAGATGAGTAGAAAAGTTGAACTCAGATTCTTACTAGTCATCTTGCTTGAAAATAGGATTTTTATCAAGTTATAGACATACCACTACACATAGTAAGACAAATATTTTTAAAAAAAAAAAACCCGGGTAATTTGTATATATGCTTTCCATTATTTTCCTTCTAAATTTATACATACCACTACACATAGTAAGACAAACATATTTTTTAAAAAAATACCTGGGTAATTTGTATATATGCTTTCCATTATTTTCCTTCTAAATTTGTATATATGCTTTCCATTTATTTTCCTTCTAAATTTTCCTTCTAAATACCTGGGTAATTTGTATATATGCTTTCCATTATTTTCCTTTATTGAACATCAAAAGATTAAAAATAGTATGACCCTTTTCTATATAAATAAATCATCTATTTGAATATAGAAATGAAAGAGAAAATAATAGCCATTGGAACAAATATAAATTTCAGATTACTATTTTTTATTCAAATGAAGTGAATGTACAATATATCATTCTCACAATACAAATATAAGACAAATAACCATTAACTATTTTGCACACTGGGTCTATGAAACAAGAGTCTGCTTCTATTGTTCAGTATTTTAGCTAAATAAATCAGTTCATAGTAGTGAATAATTTATGTCTGTAGAATAAATGTTTTGGTTCATTTCTAAAGTCATAGGAAAATGAGGGTTTGCATTGTGTAAAACTGATTCCTAGTGCTAGAAATTGTTCAGAAATGTAGTTTTTATGCCTATCCCACAATACCATCTGTCCCAAAATAAAACTTAGCAGGAAAAAACAGATGTTCATAATCTTAAATTTAGGCCTTATTTAATTTTAAAATATGGTAATTGCTTTTTCCCATTAATTTTTTCCTCGCATTTTACAGAATGAAAAGGTAAAGAAACCCTTAAATTAATGCTTGATGTCTGTATGAAACAATCTTGCAGATTTTTTTGACAATCCTACAAACATGATTTGTTGTCATCTTCCCAGATGTTTTTCAGCTTCCAGTCTATCCTGCAACTCTGGGATTTCCTGGTGTACTATGAATTCCAGCTTTGCTCAGCATCAGAACCCAAATCAAGTGTTGTTAGAGGAAAGTTTGTAATGGAAGTTCTATGGTTTAGCAATGAAAAAAAATCATTAGCAAGGAGATCAGGGAGCTTTAGGGAAACTTAACTGGAATTTTCCAGCTCTTTAACTAGAGTCCATATTTAACAGACGATACATGTGTCAGTAGAGTCAAGTTCATTGTGTTTCTAAAGAGAAATATCTGAGGTCCAAAGGGACACACAACATTTATTAATAGAAGCCTGCACTTCTGATGTTTTTTGTTCTGATAGCAACAAAAATTATCAGTCTTCCAATTAGTAAAAAACTGAACAAAAAGATAGGAATAATATAGTTTTCAAAAGATAATCCATATAAATATGGGAACAGACTGGACAGGTCATGGTATTTTAAGGAGCGTTATTTAAGGAATTGTAATAAGAAATTTCAAAATTAAAAAATTAAAAGTACAGAGTTTTAGCTGCAACTAGATAATTGAACAGCAAGCATATTCACTGAGTAACTTTGGAGGATAGACTTGGTTTTCTAAAAATCTTCCCAAAGATCTTTAGTAATGATAGCAAAATTCCTGCTAAAATCTGTCCCTATATCTAATAGCAGTGGTAGAGCTGGTCTGTGAATCCAGGGATATGTGGATCTATTTTTATAGATATTCATGGATATAAAATCTTATCCTAAACAACAGTATGAGTGGGATCATTGCATGGAGTCAAAAGCATTTAGTTATTGGAAGAAGATGTGGAATCTAAATCGGGACCTAGAGCACCTTAGAGCAGGAATTTCTAGAATCTTAGCAAACAACTACATTTTAGCCTAGAACATGGGAGAAGCAGATTATAGTTTATATTAAGCCATGAAAGAGATGAGAAGAAAAGACAGTAGAAATAAACCCAGGAGTCCAAAAATAAAGACAACAGTATAACTATCAGAATAATGTTAGAAATGGTTTCAGTTCTGCTGCTGCAGTAAAGATTTATTCTTAGGTGCATTGTATTAAGATTCAGTAGGGAACATTCTTAATCTAGCCAAGGAATGACAAGCAGATGGTTTTGAAAATCACATGTCTGCAGAATATGTTCACCTCCTGTAAATTTAACCCTTAACTTTACCTGATTTTTTTTGGATTTCCATAACAATCATAAGCTAACCACATAAGCTGGGTTCATACTAGACATTAGTCTCAAATATGTCTGGCTATTAGCCAAATATGTTTGGCTATTGCCAAAACAAGATGACACCTGATTGGCTCTCTAAACACTCATGCTCATTGGCTACAATCATATGAAGGAAAGCTACCTGATATCAACCTAAACAAGTTGTGCTTCCCTTTTCTGGTTATTTGGATATAACTTTTCATAGAATACAGTACAGATAATTGAACAAACTTTGTTGCATTACATTCTTGATTAAATTATCTTTCCATTGATATATAATTTTATGGTACTACTCCCCCCCCAAAAGTGGTGTTATTAGCCATCAAATCTCAAAAATACACTTTTCCCAAAAGGTTTCCACAATTTTGGCCACTGCTGAAATTGCAGTTTAGCAAATGTTATTTTTTTCCCATTTTCAAATTAAAATCTGATAATCATTCTCTTGAAATTTTAATAGGACAAAATATTACCAGTGTATTATGAATTAACTATTAACGCAAAATATCACTTTTTAGTAATAATAATTTGAAAACAACACAATTTTTCATGTTGGTTCCATTGCTAGCACATTTACTACTTGTTATATTTTCACACTATTATTGATTCATCTTAATATGGTCACAATCGTTTATTCTTCAGCAAGGAAAATGCTTAGTAAATGTACTCATGAGCCTGAATTTATTTGAACAATTAAATGACATTTAATACACTGTATCTCGGAAGCAGTGCCAACAGACAAGCCTATTATTATACTAATGGAGTTTTTGAATCACACTGCATTAAGCTCAGCATTATCTTCTAAAGAAAAAGAAAAGATAATTTCTAAATCCCTCAAAGTTAAATATCCCTTGAATTTTATTTCTGATTTGTTTGCTAAATAGGGACCCAGATTCAGACAATGTTTTCTTTCATTTTCAACTCAGCTTAAATGCTTTAAAATGGTCATATACAAAACTAGTTATTCAGTAAACCACATTAAAATCTGGACATTCATCTTTTGCAAATGTTTATGTGAATTTTAAAAGATCTTGGGAATCAATATATTGTTGAAAATAAGCTAAAAGCATTTCTGGAAAATATTTCCAATATTTTTCTTACCAAATTGTGGACTTCAAAATCATCAATTTGATTTTCAAAACTTCTGGATGCAATCTATTTTTCAAAAAAAAAATAGTGGTTATTGTATGACTCTTGGGTGTAGCATCATTTGTCATTGGTTCATTTCACGTGTAATGAGTTTGTAGTAATAACTTTCCAGAGCTTCATGCTGAATGTTATTTGATGCTGATTTAGAGATACAATATGGAGATAATTGTGCACAGAAGGATTCTGTCTATAATCTTTAATTAAAATCCTCATACGCTGTTAGGAATGGGTTCAAGTATCATACTGAACCACAGCTTCCTCAATATATACATTTGGTAAGCTTCAAACAATACTTATATCATAAAAATGGGGGGGGGAACCCAAGAAAGTCCAGTTGCTTTTTGGAAGACCATCTTTGGGACAAGCCTCCCTGGATGATTGTCGTTATGCCATAAATGACAATGACTGGTTCACATATTGCATGAAACTGTAATGTATTTTATTTGCCTTTGACTTTGTATTTGTATGAACCCATTATGGTTTATAAACTCTGTTTTATCCAAGACATAATTAAACAACCATGACAATGTGCAATATATGACCCCAATCATAATATCACACGAGTGTTCTAATTCCACATAACAGAAGTCTATAAAACCAGGAAGCTTGTTGTAGAACAGAGAAAAGAGAGGATGTGTGGGCTCTGTTTAAGCAAATGTTGCTACTGCTGCCACTGCATCCAAAGTAGTTTAGACAAGACACCTAAATAGATAATTGAATTTACATTATCAGGGTAAATTCACATGATCACCAAATGCACACAAAGTGTAAATGGAAAGTAGTGTTTCTCTATTGCTTTTAATTCTGAAATTTTATTTACTATATATCTTCTGCTAATTCTGGATTGATCATCTATCTAATTGGGTCAACTTTCTTATAGCGTCTGTCTACCAGAAATAAAAATAGCTAGGACCAGAATCTACTCATAGTCCTATCCAGTGCTTTTTTTGTGTAAAAAAAAAAGTGCCAGAGCTCACACATGTCATACAACCCACTTTGCCTACCCTACAAGGTGGAAAAATTTACATTTGAAGTTTAATATGGATGTTGACTTGAAGCAAATTAAGGTGGACATTTTGTCAGTGACTAGATTACTTTTAATTTACCTTTAAGTTAAACCCAATTTAATAAATAGATCTGATTAAACCTCATACTGTACATCTACCTTTACATCTGACCAATACATAATTAATATATATTATTATTAATAATAACACCTCCAAATCACAAGACATTGGCTTTATTCTTATTCTTCCCCTCTGCAGTTTGAATACAAAGTATAAAAGACTAAAAAGAGATTGTGGTAGATATCCCAGCCTTTGAACTACCCAAAGAACTGAAATAGCAAAGTTTCGCTGTTGGGCAAGCTTCCACGCCAGTCGCCTTTCTTTCCTCTAGCTTCGCCTCTTTTTAACCTCATACCCCACCTTCTGTAAGGGAAGACAAAAGGTTCACTCACCCTCTTGTGAAAGATGGCCTCCATTGTCTCCCACCATCGGCTTCCATACAACATGGTCCGACCCAGCCAATCAAGCCACGCTCTGAAATCTCATAGCTCCTTCTAGAAGAGGCAGACAGTGCCGCAGGGGACCCCGCTCGCACCATACTGCCAGCGGGGCATTTCCAAAAGCAAACAAGGATAGGAAGGGCAACAATAGGAAAAGAATGCAACTCTGGAAAATCCATCGAAAAAAACTGCATTCCGGTGCATTCTATGACAAAAAAAAAAAGCCCTGGTCCTATCTAACTTTTTAACTGTTGAAGTCCCACTGAATGCAGGACTGCAATTCTCTCCCTTCATTGCATATCCATTCCCATTTTCTTTTGTTTATATATCAATCTTTGAATGCTGAGTGACTTGACACTGGTGGGAAAGAATTCATTTTTGTTGTTCCAGAAAAAATAGTTGTGCAGCTTAATTGGAGAGAATGTTGGAAACAGATAATGTAGAATTCAATTTCTCTATTTTAATTTTTCTGTAGTTTTCATGCCTTATTTCTAGGACTCAACAGGAAATAGGTTTTTGAAATTAAAAAGCAGGAAGAATGTACCATTCATTTGCTAGTTTTAAGTATCTTTGTTTGTGAGTCCAAAGAATATGTATATTTTTGCAAACTTCCTTCAATTATTTACGTCTTAATTTAGGTAGTTAGGGTTATTAGAAAATGTTACATCTAAAATGACTTCACCCTTGATGTAGCAAAGATAATGACTGTGATGTGTTTGTGATGATTTCTTTTTTTAAAAAAACTATAAAATAGGGCTGATATCTAATTAGCTGCAGGTAAAAATGGAACACGGATTTTCAATACATAATTGTTCAGAAGCATGTAGATACAGCCCTTGTTTTGCATTAGGTATTAGAAACTTTGGAATATACTGTATATAAAATACATGTAATGGAAAATGTTTTCTGCCATTAAAATCAGGTGCTTTTCAAGGTTATCCAAAGAAATTCATTGATGTGGAAAAACAGGAGAGAAAACCATATAATTTAAACCCTGGAACATAGAGGTAAATAAGGACTTTATGTACTTTGGCAGACAACATTTTAGAGTGCATATGGCTTCCTTCTTGTCTGCATTTAGGAGACTAATTTTCTTGAGTTGTGTCTATGAGCTCTCTCGTGAATAAACCTACTCCTGAAATGTAAAGTGTTTGGAATCCTGAGGTTTATAAGTCATGCCTGGCGTGAAGATAAAAAGGCTGTCCTGAAGAGCCTGTCAAGCAGAGAAAAGAGCATCAGCATAGTAATTTTCACTTCAGTCTTAAAATTGAAGAGGCCACGTTGTTTCATGAATTAGCTTTGAGATGGTGTTTTATTCAAATTTAATTGAAGCAGAGGGTCCCTTCAAAAATTTTAAAGGCCTATTATATGGAACCAGTTCCTGTTAAGACCTTCATTTTATTTTATCAAGTATGGCATTTTATATTTCAACTTTTTATTCTCCTTATCTCAGAGCCACAAGCATTTTACAATCAAATGGATTATATGTCATGCTTAGAAAGTTTGTTGCTTATGCAGATATGCCAATATAGTGTTCTTACACACACCACATTTTGTTCCCATTAAGTGAGAACATTAAAGGTAATTAGTACACTTATTAATGTGGTACAAAAGAATTAGCATAAGGAAAGTCATTTGGCAACATAATATTTTCTGTAATGCCTTGAAGATAAGAACATTTTTTAAAAACTGGCAGAAAATAAAATATACCAAGTTATTTCCAGAACGTAGGCAACAGAATTTAGACAATGTCAGAACTTTCACTTGTAAGGCTTCTTATGCATATAAAGTATACCTTATTTTGAGAAACTGTCCTTTTTTGTTTTATTGTTTACGTCTTGCCCATTTTTTTTAGTCATCCTTTTCCTCTTTTCCAAATAATTTCATTAGCGCTGGGTGCTTACTTGGGCATGGCAGAAGTAGATATAAATGATGGATAGAATATTTATTTGAATGCAGAAATTTCCAAGTTGAATCCCAGCTTTTACATGCCATTGATAATCAATATTAACAGATGGACCCGTGGTCTAAATTAGGTTAAAGCAGATTTTTGTATGATTACGACTGGAGCTGTGTTGTCAGAATGATGTGTTTTCATCCATTTCTTTGACATTATCTTAAACATTGGTTAGTTTCTTGCTAGCATGAAATTGAAGGGAAAAGATAGTGGTATCATATTTAACAAAACTGAAGCAACTCTTAAACTATTGGAGAGCAATGTCAATCAGAACTTGTAAAAACTGATATTTAACAGAGTGTAAATTTCAAAATGCTGATGATAACATTATGTTCCTTCTGGCTGTTTTATGCTGCTACTAGCTTCTGTCCCATAAAAAAATAATATAGGTAATTCCTTTACCGTTAATTTCATAAAGTACAGAATTAAAACCAATATGAATGTTGTGTACTGTTTGCTTTACTTTTGAATGTATTATATTCAGTCCTTGGATCTAAAAGAAAGGTATTACATCGTGGTGGCAGCAATTCATTAAAATTCTCTATCTAAAATAGTTATACAAAATGCTTCCTTGCTTTTTCCATCTTCCAGCAGAATTCAGTTCATCAGACTTGCTATCTGATAATGGTAATAGGCTAAAGGGAAAATGAAAAGGAATCAAAAGCATGGAACTCCTTCAGTTTATTTGATTTGGTGCTAATTACGCAGAGATGGTTTAGTGTCATCATTCCAACTGACGAACCCAACACAGTAAGCACACTCAAGATGGTCCGGTCTCTAATGCAAAACTTTATTGGGTACTTTCATTCATGCTGATATGCTGTACCCGATAAAGTTTTGCATTAGAGACTGGACTATCCTGAGTGTGCTTACTGCATTGGGTCCGTCAGTTGGAACCTTGACATTTTGTTTGTTCATTTGTGATTTTTTTTGTAAGTAGCATTAACTCATAAACTATGGTTAAAAACCAGTGATTGTATTTCCATAAACCAAACAAACCACATTTGAACTCAGAGCAATTCTTAGTCTAGCTTTTTCCTTTCTAACAAAATCTCAGTTGTAACTGGCTTTCTTCAATGTATTAAAATTTTACTTAACAGCCAAATGATTTTTTTCATTCATAAAAATTTTGCAATTTTGGTTTTCGTTATATGTTATCGGTTCTCCTACAAGTTTAACTTCTTTTATTAAAATTTATATAAATCTAATTATTAGAGTTATTTAATTATATACCTCTATTTTGTAACCTTCATTCTTCTCATTTAAGCTATATCAGCTAGATAAACTGCTTGTTTTACTTTCTTGCTATGAATTCGTAATGTAATCTTTGGTGAATACACTTAGGGGATGTGGCATATTATTCATCGTATTTTTCCTCAAAGCATTAGTCTTTCCTAGATAAATTTATCTGCCATTCTTAATTGAATGGGTTACCATATTGAATAACTCATGGAGCCAATTTGTCATGCTAATATTTTTGCAAAATGCATAGAAATTGAGCTAACAACCTTGATGTTTCAGTAGCATCTGTTTATTATTAAACTGCCTACAAAGACGGTACCCAAAGTATTAATTCTAAAGAGATGATTAAAAAGAAACACCAATAGTATGGTAAATACATTATGTATGCAAGACTCACTTATAATTTGAATGAGATTTCCTAAAAAATGTATTTCCTCTCAAATGTAGATTGATTTAACATCAATTATTATACAACTGTTTTTAACTGTAACATAAGGAAGGAAAATAGACACAGGTTTGATATCTTCCTCTATTCCTCCAATCAGGACACCATTCTGATCAATGTGAATACCACAGTTTTGGGGTTTAATGTAGGTGGCAGCTCTCATTTTAAAATATAGGATTTATTGTTTATTTACAGAAAACGACTCTAGTACTGTACAAAACACTGCACCATGTCACTTATTCTTCCTAATGTATATATATAATATAAAAATAATTTATTTCTCTACTCCTTTATAACAACTCATATTCAAAAATTAGCCCAGATGGATTTGAAGAAACCTTGGGGCTGATGGGAATTTTATCCCAATGCAAAAAATAGCGTTTGAGGAATTAATACCATCAGGCTTGCAGAAGGAAGGGGAGGAGAATATAAAATCCCACTTTTTTGCCTGCTTGCAGTCCTGATAATTATCAAATGTCCCAATAGTTTGTAGGTAATAATAATAATATACCTATGACATGCATATATATTCTTAATGCATGTTTTAGTTTTCTATAGTAATTTTTCATAATTTAATTTAGGATTAGCTAATAAATAAGGATAAACAGATGATCAATGAACCACCCACCTATCTTCTTCACCAAATACTATATTTTCCTGATTACCTTTGTTTTCCATGCAAGCTTAGAGGTGCTTAAACAGCAAGGAAAAAAAAAAGAAAAAACTTGGAGCCGTTTCCCAGAGAAAAGAAAACACTGGGAGCCGCAAAACTTGCACATGCACAGAGCATGCAAGGGGTGGGGAGCTTGATTGAAGAGTTTAATTAAAAAGAAATAGAGGCTGCTGTGCATGATTTTTTTTCTCTCTCTCTTTCTTTCTTTCTTTCTTTCTTTCTTCTCCCTCCCTCTCTCTTTCTCTCTTTCCTCTCTCCTCTCTTTATCTCTCTCCCTCTTTCCTCTCCCTCTTTTTCTCTCTTTCCTCTCCCCCTCCCTCTACCCCTCTCTCTCTTTTTCTCTCTCTCCCTCTCTCTCCCTCTCTCTCCCTCTCTCTCTTTCTCCTCTCTCTCTTTTTCTCTCTCTTTCTCTCCCTCTCTTTCTTTCTCTCTCTCCCCCTCTCCCTCTCCCTCCCTCTCTCTGATCTTCTGCTCACCTGGCAAGCTGGCTTCAGGCTGTTCTCCAACAAGCTGACACACATTCTTATTGTGCTGGCTGTCTCCTGCCCTTCCTGCTTCCTGCAAAGATGCAGCAAAGGGAGGAGCCCCACCCAATAAGCTTGTCAGCATGAGGCCACTCTCTTTTTTACACACATACACACACACACACACACACACACACACACACACACAGAGAGAGAGAGAGAGAGAGAGAGAGAGAGAGAGAGAGAGAGAGAGAGAGAGAGAGAGAGAGAGAGAGAGAGAGAGAGAGAGAAACCGCAAGTGCCTCTGTCTCTGTCTCTCTCTTCAAATGGTGGAGGAGGCTGGGAGCCACAGGAGAAGGCTCAAAGAACTGCATGCGGCTCCAGAGCTGCAGGTTGCCGACCTGTGTCTTATCTTATCTAACATGAAGAACAATGGAACCATTTATATAGAAAGGTGGCAAGGCTGATCCACCATCAGTAAGGGCTTGTATTCACTGAAAAATGTTCTTCCCTCAAAACATTTGTTTCCATCTCCTTAATTAAATTGTGAGAGAAGTTGCAGGTCTCTTTTATTGACCAGAGTATACTTAATATGTATGCTAACTAAGCTAAAGTTTCCTAAACCCAGAAGTGGGTTTATCTGGCATACGTCATATCTCCTGTCCTTCCCTTAGCTTTCCTTGAAAATAATTTGAAAGGTCTCTACTTGAAGCAATTTCCTTTGCTTCTGGATACATAGAAACAATAAAGGACATTAATATTAGCTTTAGCTTTGATCTTTTACTGAACAAATAGAATATGTTGGCTTTTAAAAACATTGCATGCATTTCCTCATTGCTCATACTACATATTTGTCTCATCCTTTCATTGCTACATAAATATGCATTGTGCTTGGGCAATATTACACTTCCTTGTTGCTTTCAGTCATTAACCCTGCTTCAACATACAGAACTATCAGGTTCTATGCAGCAGTGCTCAAAATTCATGAGACATGAGTTCTAGCTTGTGGTTGGCACTCAACATTATACAATAGACTATTTCAGTCAAGAGATAGGCATGCAGGCAGGCAGGCAGGCAAACAGACAGACAGACAGACAGACAGACAGGACTGTCCCCTGTCCCCTAATGCTTGTCTTTTTTAAAAGCCAACTTATTCTATTTGTTCAGTAAAAGATCAGCATTAATTTCCTTTGTTTACCTTCACTTTCTTTGAACATCTTTTCTTATATGTATAATAAGTAGATAAAATGATGTGAGACCTTCTACTGAGTATAGAATTTTGTGCTGCCTATCTAACATGGTTATTTTTAATGTAGAAAATATGCTAATATCACAACACTTTTCTATCTTTCAATTGTACCATTATTTCAGTCTGTCAATCATATAAAATTTAACATCTTAAATAATCCACAGAGTACTTCAGGATGGTGATGCAGATATAATTCTGAATCAAACTGAACTCTCCATTGATTAGATCAGCGGTTCTCAACCTTGGGGTCGCGACACCATTTGGGGTCGCGACACCATTTCGCGGGGGTCGCCGGACACTGCGGGCCACCATTTTGTTTTTATTTTGTTTTTAATTTTTTTAAATTTTTTAAATTTTTTTTATTTTTTTTTTGGCCGGTGCATGCGCAGTTCGGCCCGGCGCGTGCACGCGACGGGCCGAACCACGCATGTGCGGCGCGCACGACGACCCGATCCGCACACGCATGCGCAGCGGAAAACTCCGGCAGGCACACGGAGGAGCGGTCCGGAGCAGGCGGGCGCAAAGCTGCCTCCTTCCCGCTCCGCTCCGCCACGTCCCAGGCCCGGCCTCCAACTCGCTCTCCGGCAGCCAGCCAAGCGGTCGGGGCAGCTGGACCTCGAGGCGGGCCTGCACTTCACCGAGACTGGCGTCCAGGTCGCAGCGCTCCGTCTGCCAGGCTCGTCCGGGACTCCCGCGCCTTCTGCAGGGCCGGCAGCGGCCGCAGGTAGGTAGGCGGGCGGCAGGACTGGGGAGCCCGCCCGGGCCAGCTCCCTCCCTCGGTCGTCGGCGGCGGCCGAAGCAGGCGATAAGGCGCCCAGCCAGCGGATCGGCAAGATGAACTGGTGAGTCCCTGCCGGGCGTGGGGGGGAGGCCGAGCCAGGGAGGGAGCCGGGCGTGGGGAGAGGCCGAGCCGGGGAGGGAGCCGGGCATGGGGAGAGGCCGAGCCGGGGAGGGAGCCGGGCGTGGGGAGAGGCCGAGCCGGGGAGGGAGCCGGGCGTGGGGAGAGGCCGAGCCGGGGAGGGAGCCGGGCGTGGGGGGAGGCCGAGCCGGGGAAGGAGCCGGGCGTGGGGGGAGGCCGAGCCGGGGAAGGAGCCGGGCGTGGGGGGAGGCCGAGCCGGGGAGGGAGCCGGGCGTGGGGGGAGGCCGAGCCGGGGAGGGAGCCGGGTGTGGGGGGAGGCCGAGCCGGGGAAGGAGCTGGGGAGCCTGGCCAGACGCCCCCCGCCCGGCTAGCCAGCCCGACCCGAGCGGGACTGGCGCTGAGAGCGAGCTGGCCCGGGCGGGCTCCCCAGTCCTGCCGCCCGCCTACCTATCTGCGGCCGCTGCCGGCCCTACGGAAGGCGTGGGAGTCCCGGATGAGCCTGGTAGGGGAAGCGCTGCGACCTGGATACCAGTCCGTAGCGCGGACTTGGGGGCCGGAGGCGGCCGCTGGGCGCCTCTCGCCATAGCCGAGCTGGTCTTGGTGAAGTGCAGGCCCGCCTCGAGGTCCGGCTGCCCCGACCGCTTGGCCGGCTGCCGGAGGGCGAGTTGGAGGCCGGGCCTGGGACGTGGCGGAGCGGAGCGGGAAGGAGGCAGCTTTGCGCCCGCCTGCTCCGGACCGCTCTTCTGTGTGCCTGCCGGAGGCGAGGCCGGCCTGGTCTGGAGCCGGTGGGCCCGCCGGTTCTGCGCATGCGCAGTGCGGCGTTTCGCGCGCATGCGTGGTTCGGGCCTGTCGCACAGGCATGCGCAGATCGGCCGTCGCACGCGCACGCGCAGATTGGCCGTCGCACGCGCACGCGCAGATCGGCGTGTTGCGGGCCGCCATTTTTTTTCGGGGGGCGCGCGCACGCAAGCGCGCACGCGCGCTCCCACATCGGGGTCGCAGCGCGCATGGGCGGCGCAAAGTGGGGTCTCAACCTAAAAAAGGTTGAGAACCACTGGATTAGATTATATAATGGCCAAACATTTACCATCATTTACAATATCGCAATCTTGAATTTTCTATTTCAAATAGAATAAATTTCTGAAAAAGTGAATGCATTTCTTTGCTGATGGACAATTGTTGTGATTAGAGAAGATGCCTGATTAGTCTGCCTTCTAGCCCAACAAAATTCTGCCATGCTCACATAACTAACAAAGGGCCTAAATAAGGATTAGCTATTATGCTGGTAAAAGAAGGAATCATGACAATGTTAATCACATAAAAGCTAGCAATGCATTTTTGTTGCGAATAAGACACTTATTACTACTGGCTAGCAACCAAGTTCTCATTGGGTGATAATTGGCTGAAAAGAAAAACGGTGATAGCTGTCAGTTCTCTGCAAGCTTTATAGCCTTGCAGATGTGCAATCATTCTGACTCCATGGCATCTTTGCCTCCTAACAGGTGTGGAATTAGACCATCCTAATTAATTGTAGAATCAGACGAATGGATTGATGGAAAGGCTGGTTCTCTAGCCCACTGAGTGCAATAGCAGTGCATTGAAATGTTGTTTTTCCCTATGTCATTAAAAGTTGCCAAATATGGATGGCTTTTGTCTAAAAAGAGAAATGGTTGAAGCTCTCTCTATAGCCTTCTGTCCTCAGAGGGATATAACAGCTTCAAGGCGGTATGCTTTGTTTGCTATCACTGCATGTGGTTTCCCAAAGAGAGGAAGCAGCCATTATTAAAGCACTGTATGACTGTCTTAAAAGTGGTGCTTGCTAAAAGTGAGTCACTACATCAGGGGTGTCAAACTCGCAACATCACATGGCGTGTCGCGATGTATTGCAACTTTTTTTCCATTGCTGGCAATGGGGTGGGAGCAGTTTCGCCCCTGAACTACAGGATGATAGTGATTTCTGGTTTGCTTTTTTCCAAGATCTTAGGCAAGCATAAACCTATTTTGCTAATTTTCCTGATTGTTCCCCTGATATTTTTTTTTAAAATCAGTGTTAATGGTCCTTCCTACACCTCCCAATGAGCAATGTCATGTATCACCATTATTACAAAGGGAATATGCAATATAACATATTGATTCCATAATCACAGGGTAAGAAAATTGAAGTATAGTTCCAAAAGAAGAAAAATTTAACCAGTCATTTGAGTAAAGATGGCAGATGTCTTTGTTTTGGAGAAGAGCTATGAAAAGTAGAGTTTTCCTACAAGTGCATTAATGTGAATTTTCATTCATTTTAATTTAAAATTAAAGAATGATAAGAATAGAAGAGCAGCAATTTTGGTTACTAGCTTACCAACATAAGATCAATTTGTAACGTCATCTTGCCATTTTGGCACTACTATTCATCTCATATAGACATAGCTAGCTTATAAATTGCTGATTAATATGCCATTTTATGCCATTTGCTGATTAATATGCCATTTTAAAAATTATTTAGTCAATATAAATATGTTTGAATGATTCTCAGACAATCATTATTTCATTCCTGATGTAAGAATTTTCATGAAACACAAAAGACTTGTGGCCTAGATTTACATCTCTTTATATTAATGACTATATCACTGAGATTATCCCACAGTTAAATGTCAGTAATATTGATATATTGGACCAAGGTGCAAATAAATTATTCATATAAGAATAAATGCATCAATTAGGGGGTAACTTTATGTGCACAAGAGAATGAAATAATATGCCTGCATTACAGGATATGATAATATTAGCAAGATTAAAAGAACCTCATGAAATCTTATTACTGAGCACCATAATTATCAGTGAAATCCCCAAAACAAAATTGTTACATTTCATTAAGTGATAGGAGTTAATCAAGTTTCTACTAATATTCACTTCTAATTTGTTACAGTTATGTACAAATATTTTCCTTTAGTTAGAATAATATCTGCTTAATTAATACTAGTTGGTTAAGATGAAGTATCTGGTAGCTTGAATTGTGTGAAATTGGAATAACCTTGTTTTAAATTTTGACATAAATTTACTTAGCAATTTTTTAAAAAATAATTTATATCCTTTCTCATTTTTATTTCCTTAAAGGATTATTAACTTTAGAATAAAGCCACTAGAATACGAACAGAGAGAAAATCCCACTCCAGCAACTTTGTATGATATCCTCTCCAGGTAGTTCATTTCCAGGTAGTTTATTTCCAGGTAGTTTATTCCTGACAGACAGAAAAAATGGGCAAAACATTTGTATCCATTTCTTTAAATTTACACTCTTAGAATATATTTATAGAGAAATTTAATCCACTAAAAATATAATTTGGTCCAGTGATAAATCTGGCAGCCGGTGGCTATTCACTCATCTGTAACTTATGACTACCTTATCCCATGAGAAGATGTTGGCTTATCTGCTGACTGATTTTAATGAACTGTCATCATAATATCTGGGTTAGAAATTGCAGTTAGTTAAGCCATATATTTCAGTAGTCCTCAACTTACGATCACAACTGAGTGCAAAATTTCTGTTGCTAAGCAAGACATTTGTTCAGTGAGTTTTGCCCCATTTTACAACCTTTTTGGAATAGTTATTAAGTGAATCACTGCAGTTGTTAAATTTGTAACATGGTTGTTCAGTGAATCTGGCTTCCCCATTGCCTTTGTTTGTCAGAAGGTTGCAAAAGGTGATCACATGACCCCATAACATTGCAACAGTCATAAATATGAACTAGTTGCCAAGCATTCGAATTTTGGTCATGTGACCATGAGGATGCTGCAATGGTCATAAGTGTGAAAACTGGTCATAAGTTATTTTTTTCAGTGCCATTGTAACTTTGAAGAGTCACTAAACAAAATGTTGTAAGTCAAGGGTTACCTGTAGTTTGAAATGCTCACTTACAGTATATAGTTTGTCCCATTGGATTCTGGGATTGGAAAAGATGTAAGTTGCTCCTACCATTACTTAAGAATTAGAAATGATAGAACTACCCAGTTCAGTTTTCCAGGTAACCATGCAATTCCTTAAGCAGGAATTTGTACCAAAAGAATTTATAAGTTGTTTATTTTTTTTAAATGAAGGAGCTTTGAAAAACAGCTTTTTTACTATGCTTTTCTTTAAAAAATTTGAACAGAAAAAAGTAATTCCATATTGTGTTCCTCACTGAGAAAAATTGTTGGGGACTGGCATTTTTAACTCAAGGGCTACATACGGCACTGTTTTTTTTATAGGAATAAGGTGGGGTTGGGGTTGGGATTTGGATTAGGGTTGGGGTTTTTCCAAATAACATTCTCAATATTTAGCAAATAGCATAATGTCTGGGTTCATGTGTTTAACAAACAATAATAGATAATAGCTAATTATCATAAACAATATGTTAATTAATCACTCAATAGCCTTCTTCTTGCTAATATATATATATATATATATATATATATATATATATATATATATATATATATATATATATATATATATATATATATATATATATATATATATATATATATATATATATATATATATATATACACAAAATTATATATCACATTCCTTTCTCTCTAACTCATTTT